>JAYESA010000045.1:212500-812500 GCA_036927795.1 Iris macrosiphon | reverse complement strand
TAAATATCGACCATCTAATCTTAGCAATACTATAGAATTTTTGGTGCAAATGGAGTGGACTTTACAAATGTAGTTGATATTATCTCTACTATTATAACGTGGCTTACAAATATTTCAAAAATGAGTCGTCTAAGCCATATGTATATCATCAAATAACTAATATAAACAAATTAAAAAAAATGTTTTAACTACCACATATGTTATCTCCTCATGAATTTAACAAAAAAAAAAAAAAAAACTAAAATCCTTCTAACTATGTGAACATATAACAAATCATAAAATATATTCAATATTAAAATAATATTTAAACTAACTGTATTGAATTATCTAACTAAAAATATATTCTAAATTCTAAAAACATATTTATAACAAATTCTGACTAAAATATATTCAAATGAATCAAATCATATTTAAAACATTTTAATATAATTTAAATTCTTATCTAATTTTTTTATAATATTATAGATTCTTTTTCATATTTGGTATGTAAACGACTAAGGATTAATGGTGCTATTTGTTGGTGCGAACACTCTGGGTCCAGTGTGACTATGTCTTCTTCTTTTTCCCTCGTAGCTATCCTATTATTCAATTCTCTATTGTTAACTTCTTTTCCATATTCTTTAGGCTCTTTATTAAAAAATTTGGTTATGATTTAATTTTGTTTTATTCACTCTCTTCAATTAATAATACTGCTAGTATGTGGATTTTATTACAATGATGTGCACAAAAAATGTTGCGACAAGGTGCTCACAGCGTTTTTCATTCCAATATGTTATGACCCTAGCTAAGTTCAGTTTTCTTTAATCCTTATAATTAGGTTGAACTGAAAAATCTGAATTTTTTATTTTTATTTTCGACATAACGTTCGGGTCCGACGTGGACTTTGTGCACACTGTATTACATGTCTTTGGACTCACTGTCCTCCAACTCCCACCATTTTATAAATAGAAGGAATAATACGCCATCGTGTTCGATCCACATATCTTCTGTCACCTAGCCAGGATCTTATACCTCGCATCGATAACCACAAGAGCCACTCGAGTTCGGTGAAAAATCTTAAAGTGAGTTGTTTATATTACTACAAAAAATACTGTGAGAATTATTACTTTACAATTTATTATTACCACTTGGCCTGCTGAACAATCATCAGGACTGGTCCAAAATATTTGAATTCTAGGACAACAATTTAAAATGTTCTCTCAATTCACACATATATTATTATATATATTCTACTTTGCCATAAACTAAAAAAAAAACTAAAAACTAATGGATACAATGAATCCGTCTACCAACAAAGATCATGATGTTGGTTATTAAGCTAACTTTTTAAAATATAGCATGCATATAGTAGCTTCATGTTAATCCCGAAGTCAGATCAAAAAAGAAGAGGTAGCCACAAAGTAGAGACTCACACAAGAGTTCGTCTCTACAAACTCTAGAAGAGAAGTTGGTGCACTGAAATTCACACAAGAGTTCCTCTACAGTGACACACAACCCCACAGAAGTATTAAACTAGGAACAGATTACAAACTGACAACCCAAAGAAAATGCAAATACAACAAGAATCAGAAAACCATTCTTCTCTTTACGTTCGCAGACGCTACATCGAGAAGAATGAGAACAAGAACAGAAATACAAAGAAGGAAACTCCTGTTGGGGTAATCAAAACCACCAGAGCTCAAGACAAGATTCGCGCTATACAACGATCTACCCCCAGGATCCAGCAAGTTCAGACGAGAACTTCGGGAACACTCTTGGTCACCTTCTGATCACTCGGAAGATTCCTTTGGAAGGATGCTAACTGTTGCCGCAAGTCCTGCTGGTGCTCTCGGTTTTTCTCTCTCTCTCTCTGTCTCAATTTTTTCAACCACCAAATGAAATAGGAGAGCCTCTATTTAAAGAGAATTTCAGCTTCCATGTGGCCTGAGAAAAAAATCAGGCCGCATGTGTGCCGCTTGCGCCGCTGTACTGAACAGAGCAGACAGCGTCATCAAGCGTCGAAAGCTGCAGCCGCGTGGCACAAAGAGCCACGAGCCGCCTGCGCGCTGTACTGCACAGAGCAGACAGTGCTGCCATGCACCGAAAGCTACAGCCTCGTGGCACAAAGAACCATGTGCCGCCTGCATTGCACCGAGCCACTAACAACAGTTTTTGTCCCCTCCACACTCGAATCGCTCAAACTAATTTGCTGGCCGCATAGCTGTAGGCCGCAAGGCCCCTCGCCGCATGGGTATCGGACCACATGGGCTCATGGCGGCATGCGCACCTGACCGCATGCGCTCCTGGCCACAAATGTATCGGGTCGCATGCACTCGAGTAAGCAACCGTGCATGGAACTCGCGCACGAGCGTCATACGATGATGCTGACGTGCTAAGTGCAAAGTGCGCCAACAAAGCGCCACTTTGCGTCCGAGTCCGAGCCCGAGTCCGAGTCCGAGTCGCTATGGGACTTAGCTCCTAAGGAAAACTTTCAAAAGATGGTGACAAAATAAAGATTGACATAATGGGGTTCACACTTAATCCCTCTAGGAAAGTCAACCCACATGGACCACCATTCCATGTGCATATATCAATACTAAGCAAAATTATATATTGAGATATACACATTAATGATTTTTTATTGTGGGACTAAAACTCCCAAAACAAAATGAAAAATACCAACACTTAACATCGATTTTCCAAAGCTATTATAATAGCATATAGTATTAATAGTATTTTTTTCAAAGTTACTAAAATAGTATTAATAGCAGCGAGCATATAGTATTTAAGGTTATTTACACTAACCACTCCTAAGTTTTGGATTTATTACACGGGGTATCCCTACTTTTAAACTAATTACACTGACCACCCCTCTCTTTAGAAAATAAAATAAAAATATGGGTAGTTAGTGTTATAACTTTTCATTTTTATCTTAAAGTAGGAGTATCATGTGTAATAAACATAAAACATATGGGTGGTCAGTGTAATTAGTTTAAAAATAGGAATAATTCGTGTAATAAGTCTACAACTTAGAAATAGTTAGTGTAAATAACAGTATTTTTTTTTCCAAAGCTACTATAATAATATTAATAGATGAATACATATAATAATTTTTTTTAAATCTCCAAATTACTATAATATGTTAAAAATTTGAATCCTCCTGGTTCGTGAGTATCTTGGTTGTCCTCGACCTAACAAGCATAATAAAAATTCAATGTACTATAAATTGTTTTTTATTACTATTGTCAGTGTTATTATATCATTACATGATTTTAAAGGATTTTAAGAGTTCATTATAATTTGTTGTTAGTCAATTTATGCTGGATTTAGCATAGCACTTCTTGTTTTAAGGATTATGATGCTTGGTTTGTTGTTTGAGAAATATTTTGAAATATCGCGAACCAAAAATCCTTAGCCCCCTCGAATCAGTTGCTAACCTAAGTTTAGTAGAATTTAGCATATAATTTATCCTGCCCCTTCCATAAATATACAAGAAGGAAGCTTTTAAATGTGTTTATTAACAAACATAATCAAATTTTGGTGTGCAATTGGCATTAGAAGTATAGAGGAGCACCCTATAGAATATAACAACAATTAACAAAGAAATGTTGTAGTGCATGATATGTATAGTAGTTTTTTTAATCTCCAAAATATCCTTTTTTTATTTTTATTTTTATTTTTTTTTTGGTATATTTCTGACGAGTTGGGCTCTTTTCTAATCTTTTCTAACCGCAACGGGAAGGATAATGCGGACTTTCAATGTAGATAGCATGACAAATACAAATCTTGTGTATGATGTCGGTGCTCTATGATAGAAAGCAAATAACCCATGAACGCAGAACTAACCATCTTCAAAATCTTTTTAAATAGAGGATGTGCTAGGGCAGGACTATTGGATCGTAAGAACTTAACTTTTGATTGAATATTTTAGTGGAATATTGGAGCAAAACTTCTAATATAAAGTTTAGTACTGATTGAATATTTTAGTGGAATATTGGAGGAAACCAACCTAAAATATTTAAAAGATGTTGGCTGTGCGCACATGAGCAAAACTAACTTTCTAAAGACTTTTCTGCTTGCTCCCTCTTTCTCGGATGACCATTTCTCACCTTTGCACGTTTATAAGTTGTGGGATTCTATTTCTGCTGTCCACGAATTGCTAGTAGCAGTTGGGTTGGCAACCTATAAAACCCCCTCTTTTCAATTGATTGAACACGAAAAAAATTCATTCATAAAGTGCTCTGTTATTTTGTTTTCCACAAACCAAAGCAACTCTCTGTTCCACCCTCCATTCTCTTCCGTGTTTCGTTATGGACAAAGCTAAGTTCAGGTCGCATCTCTCGAAGTTGTGTGCGACAACGAGAAGCCGGTAGTACCGAAGGTTTTACCACTAGGAGCATCTGAGAACAGTCTGCACATAGACCTCGGATCAACTCTTAGGGCAGTGCGTTCATCATGACTTTCCCATAGGCCGGTAACTCTGAACTCTATTTTATTTTAGTTACTGGTTGTGAAAGATAAACTAGAAGGAATAATTATTCCTAACAATCTAAGAGTTGAACGTTAAAATATTTTCTTCCTGTTATCTTCAAAATCTTTTGTTAGCAAACGTTTCAAGCTACTGTTGGAACATTTGTTAGCAAAACGTTTTGGAACATAGTTAGTTATTGTGTCCAAGTAGAAGTTTTTCAAGTAATCCCTTGTAGAAGCTTTTCCAAGCTCCTGTTAGCCTAGTTGGAACAACAATTTAGCATAATTATTCAAAGAACTGTGTCCAATAGTTCACAACAAAATTGTTCACTTTGTCATTAGTAGTGCATAATAGAAGAAAAAAACTTTGTTCACTCTCCTACTACTTTGTGTTTAAATTGGTAGAAAGATATTTCGTTAAGATTATAATATTGTCAAATTTTATTCTCTTATTAGTTCTTTTCAAGTAAAAGTTGAAAGCTTATATACGGAATTTGGAACTTTTATTAGTATAAGAACACCCTTGAAACATTTAAATAATTAAGTTAAAGAATTAGTTTATTGACCTTGCAAATTCTTTTCAATCTAAAGTTCTAAAAAGTAGAGATAAGCTTGGGAACAAACCGAAAGGGTCCTTCTGTCAAACGGGTGTAAACAGCCCTAAGCGACACGGTATTTAAGTGTCTTCGGACCACCGCTAGCTGGGAACCGGCCCTTACAGTTAACCCAAGTTAATCAAAACTTGATAGACTAAAAATTTATTAAGGTTGATTAGTAAGATCACTGAATTAGTATTTTAGAGCCTCAGGCACCCTCATTGAGTAGCAACATTATTCTTGCAGACTTTAGACTGCCATACTAGTTACCATGACTGGCAAAGACGAGACTTCGACTGCTAAGCCAGCTAAGTTTGATGGCTCTCACTTCAAGAGGTGGCAGAGTCAGATAAAATTTTGGCTCACAACTTTAGGACTGATCTCAGCTATTGATGGGTACACACCCATCTCAAATGATTCTGATGACACTGAGTCTGACATAGGAGTGTCCAAACCCTCTAGTTCCTCAAAACTAAAAACTCCTAAGGAAATAGACTTTTATTTCTTCCATCGAATTCTAAGCGCTTTATCTGATTCTCTTTATGATATATTCTTTGAATATAAGAGCGCTAAAGAACTTTGGGATGCTTTGAAAGATGAATATGGCTGTGATGATGTCGGAATTGAAAGATTCAATTCTTCCTCATTCAATAGGTATTTCATGGTAGATAATAAACCAATGAATGACCAAATCCATGAATTCCAAGAATATGTGAGGCATATTCAAGCCAAAGGTTCAACATTTTTTACTGAATATAAGATAGCTTGCCTGATAGATAAGCTCCCTCCTTCTTGGTCTGATGTTAAAAAGTATCTTATTCATACACAAGGTGACCTTACCTTTGCTCAACTCCTAAAGAAAATCAGAACAGAAGAAGAGATTAGGCTAAGGTCCAATTCTAAGACTGAGTCTAAGGCTAAGATAAACCTAGTAGAAACATCCCAAGGCAAACCCAAGTCTAATAATCCTCGCAAACCCAAGAAGAACTTCTTCAAGAAGAAGAAGAACTTTCAGCCTCATCATCAGAACCATCAACACCAGCAAAACCATAGACCTATAAATTTCAATCAGACTCAGGAAACGGCAAAAGCTTCCATGCACTGGGAAGGATTCGTCCAAAAATGCCTCTTCTGGGTCCAGTTAGAGCTAGAAGCACGGTCTGGCTCGAGAGCGGGAAGCTTTTGCCGTTTCCTGAGTAACTTCTTTACCTGAACCGGAGTGAAAAGGAGGGCGGCGGAGCAAATACTTTCAAGAAGGATGATAAGGAAGACCAGAAGGACAGTAGGGCCACGCCTAGTGTCCTACCCGTGACGGCCATGAGGTCGATCCAGAGACCTGAGAATAAATCATATATCCTTTAATTGTTTCCAAAAAAATAAGGAACCTATCAAGACTCCTTATAAGGGGAAAGGCCCAGCTAAACCAGAAGCTAACATAATTTTGAATGGGTCTACTAGTTCCTTCAGGTCTGTGACTTATCAACCTTTAGTTAATATTTCTTACCATTCTGATGACTGGTAGTTGGATTCTGGAGCTAATGTTCATGTTTTACTCCTATTTTTAAACTATCAGGAATCATGTGGAGGAGACATAACCCTAGGAGATGGCTCTTCGGCACAGATTGTAGGAAAAGGAAGAATAGATTTGAAGATGACATCAGAAAAAATTCTGCCTCTTCATGATGTTCTTCACGTGCCGTCAATTAGGAGAAATTTAGTTAGTGGATCCCTTCTTGTAGCATCTGGATACAAGATTATAATGGAAGCCAATAAAGTTGTATTTTCTAAGAATGAGTCCTTTGTTGGAAAATAATTTATAAATGATGGTCTTTTTATTCTCAGTACTATAAATAAAGTGTTAGATCCTTCTCTTATTATTTCCAATGTAGAATCTTCAAATATTTGGCATTATAGACTAGGTCATGTGAATCTAGGTTCCCTTAGAAGGATGATGAACCTATATCTTATTCCCAAGTCTCCTGTAGATAATAAACACAAATGTGAGATTTGTGTTCAACCCAAACATACTAGACTACCTTTCAAATCTATAGAAAGGAATTTTGACCTTCTAGAACTAGTTCATAGTGATGTTTGTGATCAGGGCCGGTCCTGAGGTTTATTAGGCCCAGGGCGAAAAAAAAAATTGTGGCCTTCTTTTTTCATAAATGTCTATTTTTTTCAATAAATAAATTGTATTAATAAAGATAAAACTTCCAAAAAGCACATGACAACAAAAATAATATGGTCCAATAACGATTAAAAAGTTAAACCACTTTCTTCATATTCTTTTGTATATCTTCTAGTACATATTCCTTAGACATAGGTCTCCTCCAATGATCTAAAAAAAATTAAAGCACTTTCTTTATATTTTCCAGTAGAAGCCACCTGGCCCACCTCCAATGACTCAAAAAGTTTAACCACATTCTTCATATTTTTCTAGCGATCTTCTAGTACATATTACTTAGGACTTTGGCTTCCTTCAATGACCTACATAACAAAACAACCAAATCAAACAAATTCTCATCTAAAATGATTTCTTCTTGCATTTTTTGAGGCAAAATCATCAATTGTTTGATCAACAACGATATTTTTCAAGATATCCTTTTCAATACTTAAGATTGCTAATCCATTTAATCTGTCTTGAGTCATGGTGGTCCGCAAATAAGATTTAATTAATTTTAACTTTGAAAAGCTTCTTTCTGCGGATGCCACAGTAACAGGTACAGTCAATACAATTCTATATGCAATAAGAATATTGGGAAACATTTCCATTTTTTTTTTTGCAAACTCCATAATTTTAATAGAATTCCATGACTTATGCACTTCGTATGCTTCACTAGGTAGCATCTCTTGCAATATTTGTAACTCAGAAAGTAAGTACTTTGCATCAATATCAGACACGTTACCATGTTTCAAAGCTATTTCAAGATTCAAACAAGAACTTTTCATTTCATCATCATCCAATGAAACTAACTTAGATGCATCAAATAAGAATCCAAAAATACATTCAAAATTTTTCATTTGTTCAAATCTGCTATTTAACTGAGAAAGAGCCATATCAACTAAAACAAGAAAGTAATCAGTTCTAAAGGTTTCTTGAGCAGATTGTTGTTCTCTTTCCGTATTTGGAATCTCATCAAAATATTTCTTTCTAGAAACTCTGCGCTTAATTGGAAAAATGGGCTCAATTTCCAATTCAGATGCAATTTCTTTAGCATCAATAATGGCAGAAGTAAAGCCGCTTTCTCTATATTTTTCAAACCATGAAATTAGTCCTTCTAAGTTTTTAACAGCAATATCATTAAGCATATTTTCAGATTGCAAGATTTTGCTAATTATATTTATCTTGTATAAAATTTTATGCCAAATAACCAAACTTAAAATAAAGTCAAAACTTGAAAACTCACCCGAGACTAACTTTTCAGCTTCCCAACTTACTTTGGAATCATCAGCAACTTCAATTAATTTTTTCAAAGCTAGTTTTAATTGAGGAGCTTGGGTTTTTATTGCTTTAACACTTTCAATATGGCTCTCCCAACGTGTGGCAGACAATGATTTCAAAGTTAAGTGATCAACATATTCAAGGAGCAAATTCCATCTCTTTGTTGAATTAGAAACCACATTATAAATGGTTTGACAAGCTCCAAAGAAAGATTTTCCTTTTAAACAAGAATTGGCCATATCACAAAGTACTAAATTCAAACAATGACAGCCACATGGCATATAAAAAGCTCTAGGATTTATATCCAACAATCTTTTCTGAACTCCTTGGTGCTTTCCTTTCATGTTAGACCCATTATCATATCCTTGTCCTCTCACATTATCAATATCAAGATCAAGAGAGTGTAGAGTAGATTGTAATTCATTAAAAAGTCCCAATCCAGAAGTATCTTGCACATTTAGAAACTCTAAGAAATATTCTTCTATTTTTATTGGGGTATTGTTCACATCTACACATCTTAAAATTAAAGTCATTTGTTCTTGGTGACTTGCATCAGGAGTGCAATCAAGAATCACCGAAAAATATTTTGCTTCTTTTACTTTTTGAATGACTAAACTCTTAACACTTGATGCCAATGTAAGTATCAACTCATTTTGAATTTTATGACTAAGATAGTGATAATGAACACTTTTATCTTGAATGAGTCGAAAATGTTGCATCATTATCGGATCAAACTCTGCTATTGTTTCAAGAAAACCTAAGAAGTTCTCATTCGATACGTCATATATTTTTTTCATTTGTTCCACGAAAGGACAAATTATTCATTGCAAGTCTTTTCACAACAGCAATTAATCTCACCATAACTTGTTTCCAATGATCAGTATATTTTTATTTGTTCTTGTAATTCTTTATCAATCGTTTGATTTGTATTCAATCTGATTCGTAGCTCAACCAAAGCTTTAAGGTTAATGAGGTGTTCACGGTTGTTTTCATGTTCTTTAAGTTTATCACCTAGATGTTTCCAATCACTAACACCTTCATCTGCTAAATGACTTCTAGTGTGAATTCTCCTTACCGCTTTACAACAGAAACAAAATACTCTATCAAGTTCTTTTGAATAAACCAACCACTTTCTATCAGAAACTTCCCCATTTGCTAGTTTTCGATTATAATAATCAAAAGAAAATGATCTATTTTGATTATCTTTAGGATAAATATAATTGGCTTCTCTAACAGGTTCTTTTTCCACTAATAAGTCTCTCAATTTTGCATCTAAACTATCCCACACTCTTGGATCAAAAATATTCAAAGTCATTTTAGCTTCTGACCAATCAAGCACATTGATATTTTTATCATTTTCAATTTGCTCATTTTCGAAAACAATTTTAGGTTCTTCACTATTGATTTGCTCAGTTTCATTTCCACTTAGATTTAGATTTTCTAAATTTATCTCATTCTCATTATGTACAAATTCATCAGAATGAATATGTTGTTCATATTCACTAACCAATTTTTCAACAGGATTTTCATAAGAATCATTTGTTTTCGTCATATATTTATCTAGAGAATTTTTTTGGCTTTTAATAACCTCTTCTATCATTTTTTTTCTTTTTCTTTTCTGACTTCCAGAGGCTTGTTTTCTAGGAAACATAATTGTAGTTAAGAAATAAGGCAATAAATTAAGAATAAAAATCACGGAAATAAATTAGTGTGTTCGACGGTTCTTCCCTGTACAAGAAGACAAGTAGACAACCAGAGGCTTTTTCTTTTCTGACTTCCTGTGGCTTGTTTCCAAAGGCTTTCTTCAATTCTCACTGTACAAGAAGACAACCAAGACAATAAATAAATAAAAAATTGGTTCAACTTTATATATCAGAAACATAAAAGCTAAGAACTAAGAACTAAGAAGACTGTTTCAAATGACCGGAATGGAAACAAAAACATATGAGTATGACAGAAGTCACAGTCTCACAGAGTGACAGAACATGAACATATGAGTCTATGACCGAAAAAATTAACATAACTTTATATCTCAAAGAAAAATTAACAACTTTATATCTTTCAATAGCCGAATATACCTTGCAAATTATAGAAGAAAAATCGATTCTCAAGAAAAAATTCAGACATGTATATGTATTGCTATCTCAAAAAAAAATTAGAGAAGAAAAATTAGGATTATTTTTTGATAAATTGAAGAAAAATTAGGATTCTTTTGGTGTGTATGTGCTTCCTGTAGGTTGTTAGGGAATTTTATTTGCAAATAAGGTTTCCTTAATAGTTAAGGTCAATTATGCAATTTTCTTAGGTCAATCATCAGAACTTGAAAGCAATAGTAATATTGATAACACAAAATATGCAACTTAAAACTAATCCTAATGCATTTGAACACAGAACACCGAAAAGTTTAAAAATGGTGGTGCTGACGTCCGAGGGGACGAGGCCAGTGGGGCTCTACAAGATATTTTGTGTTATCAATATTTTGTGTTATAAATAAAACTTAAATCAAGAGAAATTACACAGACAAGAAGTCAAGAACACACAATAATCAATAAATCGATGAAGAATAGACAAGAACACACAGAAAAGAATCCGTACCTCAAGAACCTAGAAGAAATCGATGGAGAGGAAGAATTCTCTCTCCGACTCTCACTCTCTCTCTCTCTCTCTCTAAATTCTTTCTTTCTTTAGCACTTCCTCTTTATTCACTTTAAAAAGAGATCTGGCTAGGGAAGAGGAATCGATTCATAGTATATTAACTGATGCCCTATTCAGTTTGGGGCCCCTATTCACTTTGGGCCCGGGGCAGTGGCCCAGCCTGCCCTGCGCCAGGGCCGGGCCTGTTTGTGATTCAAATAGGATCTTAACCCAAGGAGGTAGGAAATACTTTGTCACTTTTATAGATGATTGTTCAAAGTATTGCTATATCTACCTTCTCAAAACCAAAGATGAAGTTCTAGATAGATTCAAGGTTTATAAATCTGAAGTTGAGAACCAATTAGAGAAAAAGATAAAGATCATTAGATCTGATCGTGGCGGAGAGTATACCTCAAACGATATGACTAACTTCTGTGAAGAACACGAAATAATTCATGAGGTGACTGCTCCTTATTCACCACAGTCCAACGGAGTTGCTGAAAGAAATAATCGCAGTCTGTTAGACATGGTGAATGCCATGCTTCTCAGCTCAGGTGCTCCTGATAATTTGTGGGGAGATGCCTTATTAACAACATGCTATATCCTAAATAGGATCCCTAGTAAATCAAAGGATAAGACTCCCTATGAACTATGCAAATGTAGAACTCCTAGAGTCCATTATCTCAAAGTTTGGGATGTCTAGCAAAAGTAAGAATTTTTTGTCACGCCCCAGTCCCAAAATACGTAGGACTAGGACACGTAAGCATGCCAGCCGCATGGATATAGCAACTCCAATATATGAAAACCAAAACCCATACGTACGTTCTAATATGAATATTAAATCCACAAGCGGTATAAAATTTATCACAAGTCACAGGCTATAATCTAAATCTCATCCACAGAAAATCATAAATAGATAAATAACCAATCTTTATGAAACTAGATCTCAATATAAAGTATCTAAAGATGATAGTTGGATGGAAACAAATCCACTACCAACTCGAATATAAAACAAACACAATATAAGTACATCCATTAATAAGCAATAAGGCTCGAAGAGAAGACCTCCTCGCAAATATAAGCAACCAGTCCGGATCTGCGCTCCTGCGAATACTCATGAATATCTACACCTGGAAAGGGACCAGGTCCTCAGAGGGACATAACAAGATACATAGAAGTATGCCAATAAAGTACTGAAATAAATATCCAATGTGGTCGCCTAACCATCTATGTGAATGCAATCTGAGAACAACTTTCTAACAAGTGGGCTATCTGGCCATAAATAGGATTGGCATGATTCTCTCAGAGAATCAGGGGCCTACAAAGCATGTCGTCTTTTGAACGGCAGAGGCCGCCAAGTAGTATAGGGGTCATCACGACCGCGTATCTCCGACGGAGCGTACGGGTTACATAAAAAGAAAGTGCAAAGGAGCCCAAATACGGTACTTGTTGTTCTCCCCACCCCATGCTCTAAGTATGTCACATCCATGACACAATTTGGTTCATAGCCTATCTTTAGTACAATAGCCCAACCCTGCAACCAAACAAGGACAAGGATTGGACCACCGTACTACGATAGGCTATGTCCATAGACTACTAATAACTGCTAAGTCCTCTAGCATGCAAAGTTTCTATTAGCAGTTATCCCTAACGCACGACCCATACGTACAGGAGGCCAGACCTGTCACACAGTCCGTGATCTATATGAGACTCACACTCGTGTAATAGTTGTGTCACGGCCAATGAAATCTAATGATGCTTCATGATAATGGGGCGGTCTCATAAACAAGGTCAATGGATATACATAAATAAAAAATAATAACGACGACACATGTCGTTGCACCCAAGTTTCCTTGGACGCGCAGTTTATATAGCAGTTAAAATATATGAACTAATGATAGAAAATAAAGATACATGCAACACATGGAATATGAATAATAGTACAATGGCAAGGTATGCTTGCCTGGCAAGAAAGCTGTGATGTACCAATAACCTGCTCCAGAAGTCGCGCAGAACAATCAAATATCCTACGTACATATAATATAATACAATACAATCATTAGTCATTATACTAGCACATACACAACCATATTTACACTGGACTCGGGGGTACACTAGGGGTGGCACTAGTCATCTAACACGGTCAATTACGCGTTGAATTACGCAGGGTCACATCTTCAAGTGTTGTACACAATCAGACAGTCAACTGACAGGTGTCTAAGCCAGTACGTTAATGTACGCAAGGCAGTCAACTACATGTTCTTAGGGTCAACATGGTCAAGGTAAATACGGGATAGTCCACAGTGTCCTAGGGTCGTATAATACATACATATATAGTCACAACTATTATTTAGCATTTAATTACATATATATCCATATAATTATATAATAATATAACCAGTAATTTATTTACATAACTATTTGAATACATATATTAAATATGTACATAAATATATATACCAATTAATAACATGCTAATAAATAACTAAATATACATATAGTAGATATATTTATATATACCAAACTGAATAATATCCGCGTACGCGTACGTGCACGAACGCGAGTTGGGTTTACCGACTCAGGGTCCGATATCCGCTAATTGTGGTACAGCAATACTAATGTCCTACTGGCACACACATGAACACACATAAAAAGGAGAAGACGGACAGGTTCGTACCTCGGGATACATGTACGGGTACGACGATGAGGTTGACGATTATGATGATGACGACGATGAGGAGATGACGATGAGGTAATGATGATGATGACGACGATGATGAGATGACGATGAGGTAATGATGATGATGACGACGATGATGAGATGACGATGAGGTGATGATGATGATGGGATGATGATGATGATGACGACGATGATGAGATAACGATGAGGTGATGATGATGGGATGATGATGATGACGACGACGATGATGAGATGACGATGATGCGATGATGATGATGGGATGATGGTGATGGTGAGTTGCTGGCTGCCGGAGTCCGGCCAGGGGGAGGCCCGGTCAAGGAGGTCCGGCCAAGGCGGAGGAGGAAGACAGGGAGCAGGTGCAGGGAAGTGGAGGAGGTGATGGTGGCTCTGCGGGAAGATGGCCTGGGCTGCTCGTTTGGTCGACGGAGGAAGTGGAAGAGGAGGTCTGGACGTTGTTCTTACCAGCGGTGAGCAGCAGCGGAGGAGGGGATGATGCAGGGTATCCACGGCGGGTTCCGGTGGTGATGGTGCAGTCGTCGTGGAGGAGATTGTCACGCCCTAATCTCCCGCAAGCTCGATAGTCCCCACTGAACGTGAATCACCACGTTGCAGCTCTCCCGCAGGACAATCGTTCTCATCGGGACGTGATGCCGTGCAAGCCTAAAGTGCGCTTGCACAAGGCCAAAGCTTTGATACAAGGGCAAGTAAGCTATTCAATACTGAAGCAGCGACACACATATATTGCAGAAAAGTAAAGAACACAATGGCATATGAAAACATGCTCTTTTATTGATATTCAGAAGTGTTACAAGCGGCTCATGGCCGAGATTACAATTCGCTCAAGCACTCTATCTCTCGATTACAATAACACCGTTCCATACATTATGTCCTTCTATACAAAAGCAGCTCAAAGCAGGCACAAACTCGATGCGGCTTAAGGCATCGACTCCAGATTTCTGGCTCCTTGGGATGAGGCACGGCTATCGCTTCCACAGATGAATAGGCACCTGAGAACAAGCAAACTATTGATGGGTCAGCACTTTATAAAAGTACTGGTGAGATAAAACAACTGAACAGAAGCTACACCCCCTGAAACCCACACTAAGTAATCATGTGGCAAAACATTGCATTACTAGTGATCTTGCTAGTTTTACCTAAGTTCATTTCATGCAACTCAGAGTTATAGTCAGATTTTATCTTTTGAAAACAGAATTCAAACAAGCAATCAATCGAGGCAACCAATTCAAGCACGATGATACTATCCGGGTGTGCGCAGCGTGTTCGGTGAACTATACCCAAAGATTCTAGGGACATGCAGCATATAGGGACTATCATTCAATCAAGCACACAAGTTAAACTATCAATCAGAGGTCGGTCCCCGAGAAACTCAGGATCGGTAGCGGTAATCCAGCTAATCAATGACTCTTTTATCTGATGCCATTAGCAGCTGTGACTCATGGTTCAGCTCTTCACTAATAGCCATTGTCCAACCGATGTAATGCATGAAGCACTAACAGATAATCTCTATGATGCAGACAAAATGAGCATGCATGCTTATGCATAAACTCATATTTCTTACCCCATAGCCGAACGGTTATCCCTGCAGCAGACATACAAGTTAGCAATAATTTGCATAAACATATATGTATACCGTTCTTTAGTTTCCTGTCCGTCTCTGCATCAAACAGTTAGGTATGCAAGAAGGCTAGACTAGCATGCTCCCTAACTACCTGAATGCAGCTATCTCCATGAACAGGCTAACTTCTCTAGTGCAAACTCAACTCTTCTCAACAGAAGCACCGCCTCCCATCTAATAGCCACGCCCCCCAAGATCCCGTAGGACCGGAATATCAGGGCGCACTATTAGTCTTACCCCATCGAATCTCCATCCTCCATTCTAATATCCTCGCCCCGAGCTCAGGGCGCGATATTAGTCTCCCACATTTCGTTTGTCCTCCATCCACCGCAAGCACCCACATTTCACTAGCACATCTCTTATCACAATAGCAACACAACATGACAAAGCAACATTCAAACCATCTTATCACATTTCTAATAGCCGCACCCCCCAAGATCCCATAGGACCGGACATCAGGGCCGGCTACTAGTCTCTGCACACACAAGGCAAGCATTTACTCTCACATCGAAACAAGCATTCATTCCTTTAAGCTTAAGCATTCAAGACAAGCCATATAAACACGATGACAAGCAAATATATGAACGATCTTTCAGTTGAGACTAGCATGGCATGGGTCCATTTATCATATCAAGTTAAACATGCAGTTCTATTCTTCTTTAACAAGGCAAGATTCGATAGCGGTGTCAGTGTTTCTAGCATGCAACATTTCTTATTCCTAGCATGGCAAAGGCTCTAACTCTTTTAGGCAGAGGCAGGATCTCGTTATATTATTCATGCAACTTATTAAGCAACCAAATAATACAAAAACTCATATTCATTATTAAGTCGTGCAAGAATCAGAGAAGGCAGTTCTGCCCACTCACATTGATCAATCGGTCGGGAACTCTCCGAGAAGACTTTCGTTCGAGCAAGCAAGGCGATATCACTTGTACATAGCGCCTACACAGAGCGGGGCGCTACAGAGATGGAGGTCGGGGTGGTTTGTGATAGGAGGATCCCAGCGGGTCGAGGGGATCCGGCGGAAGGAAGGAGTCAGAGGAGAGGGAGTGCTGGTGGTATTGTGCAGAGACGGGGAAGGCCGGGGACGATGGAGGACGGACGGAGGTCAGGAACGGTGCAATGGTGGTGCTGGGAGGATGATCGGGAGGAGGAGAAGAAGAGAGGGAGGTCGTGTTGGCGGTGTTAATGGAGATGGTGGTGAGCAGTCATCGACGGAGTGAAGGACAGGGAACGGTGGAGTGGAAGTCGAGGATGAAGGCTGTGGGTCGTCGACTCCGGCGGGTCTCTGACGTGGGCTCCGGCGGAGGAAGGGAATGATGTACAGGGAGATTAGGGTGGTGATGGTTAATGGTTAGGTATTGGGATTAGGGATGTGTGGATGAAAAAAAAGAATAGGAAAAGGATTATTTATACATGGAAGGAGGTTGGTTTGACCTAGAAAATTTTGACTTTGGGTCAACATCTCCTTGGGGTGGGCCTTGGGCTTACATGGGGATGTTTGGAGGGCTAGAATTTACATAGTTTAAAATACAAGGATAGATTTAAATGGGGGGCGATGTTTGTGCGTTGCACACTCCGAAAAATTACGAAAAAATTTGTATGAAGGGGAAAAATGGGTTTCTTCACGTATTATCCAATGGTGTGGACACCTTATTTCTTTTTTTGCATAAAAGCACCTAACGATTGAAAAATTGCACAAGGATGGAAATTGGAATAAATTAATTAAAATTAATGCGCATGGTGTTATGGAATTAATTAGAAGTACATGGGACTAAAATTAGGTGGGACACAAGTGTCATGGACGTAGGGAGCTCAGAGTAGAATATTATCAAAATTAGGTTGTACGAAACGGGTCAAGATTGTGTCTCCAATTTCGATTGGAACGCACAAGGATACAAAGTTGGAATTATTTAGAATTAAATATAAATATTTGCGACGAATGTTGTACGACTAAAATGTAGCACAAGAGAGAATAATTATAAGTTACACAAAGGTCAGGATAGTGGGCGGGCATGTCCAGGACAAGGATGTGAAATTTGTAGGAAGGCAATGGCTAGTGTAGTGCTCCAATTATCGAAGCAACGGTAAGGTGTGCTAAGTGATTTAATCATTGTATACTTAAATAAAATGCTGTGTCCTATTTCCAATTGGATACAAACTAGCCCTAATTTCACTATCTAAGCCAAGTAGGCCTAATTTTGGGTGAGGGGATTTACAATCTACCCAACTTAAAACAATTTTGTCCTCGAAATTAAACTAGGGTAGGGTTTCTCTATCTAATCTCACTTGATCATCATCTAAAAGAATTTATCTCAAGTTTAACAATGCAGTTTCTACCCAACTTAGAATTTATCCATCTATCACATAAGGCTATACATCTAAGATAAATATTCTTTAAATTATTTAATCATGTTATTCAATCCTCAAAAATTTTAACACCAATTATATCGCATATGATATGTCCTTAATCAATTATAAAAGATAGTCACCAAATAATGCGATTGGCCTATGGGGTATATCTAGTACTATTTGTATATCAAACTTATACCAAGCACGAGGTTTCGTCTTTCCGAAATAAGGGAAGACAGAAAACAATAATAAAGAGTTCAAGGGGGAGGCGATAGAATACAAGTATGGGGATCAAGGCGTTTAAAGAATTCAAAGGAATTGTCAAGACAGTTGTGGATTGAAATCTAATTGGTAATTTCTTATTCGCATGCTCGTATCAATATAGTTATGTAATCGATACGATATGCTCATACACGTCTAGGGGTACGTATATTCGTCTACTAGTCGACTATATATCTTAATCCACGTAAAGTGGTATTGCGAAGGGCGAACCAAGCACACTATGTCTAGCTAGACCATAATACACTGATTCTGATTAGACAATTTGTATTAGTGTGGTTGATCAGGCCCCAATAACACATATATCATGAACAAGCTCGATAAAAGATTAAGCTTGCAAAACTAGGCTATAACAGCAGCATAATTTGAGGTAGCACAAAAAATATAATGCTGGATTATGATGAGAGAAGTTACAAAATAATTCAAGTTCACAAAGAAGGTAAGACTCTACAATCTCTACAGTTGTCATACTAGCTCCTTGTCTAAGTTGCTAGTCGACCAAATAGGGTATGGACCTCTAATTTCCACAGTCTGAATAAATACTATCTTCTTATGCAAGTCTAAAGTTGTACACTTCATCAATGGGTCAATAGGGCTATGTGATACTATGTTGTGAGGCATACTACCCAACTTAAAATAATAAACTAATACCGTGACAGTCTTAAGGGGGTCCTACAAAATAATATTGTTCTTGTAAATAAAGTATAAACTCTTATTGGAGTACATACGAAAAAAGATCTTGGTACTTATTAGGGTATCCTCTCGTATTATATAGGTAGTGGTCATCTTAAGTCTTAATCGTAGTGCTCATAGAACAAGTGTTAATAGTATGAATGAAAAGGTTACTGGCCTTCAAGGGGAAAGGGGATATAACTCGTATCGAGGTGGGGTACATGTTACGTGATTTAAAACTAAGGTATAACCATAAAATTATAATCTAAAGGAATACTCAACTATCAAGTTCTAACTACCAAGCACAGAAATTCAAAATTTAACATTAACAACTATAATCCTAGCAAACTATATATCCTTAACACAGAATAAAATCACTTGGCCTACAATCAGAAGTGTCAGGTGGCACGAGTTGAAAGATGAAGAATAGAAGAACAAAATTAATCGCTGCACAGATAGCGAGCGTTAAGGTTGCAGAGGAACAAGATGTGAACTTAAATAGAAAGTCTCTAGATAATATCATAGTTTTCTAAGGGAAAGTGGTATGCTAGTCTCTGTGTTCGAAGTATGATCAAGGAAGATATTACATTCATTCCTCTTGGTTTCCTAGGGTGTTGTTCTGCTAATATCAAGACAATGAGCTAAATGTATATTTCTATAATACTATCTCACTATGAAAAGCTCGGTTAGTCCTAATATTCAACCTTGGATTTTTATTGGTTCCTCAATACTAGGGTCAAACAACATTGTCAAATTTATAACCAACCCTA
This sequence comes from Iris macrosiphon, assembly GCA_036927795.1. Classification (NCBI taxonomy): domain Eukaryota; kingdom Viridiplantae; phylum Streptophyta; class Magnoliopsida; order Asparagales; family Iridaceae; genus Iris; species Iris macrosiphon. The sequence continues at coordinate 792,969 of JAYESA010000045.1, read as the reverse complement.
GTAGTGTCTATACTACTCTCAAGTCCTTCATAAATATATCAAGGGATAATGGTCAATTAATCTACAGGTAAGGGATGCTAGGGTTCATTAGGTATTCTCATCTTAGTGATGTGTCTATATTCTAGTTGTATTCTTAATAGGAATGTTACCCTACTTATCATCTTAGTAACAGGGATTCCTATACTCTAGGAGAAGGCTATACTCAAGGAACTATTAGGGAAGTACAGGAATCAAGCAAGATGCAATTATTCAAATAGAATAGATAGAAGAAAGATGAATCATAGTCAATTGTGGTGAGATCCTATACTCTATTCCTAGGTGCAGGCTTGCTCGGTACAGTAACGTAACCGAGACAATATGCTCTCGACCTGCATGGGCCACCACTAAAAACATGTCATGCCCCAGTCCCAAAATACGTAGGACTAGGACACGTAAGCATGCCAGCCGCATGGATATGGCAACTCCAATATATGGAAACCAAAACCCATAAGTATGCTGTAATATGAATATTAAATCCACAAGTGGTATAAAATTTATCACAAGTCACAGGGTATAATCTAAATCTCATCCACAAAAAATCATAAATAGATAAATAACCAATCTTTATGAAACTAGATCTCAATATAAAGTATCTAAAGATGATAGTGGGATAAAAACAAATCCACTACCAACTCGAATATAAAACAAACACAATTACGTACATCCATTAATAAGCAATAAGGCTCGAAGAGAAGACCTCCTCGCAAATATAAGCAACCAGTCCGGATCTGCGCTCCTGCGAATACTCATGAATATCTACATCTGGAAAAGGACCAGGTCCTCAGAGGGACATAACAAGATACATAGAAGCATGCCAATAAAGTACTGAAATAAATATCCAATGGGGTCGTCTAACCATCTATGTGAATGCAATTTGAGAACAACTTTCTAACAAGTGGGCTATCTGGCCATAAATGAGATTGGCATGATTCTCTCGGAGAATCAGGGGCCTACAAAGCATGTCGTCTTTTGAACGGCAGAGGCCGCCAAGTAGTATAGGGGTCATCACGACCGCGTATCTCCGGCAGAGCATACGGGTTACATAAAAGGAAAGTACAGAGGAGCCCAAATGCGGTACTTGTTGTTCTCTCCACCCCATGCTCTAAGCATGTTACATCCATGATACGATTTGGTTCATAGCCTATCTTTAGTACAATAGCCCAACCCTGCAACCAAACAAGGACAAGGATTGGACCACCGTACTACGATAGGCTATGTCCATAGACTACTAATAACTGCTAAGTCCTCTAGCATGCAAAGTTTCTATTAGCAGTTATTCCTAACGCACGACCCATACGTACAGGAGGCCAGACCTGTCACACAGTCCGTGATCTATATGAGACTCACACTCGTGTAATAGCTGTGTCACGGCCAATGAAACCTAATGATGCTTCATGATAATGGGGCGGTCTCATAAACAAGGTTAATGCATATACATAAATAAAAAATAATAATGACGACACATGTCGTTGCACCCAAGTTTTCTTGGATGCGCAGTTTATATAGCAGTTAAAATATATAAACTAATGACAGAAAATAAAGATGCATGCAACACATGGAATATGAATAACAGTACAATGGCAAGGTATGCTTGCCTGGCAAGAAAGCTGCGATGTACCAATAACCTGCTCCAGAAGTCGCGCAGGACAATCCAATATCCTACGTACATATAATATAATACAATACAATCATTAGTAATTACACTAGCACATACACAACCATATTTACACTGGACTCGGGGGTACACTAGGGGGTGGCACTAGTCATCTAACACGGTCAATTATGCGTTGAATTACACAGGGTCACATCTTTAAGTGTTGTACACAATCAGACAGTCAACTGACATGTGTCTAAGCCAGTACATTAATGTACTCAAGGCAGTCAACTACATGTTCTTAGGGTCAACATGGTCAAGGTAAATACGGGATAGTCCACAGTGTCCTAGGGTCGTATAATACATACATATATAGTCACAACTATTATTTAGCATTTAATTACATATATATCCATATAATTATATAATAATATAACCAGTAATTTATTTACATAACTATTTGAATACATATATTAAATATGTACATAAATATATATACCAATTAATAACATGCTAATGAATAACTAAATATACATATACTAGATATATTTATATATACCAAACTGAATAATATCCGCGTACGCGTACGTGCACGAACGCGAGTTGGGTTTACCGACTCAGGGTCCGATATTCGCTAACTTTGGTACAGCAATACTAATGTCCTACTGGCACACACATGAATACACATAAAAAGGAGAAGACGGACAGGTTCGTACCTCGGGGTACGTGTACGGGTACGACGGTGAGGTTGACGACGATGGTGACGATGATGATGATGACGACGATGAGGTGATGACGATGAGGTGATGATGATGACGACGACGATGATGAGATAACGATGAGGTGATGATGATGATGGGATGATGATGACGACGACGACGATGATGAGATGACGATGAGGTGATGATGATGGGATGATGATGATGACGACGACAATGATGAGATGACGATGAGGTGATGATGATGATAGGATGATGATGATGACGACGACGATGATGAGATGACGATGATGCGATGATGATGATGATGATGGGATGATGGTGATGGTGAGTTGCTGGCTGCCGGAGTCCGGCCAGGGGGAGGCCCGGTCAAGGAGGTCCGGCCAAGGCGAAGGAGGAAGACAGGGAGTAGGTACAGGGAAGTGGAGGAGGTGATGGTGGCCCTGCGGGAAGATGGTCGGGGCTGCTCGTTTGGTCGGCGGAGGAAGTGGAAGAGGTGGTCTGGACGTTGTTCCTGCCGGCGGTGAGCAGCAGCGGAGGAGGGGATGATACAGGGTGTCCACGGCGGGTTCCGGTGGTGATGGTGCAGTCGTCGTGGAGGAGATGGAGGTCGGGGTAGTTTGTGATGGGAGGATCCCTGTCACGACCCGCACCCTGTTTAGGGGCACGAGTGCGTGGGTACGTCCAGCCTACGCCGCAGCATCGGCGGTAGAACGCTGTCTAGGTCGAGTACTATCTAAACAATCTCACGCTAGTATCCAACTCCATAAGGAGGCGCGGATAATACTATAAAATATTGTCAACATACTCAATCACAACTACAGCACGATAGGAATTTGAAGAAATAAAAGAATACAACACAAGTCTAATGACAACATAATCATACCTGCAATCAGTAACATCCAATCCCCAAATGTCAGGAACAAGTCCACTAAGGTCACAGTCTGGAAAAATATTTTCCAGTCAGGAAGGAGCAAAGTACATCTCTAAATAGCAGTTCTATATAAATGACATAAACTATGTAGCAGTTCTAGATGGAAACATACCAGATGCATGTATAGGTACGAGAAATGTACAATGAGAGAAATACTGGAAATACTGTAAGTAAAAGCAGGGAAAGAACAATATGTCAATGAGCAAGAATCCTATGACTAAGTGTGTGAGTACTAGCTTTAATATGTGATCGGCTTGGGAACTTGATCAGGCTGGTTACATGTGATTAGCTATGATTCACGAAGGTCAGGCTAACCGTTGGTTAGCTATGATGCATGTAGAGGTCAGGCTAATCACACGTAACAGCTATGAGGCACGGAGATGGTCAGGCCGCACCCGACGTGAGATGTGGGGTGAGCTATGATGCATGAAAAGTTGGGTATGATCACATATCTACACTAAAATACTCCCCACCTCCGACTGGTATAGTAGATCCAATCATGGTACGCTATGGCACGGGATTCCCTAGGAAGGTAGCAAATCTCCCCGGGAATCAGTGTCTGTACATGCACAAGATAACAAGGAAAACAAGTCTTGTACAAGCTACACCATGAATAAGGAATAACATCTCATGACGAGATCCGTGTATACCAATCCGTGTAACCAATGTGTCAAGAACATGAATATTTACACTAGATACAGTGAACATAGGAGATATCATAAATTAGAAACTAATCAGAGAATGTACTCGCCTTGGGTCCTTAGCTGGTAATTATTGATGTCCTGTTCCAGAGCATCCCCTGGGTAAACCAACAGTCCTATAAACATTTCAAAATAATACCACTTGTATCAGATGCTACACTAACACATAATAGAAATACACTGGTCTCAGGGCTATGCCAGGCATGGCTCTAGTCAACTAGGGTCATCTAGTACCCATATATATATATATAATATATATATACTACTAACATACATACATATTATTCATTTGGTATGAAAAATAGATGTGTATTGATTTTCTTTAAATAAAACTAATACTTGTATATATATATATATATATAAAGTAAGGATAATACTGTATGTTTAATTATATAAAATCCAACAGGAATTACTTTACACAAGATATATATATACATATAAATATAACCCAAAATAGAATTTACTATATGTACTAAATTCCAAAGTACAAATGGCTATGTTAATACACGCATTTAATTTATACTAGTATATATGCTAAAATTAGGTTTTTATTAAACATATAGCAAAATAAATATGTATATTTATTTTTGTGTATTCACCAATTAATAATTACATACATATACTAAAAATGTTTGTATACGTATATACCAATTAATCATATATCGTATATATGTATATATATATATACTAGTTGAACCATACGTACTCATATATGCAAAAATACTGTTTAAAATATACATATATTTTGTCAACATCATTATTAAAATATACCAATATTAATTTACCAAATTTTTATATTGAAATATATTAAGTATATACAAAATATATATATATTCATGAGCCAATTAAATATATACATGCACAATATTCACATTAATTTAATACTTAATTGCATACATATAAATACATAAGTACTAATACATTAATTTTATATCATATCAATTTAAAATACACATACTAAAATACGTATTTATATATATCAAGTAGATTAGATATATACATATACAATATTAAGCATTAATTAAATAATTACTAGTATACACTTTACTAAATACATATTATAAGAAAATACCAATTTCATACTTATATAGATATTTCATATACACATAGAAATAATTTATATACTATTTGAAAATAGAATAATATATGTACACATACCAATATACGTATTCATATACATATATATATATATATATATATATATATATATCTACACATTAACTAACATATACTAATACATATACAAAATATATATATACTATACATATACAAAATATATATATATATATATAAATATATTCATACCAAAATAATAACTATACTATATACATGTATATTAATGTACACACACACAGATATACGTACATGTATTTTCATAATCCTATATTTATACACATTAATTAATTAACTAGTTTACATATGCATATATTATGTATATACCCATACGTATATACGTATGTATATATATACATATATATATATATATATATATACATATATATATATATATAAGAAGGAGGAAGGGGAGAGAAGGGAATTGCTTACAGTGGCTGCCGGAGTTCGGAGCACAGGGGGCCGGACCGGAGTGCAGCAGAGGGGGAGCAGCGGCAGATGGAGGATGCTCGAGAGCCGGCTGCAGTGATTGCCGGAGTTGCGGAATCGGGAGGACGTGATGATTGGTGTTGGAGGTGTTGGCAGAGGGAGGGCTGTCGTTGTAGGCCGGAGTGGGGAGAAATGGGAGGGGAGTATGCCGCCGGACTGAGAAGTCGGGGAGAGGGAGGATGGTGGAGGAGGTTTGAGCAATGGTGGTGATGGTGGTGTTAGATGGTGATGGTGGTGATGATAGGTGGAGTTGGCAGCGCCGGACTGATGGCCGGAGGGAGATTGTGAGGGAGTTCGCCGGAGGCCGTATGGGAGGAGCAGCGGCGACAGCAGCCGAGCAGCAGCGGCAGCAGCAGCCGAGCAGCAGCGGCAGCAGCAGCCGAGCAGCAGCGGCAGCAGCAGGCCGGGGTCGCCGGAGCACTGCTCGGGAAGAGGGGATGTTGGTGCGGGGTCGCCGGAAGAGATCGACAGTAGGGAGGATGGTGGAAGAGGAGTAGCCGAGTGGGGGAAATCGGCCGTCCGGAGTTGCGTGGGCCGCCGGAGTTCGTTAGCTGGCCGGCCGGATGGATCTGCAACAGGGGGGAACTCGGTGAACAGTGTTCCCCCCCCCCTTATTTAAATTTGAAATCCTTTTTCTTTTTTTTTTCTTATGAAGGAATGAAGAAGAAGAAGAAAAAGAAGGAGAAGAAGAAGAAAAAAGAAGAAGAAGGGAGAAGGAATTTGGTTTCCTACGGGTTGAGGATGGAGGAGGCTTGTGAGGTGGGGGAAACCTAGATTTCTAGGGATTAGGGTTGATGGTGACATGACATTAAATAGGATGAGGGTGAGATGTGGATGAAGGGTGGAGGTTGCATCCATCTAGAATGGATGGCCATGACTTGTCATGAGGAAAAATTAATTATTCATGGAGAGGGTTGTTGACTTAGACAAATAATTGGCTCTCCATTTGTTTGAACCAATGGGGTGTTGACACCAATTATGCAAATTTGCAAATCAGCCCCCTTAAATTTGGGAAATTGTACAAACACATAAAATGACGAAAATTTTGCGGGCGATTCGGTGTCCGGTGTTTTGTAGGGTCAGGGGGCGCTGTATGATCGGTACGGGCTCAATTTACAGGGCACTGGAATTAAATTGAAATTTCAGAATTGATTAAAATAGTATCCTCAATTTAATTAGAAATAAAATGTAAGTTGTGTTCAAAAATTAATTAGGAGTACATGGAGCCAAAATCAGGTCAGGTCATCAATACCAATAATGAAGAAGACTCAGAACAGGATATTACCCTAATTTGGGCCGCACGAAAAATAGGTCAAGATTGTCTCCAATTTTCGATTGGAACGCACAACGATGAAAAATAGGGATTTATTAAATAACGTCCGCGACGATTTTTGTGCGGCCAGAAATAATGTACAGAGAGCATAATTATGAGTTGCAAAAAATAGCAGAATGGAAGGCGGGCATGTCTAGGGCAAGATTGTAAAATTTGTTGGAAGGCAAAAGTCAGGGAGCGCTCCAAATATCGAAGCAATGACAGCGCGCAACAATTAAATAAATTACGGTAATTAAATACAACCTCCAATAAATAAATTATAAATAAAACAATTAAATACAGAATTCCATAATTCGGACAGGTGTTCATCTACTGGGCTTCTAGGTCAAGTCTACTAGCTCAAAATAAATGAACATTGCATCTAATACTATATTTAATTTCACATCACACATAATTATTCAAATCAAATATACTATCAGGCAATTAATTAATCGTAACTACCTTAATATTAAATATTGTAAAAAGTCAAAAATACCCCTGTTTTCGGAATGTGGTAGTGACAAGTCTACCCACCTTAAAAGAATTTCGTCCTCGAAATTTAAAATCCTCATATTAGTGTTTATTCATACACATTATTATTTCCCTCAATTTAAATTCATCAACCACGAATCAATTAATAATCCACAAGGTCTTTTCACAATCTGTCAAAAATTCTGATATTATTTCATTCCTGAAAAATCCTCGAAATGAATTCAAAGTCCATTTTTATCAAAATTTCCTTGAAAGTTTTAGTTAATAATTCATTACTCAGAATTTAATATCCACTCCTCAAAATTTGATTTTTAATCAATGCACATATATATAACGTAATCTCGTCCAAAAAGTTTGAATTCAAATATTAGTCTATCAATGATTTATAACTCGATTTCCTCTTTCCTCAAAATACTTAACAATGCGACACCTATGGATCCTTCAAATGCAACGTCCGCAATAATAAAATTTAAATTACTATATTGCAATCAAATATATATACTGATAATTTTCCAAATTTTCCTCAATTTTGTAATGATAGATTATATCACAATCAACCTTCCTGAACTTAACAATCATCAATTCTGCCATGTTAAATTTTTAATCCTTTATTTAAATTAGCGTTTATCCTCAAATTTCAATCATATCTCGATCCTTGTAAGACCAATGATCCAGCAATTCTGTTATATCAACTCATGAATGCTTATCCTTGAATTTCTAATCATCTTGTCCCATTTTGTCAAGTCATAACCTTGTCATAGATCCTTGCTATGGTCAAAACCCCAACGATCATGGTCTAAGAAAATTTGCCCACAGTCATACAACAAACAACTTAGAGAAAACATGCATGGTTATGGTCTGTCTTATCATGGTATTGCATTCTCTGTCAGGGTGTACTACTAACTATATCCTAACAAGAAAAATCACTAATACAACCCACGGTACTAGGGAATCAATCAATCAGAAGACAAAACAATATGAGAAAAAGAAGGAACCTGCTAACACATTACCTGCAGTATTTCCTATCTCTAACATACACTTAACTCTAGCACATTCACTAACTAATTCCTATCATTGTACACTGGTACCCATATCAACTAATCATTAGTCCACAAGACATCCATGATTACATCCTCATTGCATACATCTGCTTATTAATACCCAAATCTGATACCAAGATTCTCTAATATAATCATGGTTCAATAATGTATCCAAGTTGATACCTCTATCTCTTTAGTACCCTACTCTCTGTCAGTTCTCGTTCCTACTACAATTGTCCATACTATTTGTCCTCATCACTCCAGTGCACACCAAGTGTAACACCATACTAAGTGCTAAACCCTTTCTAATACAACTCTAGATGGACACCCCAAGTCAGTCTGCGGTGCCATCTCAATTATGCTCAAGTCATCAGGTCCTTACACATGTATATTATCTACTCATATATTAATATTCATATCTCTCATCTACCATAAAATTGATCCTCAAAATAATCGTCAAGGTTTAACTTCTCGATCAACTTAAAAATAAATTGCATATACCTCCTCAAAATCAGATACTCAATATCGAAATAAATTTAATCACTTCTAAAATCTTTGTAGCCTTAACCATGTTTATTGAATCAATATTTGAAATCCTCAAAAATTTTAATGACACAATCTCTACTCCTCAATTATTCTAAAAATAAAATTTTATTTCCACCTTTTAATTTATAATTCCACAAGTGTACATATCAGTGCTCACGGTCTCTGATACTCAAGGTGCACTCAATGCATCTAGTGTCTATAATTGTGTAATAAAATTGTACTGCCTGAATCACTTGTGCTATTACCTCCAATGCTCAAAGTTATCATCGCATGTATTTTCTTCCAAAATTTCAATCTATCTTATTAACTGGTATATCATCCGATTATCATCACGCAGAGTGCTTACTGTTACTAGCACCATTTTCAAAAATCCTTGATATAGAATCATCGGCACTCTTGGTATTATTTTACTAGCTTCATTAATGAATTATCTCATCAAGCTCATTAGAACTCATGTTTACCTGTACCTTCTATAATACTCATGTTTCTTTACTCTCATGGGCATGTGTATGGTTCTTCATCTCGATTGATGTATAGGTATTTCCCTTTAACCTTTTACAGCCTGTTAAACTGATCTGTGATACGCCTCACCATTTTCATTACCAATTCCGATATTTCTCTACCCATGACACCTCATTAACTCTTTATGCGTATATATTTCCTTACCTTTAACACTTCCGATATCAATCATCAAATTGAACATCATGCTCCATAAATCCTTAACACAATTCCTGGATACTTAATTGTTCACGTAGATCATCCAATTGCATAATCATGATTATCCAGGACGGGTATGTTGGCTCTGATACTAACTCTTGAACTATCACTGATACTCTATACTCTCCTTCTACTCACAGTCTCTAATGACCTTATCCTAGAACCATTGTTACAAGGTACTATGCTATGGGTTAATTCTAGATCAATGCCTTCTGCTCACACGTCCAACTAGGAACCACTTACAAACTCACAAGCAACACTCAGTCAATACTAATACTCAAGACACAGACATAATTACAAGTCACTAATTATCATACTTAACAAGGAACCCTCAAGGAATAGAAGCTCAAAAGGAATTGGATTGAGGACAGAAGGTATCTTTACTGCTAGTAAAGAAAAGAAGCGATGGAATAAAGTCCTGGAATAACAGAAATAGATAAGTCTTGAGATGATACTTTAAGAACCAATTTAAGATACAACCTGATAATCATACACGTCTGTCAGAAATCATGACACACAGAATCCTCGCCACGCCAGTAAGCATAGATGCGATAAACGACAGGTTCCGTAACTAAGGTATGCAACCCTATAATCATGTCATCTAGAATACTCGCCACGCCAACCGGTATGGCTGCGAGAAACTCTAAATCTCATAACTAAAGTATGTACATCCAAGTTAGGTTCCTACGTTCTCGTCACGACAGCTAATATGGCTGCGATAAACTCTAGGTTCCATAACCAAAGTAGACGTTTTACCTTTCTCACTGTCCTTATCAATATATGTCATCCGATGATACCATAAATTCTTGTCCGTAAAATTTATCTCAATATGAAATCAACTCAACAACGATACCAGGAATTAAAGTTAACAACTGGTCAACAAGAATCAAACTCAATATCAACGAGTGAGGACGGACGGAAACAAGGGCGAAGGAATTAAATTGGAAATTATAATAAGATTCTTATGGGGTCATCCCAGGAATCTCTCAAGAATTTGTGATTGAGTATCCTCTCTCATCCTAGTATCCTATGTCCTATATTCTATAGCAGGTACGCAGTAGTACAACTATGACGTCGCACTACCACGACATCGCACAACTAGCGAAGTCAGACCTGTATGGGCCACCACTAAAACGTGTCACGACCCGCACCCTGTTTAGGGGCACGAGTGCGTGGGTACGTCCAGCCTACGCCGCAGCATCGGCGGTAGAACGCTGTCTAGGTCGAGTACTATCTAAACAATCTCACGCTAGTATCCAACTCCATAAGGAGGCTCGGATAATACTATAAAATATTGTCAACATACTCAATCACAACTACAGCACGATAGAAATTTGAAGAAATAAAAGAATACAACACAAGTCTAATGACAACATAATCATACCTGCAATCAGTAACATCCAATCCCCAAATGTCAGGAACAAGTCCACTAAGGTCACAGTCTGGAAAAATATTTTCCAGTCAGGAAGGAGCAAAGTACATCTCTAAATAGCAGTTCTATATAAATGACATAAACTATGTAGCAGTTCTAGATGGAAACATACCAGATGCATGTATAGGTACGAGAAATGTACAATGAGAGAAATACTGGAAATACTGTAAGTAAAAGCAGGAAAAGAACAATATGTCAATGAGCAAGAATCCTATGACTAAGTGTGTGAGTACTAGCTTTAATATGTGATCGGCTTGGGAACTTGATCAGGCTGGTTACATGTGATTAGCTATGATTCACGAAGGTCAGGCTAACCGTTGGTTAGCTATGATGCATGTAGAGGTCAGGCTAATCACACGTAACAGCTATGAGGCACGGAGATGGTCAGGCCGCACCCGACGTCAGATGTGGGGTGAGCTATGATGCATGAAAAGTTGGGTATGATCACATATCTACACTAAAATACTCCCCACCCCCGACTGGTATAGTAGATCCAATCATGGTACGCTATGGCACGGGATTCCCTAGGAAGGTAGCAAATCTCCCCGGGAATCAGTGTCTGTACATGCACAAGATAACAAGGAAAACAAGTCTTGTACAAGCTACACCATGAATAAGGAATAACATCTCATGACGAGATCCGTGTATACCAATCCGTGTAACCAATGTGTCAAGAACATGAATATTTACACTAGATACAGTGAACATAGGAGATATCATAAATTAGAAACTAATCAGAGAATGTACTCGCCTTGGGTCCTTAGCTGGTAATTATTGATGTCCTGTTCCAGAGCATCCCCTGGGTAAACCAACAGTCCTATAAACATTTCAAAATAATACCACTTGTATCAGATGCTACACTAACACATAATAGAAATACACTGGTCTCAGGGCTATGCCAGGCATGGCTCTAGTCAACTAGGGTCATCTAGTACCCATATATATATATATAATATATATATACTACTAACATACATACATACATATTATTCATTTGGTATGAAAAATAGATGTGTATTGATTTTCTTTAAATAAAACTAATACTTGTATATATATATATATATATATATATAAAGTAAGGATAATACTGTATGTTTAATTATATAAAATCCAACAGGAATTACTTTACACAAGATATATATATACATATAAATATAACCCAAAATAGAATTTACTATATGTACTAAATTCCAAAGTACAAATGGCTATGTTAATACACGCATTTAATTTATACTAGTATATATGCTAAAATTAGGTTTTTATTAAACATATAGCAAAATAAATATGTATATTTATTTTTGTGTATTCACCAATTAATAATTACATACATATACTAAAAATGTTTGTATACGTATATACCAATTAATCATATATCGTATATATGTATATATATATATACTAGTTGAACCATACGTACTCATATATGCAAAAATACTGTTTAAAATATACATATATTTTGTCAACATCATTATTAAAATATACCAATATTAATTTACCAAATTTTTATATTGAAATATATTAAGTATATACAAAATATATATATATTCATGAGCCAATTAAATATATACATGCACAATATTCACATTAATTTAATACTTAATTGCATACATATAAATACATAAGTACTAATACATTAATTTTATATCATATCAATTTAAAATACACATACTAAAATACGTATTTATATATATCAAGTAGATTAGATATATACATATACAATATTAAGCATTAATTAAATAATTACTAGTATACACTTTACTAAATACATATTATAAGAAAATACCAATTTCATACTTATATAGATATTTCATATACACATAGAAATAATTTATATACTATTTGAAAATAGAATAATATATGTACACATACCAATATACGTATTCATATACATATATATATATATATATCTACACATTAACTAACATATACTAATACATATACAAAATATATATATACTATACATATACAAAATATATATATATATATAAATATATTCATACCAAAATAATAACTATACTATATACATGTATATTAATGTACACACACACAGATATACGTACATGTATTTTCATAATCCTATATTTATACACATTAATTAATTAACTAGTTTACATATGCATATATTATGTATATACCCATACGTATATATGTATGTATATATATACATATATATATATATATATATATATATATATACATATATATATATATATAAGAAGGAGGAAGGGGAGAGAAGGGAATTGCTTACAGTGGCTGCCGGAGTTCGGAGCACAGGGGGCCGGACCGGAGTGCAGCAGAGGGGGAGCAGCGGCAGAGGGAGGATGCTCGAGAGCCGGCTGCAGTGATTGCCGGAGTTGCGGAATCGGGAGGACGTGATGATTGGTGTTGGAGGTGTTGGCAGAGGGAGGGCTGTCGTTGTAGGCCGGAGTGGGGAGAAATGGGAGGGGAGTATGCCGCCGGACTGAGAAGTCGGGGAGAGGGAGGATGGTGGAGGAGGTTTGAGCAATGGTGGTGATGGTGGTGTTAGATGGTGATGGTGGTGATGATAGGTGGAGTTGGCAGCGCCGGACTGATGGCCGGAGGGAGATTGTGAGGGAGTTCGCCAGAGGCCGTATGGGAGGAGCAGCGGCGACAGCAGCCGAGCAGCAGCGGCAGCAGCAGCCGAGCAGCAGCGGCAGCAGCAGGCCGGGGTCGCCGGAGCACTGCTCGGGAAGAGGGGATGTTGGTGCGGGGTCGCCGGAAGAGATCGACAGTAGGGAGGATGGTGGAAGAGGAGTAGCCGAGTGGGGGAAATCGGCCGTCCGGAGTTGCGTGGGCCGCCGGAGTTCGTTAGCTGGCCGGCCGGATGGATCTGCAACAGGGGGGAACTCGGTGAACAGTGTTCCCCCCCCCCCCCCCCCCTTATTTGAATTTGAAATCCTTTTTCTTTTTTTTTCTTATGAAGGAATGAAGAAGAAGAAGAAAAAGAAGGAGAAGAAGAAGAAAAAAGAAGAAGAAGGGAGAAGGAATTTGGTTTCCTACGGGTTGAGGATGGAGGAGGCTTGTGAGGTGGGGGAAACCTAGATTTCTAGGGATTAGGGTTGATGGTGACATGACATTAAATAGGATGAGGGTGAGATGTGGATGAAGGGTGGAGGTTGCATCCATCTAGAATGGATGGCCATGACTTGTCATGAGGAAAAATTAATTATTCATGGAGAGGGTTGTTGACTTAGACAAATAATTGGCTCTCCATTTGTTTGAACCAATGGGGTGTTGACACCAATTATGCAAATTTGCAAATCAGCCCCCTTAAATTTGGGAAATTGCACAAACACATAAAATGACGAAAATTTTGCGGGCGATTCGGTGTCCGGTGTTTTGTAGGGTCAGGGGGCGCTGTATGATCGGTACGGGCTCAATTTACAGGGCACTGGAATTAAATTGAAATTTCAGAATTGATTAAAATAGTATCCTCAATTTAATTAGAAATAAAATGTAAGTTGTGTTCAAAAATTAATTAGGAGTACATGGAGCCAAAATCAGGTCAGGTCATCAATACCAATAATGAAGAAGACTCAGAACAGGATATTACCCTAATTTGGGCCGCACGAAAAATAGGTCAAGATTGTCTCCAATTTTTGATTGGAACGCACAACGATAAAAAATAGGGATTTATTAAATAACGTCCGCGACGATTTTTGTGCGGCCAGAAATAATGTACAGAGAGCATAATTATGAGTTGCAAAAAATAGCAGAATGGAAGGCGGGCATGTCTAGGGCAAGATTGTAAAATTTGTTGGAAGGCAAAAGTCAGGGAGCGCTCCAAATATCGAAGCAATGACAGCGCGCAACAATTAAATAAATTACGGTAATTAAATACAACCTCCAATAAATAAATTATAAATAAAACAATTAAATACAGAATTCCATAATTCGGACAGGTGTTCATCTACTGGGCTTCTAGGTCAAGTCTACTAGCTCAAAATAAATGAACATTGCATCTAATACTATATTTAATTTCACATCACACATAATTATTCAAATCAAATATACTATCAGGCAATTAATTAATCGTAACTACCTTAATATTAAATATTGTAAAAAGTCAAAAATACCCCTGTTTTCGGAATGTGGTAGTGACAAGTCTACCCACCTTAAAAGAATTTCGTCCTCGAAATTTAAAATCCTCATATTAGTGTTTATTCATACACATTATTATTTCCCTCAATTTAAATTCATCAACCACGAATCAATTAATAATCCACAAGGTCTTTTCACAATCTGTCAAAAATTCTGATATTATTTCATTCCTGAAAAATCCTCGAAATGAATTCAAAGTCCATTTTTATCAAAATTTCCTTGAAAGTTTTAGTTAATAATTCATTACTCAGAATTTAATATCCACTCCTCAAAATTTGATTTTTAATCAATGCACATATATATAACGTAATCTCGTCCAAAAAGTTTGAATTCAAATATTAGTCTATCAATGATTTATAACTCGATTTCCTCTTTCCTCAAAATACTTAACAATGCGACACCTATGGATCCTTCAAATGCAACGTCCGCAATAATAAAATTTAAATTACTATATTGCAATCAAATATATATACTGATAATTTTCCAAATTTTCCTCAATTTTGTAATGATAGATTATATCACAATCAACCTTCCTGAACTTAACAATCATCAATTCTGCCATGTTAAATTTTTAATCCTTTATTTAAATTAGCGTTTATCCTCAAATTTCAATCATATCTCGATCCTTGTAAGACCAATGATCCAGCAATTCTGTTATATCAACTCATGAATGCTTATCCTTGAATTTCTAATCATCTTGTCCCATTTTGTCAAGTCATAACCTTGTCATAGATCCTTGCTATGGTCAAAACCCCAACGATCATGGTCTAAGAAAATTTGCCCACAGTCATACAACAAACAACTTAGAGAAAACATGCATGGTTATGGTCTGTCTTATCATGGTATTGCATTCTCTGTCAGGGTGTACTACTAACTATATCCTAACAAGAAAAATCACTAATACAACCCACGGTACTAGGGAATCAATCAATCAGAAGACAAAACAATATGAGAAAAAGAAGGAACCTGCTAACACATTACCTGCAGTATTTCCTATCTCTAACATACACTTAACTCTAGCACATTCACTAACTAATTCCTATCATTGTACACTGGTACCCATATCAACTAATCATTAGTCCACAAGACATCCATGATTACATCCTCATTGCATACATCTGCTTATTAATACCCAAATCTGATACCAAGATTCTCTAATATAATCATGGTTCAATAATGTATCCAAGTTGATACCTCTATCTCTTTAGTACCCTACTCTCTGTCAGTTCTCGTTCCTACTACAATTGTCCATACTATTTGTCCTCATCACTCCAGTGCACACCAAGTGTAACACCATACTAAGTGCTAAACCCTTTCTAATACAACTCTAGATGGACACCCCAAGTCAGTCTGCGGTGCCATCTCAATTATGCTCAAGTCATCAGGTCCTTACACATGTATATCATCTACTCATATATTAATATTCATATCTCTCATCTACCATAAAATTGATCCTCAAAATAATCGTCAAGGTTTAACTTCTCGATCAACTTAAAAATAAATTGCATATACCTCCTCAAAATCAGATACTCAATATCGAAATAAATTTAATCACTTCTAAAATCTTTGTAGCCTTAACCATGTTTATTGAATCAATATTTGAAATCCTCAAAAATTTTAATGACACAATCTCTACTCCTCAATTATTCTAAAAATAAAATTTTATTTCCACCTTTTAATTTATAATTCCACAAGTGTACATATCAGTGCTCACGGTCTCTGATACTCAAGGTGCACTCAATGCATCTAGTGTCTATAATTGTGTAATAAAATTGTACTGCCTGAATCACTTGTGCTATTACCTCCAATGCTCAAAGTTATCATCGCATGTATTTTCTTCCAAAATTTCAATCTATCTTATTAACTGGTATATCATCCGATTATCATCACGCAGAGTGCTTACTGTTACTAGCACCATTTTCAAAAATCCTTGATATAGAATCATCGGCACTCTTGGTATTATTTTACTAGCTTCATTAATGAATTATCTCATCAAGCTCATTAGAACTCATGTTTACCTGTACCTTCTATAATACTCATGTTTCTTTACTCTCATGGGCATGTGTATGGTTCTTCATCTCGATTGATGTATAGGTATTTCCCTTTAACCTTTTACAGCCTGTTAAACTGATCTGTGATACGCCTCACCATTTTCATTACCAATTCCGATATTTCTCTACCCATGACACCTCATTAACTCTTTATGCGTATATATTTCCTTACCTTTAACACTTCCGATATCAATCATCAAATTGAACATCATGCTCCATAAATCCTTAACACAATTCCTGGATACTTAATTGTTCACGTAGATCATCCAATTGCATAATCATGATTATCCAGGACGGGTATGTTGGCTCTGATACTAACTCTTGAACTATCACTGATACTCTATACTCTCCTTCTACTCACAGTCTCTAATGACCTTATCCTAGAACCATTGTTACAAGGTACTATGCTATGGGTTAATTCTAGATCAATGCCTTCTGCTCACACGTCCAACTAGGAACCACTTACAAACTCACAAGCAACACTGAGTCAATACTAATACTCAAGACACAGACATAATTACAAGTCACTAATTATCATACTTAACAAGGAACCCTCAAGGAATAGAAGCTCAAAAGGAATTGGATTGAGGACAGAAGGTATCTTTACTGCTAGTAAAGAAAAGAAGCGATGGAACAAAGTCCTGGAATAACAGAAATAGATAAGTCTTGAGATGATACTTTAAGAACCAATTTAAGATACAACCTGATAATCATACACGTCTGTCAGAAATCATGACACACAGAATCCTCGCCACGCCAGTAAGCATAGATGCGATAAACGACAGGTTCCGTAACTAAGGTATGCAACCCTATAATCATGTCATCTAGAATACTCGCCACGCCAACCGGTATGGCTGCGAGAAACTCTAAATCTCATAACTAAAGTATGTACATCCAAGTTAGGTTCCTACGTTCTCGTCACGATAGCTAATATGGCTGCGATAAACTCTAGGTTCCATAACCAAAGTAGACGTTTTACCTTTCTCACTGTCCTTATCAATATATGTCATCCGATAATACCATAAATTCTTGTCCGTAAAATTTATCTCAATATGAAATCAACTCAACAACGATACCAGGAATTAAAGTTAACAACTGGTCAACAAGAATCAAACTCAATATCAACGAGTGAGGACGGACGGAAACAAGGGCGAAGGAATTAAATTGGAAATTATAATAAGATTCTCATGGGGTCATCCCAGGAATCTCTCAAGAATTTGTGATTGAGTATCCTCTCTCATCCTAGTATCCTATGTCCTATATTCTATAGCAGGTACGCAGTAGTACAACTATGACGTCGCACTACCACGATATCGCACAACTAGCGAAGTCAGACCTGCATGGGCCACCACTAAAACGTGTCACGACCCGCACCCTGTTTAGGGGCACGAGTGCGTGGGTACGTCCAGCCTACGCCGCAGCATCGGCGGTAGAACGCTGTCTAGGTCGAGTACTATCTAAACAATCTCACGCTAGTATCCAACTCCATAAGGAGGCTCGGATAATACTATAAAATATTGTCAACATACTCAATCACAACTACAGCACGATAGGAATTTGAAGAAATAAAAGAATACAACACAAGTCTAATGACAACATAATCATACCTGCAATCAGTAACATCCAATCCCCAAATGTCAGGAACAAGTCCACTAAGGTCACAGTCTGGAAAAATATTTTCCAGTCAGGAAGGAGCAAAGTACATCTCTAAATAGCAGTTTTATATAAATGACATAAACTATGTAGCAGTTCTAGATGGAAACATACCAGATGCATGTATAGGTACGAGAAATGTACAATGAGAGAAATACTGGAAATACTGTAAGTAAAAGCAGGGAAAGAACAATATGTCAATGAGCAAGAATCCTATGACTAAGTGTGTGAGTACTAGCTTTAATATGTGATCGGCTTGGGAACTTGATCAGGCTGGTTACATGTGATTAGCTATGATTCACGAAGGTCAGGCTAACCGTTGGTTAGCTATGATGCATGTAGAGGTCAGGCTAATCACACGTAACAGCTATGAGGCACGGAGATGGTCAGGCCGCACCCGACGTGAGATGTGGGGTGAGCTATGATGCATGAAAAGTTTGGTATGATCACATATCTACACTAAAATACTCCCCACCCCCGACTGGTATAGTAGATCCAATCATGGTACGCTATGGCACGGGATTCCCTAGGAAGGTAGCAAATCTCCCCGGGAATCAGTGTCTGTACATGCACAAGATAACAAGGAAAACAAGTCTTGTACAAGCTACACCATGAATAAGGAATAACATCTCATGACGAGATCCGTGTATACCAATTCGTGTAACCAATGTGTCAAGAACATGAATATTTACACTAGATACAGTGAACATAGGAGATATCATAAATTAGAAACTAATCAGAGAATGTACTCGCCTTGGGTCCTTAGCTGGTAATTATTGATGTCCTGTTCCAGAGCATCCCCTGGGTAAACCAACAGTCCTATAAACATTTTAAAATAATACCACTTGTATCAGATGCTACACTAACACATAATAGAAATACACTGGTCTCAGGGCTATGCCAGGCATGGCTCTAGTCAACTAGGGTCATCTAGTACCCATATATATATATATAATATATATATACTACTAACATACATACATATTATTCATTTGGTATGAAAAATAGATGTGTATTGATTTTCTTTAAATAAAACTAATACTTGTATATATATATATATATATATAAAGTAAGGATAATACTGTATGTTTAATTATATAAAATCCAAGAGGAATTACTTTACACAAGATATATATATACATATAAATATAACCCAAAATAGAATTTACTATATGTACTAAATTCCAAAGTACAAATGGCTATGTTAATACACGCATTTAATTTATACTAGTATATATGCTAAAATTAGGTTTTTATTAAACATATAGCAAAATAAATATGTATATTTATTTTTGTGTATTCACCAATTAATAATTACATACATATACTAAAAATGTTTGTATACGTATATACCAATTAATCATATATCGTATATATGTATATATATATATACTAGTTGAACCATACGTACTCATATATGCAAAAATACTGTTTAAAATATACATATATTTTGTCAACATCATTATTAAAATATACCAATATTAATTTACCAAATTTTTATATTGAAATATATTAAGTATATACAAAATATATATATATTCATGAGCCAATTAAATATATACATGCACAATATTCACATTAATTTAATACTTAATTGCATACATATAAATACATAAGTACTAATACATTAATTTTATATCATATCAATTTAAAATACACATACTAAAATACGTATTTATATATATCAAGTAGATTAGATATATACATATACAATATTAAGCATTAATTAAATAATTACTAGTATACACTTTACTAAATACATATTATAAGAAAATACCAATTTCATACTTATATAGATATTTCATATACACATAGAAATAATTTATATACTATTTGAAAATAGAATAATATATGTACACATACCAATATACGTATTCATATACATATATATATATATATATCTACACATTAACTAACATATACTAATACATATACAAAATATATATATACTATACATATACAAAATATATATATATATATAAATATATTCATACCAAAATAATAACTATACTATATACATGTATATTAATGTACACACACACAGATATACGTACATGTATTTTCATAATCCTATATTTATACACATTAATTAATTAACTAGTTTACATATGCATATATTATGTATATACCCATACGTATATACGTATGTATATATATACATATATATATATATATATATATATATATATATATATATATATATACATATATATATATATAAGAAGGAGGAAGGGGAGAGAAGGGAATTGCTTACAGTGGCTGCCGGAGTTCGGAGCACAGGGGGCCGGACCGGAGTGCAGCAGAGGGGGAGCAGCGGCAGAGGGAGGATGCTCGAGAGCCGGCTGCAGTGATTGCCGGAGTTGCGGAATCGGGAGGACGTGATGATTGGTGTTGGAGGTGTTGGCAGAGGGAGGGCTGTCGTTGTAGGCCGGAGTGGGGAGAAATGGGAGGGGAGTATGCCGCCGGACTGAGAAGTCGGGGAGAGGGAGGATGGTGGAGGAGGTTTGAGCAATGGTGGTGTTAGATGGTGATGGTGGTGATGATAGGTGGAGTTGGCAGCGCCGGACTGATGGCCGGAGGGAGATTGTGAGGGAGTTCGCCGGAGGCCGTATGGGAGGAGCAGCGGCGACAGCAGTCGAGCAGCAGCGGCAGCAGCAGGCCGGGGTCGCCGGAGCACTGCTCGGGAAGAGGGGATGTTGGTGCGGGGTCGCCGGAAGAGATCGACAGTAGGGAGGATGGTGGAAGAGGAGTAGCCGAGTGGGGGAAATCGGCCGTCCGGAGTTGCGTGGGCCGCCGGAGTTCGTTAGCTGGCCGGCCGGATGGATCTGCAACAGGGGGGAACTCGGTGAACAGTGTTCCCCCCCCCCCCCTATTTGAATTTGAAATCCTTTTTCTTTTTTTTTTCTTATGAAGGAATGAAGAAGAAGAAGAAAAAGAAGGAGAAGAAGAAGAAAAAAGAAGAAGAAGGGAGAAGGAATTTGGTTTCCTACGGGTTGAGGATGGAGGAGGCTTGTGAGGTGGGGGAAACCTAGATTTCTAGGGATTAGGGTTGATGGTGACATGACATTAAATAGGATGAGGATGAGATGTGGATGAAGGGTGGAGGTTGCATCCATCTAGAATGGATGGCCATGACTTGTCATGAGGAAAAATTAATTATTCATGGAGAGGGTTGTTGACTTAGACAAATAATTGGCTCTCCATTTGTTTGAACCAATGGGGTGTTGACACCAATTATGCAAATTTGCAAATCAGCCCCTTAAATTTGGGAAATTGCACAAACACATAAAATGACGAAAATTTTGCGGGCGATTCGGTGTCCGATGTTTTGTAGGGTCAGGGGGCGCTGTATGATCGGTACGGGCTCAATTTACAGGGCACTGGAATTAAATTGAAATTTCAGAATTGATTAAAATAGTATCCTCAATTTAATTAGAAATAAAATGTAAGTTGTGTTCAAAAATTAATTAGGAGTACATGGAGCCAAAATCAGGTCAGGTCATCAATACCAATAATGAAGAAGACTCAGAACAGGATATTACCCTAATTTGGGCCGCACGAAAAATAGGTCAAGATTGTCTCCAATTTTTGATTGGAACGCACAACGATAAAAAATAGAGATTTATTAAATAACGTCCGCGACGATTTTTGTGCGGCCAGAAATAATGTACAGAGAGCATAATTATGAGTTGCAAAAAATAGCAGAATGGAAGGCGGGCATGTCTAGGGCAAGATTGTAAAATTTGTTGGAAGGCAAAAGTCAGGGAGCGCTCCAAATATCGAAGCAATGACAGCGCGCAACAATTAAATAAATTACGGTAATTAAATACAACCTCCAATAAATAAATTATAAATAAAACAATTAAATACAGAATTCCATAATTCGGACAGGTGTTCATCTACTGGGCTTCTAGGTCAAGTCTACTAGCTCAAAATAAATGAACATTGCATCTAATACTATATTTAATTTCACATCACACATAATTATTCAAATCAAATATACTATCAGGCAATTAATTAATCGTAACTACCTTAATATTAAATATTGTAAAAAGTCAAAAATACCCCTGTTTTCGGAATGTGGTAGTGACAATCCCGGCGGGTCGAGGGGATCCGGCGGGAGGAAGGAGTCGGAGGAGAGGGAGTGCTGGTGGTGGTGTTGCTGGTGGTGTTGTGTAGAGACGGGGAAGGCCGGGGACGATGGAGGACGGGCGGAGGTTAGGAATGGTACAGTGGTGGTGCTGGGAGGATGATCGGGAGGAGGAGGAGGAGAAGAGAGGGAGGTCGTGTTGGCGGTGTTAATGGAGATAGTGGTGAGCAGTCGTCGACGGAGTGAAGGACAGGGAACGATGGAGTGGAAGTCGAGGATGAAGGCTGTGGGTCGTCGACTCCGGCGGGTCTCCGGCGTAGGCTCCGGCGGAGGAAGGGAATGATGTACAGGGAGATTGGGGTGGTGATGGTTAATGGCTAGGTATTGGGATTAGGGATGTGTGGATAAAAAAAGAATAGGAAAATGATTATTTATACATGGAAGGAGGTTGGTTTGACCTAGGAAATTTTGACTTTGGGTCAACATCTCCTTGGAGTGGGCCTTGGGCTTACATGGGGATGTTTGGAGGTTTAGGATTTACATGGTTTAAAATACAAAGATAGATTTAAATGGGGGGCGATGTTTGTGCGTTGCACACTCCGAAAAATTACGAAAAAAATTGTATGAAGGGGAAAAATGGGTTTCTTCACGTATTATCCAATGGTGTGGACACTTTATTTCTTTTTTTGCATAAAAGCACCCAACGATTGGAAAATTGCACAAGGATGGAAATTAGAATAAATTAATTAAAATTAATGCGCAAGGTGTTCTGGAATTAATTAGAAGTACATGGGACTAAAATTAGGTGGGACACAAGTATCATGGACGTAGGGGGCTCAGAGTAGAATATTATCAAAATTAGGTTGTACGAAACGGGTCAAGATTGTGTCTCCAATTTCGATTGGAACGCACAAGGATACAAAGTTGGAATTATTTAGAATTAAATATAAATGTTTGCGACAAATATTGTGCGACTAAAATGTAGCACAAGAGAGCATAATTATAAGTTACACAGAGGTCAGGATAGTGGGCGGGCACGTCCAGGACAAGGATATAAAATTTGTAGGAAGGCAATGGCTAGTGTAGTGCTCCAATTATCGAAGCAACGGTAAGGTATGCTAAGTGATTTAATCATTATATTCTTAAATAAAATGTTGTGTCCTATTTCCAATTGGATACAAACTAGCCCTAATTTCACTATCTAATCCAAGTAGGCCTAATTTTGGGTGAGGGGGTTTACATTTTTGAACCTAAAAAGAGAAAGATTGGACCTAAGATAATAGATTCTGTGTTTATAGGATATGCCTTAGATAGCAATATCAATAGATTTCTAGTGACTCATTCTGAAGTAAATGAAATCTCTAACAATACTATTATAGAAGCTAGAGATGCAGTTTACTTTGAGAATTTATTTTCTTTTAAAAATAGAAATTCTTCCAACCCCTCCAGCTATTTTCTTGCTCCTTCTACTAGTTCCAAGTTTCAGCCATATAGTTCACAACCTGAACAAGACATAGAACCTAGAAGAAGTAAAAGAGGAAGGATTGAAAGGAATTTAGGGGAAGGTTTCTTCACTTATTTGATAGAGAGTGATCCCTCAACTTACGAAGAAGCAATATCTTCTCCTAATGCACCTTTCCGGAAAGAAGTCATCAACAATGAGTACAACTCCATTATGGAGAATAGTACTTGGTGTCATGCCCCGGGCCGCGCCGCCGCCTCGCTTCGCCCCGCCTTACCCCGTCGGGCCGAATTCCGCCGGACTCGAACCACCGCGCCCCGGTGCACCGGACGCGAATCACCGCGCCCGTCCCGCGGGTGCGAGGAAGGGGACGTGTGGCCCGTTCTAATATATCGGGGACGTGATGCCGTGCGAGCCTAGGTTGCGCCCACACAAGGCCATATCGTTTAAGTTTATCATTGGCTATCATCGCATCAATCGAGTAAGCAGCGAAAAGGGACATTGTTGCAATGCATTTAGCCAACTGAGTATTCGGGACAATCGAGGCAACTTGGGTTACTTTATGCAAAGGCATTCGTTCCATACATTATGTGTCACGACCCGCACCCGGTATAGGGACACGAGTGCACGGGTACGTCCATCCTAAGCCGCAGCATCGGCGGTAGAACGCTGTCTTGATCACAATAAGTACTATATAACTAAATACCTGTCAATGATATCAATATCCATAAGAAGGACAATATACATCTCACAATAACTCATAAAGTAAACTCAATCACATCCACTATAAGAGTATAAAGGCACGATAAAAGATAAGAAGAATGACATAGTTAAACACCATGTCTCAAAATATAGATAAACCACAGTCTAGATGTCCAACATAAAGTCTCCACAAGTCTCAACATAACTAAGAATAAGTCTAAACATAAACTCAATAAACCTCAAGTAAGTCTCAGCGCATAAGATAAATACTGCCTAGATAGCTGCAGGTAATATCTCCTCTAAAGGAATAGTCTCCTCTAAGATCTTTGGTGTGTAGTCTGCATCTATACCTGGTCCATAGTGTGTGGTACAAAAATTCTCAAGATTCTTTGGAAAAAATATCCAGTCAGGATTGGAACGAAGTACAAGCGCTAACAGCAGTTCCACATATATTGACAAAAACTATAACACAGTGTAAAGAAATACAAGACAGATAGGAATACTGGCAATAAGAAATACTGGAATAAAGAAATGCTGTAATAAAGAAATACTGGAATAATGAAATGCTGGAATAAAAAAATACTGGAATAATGAAATACTGGAGCATATGTCATCATCAATGTACATCTAGCAATAAACAAGAATACAAGTGCACGCTAGAACAATGAACTGGTATATATGTAAATGCTAGAATCATGACTAGAACATAAGGAATACTAGATCAATATACTAGAGATACATGTCAAGAACATCTAACTAAGTGTGTGAAACATCAACATATCATGTGATCGGCTTAGGACTGATCAGGCATGTTACATATGATTAGCTATGATTTATGTAAGGTCAGGCTAACCGTCCGGATAGCTATGATGCAAGCAATAGTCAGGCTAATCATACATAACAGGCTATGAGGCATGTAATGGTCAGGCTGCACCGACGTGAGGTATGGGTGAGCTATGATGCATGTAAAGTTTGGGTATGATCACATAAGCTACTAATATTTCCCCATTTTCCCCAGCTAGCACGATGGATTCCAAATCACGACTCCTCGTGACAGGTCTCGATGATGCCAACTCGTGTAAACAACAGTATCAGAGTCATGTACGCTATACAACAAGAATTATAGAGATAATCAACATAATAGAAACTGTCAGAGAATGTACTCGCCTGTGGTCTTTAGTTGGCAATATCAATGTCCTGGTTCCAAGGTATCATCTAAATGATCCAACAGTCCTATAAACATATCATATAATACAATATTGCATCAGACATTACACTAACACACACAATCAAAACACAAAGATCTCAGAAACTACGCTAGGGGTGTCACGTCTGTATTTGCTGTGCATAACAGACAGTCAATGATACGGGTCTTGCCAGTACGTCAGTGTACATATGGCAGTCTGCTAACATGCTACATGGTCACAGGTCAATATAATTACGGGGTATCCGTGGTTACACTCGGGTCATCTAGTACATAGATATTTAATACATATTATTAATTAACATTAATACTTACAGTATATATATACGCCAAATTAAATACATATACAATACATATACATATGTATATATATACTAATTGAGAGATATACTATATATATATATATATATATATATATATATATATATATATATATATATATATATATATATATATATATATATATATGTATATATGCCAAAATACCTTTTAAACATATACTAGTGCATATACCATACATATATACCAATTAGGTTCATATACATATAGGTATATATATATGTATATATATATCAATATAAAGACAATAACCATATACATATACTAATACTAATACGTACATACAAACATACCAATTATATATCTATACTAATAATATGCGTATACTATCATATACGTATGCACACCATTATAAAATACGCATATGCACGTGCGCGTACACGTATGTGAAGGGGGATTCGAACCTGGTATGTGGGACGAGTCGTATGCGTCGAGGTCGTCGCGGAGCGCTCGGTTCAGTCAAGCGGTTGGCAGCAGGTGGTTCCCCGGCGATCGGTTCTGGTCGTAGTCAGGTTCTGGTCCGGCGAGTCAGCGAGGTGCAGCGGGCTTTTCCGGTGGAGATGACGAGTTCAGCCGCGGGTCGTCGTCACTCTGTCGAGAGCAGCAGGATGGTCGACTTCAGTTCAGTGGGTCATCGGTCGTGTCATGCTGGTGTCGTGCTGGCAGGGATGACCGAGTCGACGAGGTCATGACGAGGGAAGATAAAGCCGGCTCGGGACTGGTCGGTTTTCGGCGTCGTGGAGGCGAGGATGGGCGAGACAGTTCGGTAGGAAGTAGGTTCGTAATGTGGAGAATGATGAGGCGGGTTCGGGGACAGCGGGATCCGGCGGGGTAGGTCGAGGAACAGTAGGTCGGGGTCGGCTCTGGCGTGCTGGCGGCGGGATCAAGGTTCCGGTCGGGTTCGGGTGATGGTGGAAGGAAGGAGATGAAAGTGGTCGGCTTGGGTTTAGGTTTGTGTTGAAAAGAAAGGAAAAAGTAAAATAGAATAATATATATAGGTAGTGGAATTAGGGTTGACCTAGAATTAGGCTTGGTCAAAGCCCTATTGGGATTGGGCCTACTCATGGGTATTTCAATGGCTAGGATTTAAATGAATTCAAAAGAAATTGCTAGAATTGCATTGGTTCAAGGTTTGGGGGCCATGGTTCAATGAGGTTGATGTTAAATTACACACTCCCGAAAATTATGGAAAAATACACATGGAAGAGAAAAGAGTTTATTTACGTGTCGTGTCCAACGGGGTGGATACCTTAATGCACTTTTGCACAAAAGTGACCAACCATTGGAAAATTACATAAAGTTGGATTTATGGTTTAATTAATTAAATTTAATACAATTGGTGTTCTAAAATTAATTAGAAGTACAAGGGGCTATAATTAAATGGGACACAAGTGTCATGAATGAAGTAGACTCAGAATAGAATATTACCCTAATTTGGGTTGCTCAAAATGAATCAAAATTGTGTCTCCAATTTTGATTGGAACACAAGAATACAAGGTTTGATTTATCTAGAATTAAATATAGTCGTTTGCGACGAATATTGTGCGCCTAAAATGAAGCACATCAAGACATAATTATGAGTCACACAAGGATCAAAATAATAGTCTGGCACGTCTAGGATAAGGGTGTGAAATCTGTTGGAAGACAAAGACTAGTGTAGTGCTCTAATTATCGAAGCAACGGTAATGTGCAACAATCAAATAAATCACAGCAATTAAAATATAATTAAATATCATGCAATCATTTACACATTAATTATGAAAAGACGAAAAAAACCCTAATCTGAAATGTGGGGATGACAAGTCTACCCTCCTTAAAAGAATTTCGTCCTCGAAATTAAAATAAACTAGCACAAGAACAAACAATCAAGCAATGAAATATACCTCAAGTCTCGAAGAGATACGGATACTGCTCGCGTATTTCGTCCTCTCTCTCCCAGGTTGACTCGCCTTGAGAGTGATGTCTCCATGCAACATGAACCAAAGGAATAGTCTGGTTCCGCAATGCCTTCTCTCTACGATCCAAGATCTCAACGGGTTGTTCAGGATAGCTGAGTGTCGGTCCAACTTCGATCTCCGAGTGATCTAGTACGTGACTAGGATCTGCCATATACCTTCTCAGCTGTGACACGTGGAACACGTCATGCACTCCATCTAGAGCAGGCAGCAAGTCCAGTCTATAGGCCACTGCACCGACCCTTGCAAGAATATCGAAGGGCCCGATGTATCATGGACTAAGCTTTCCGCCTCTACCAAAATGAATCGTGCCCCGTGTCGGAGAAATTCGTAGGAACACCAAATTGCCAACCTAGAACAAATAATCTTAACACACAATCTAAAACAAAACAATCACAACCAAATATAACAAAACCAATACCTGAAACTCTAGGGGTCTACGGTGGCTGTCGGCCCAATGCCGCTGTCTGTCCTGTGCCACTCGCAGTCTGTCTCTTGTAAGTTTCACCTTTTCTGCTGCATCCACGACCATTTTTGGTCCTAACAAAGCTCTCTCTCCAACATCATCCCAAGATAACGGTGTACGACACCTTCGTCCATATAAAGCCTAAAATGGTGATATCTCAATGCTGGCCTGGTAGCTGTTGTTGTAAGCAAACTCTACTAGGTGTAGATGATCTTCCCAAGAACCTCCGAATCTAAAACACAAGTGCGTAGCATATCTTCAAAAGTCTGAATAGTCCTTTCAGACTGTCCGTCTGTCTGGGGGTGATACGCGGTACTGAACTTGAGCTGAGTGACCAAGCTAGCCTGCAGACTCCTCCAGAAATGGGAAGTGAAATGACTATCCCGATCTGAGACGATACTTACAGGAACTCCATGTAATCTGATAATCTGATGTACGTACATCTCTGCTAACTTCTCTGTCAAAGTACCTATTTTGAATGGTAAGAAGTGGGCTGATTTGGTCAACCTATCTACGATGACCCAAATCGCGTCCTTTCCTCCTGGAGAATGTGAAGTCCTGAACTAAAGTCCATAGTCATGTGCTCCCACTTCCATTCTGGAATAGGTAAAGGTTGAAGCAATCCTCCTGGCCTCTGTCGATCTGCTTTTACCTGCTGGCACACTAAATATCGGGATACAATGCATGCTAGTTCGTGCTTCATACCATACCACCAAATGTGCTCCCTCAAATCTCGATACATCTTGTTGGCTCCGGGATGCATCGAGTACTGAGAGCGATGTGCCTCCTACAAAACCTCTTCGTGCAGCTCTCCACTTGGCACACACATCCTCATGCCATGTCGTAAAGATCCATCATCTACAATAGTGAAGTCGTCTATCAAGCCTGTCCGAACTTGTACCCTGATATTCCTCAGAGTCTTATCATCATACTGAGCAGCTCTAATTTTGTCTATCAGCTCCGACTGTATCTGCAATCCCCATATCTGAATCTCAACTCCTGGAACTAGTACTTCAATTCCCAAGCTCTTAAGATCAGCTAATAAATGTCTATCTGAAGTCAAGCACATAGCCATCGGATACCTGTTCAAGGCATCGGCGACTACGTTGGCCTTTCCTGGATGGTACTGTAATGAGATATCAAAGTCTTTTATCAACTCTAACCACCTTCTCTGTCTCATCAGCTCCTTCTGTGTAAACACGTACTTCAAGCTCTTGTGGTCTGTGAAGATCTCCACACGCTCTCCGTACAGATAGTGTTTCCACAGTTTTAGGACGAAGATAACTGCTGCTAACTCCAAATCGTGAGTGGGGTAGTTCTTTTCATGAAGGCATAATTGTCTTGAAGCATAGGCAATTACTTTTCAGTGTTGCTGAAGAACGCATCCCAACCCCTTTCCTGAAGCATCACTATAGATAGTGAATCAACCGATCCCTAATGGCAACGTCAAAATTGGCACTGTCGTCAATCTCTTCTTCAGCTCATCAAATGCGGCTTGACATTCTTCTGTCCAGAAAAATTCTACATCTTTCTTGGTCAGCCTAGTCATTGGTTCTGTAATCTTGGAGAAGTCTTGTACAAATCTTCTGTAGTATCCTGCTAGTCCGAGAAAGTCCCTGATCTCAGCTACCGTACTGGGGGTAGCCCATGACTCCACTGCTTCTATCTTCCTTGGGTTAACTGAAATTCCGTTACCCGTCACCATATGTCCAAGAAATTCAACCTTGTCAAGGAAGAACTCACACTTTGAAAGCTTTTCATACAACTCCTCTCTCCTGAAAGTCTCCAAGACCATCCTCATGTGCTCTTCATGCTCTTCTGGGGTCTTTGAATATATTAGAATGTCATCAATAAACACTACTATGAACTTGTCAAGGTACTGGTGGAACACCTTGTTCATCAAGTTCATGAATACTATTGGTGCATTGGTTAAACCAAACAACATTACTGTGAATTCAAACTGGCCATATCTGGTCCGAAAGGCTATCTTCGGTATGTCTTCTCTCTTCACCTTCACCTGGTGATAGTCTGACCTCAAGTCTATCTTTGAAAATACCTTCGCTCCGCTTAATTGATCGAAAAGATCATTTATCCTTGGCAGCGGATATTTATTCTTGATAGTGAGGTTGTTTAGAGCTCTATAATCGATACATATGTGTACCGTGTCATCCTTCTTTAGTACGAATAATACCGGTGCTCCCCATGGCGATGAACTGGATCTAATAAAATCTTTGTCTTGCAGCTCCTCAACTTGCTTCTTCAGTTCTACTAACTCGTTGTTGTTGACTCTATAGACATGTTTTAAAATAGGCTCCGCTCCTGGTATCAAGTCTATAGAGAATTCAATATCTCTGTCTGGCGGCAAACCTGGTAACTCCTCAGGAAATACATTCAGGAACTCCGCTATTAGAGGATGTGGTAACTCCTCTTCTTCCTTCCTGGCTCCACAAAAAGTGCCTTTGCTTCGCTCCTCTGCTCCTCTGGCGATCTTGAACTCTAGCTCTCTTGGTGGTCGAAATACTATTCTACCTCCGTGACAATCTATAGAAGCATGGTGTTTACTCAACCAGTCCATTCCGAGTACAATATCGTATCCCGAAAGTGGCATGACGAGTAAACTCACGCTCAACTCTCTGCCTTCCAATGACACTCTCCGATCCTTGCAATAATCACGGACTAGGATAATGCCTCCTCCTGTCGTGATCTTGCAAGTCTTATCTAATGGTTTCATTTCTAAACGATGCTTAAGGGCATAAGATACAGATATGAAACAATGGAAAGCGCCAGAATTAAATAATGCAAGTGCTGGAATAGAATCGAGTAAAACTGAACCTGAAATCACGTCTCCAGCTGGCTCGGCCTCCTCAGTAGTCATGGCGTAAGCTCATCCCTGTGGTGCTCCTCTCTGCTGCTTCTGGTGCTGAGCAAACCTCTGCTGCTGTGGTGGAAGTGGAGGTCCTTGTTTGGATAAACAAATGTTTATACGAAACTTTTGCTTACAAACGAGAAAAGAGAAAAGTATAATTAATCCTATACGAGGATATTAAGTATAATAAAATAATTCTGGGGAAGTATTGCTATAGAAGTCTGATCTGCGGTCGATCACTTTGTTCCTTGGACCACACGATGATGAAGAAGTGCTGTAGAAGAAGAAGAAGCTTCAAAGGTTGCAAGTGGGATTGAATTCTCGTTGCCAAAGTTGTCAACCAACACTCTCTGTCTGTGCTCTCTCTCTCTCTCTCTGATCTCCCCTTGTTCGGTCCTTTTTTACCCTGTGACCAGGGGTCTCTATTTATAGAGATTAATCAAATAACTGCCAAGTTGGCGTAAAAAGCCAAGCAACTGTCTTGTTGGCGTAAAATGCCAAACTGTGAAGAAAGTTGCATCTTTTACGCGGCGGTTATAATAACTGCTACCCACGTTCAAATAATCTTCTGAATCTGCGTATGACACGTGTCCCATTATAAGGTAACGCGTATAAATGCTTCTTGAAGATCATGGCATGCAAGCCACGTAGGTAATTGCACCTTGCATAAAGATGGTTGGCATAAAAGCCAAATAACTATCTTGCTGGCGTAAAAGACCAAACTGTGAAGAAGAAGACTTATTTTACGCTGCGGTTATGATAACTGCTACCCACGTTCCCATAGTCTTCTGAATCTGCGTATGATACGTGTCCCTTTATGAGGTAACGCGTATAACTGCTTCTCGAAGAGTATGGCATGCAAGCCACGTAGGTAACTGCCCCTGCGTAAAGATGGTTGGCGTAAAAGCCAAATAATTGTCTTATCGGCGAAAAAGCCAAACTCTACGTAAAACTTGATGATGCATGAATAATAGATAACCAGCGTAAAATAGCCAATTATCCATCACGACCGAGGTCTTGAGCATATTCCGGGCTAAATAGACTTACCACGTACCTTTACAAATATAGCCGAGTTGGCATATTTCGAGGAGATAGCATACGACATATTCCTATAGTTGAAAATAGCCTGGTTGGCGTAAAAAAAAAAAGGATGATGATGTGAGCGTATTAGTCACAGTTTTAGCTTTTCCAGTCATGACACAATTTAAAAAATAGAACAAAATCTCGTGCATTAAATGCAGAGATATGCCCCCATCTCGTGCATTAAATGCAGAGATATCCCTCGAGCTCTGTACGAAAAACAGCTTTTGACGTGGCGTCTGATTTCGTCTTATCTTGAGCGTAAAAACTCATTTCTGCCCATGTAGAATAGGCAGCGTATTCTTTGAATGCGTAAAAATGACTTGCATCAAGAATATGTCACTAAACGACAACCTGGGTCTCTATGCTAAAATCATCATCACAGCCGTCCTCTCGATCATCGTGCAGTACTTTTGTCAGAAGTCAGGTTCACTGATTTGTCTGACAAATTCATCCGAGGAATACGAAGAGTTCCTCGTACAATTTTACGCTGCATTAAAAAAACGTATTTTAAACTTTACGCAGGAGGGTAAAGCAACCTTTTACGCAGAATTAGTCTTGAAGCACTGCTTTACGCGGACAGCTCTGAAGCTCTACTTTACGCGGACAGTTCTGAAGCCCTACTTTACGCCAAACAGCTTTGAAGCTCTACTTTACGCCAAACAGCTCTGAAGCTCCATTTTATGCGTACAGCTCTGAAGCCATATTTTATGCCACACAACCTTGAAGCTCTGTTTTACGTGGACTTCATGTATGTTGGGGGTTTTGACTGTATAATACGCGTACAATTCTCCAGCGTATTTTATGCTTCTACAAGACCCCCTTCAAAGTTTTCAAATTCCTCGTAATTTGAAATACTTTGAATGAAGCATGAAATGGTCAAATTTGACTCGCTCTTCGAGGCTGATTTTTTTGCAATATTTAAGAAGTTGTTGGGATTTGTATGTTCTCTTCTGCCTATATAAGGGCAAGCAAATGAACTTGTTTTTCCATACTTCCTTCACCACAAAGATGGCTGCTGAGATTCATTGGGCTGAACTGAGAAAGAAGAAGATTATGCTCTTCCAGCATGTATGGAGCCGTAAAAAGAGACGTCTTCGAGCAAATATTCTCTGCAATGATGGACCATGGAAGGATATCATAGCTTCCTTTGCTCGAGATAATCAGCAATTTTATATGGCGATTCGTCGAAGAGAGAGGAAGGGTCACATTAGACCACACAGCTTGCTAGCTGTATTTTCCTCTATTATGAAGTTGGATCCTAGGGTGCAGCTTGGCCGTGTCTTTCAGTATTGTGTTGGGTCTGAATCCCAAAAACAATTCTAAGCATGGTCGCCGATGACGTATGGGGGGTAGGCTTGAATAATTTAAACAGGCCCAGTTTTGTATCCTCCCTCTATTCACCATTTTCTTGGCCCCCGGCGTATAGGAGCTGACGAAGTGCTGTAGAAGAAGAAATGAAGATCTCCATCAGACGAGAACCTAGCGTAATAGATTTCCGTCATATGTAATCATAATCTTGAATATTAATGAAAAGTCCTTTGTAAAAAAATAGATTTCCATCATATGTAATCATGATTAATAAACTTGTCTTCTTTTACGCACTATTGATTTGCCATGTTGCTGTGAGGAAGTCTGGTAATACGCAGCTTCAACTCGCTTGAGTAATTTTTACGCAGACTCTGATAAATACGCATCCAGTCACGTTCCATCTTTTACGCATAAGGGAAAGATGCGTAAAAAGCTCTTTAGCATTAAATTGTCTTGAAGATCCAATCGCCATGCTGTTTTTAACGAGGAGTCACATAGAATTCGGAACCGTCATTTTTCCTTTATAAATGCGAAGAACATCTATTCAGAATATCATCTTCAAAAAAATGGCTTCTCGAAAGATTCTCGAGACAGGGCAAGAAAGGTCCGCCGAACAGGCCATCCCTGAACTAGATATAAAAGATTCTGGCTAAACTTCGAATGAACTATCAATGGCCAAAAAGTCATCTTCAATGAAGACGATCATTTTCAGGGAACTCCTTGGCCCTTCGTCTGATGGAGTCCTCTCGAATGAAAAAGAAGAGAAAACGCTGATAAGAAGAGCATTTCCTGCGTAAACTCTTGTGACTGGCTTTTTCAAGCGTAAAACCCAAATTATCAAGATATACGCGTATTCTGCTAACTGATCTGTCCCGCATAATTTAAGATGTGCGTAAAACCGTAGCATTTGAGCGTAAAATCATAGATCCGCAGCTTCTGAGCGTAAAATTGTAGATCTGTAGCTTCTGAGCGTAAAATCGTAGATCCGTAGCTTCTGAGCGTAAAATCATAGATCTGTAGCTTCTGAGCATAAAATTATAGATTTGTAGCATGTGAGCGTAAAATCATAGATCCGTAGCTTCTGAGCATAAAATCATAGATCCATAGCTTCTGAGCATAAAATCATAGATCTGTAGCTTCTGAGCGTAAAATCATAGATCCGTAGCTTCTGAGCGTAAAATCATAGATCTGTAGCATCTGAGCGTAAAATCGTAGATCCGTTACGCAGCATGACTATCTGTCTTCCTTTTCAAATGATCGGCTAACGTGGTCCTAAATCATAACCGACTATGATAGAAATCGGATTTGGTTAAGGATTCAGAGAGTCATTTGAACTCTATAAATATGCCTAGGTCATGAGATAGAAAAACCCTTCATCTTTTTTTGAAAAACCCTTCGTCTCTTTCTGAAAAATCTCAGATTCGCCATGGCACCAAAACAGACCTCCGCCGCTAAAGGAAAGAAAGCCGCTTCATCATCTCGCTTCTCTGCTCAAGCACGAGCGACTCCTACTAGGCCAAGCGAGCCTCGTTCTGAACGAAGTGCTCCGCCGTCTAGCTGTGCACCGGGCATCACAGGTAAAACTTCGAGAGAAATAAAAACCCTTCGCACATGTTGCACGTGTATGCGCAAATACGCCCATAATTTAATGTGTCAGCGTAAAACTCCATATTTTACAATCTGGCGTAAAAACTCAGACTGTTAAATTTTGACGTATACTACAAACCTTGCGTTTTACGCACTGGAAGTAAATTCCAGCGTAAAACTCAAATTTTTGCAGTCTGGCGTAAAAACTCAGACTGTCAAATTTTGGCGTATACTGCAAACCTTGTGTTTTACGCACTGAAAGTAAATTCCAGCGTAAAACTCAAATTTTTTGCAGTCTGGCATAAAAACTCAGACTGTCAAGTTTTGGCGTATACTGCAAGAATGTAGCACTTTATGTTTTACGTGCTGAAAGTAAATTCCAGCATAAAAGACTTATTCTCTTACTTTTTGCAGTGGACCTACAGATCCCCCCTCTGGCTGAAGTAATGGGCTCTGCTGCTGGAATGTTGAATTCCAACTACTTGGAGGACTTGTCCCATGTGACTTTCCCTATCTCTGGAAACGAGTATCCTCAAGAAAGGGGAACTCTTATCTCGGCCCAAGGAGAAAGAATATTGCTGAGTATGATCAGCGGGGAACCCTTGACATACATAGATGGAACTGAGTATAAGAAACCAGCTTTCTTATTTGGGGATGTTATTGATAAGCAATCCCAGATAAAGCCCAAGAAGGAAGATTGGGTATTTTCTGTTGAGGGCACTATTATGTATCTGCCAAAGATGTCCAAAAATTACCCCTTTCTGTATTTTTCCATGCCACACATCCCAGAAGGATGGCATGGACTCTGACTCCTGATCTTCATGGCCGGCCAGGGAAGATCTTCTATAAGAAATGATTAAACCGAGGATCATTTGTAAGTAGTCCCTCAGGTCCTATTATGCCCTTCATAGGATTACTACCAGGCAGCGTCCTTAGTGAAGACTCTTCTTTGATCCAGCCATTTCAAATGGCAACTTTCTGTAATGAATTCATAGAGCAGGGAGGAGTATATCCCAGGGTTAACCCTCGCACCGGTGGATGGCTTCACCCCCATAATCTTCGATGGGCCAGTTTAACTGCATGGGCCCTGAAGCACTTTCAAATGGAGCTAGAAAGTATTAACTTATTTGAGGCTGTGAGTGCTACTAGTGGTGGGCTGCCTATCAACACCAATTTGTTCTTAGCTTTGATGGAGCGATATAACTCGCTCACTGGAACTTTTGTCACCCCAATAGGTGAGTTGGGCCTAGCACTTCATGAGATGGCAGACATCTCAAAGCTGCCACTGGGAGACATTCCCTATGAAGAATATGTCCCCACCAACAGAGAGTTGAAGGATACCAACCCTCGGGTAGTGGCCGTATACCAAGAGCTGATGAGCCACTATCTTGCATGCACCACCTTTTACAGAGAGCCTTCTGATTTTGCCCATATTAACAAATGGGTATCCTACCTCTTCTTCCATCAGGCTAGAAATGCCAAGCAGGACAATGTTGTAAATAGCAAAGACAAACCTTTGAACCCTCTGGGCATTCTTAATGCCAACACAATCGATGACCTTATTGAAGATGCAGGGGCTCCAGATTGTGTCCTTAATAAAGAGATAGGTAGTTATCTTGCAGGAACCAAAGCCTACAGTTATATGAGGCATTGCCAAAAGCCTCTGTCAAAAGAAGCTCAACTGACTGGCTTCCTTTCTATTTGGCTACGCCGATGGGTGGTGCCTGGCATTGCATCTGCGAATCGTATTCATCGCAATACCCTATGGCCCGCAGTGCGTTTGGTATTTGGGGCAAAATTGGGCCTACTGCCTGCCATGGTATGCAGGATACAAGCTGGCCTGAGGGCTATTACTGATGGGCTGCTGGCCGACACTACACAGCGCGAAGGATATCCCAGAGTAGAATTACCATTCTTATATCTGATGGGATGGTTAATCCTTCACAACACTAGAGTGATGTCTCCCGGATCTGCCAGTGGTTCGGGCAATAACTTCTTGTTGAATTAGAAGAATTCTTTTTGGAATGTGACTAGCGTCATAGATTGTCGGCTAGCACTGAATTTTGCCCATAGTTAGAAATTCTTCTGCACCGTTTCCCCTGTACATATTAATCAACAGGGGACTAAACTTCAGGATGTAGGTCAGGGGAAGTCTATTCTTTCTCCTGAAGCCTTTTACTGGTTGGTCTGTATTAGACCTTCCCACCTGCTGTATAGAAGTGAGGACCACTACTACTTGGAACCTTATCTGCCTAGCCGTTTCGCCAGGCAATTTGGGTATGATCAGTTGCACGTGAGAAATCCCATCACCAGCTTCAAATTCAAAGGTGGACTTATTGATGGAACTAGAGGATGGCGTTATTTCATCATGGGTTGTACTGGAGCAACCTTTGTTGTTCCCGCGACCTCTCTCTCCATGGAGTTGCACATTCTTCATTCATATGCACAGTTTTATGTGTCCATCAATACCTTCCATCATGATTTTGATGTATATGGAAGTTTCAGAATGTCCTCCCATAAGTCCATTGGAAGAGAGGAGATACCATCTGTCTCCTCTGATGAAGGTGATGAAACTACTAGTGCAGATGATTATTTGTTGATATTACCGAGAGACGTAATAGCTCCACCAGCAGAGCCTCTCATTATTTCCAATAAACGAAAGGCTTCTACTCAGAAAGAGCCTTCCCCTCGTAAGAAGAAGCAGACTACAAAAGGTCCTAAAAGGACTTCCACCAAGGGGGCCTCTTCCAGGAGTGAACATATTGTTTCCCCTGTTAGGGATGATTCTTTGATTATGGGTCCTTCGCCTTTTAAAGAAGGAGCCTCCACAGTCCCAGCTGAAAGTGCTGGAGATTCTTTGCCAGCGACTGCTGCCGCTACCACCGTTACTGGTGATACTTCTATATCGCCTTCGAGGCCGAGCTCGCTAATAATCCATATACCTTTTACAAGACAAATAATGGGCCTAGCCCCTCCTTCATCTGTAAGTATTTCAAGCAAGATTCCACCCGATGAACCTCGAGTAGATCTGGGTGATGACTGGGATGATGAACCTCAAGCGTCAGTTGGTGTACCCTCTTCTCCAGGTATGACAGCTTGTTTAGCATCATTAAGAAATGATTTAGCTATACAGGCTGCAGACGCAATATACATACCATCGGCCATGGGTAAATGTTGTCTTCACGCTTTTTTCAGGAAAATTTAACATCAAATTGATATTAACTTTCTCTTATCTTAGTTTCAGGCGAAGACATTTCTGGGGAGGGCGGAGCTAAAACAACCTCTGATTTTGTTACGGATCCAGCTAATGAAACGGCGGTGACCACCGTCGAAGAAGCATACCTTGAAGCCGTTGATCTTTCATCCGCAACATTCTCGGATATAATCCTGCCAGCAGCAGTTTAAATAATATCAAAGGTGGATGAACTCACCATCTCGACTGTGCCTCCTTCGTCGAGCATGCCAGCAACTTCAACTGTTGTTGGTGTCTCTTCTTTTGTCGCGCCATCTGTTGAAGCAACGACTGTAGCAACATCCTCTGCCGTCATTCCAGAAAGAAGATTTACCGATATTGCGGCCACTGCCAGCGTCCATTCGAGCTTTGCTATGCTAGTTGAACAATACACTAGCATATTCTACCTCACTTTGAAAGAATTGATATCCATGGTGCTGGAGAAGAATCTAGGCTTTGATGCTCTGAAGACATCCTCCAAGCTCACCATAGCGCAGATTAGAAATTTCAATGACGCTGAAAGAGCTAATGCGCTAGAGCAAATGGTTAATGGTTTAGAACAACCCATTAACGAATATTTGCAACTATTCCGAGGCAGCATCAATGACTTGGTTCAGGCTGAGTATGACTCCCTAACTACAGAATTTGCTCAGAAGATAGAAACTTTAAACAAATCCATCCAGGAACATCAACAAGAGATGGAGAAAGAGCAAGCAGTATTGGTGGAGAGTATTCCTCAGCTAGCTCAGTGCCATGCCGAATATGAGGGATATGAAGTGAGGGTTCAAGAACTGGAAGCTGAACTTGCTCAAACAAGGGAGAGGCTTCTTAAAGCATCGCTAGTTCGTGATGTATTGGAGGGCCAAGTAAATACAGCTCAACAGAACTTGACACATGTGGGTGTCATCCACGCAAGTTTTGTTAATTCTCTCTCCGAACTATCTCTCTTGAGCAGTGACGAATCAAGGCTGGAACTGGCTCGCACCAATATTTTAAACTCCAGGAATGAAAGGATGGCTGCTTTGGCGCAACAGATCCGCGATTTAACTGTTCCTCCCCAATGATGTACATTTTTGCTCCTTTTTATAATTTGTTATTCCCAGAGATAATAAAGATACATTTTCTGACTTTGTGGACCCATCACTTTAGAATATAAATGATAGGCTAAGATGAAAGTGATATCAGAGGTAATATGGGCGTGATATACTTTCGGTAAGGTTTAGCTGAATATATCTATTCAGAGGTAATATGAACAAGATAGAATATGATCCAACTAAATTTGTATACAAAACACTATCAGAGGTAATATGGACATGATAGGTTTTGAAGTTTCAAATTAGTTAAACATATCTATTCAGAGGTCATAAGAACATGATAGAATATGATTCAGCTAATCTTTGTATGTAGAATCATCAGAATGAGATCTTCATCATACTCCGTTAAGCAAATGAGATCAAGCATAATACTTCTTCAGGAATTTGCCATTGATAGGAGCCATTATCAAATCTCCATTAGGCTTGGCCAATCTGTAAGCGCCATTTGAAAATATTATTTCAATCACATAAGGGCCCTCCCATTTGAGCTGGAATTTTCCCTTACTTTTATGTGTAATGATCA
The DNA here is from genome assembly GCA_036927795.1 of Iris macrosiphon. Lineage (NCBI taxonomy): Eukaryota > Viridiplantae > Streptophyta > Magnoliopsida > Asparagales > Iridaceae > Iris > Iris macrosiphon. The sequence continues at coordinate 752,104 of JAYESA010000045.1, read as the reverse complement.
TTGGCCTCTTCACAGCTAAAACTAGCTCACAAACTTTGAACACTCTTTCCTTCACTTTTTGATTAAAAGCTCTGGAGATGCGTGCTTGGTAGAACTCGATGCGCTGTTGAGCTTGCAAGCATTTCTCGTCTAACCCTTCTAGCTCTTGAAGTCTTAAACGATCATTATTTTCCTCAGTCAGCTCATTAGCTACTGCTATTCTGAGTGATAGAATTTGAATTTCAATAGGGAGAACTGCTTTACACCCATAAACTAATGAAAATGGGGTATAACCCGTTGGTGTTCGTACCGTCGTGCGGTATGCCCACAGACATTCCCCCAATTTCTCGTTCTAATATCTTTTGTTCGCAGAGACAAACTTCTTCAAGAGTTTGATGATGGTTTTGTTGAAGGCTTCTGCCAAACCATTAGCAGCAGGATTGTATGCCGTGGAGGCCATATTTTGTATCCGATTCTTATCGCAAAATTGGTAAAACGCTTGACTGATGAATTGAGGCCCATTGTCATGAATTATCCTTCGGGGTATCCCAAAGCGATAAATTACATGATGCTTGATAAAGCTGATCACGTTGGATGTCTTTACCTCAGCAAGAGGAATCGCCTCCGCCCATTTGGAGAAATAATCAGTGATAGCTAATATAAACCGATGTCCTCTAGAAGATGAAGGATGAATAGGACCAATGATATCCATACCCCATGCTTCAAAGGGCCATGATGCAATAGTAGGATGTAAATATTCAGAAGGTTGATGTATGAAATCTGCATGAACCTGACAGGCTTTGCATTGTCTTGCATATTTTACGGCATCTGCAATCATAGTAGGCCAGTAGTAGCCCATTCTCCTGATACGATCCTATAACTTAGGACCGGGTTGATGTGCTCCACATACTCCATCATGAGCTTCTCGGATAACCCGCTTTGCATCATCATCAGAGAGACATCGTAACAATAGTCCATCATATGTTCGGCGATATAGACTTTGTGAAGAAGCATCAAAATAGAAACGTAATGATCGTCTTTTGATAGATACTGCTTCTTTAGGATCCTCTGGTAAGATTCCATATGACATGAAGTCTATAAAGGGACTTCTCCAATCTCTCTTAGGAGGAATCGTGTTTATAACTTAGCTGCGTTCTATGTGAAAATTATTTTTTACACAAAACAAATCTCTGTTAAGAAGGATCACCGAATTCTGCCTTCTTATAAGAATAGCTAGATCTGCAGCAAGACTGGCCAGAGCATCAGCTTCCAAATTTTGAGATCGAGGAACATGTTCTAAGAAGAATCCTTTAAAAGACATTGCTATCTCGATTGTTGTTCGGTGATAAGACATGAGATCCGGATTGCGGACTTCATATATTCCTCTGACCTGATTGACGATCAGCTGAGAATCACCAAAAGCTTTCAGGTATTCAACATCCAATTCTTTAGCAACTTGAAGCCCAATTAATAGAGCATTATACTCTGCCACATTATTAGAGCATGGTTCACTAAGAGAATATGCTCGATAGATGACGAGTTTATCAGGAGTCACCAGAACAATCCCTACTCCCAAAACCACGTTTCCCTTGGGACCAGTTCTGGAAGCACCATCAAAGAATAGCTGCCATGTATCACCTTTCGTTGCCAAATTACATTCTGCAACTTCGTCGGGAATATCCTCGTATAATTTGGAGGTTTCTGGAATTGGATGGGCAGCTAAGAAATCAGCCAAGGCTTGACCTTTCATGGACTTCTGAGGAACGTATACCATATCATACGGTGTCAATAGCATTGCCCAAGTCGCGAGTCGAGAATTAAGAATACTTGGCTTATTCATCAATACCCGAAGTGGATTGATTCTGGATATGATATGAATAGTTTGGCCTTTCACATAATGTCGCGTCTTCTGAATAGCAAACATTAGGGCCAAGCATTCTTTTTCCACTAGGTTATACCTGTGTTCTGCTCCGACCATCATCCTGCTTAGATAGTAGATAGCCTGTTCATGACCCTCATTGTTCTTCTGTGCGAGTAGAGCCCCTAAAGAATGATCCATTGCTCGAACATACAGTAAAATATTCTTCCTATGACAGGAGGCACCAGAACTGGAGGATTAGTAAGATAGCATTTGATGTCATTAAACACTTGTTGACAGGCTTCGTCCCATACAAATGACACACATTTCTTCATTAGACGAGAAAAAGGTTGACATCTCCCAGAGAGGTTGGATTTGAATCTCCTGATATAAGCTAGACGACCTTGAAATCCCCTAAGTTCTCTGAGATTACGGGGCAGTCGCATCTCTAGGATAGCTTTTACTTTATCAGGGTCAACTTGAATGCCTTTAGCAGTAATGACAAATCCCAGAAATTTGCTACTGGATACACCAAGAAAGGACTTTGTAGGGTTCATTTTGAGTTGATGTTGGCGCATCAAATCAAATATTGTCTTCAAGTCCTGGATGTGATTATCCTTTAGGCGGATTTTGACAGCAATATCGTCTACGTAACATTCCACCGTTTTGCGTAAATGCTCATGGAATATGTTACTCATAGCTCATTGATATATAGCCCCGGCATTCTTCAATCCAAACGGCATGACTGTATAGCAATATACCCCCAATGGTGTACGAAAGGCAGTATGCTTCTCATCTTCAGGATTCATCTTAATTTGATTATATCCTAAAAATCCGTCCATGAAAGACATGCGCTCAAAACCGCACGTATTATCGATCATGACGTCTGTAATGGGAAAAGGGAACTCATCTTTAGGGCAGGCCGCATTTAGATCTCGGAAGTCGATACAAACACGCACTTTTCCATTTTTCTTCATAACTGGGACAACATTAGCGACCCAATCAGGATGTTGTTCTTCCCGGATGAACCTACAGGCTATTAATTTCTTAATTTCAGCTTCAATGGCATCCATCATATCTGGGCGGAACCGGCGTTGGTGTTGCTTTACAGGCTTCGAATTGGACAATATATTGAGTTTATGGGTAGCCACTTTTGGATCAAGACCTGGCATATCCTCATAATTCCAAGCAAAGACATCGATATATTCTTTTATCAGCTGGATCATTTCTTCTCTTTCTTCTTCCGAAAGATTATTACTGATAAATATCGGCTTTGGTGAAAATTCATCCCCAACATTGACTTGGATAACCTTGTCTTCAGTGGGTGGTTATTTTTGTTCGAACCAGAGTTCCCATTGTGTATCCATTTGTTGTGCCCAAGATTCATTTTCAAATGGTTTAGATTCTTGTTCCTCTGTTTCGAGGGAATCTGTCAACACCATATTTACTGATAATGCCTGTTCGAATTCATCATCTGAATCGGAGGATGACAGATCATCTTGAGAAGAAGAAATGGTCTCATCACTTGACTCAGAGTTGTTTGAAGTTGCAACAGATGTGGTATATCTTAACCCAAAACGAGTTTGTTGACAGCAAGGATCACCATGCAACGGTATTCGTCTGCCTTTTCCATAATTGAGGCCTGGCTCCAACTTCAAATCATAACCCATGTTTTGCATAATCTATATCTGTGGATTTGCATTTTCCCAACATCAGACTTGGGAGATTCTTCTTGTACAATCGGTCTATTCTGCATTCGACCAAAGACTATTGGATGCTGATCGTTGCGAGTAGGTGGAACAATAAAGATAGAATCTTTATGTGGCCCATAGGTCGTGACGACATTAGATGTTGGCGCTACTTTCCACACATATGGATGATAGAAGTCCATAGCTTCCAAGAATTTTTGTGCTATGGGTTCTATATCTTTATGAGGAGAAGATTCCTGATTAGGAAATTGGGCATCAGTATACTGGAAAAGAGAATCTTTATTATCATAAGAAAACACGTCCCCGGTTACATTTACATCAGCTGACTGCTTATTGCGCCTAAGGTCAATGACCAAAGGTGGAGGTTTCTTGTTCAGATTGATCACTAGAGGATCATTTCCTCCTCCCGACTTTGTTTTGCCCAAGTGAATAGTCATAGGTTCCAAGACTTTTGGACGGGTAATCCGTCCTTTCACTTGGATTGACAAAGGTTGCTCAGCAGATGGTTCTCCCGGCTCCTGGTGGGATTCTTCCTCCACTTTGCCTGACACCTCTTTCATATAGTCTTGAGTGTATAACATGGCATCAGAATAGTAGGATTCCACTCCTTTGAACGGATTGAGATCAGCAAACTCAGTTTTCACTGTTCCTTGAGCATCTACATATTTGAAACATTAATGTAGAGTTGAAGGAACAATATTGTGATCATGGATCCATGGTCTCCCCAACAGAATGTTGTAAGACACCTCCGAATCAATGACATAGCATGTAGCCAATGATCTAAGGTCACCAATCTGGATTCTCAGACGAATCTTCCCCAATGGTCTGCTTTTCCTGGCATTAAAGCCCACAATTCTAGTGGTAGTGTAGGCTAGTTCGCTGGTAGGAATTCTCAACGGTCTTAGCAGACTATGAGAGATAATACTGATCAATGATCCCGGATCTATGTGAATCCGCTCTACCTCAACGGAGTCGACGTATCCTGTATAATAAAGAGGCCTGTCATGTTTGTTATGCTTTAACAACATATCCTCTTGAGTGAAAGTGATGTTAGTGACTACTTCCATCACACTATGGAATTGAGGACATGCCACAGGCTCTTTATCAGGGGACTTGAACTGGGTCAAGCATACATCTGCTTGCATTAATGCTTCACTCAAGGCTTGACGAGTGTCTTTGGATAGCCGAAGTAGCTCAAAAATGGACAATCTGGCTGGAGTATTAGCTAACTGAGCCAAGATGTCAAAGTTATATGGTTTCTCTAAACCTTTGTTTTGAATGTTCTTCAGAGGTTTATCGAAACGAACTTCTTTTTGTTTGCCTTTGTCCACAGAAGTTGGTTTGGAAGGACCTGCCTCTGATATTACAGGTTCAGGCTCTGGAGGTTTGGTAGCTGAAGTGTTTGCCATTGCTTCTTTCTGATTCCCTCCATATTCTTTGAGGTAGGCTTTTCCTGACCGGGTTCCGGTTGTTAAAGCCTCTTTCTCCGATGTCGGGGATATTCCAACCATATGGCATGGTTTACATCTTGAGTTCTTCTTAGACTTAGCTTTAGCAGCTTTAGTCTCTTCCTCAATTTCTGATACTAGATCAGGGTGAACCCACATGATCTCCCCATGCTTGGTAGTTAGGGGCACTAAATCTTGATTTTGACCCCTGGTAGGAGGGAGATTAACAATATTCATCATTGCCCATGGAATAGGTACCACACCATCCGGTACTTCTTGAGGGGGAAAATTGCCAAATTGGAGTGAGATCATGTTTGCAGTGACCGTCTTCTCATTATTACGCAGAGTGATGGCTTTGGCGTCGATCAACTCCTGGATTTTCCTTTTCAGTACATAGCATGCCTTTGTGGGGTGATGTACGTATCTGTGGAAAATGCAATACTTAGGATTATTTGTACTGCCGACTTCATTTGGACGCTTTGTCTCTGGTAGAGTAAGCTTGCCACTTTTGACTAGACAATCAAATATGCTTGGAATATCGTCGTCGTCAAAAGAATATTTTTCTTTAGGTCTGGAAGTTCCAGGATTCGTCTGCGTAGTTACCGGAGTATTTTGTCTGGCCGTGCTGATTGCCAGGGCTTCCTTTCCTTTTGAACTACGAGTATGGTCATTATTGGAGGATGAACGCTTCCCTCTATCAGAGGTAGAGATCATGATTCCGTTGTCACGAGCCTTCCGACTGTTATCTTCAGCGGCTACTGCCGATATGATAAATGAGGGCCAATCATGGAACTGATATGGTCCCGTAAATACTGAGATAAGTGGGAGAAGGTTCTTTCTGCAAATGTCTACTAAGGCTGAATCTGGAACTCCAGGAGGCATCTATAAAGTAGCCTGACGAAAGCGTTCAATAAAAGTACGAACGTTTTCTTTTTTCTTCTACTTTATTTCAATGAGTGACGACATAGACATGTCCATTCCTCCCTCGTAGAATCGAGCGAAGAATAGAGTCTTGAAATCTTAAAAAGAAGTAATGCAGTTGTCAGATAGACTACGATACCATTGGTAAGCTACTCCAGAAAGACAACCTTTAAACACTCGAGTGAGAAGGGCGTCATTTCCTTGCAACAATACCATCATGATGCTGAAGTAGTTCATATACTGGCTTGGCGACGTCTTTCCCTTAAACAAAACTATAGCCTGTGGTTTATATTTTGGTGGGAAAGGGATCTCATCCCAGACGGCTGGATATGGCTGGTTAATTACCAACTTTTTGAGCTGATCTTTATGTTTCAAGGCATCAAATTGGGCTTTCAATTCCCGAACTGCTTGTATTGGGTCTTCAGTTGGGAAAGGGACAGCAGAAAGGTAAGAAATAGGATGTATTGTAACTCCAACAGGAGGTAATACATTCTCCGGATTAAGAAGTTGAGGAGCAGCCGATTCTTGGTTTTGAACAGGCTCTTGGCTTGCATTGGTTGGTGGTATGTCTACCCCCACACATAGTTGAGTCGGGGGAATAGGTGTTTGAGCTATCGCAGCTGTATGTTGAGTCACCATCATTTGGTGCATACTCTCCATCATGGTATGCATCTCTTTAAGTGATGTTTTCAATGCAGTGATGCGTTGTTCAGTACTTCTTGATGGGTAAGCTTCTTCATGTTCGTCCCCAACAGCATAAACTTCCATTTCTCTGGATGCCACTGAGGGATTAGTATAGATCTCTGTAGAGATTGAGTTTATACTTTCAGCATCAAATTCAGAAAACTGGCGACCCCCTGTGTCGGAATCTGAAGAATATGAAGCTGATTGTCGTGACCTCGAGCGAGTGTTTCGAAAAACACCTTCTTCAAAAGTCTCGATGAGTCTGTCTAATCTCCTTTGGCTCAGAGTTCTAGAGGGATGACGTCTTGAACTCGACTTTCCTCTAGGAATATGCGAAGCCATATTTACTGAAGCAAATGTTGGTTCTTCTTCCTGTAATGACAAAGAATAGTTCAACCGGTCGAAAACTGACCGCTTTGCTTTAGAACAGCAACAGTTAATTACAACCTTATGACTATTACAACAATGTTCTCTAGGGGGTGTAATATACATATTAGGAGATCCCCTGTCTTTACGTTTCTGGATCAAGAAATCACGCAAATCAGAGAGATTATCAGAAGAAGAAGAAGGCTTATTCTGCCTTTTTACATCAGTAGAAATGTGGAGATTAGGAATCAGAACCCTTTCTCTGCCATAGGAATACAGCAGTTCACCCATGTGAGTAGCATATGATCCATCATCTGTCTGAGAAGCGTATTTTCTCGTGAAATGGGTCTTCTTTACGCGGACAGACTTATCCTGGCGTAATTTGGAGTTTTGCACGGGTTCGCGTAAAACAGGGAAAGTCCTCAAACGGCCTCCAGCGTCATGCACAATCTGAAGAGTGGGAACTTTCTTCTCTTGTGGGCGTAAAAGCCTAGAGGTTGGGAGATTCGCCACTTGTTTTCCCTTGATGTGATCCAAGGGTACATCTGTCTCATCATAGACAGGAGATGTATTTTTACGCGCAGGGCGCGTTTGAAATTTCCGAATTGGCCCTGAGGCGTTGCTGGAAATTTTGTCTGCCACGTCACAGACGGGAGACGAAGGTTTACGCGCAGGACGCGTCTGAGACTTCTGGATTGGCACTGGGGCATTGCCAGAAGTCTTGTCTACCACGTTACAAACGGGAGACAAAGTTTTACGCACAGGGCGTGTCTGAGACTTCTGGATTGGCACTGAGGCATTGCCAGAAGTCTTGTCTACCACGTTACAAACAGGAGACAAATTTTTACGCACAGGGCGTGTCTGGGACTTCTGGATTGGCATTGAGGCATTGCCAGAAGTCTTGTCTACCGCGTCACAGATGGGAGACAAATTTTTACGCATAGGGCGTGCTGGCTTTATTGTCACAACCTTGTTGATCAGTGAGTGAGAGCTTGCAGGAAGGGTAGAGGACGTCTTAGGCATCCACACTTTACGCAGCTTCATGTTGTTCTGGACAGAGGAGGAATGAGAGCTACCCCCTGCACGAAGCATGTCTTCATAGGCAGATTGGTCGAACTGGACGACCAAAGTCTTCTTCGTCGATCCGATGGATACAGCATCGTGTTGAGCAATTGCTTTCTCGTCAGATGAGAAAGTGGTCCCCCGCAGAGTCTCCATCTTTGTTTGGATAAACAAATGTTTATACGAAACTTTTGCTTACAAACGAGAAAAGAGAAAAGTACAATTAATCCTATACGAGGATATTAAGTACAATAAATTGATTCTGGGGAAGTATTGCTATAGAAGTCTGATCTGCGGTCGATCACTTTTTTCCTTGGACCACACGATGATGAAGAAGTGCTGTAGAAGAAGAAGAAGCTTCAAAGGTTGCAAGTGGGATTGAATTCTCGTTGCCAAAGTTGTCAACCAACACTCTCTGTCTGTGCTCTCTCTCTCTCTCTCTCTCTGATCTCCCCTTATTCGTTCCTTTTTTACCCTGTGACCAGGGGTCTCTATTTATAGAGATTAATCAAATAACTGCCAAGTTGGCATAAAAAGCCAAGCAACTGTCTTGTTGGCGTAAAATGCCAAACTGTGAAGAAAGTTGTATCTTTTATCCGACGGTTATAATAACTGCTACCCACGTTCAAATAATCTTCTGAATCTGCGTATGACACGTGTCCCATTATAAGGTAACGCGTATAACTGCTTCTTGAAGATCATGGCATGCAAGCCACGTAGGTAACTGCACCTTGCGTAAAGATGGTTGGCATAAAAGCCAAATAACTGTCTTGCTGGCTGTAGAAGCATGAAAATACGCTGGGAAGTTATACGCATAAAATCCCCAATATGCATAAAGCCCGCATAAAATAGAGCTTCAGCGCTATGTGGCATAAATATATGACTTTAGAGCTATACGCGTAAAATAGAACTTCAGCACTGTGTGGCGTAAAATATGGCTTCAGAACAGTCTGCGTAAAGCAGCACTCAAAGACCGTTTTGCCGTAAAAAGGTTGCTACACCTCCCTCCAGTATAAAATATGTCTGCTTTTAATGCAGTGTGAAGTTGTACGAGGAACTCTTCGTATTCCTCGAATGAACCTGTCAGACAAAATAGTGAACCTGACTCCTGACAAAGAGTACTGCACGACGATCAAGAGGACGGCTGTAATGATGATTTTGCACAGAAGCCCAGACTGTCGTTTAGTGACGTATCCTTGATACAAGTAATTTTTATGCATTCAAGGAATACGCTGCCTATTTTACACAGGCAGAGATGAGTTTTACGCTCAAGATGAGACGAAATCAGACGCCACGTCAAAAGCTGTTCTTCGTACAGAACTCAAGGCATATCTCTGCAGTTAATGCGCGAGATGGGGGCAGATCTCTGCATTTAATGCACGAGATTTTGTTCTATTTTTATGACTGGGAGAGCTAAAACTAGGGCTAATACGCTCACATCATCATCCTAGCATTTTACGCCAACCAGGCTATTTTCAACTATAGGAGTACGCCGTATGCTATCTCCTCGAAATATGCCAACCAGGCTATTTTCAACTATAGGAGTACGCCGTATGCTATCTCCTCGAAATACGCCAACTCAGGCTATATTTGCAAAGGTACGTGATAAGGCTATTTGGCCCAGAATACGCTCAAAACCTCAGTCAGCAAGGATAATTGGCTATCTTTACGCTGGTTACCTATTATGCAGCATCAAGCTTTACGCAGAATTTGGCTTTTACTCCAACAGACAGCTATTTGGCTTTTACGCCAACAAGACAACAATTTGGCTTTTACGCCAACAAGACAGTTATTTGGCTTTTATGCCAACCATCTCTACGCGAGGGGCAGTTACCTACGTGGCTTGCATGACGTGATCTTCGAGAGGCAGTTATACGCGTTACCTCATAATGGGACACGCGTCACACGCGAATTCAGGAGATCATTCAGACGTGGGTAGCAGTTATTATAACCGCCACGTAAAGAGTGCCACTCTCTTCACAGTCTGGCTTCTACGCCGACTGGACAGTTACTGTGACTGATCTCTATAAATAGAGACTTCTGGTCACAGGAGGTAAAGAGAAAAGGAGAGTTCAGGCAAGGTCGAAAGATCAGATCGAAGAGAGGATCAAGATCAGAGATCAAGAGATTATAGAGAGAGAGCACTGACAGAGAGTAGTGATTGACGGCTTTGGCAACGAGAGTTCAATCCCTCCTGCAATATTTGAAGCTTCTTCTTCTTCTTTTACAGCACTTCTTCGTCATCGTGTGGTCCAAGGGATAAAGTGATCGACCGCAGATCAGACTCCTATAGCAATTTTTCCCCAGAATTATTTTTATTGTACTTAACATCCTCGTATAGGATTAATTGTACTCTTTTTTCTTGTTTGTAAACAAAGAAAGGGTTTCGTATAAACCTAGTTTTCATTCTTTTGTTTATCATCAAACACAAGATGGCGACTCTGCTGGGGAAGACTTTCTCATCTGACGAGAAATCAATTGCTCAACAAGATGCTGTATCCATAGGATCGACGAAGAAGACTTTGGTCATCCAATTCGACCAATCTGCTTATGAAGACATGCTTCATGCAGGGGGTAGTTCCTCCTCTGTTCAAAAAACAGGAAACTGTGTAAAGTATGGATGTCTAAGACGTCCTCTACCCTTCCTGTAAGCTCTCTCTCTCTCTGATCAACAAGGTTGTGACAACACAGCCTATACGCCTTGCGCGTAAAACTCCGTCTCCCATCTGTGACGTGGCAGACAAAACTTCTGGCAATGCCTCAGTGCCAATCCAGAAGTCTAGAACGTGCCCTGCACGTAAAATCTTATCTCCCGTCCGTGATGTGGCAGACAAAACTTCTGGCAATGCCTCAGTGCCAATCCAGAAGTCTAGAATGCGCCCTGCGTGTAAAACTTCGTCTCTCGTCTGTGACGTGGCAGACAAAATTTCTGACAAGGCCTTAGTGCTAATTCAGAAACTTCAAACGCGTCTCGCGCGTAAAAATATATCTCTCATCTATGATGAGGCAGATGGACCCTTCGATCACATCAAGGGAAAACGAGTGGCGAATCTCCCAACCTCCAGAGTTGTACGCCCAAAAGAGAAGAAGTTGCCCACTCTTCAGATTACGCGTGACGCCGGAGGCCGTTTGAGGACTTTCCCTGTTTTATGCGAACCTGTACAGAACTCAAAATTACGCGAGGATAAATCTGTCCGCATAAAGAAGACCCGTTTCCCGGGAAAATACGCTCCTCAGACGGATAATGGATCATATGCTACTCACATGGATGAACTGATGTATTCCTATGGCAGGGAAAGGGTTATGATTCATAATCTACATCTTTCTACTGATGTAAAAAGGCAGAATAAGCCTTCTTTTTCTTCTTGTAATCTCCCTGATTTGCATGATTTCTTGATCCAAAAATGCAAAGACAGGGGTCAAAATCAAGATTTAGTGCCCCTCACTACCAAGCGTGGGGAGATCATGTGGGAAGTAGCGTCAACATCTAATGTCCTCACGACATATGGACTACATGAAGAATCTATCTTTATTGCTCTACCTACTCGTGATGATCAGCATCAAATAGTCTTCGATCGAATGCGGAATAGACCGATTGTACAAGAAGATTCTCACGAGTCTGATGTTGGGAAAATGCAAGTCCACCGATATAGCCCACAAGCTTTAAAAATTATGCAAAATATGGGTTATGATTTGAAGTTGAAGCCAGGCCTCAATTTTGGAAAAGGTAGACGAATACCATTGCATGGTGATCCCTACTGTCAACGAACTCATTCAAGTTAGGGTATACCGCATCTCTTACAAACTCCAAACCTCCAGAGTCTGACCCTGTAATACCAGAGGCAGGTCCTTCTAAATCAACTTCTGTGGACAAAGAAGAACCAAACAACGACATGTCTGGGGGTAGTCTCCCTCGACAAAACAGAGCAGCATCCAAGGCTGGGGGTAGAATTCCCTCTGAATCCGAAGATGATGCAGCTATGACCGTCTTCCCTGAAGATCGTACAACTCAGGTATCGGCAGCCCGAAGGCCAAAGGGGACTTTCTCCTTCAATGATGATGACATCATTGAAATCTTTAATATATTAATGAAGGAAAACAAGCTTCGGCTACCCAACATCAGATACCCTGAAAGGGCTGGCAATGTCGATGACCCAGAATATTGTCTCTTTCATCGGTACGTTCATCATCCCACAAGGGCATGCTACGTACTGAAAAGAAGAATCTAGGAGTTGATCGACGCCAAAGTTATCACTTTGCATTTATAAACAAGAAGAGGGTCACTACAAATTGATCTCATTCCAACATGACAATTTGCTCCCTCAAAAAATGCCAGATGATGAGTCCCTAAAATTTCCCCAGCGGAGCAACTTTCAGGTCTATCCTCACTCAGCAAAACCACTCTCCAGTAAATTTTTCGGATATGGGTTCACGTCCATATTACCTCTGAACTATTATCCAAATAAAATTTCCCCAGCTGAGTTTGCCATGTCCATCTTACCTCTGAGCAAACATTCTTGCCCATCAACTTCCTACTGCCACTGATGGTCTCAGTCGTTTTAACTTATCATCCATACTTAACTTTAAGCATGTCCATGATGATAAGTCCACTAAAATTCTTTCGCAGAGTTCTAATCAGGTTATATTCTGCCTCTGAGCAGATATATACCATCATCCCCAGTAGGGTCACAACTCAAGAGTTTGTTATGCCCATCTCACCTCTGAACAAACATTATTGCCCATCAACGGCAAGTTCCTAAAAAGAAGTACTATGTCTAAGCTAGACTTGTACTCCCCTCATCCCCAATGGGATAACCCAGAGATACAAATCAACTCTTGGATCTTCATCCCCAGCAAGTGCCTATGTGCAACATTTTCTCCTCCGTTACAAATTTTTGTAAAAAGCCATCATCCGTATCCAAGAGTCCCGGATACGCAATGGATGATGGATCCTCAAAATATTCCCAGCGGAGCAATCCTTAGGTCTACTCGCACACTCCCGCAGTGACTATTCAAAACCAATCTCGTTAGGCGCTAGCCATGCTCATATTGCCTCTGAGCTATCGTCCCATCAATCTCCCCAGCGGAGCGATCCTTTGGTCTATCTTCATATAGACCACACTCAACGAATCACCCCTCAAAGAGTTTTTCGGACATGAGTTCACGTCCATATTACCTCTGAACTGCTGTCATAATATTTCTCTCAGGCTGAGTTTGTCATGTCCATATTACCTCTGAGCAAACCTTCCGAATTTTGGCTATCGATTACCATGTCCATATCACCTCTGATATCGGTTGTCATCTCAACTTAGCACCCGTACTTAACTCTAAGTACGCCAGTGGTGTTAGGTCCACAAAAACTGCCACGTCCATATTACCTCTGGCAGGACTTGTCTTAAACTTATTACTTGCACTCTTGTGCACAAGAAGTAATAGGTCCACACAAAAAAAACCCCGGTGGGATGTCTGCAAGGTAAACGAATAGTTCAAATCCACATTACCCCTGAACTATTTTCATATTCCCCAACAGAGAAAAAGTCAGTTCATGTTCATATTACCTCTGAACTACGTCTCTCCACTATCCCCACAGAGTCGTATTTTACAAACATCTATATTACCTCTGTCAGGACTTGTCTTAAACTCATTACTTGCACTAACGCACGCAAACAAGTAATGGGTCCACAAAAAATTCCCCAGCGGAATGTCTTTACTAGCCACAAAACCTATCACGTCTAGATTACCTCTGATGGGGCTTGTTTCGAACTTATTATTTGCACTCAACGTGTGCAACAAATAATAGGTCCACCAAAGATCCCCCAGTAGGATGTCCTCAACAAATACGGTATTGTACTACGTCCATATTACCTCTGGTACGATATTCGAAGTCCACACAAACAATCGTAAAAAAATGGAGGACTCTTATGCGATTGAAACAACATTCCCCAAATGGCGCTTACAGATTAGCCAAACCTATTGAAGATCTGATAATGGCTCCTATCAACGACGAATCCCTGAAGAAGTACTATTCTCGATCTCCTTTGCTTAATGGAGTATGATGAAGATCTTATTCTGACGATACTATGTACAAAGGTTAGCTGGATTATATTCTATCAGGTTCGTATGACCTCTGAATAGATATTCTTAACTAATTTGTAAACCTATCATGTTCATATTACCTCTGATAGTGTTTTGTATACAAATTTAGTTGGATTATATTCTATCAGGTTCATATTACCCATGAATAGTTTTACTTTTAGCCAAAACCTTACCGAAAGTATATCATGTTCATATTACCTCTGATATCACTTTCATCTTAGCCTATCATTTACATTTTTAAAGTGATGGGTCCACAAAAGTCAGAAAATGTATCTTTATTATCTCTGAGAAAATAAGGAGCAAAAAAGCAAAAAGGTACATCATTGGGGAGGAGCAGTTAAATCGCGAATCAGTTATGCCAAAGCAGCCATCCTCTCATTCCTGGGGTTTAAAATGTTAGCGCGAGCCCGTTCCAGCCTTGCCTCGTCATTGCTCAAGAGAGATAGTTCGTTCAGAGTTTCAACCAAGCTTGCGTGGATGACACCCATATGTGCCAAGTTCTGCTGAGCTGTCTTTACTTGGCCATCCAATACATCGCGGACTAGCGATGCTTTGAGAAGCTTCTCCCTTATCTGAGCAAGTTCAGCTTCCAATCCCTCACATTCTGTACGGCACCGAGCCAGCTGAGGAATACTCTCCACCAATATTGCTCGCTCTTTCTCCATCTCTTGCTGACGTTCCTGGATGGATTTGTTTAAAGATTCTGTCCGTTGAGCAAGTTCTGCAGTTAGGGAGTCATATTCAGCCTGAACCAGGTCATTGATGCCGCCTCAGGATAGTTGCAAATATTCGTTAATGGGTTGTTCTAAACCATTAACTATTTGCTCTAGCGCATTAGCTCTTTCAGCGTCATTGAAATTTATAATCTGCGCTATAGGGAGGTTGGAGGACATCTTCAGAGCATCAAAGCCTATGTTCTTCTCCAACACCATGGATATCAACTCTTTCAAAGTGAGGTAGAATATGCTAGTGTATTGATCCACTAGCATAGCAAAGCTCGAATGGACGCTGGGAGTGGCCGCAATATCGGTAAACCTCCTTTCTAGAATGACTGTAGAGGGTGTTGCCACAGTCGTTGCTTTAACAGATGGCTCGACAAAAGAAGAGACGCCAACAACTGTTGAAGTTGCTGGCATGCTCGACGAAGGAGGCACAGTCGAGATGGTAGGCTCATCCTCCTCTGATGTTATTCGAACTGCTACTGGCGGGATGACACCCGAGAATGTTGCGGATAAAAGATCAGCAGCTTCAAAATATACTTCTTCGACGTCGGGCACCGCCGTTTCATGAGCTGGATCCGCAACAAAGTCAGAAGTTATGTCAACTCCGCCCTCCCCCGAGATATCTTCACCTGAAAAGAAGACAAGAGAAAGTTAATATCGATTTGATATTAATTTTCCTGAAAAAAGTGTGAAGACAACATTTACCCATGGCCGATGGTATGTATGTTGCGTCTGCAGCCTGTACAGCTAAATCATTTCTTAATGATGCTAAGCAAGCTGTCATACCTGGAGAAGAGGGTGCACCAACTGACGCCAGGGAGTAGTCATCCCATTCATCACCCAGATCTACCCGAGGCTCATCGGGTGGAATTTCGCTGAAAATACTTACAGACGAAGGAGGGGCTAGACCCATTATTTGTCTTTATAAAGGTATATTGAACCTTATCACGCACGGCCTCGAAGGCGATCTCGAAACACTACCAGTAACGGTGGTAGCAGCAGCAATCGCGGGCAAAGAATCTCTAGCACTGTCAGCTGGAACTGTGGAGGTTCCCTCTCTAAAAGGCGAAGGACCCCTGATCAAAGAATCACCCCCAACAGGGGAAGGAATAGACTCACTCCTAGAAGCCCCCTTGGTGGAAGTCTTTTTAGGACCTCTGGTAACCTGCTTCTTCTTGCGGGAGGAAGGCTCTGTTTGAGTAGAAGCCTTCCATTTATGAGGAATGACGAGAGGCTCTGCTGGCGGAGCTATTACGCCTCTCGGTAAAATCACTAAATAGTCATCTGCACCAGTGGTTTTATCACTTTCATCAGAGGAGACAGATGGTATCTCCTCTCTTCCAGTGGACCTATGAGATGGCATTCTGAAACTTCCATGTATATCGAAATCACGATGAAAGGTATTGATGGACGCATAAAACTGCGCGTACGAATGAAGAATGCGCAACTCCATGGAGAGAGAAGTCGCGGGCACAGTAAAGGTTGCTGCAATACAACCCATGATGAAATACCGCCATCCTCTAGCTCCATCAATGAGTCCACCTTTGAACTTGAAGCTGGTGATAGGATTCCCCACGTGCAACTGGTCGTACCCAAATTGCCTGGCGAACCGGCTAGGCAGATAAGGCTCCAAGTAGCAGTGGTCCTCACTTCTGTACAGCAGATGGGAAGGTCTAATGCAGACCAACCAGTAAAAGACTTCAGGAGAGAGAATAGTCTTCCCCTGACCTGCATCCTGAAGTTTAGTCCCCTGTTGATTGATATGCACGCAGGGGACGGTGCAGAAGAGCTTCCAACTTTGGAAAAAATTTAGTGCTAGCCGACAGTCTATGACGCTAGTCACATTCCAAGAAGAATTCTTGTAATGCAACAAGAAGTTATTGCCCGAACCACTGGAGGATCCGGGAGACATCACTCTGGTATTGTGAAGGATCAACCATCCCATCAGATATAGGAATGGTAGTTCCACTCTGGGATATGCTTCACACTATGTATCATCAGCCAGCAGCCCATCAGTAATGGCTCTCAGACCAGCTTGTATCCTGCATACCATGGCAGAAAGAAGGCCCAATCTGGCTCCAAACACCAAACGTACTGCGGGCCATAAGATGTTGCGATAAATGCGATCCGCAGACGCGATGCCAGGCACTACCCATCGACGTAGCCAGATAGAGAGGAAGCCAGCCAATTGAGCTTCCCTCGACAGAGGCTTGCGACAATGCCTCATATAACTGCAGGCTTTAGTGCCTGCAGGATAACCCCCTATCTCCTCATCGAGAACATAATCTGAAGCCCCTGCGTCTTCAATGAGATCATCGACTGTGTTGGCACTAAGCATGCTCAGAAGGTTCAAAGGCTTATCTTTGCTATCTACAACCTTGTCCTGCTTGGCATTTCTGGCCTGATGGAAGAAGAGGTAGGATGCCCATTTGTTGGTATGGGCTAAATCAGAGGGCTCCCCGTAGAAGGTGGTACATGCAAGATAGTGGCTCATCAGCTCTTGATACACTGCCACTGCCCGAGTGTTTGTGTCCCTCAGCTCCCTATTTGTGGGAACGTACTCTTTATAAGGAGTGTCTCCCATTGGCAGCCTTGAGATGTCTTCCATCTCATGAAGGGCCAGTCCCAACTCACCTATCGGAGTGGCAAAAGTCCCAGTGAGCGAGTTATATCGCTCCTTCAAAGCTAAGAACAAGTTAGGGTTGAGAGGCAGCCCAACACTAGTAGCGCTCACAGCCGCGAACAAGCCAATATTTTCCAGCTCCGTCTGGAAGTGCTTCAGGGCCCAGGCAGTTAAACTAGCCCATCGAAGATTCCCAGGGCTAAGCCATCCACTGGTGCGAGGGTTAACCCTTGGGTATACTCCTCCCTGTCCCATAAAGTCATTGAAGAAAGTCGATATTTGACGCGGCTGGATCAGTGAAGTGTCTTCACTCGGGACGCTGCCCGGCAGTAACCCTCTGAAGGGCATGACAGGACCTGAGGGACTGCTTACAAATACCCTTCGGTTTAACCCTTTCCTATAAAAGATCTTCGCCGGCTGGCCGTGAAGATCAGGAGTCAGAGTCCATGACATCTTCCTAGGATGTGTGGCATGGAAGAACGCAGAGATAGGGTAATCTCTGGGCATCTTTGGCAGATACATGATCATGCCCTCAGCAGAAAATACCCAATCTTCCTTCTTAGGCTTGGTCTGGGACTGCTTATCAATGATGTCCCCGAATAGGAAAGCTGGTTTCCTATACTCAGTCCCATCTATGTATGTCAGGGGCTCCCCACTGATCATACTCAGCAACATGCGTTCTCCCTGGGCCGAGATCAGAGTTCCCCTTTCTTGAGGATACTTGTTTCCAGAGATGGGGAATGTCACATGCGACAAGTCCTCCAGATAATTGGAATTCAGCATCCCAGCAGCAGAACCCATCACTTCAGCCAAAGGAGGGATTTGTAGGTCCACTGCAAAATGCAAGAAAACAAGTCAATTTTTACGCTGGACGCAATACTCTTGCAGTATACGCCAAAGCCTAACAGTCTGAGCTTTTACGGCAGACTACAATAACTTGAGTTTTACGCTGGAACCTATTTCTAGTGCGTAAAACTCAAGGTTGGCAGTATACGCCAAAAATCTAACAGTCTGAGTCTTTACGCCAGACTGCCAAAATTTGAGTTTTTTACGCTGGAATTTACATCCAGCGCGTAAAACTCAAAGTTTGTAGTATACGCCAAATTTTGACAGTCTGAGCTTTTACGCCAGACTGCGAAAATATGGAGTTTTTACGCTAACACATTAGAAATGTGGGCGTATTGTTATGCATACACGTACAACGTGTGCGGAAGGTTCTCTATTCCTCTCGAAGTCTTTACCTGTAATGCACGGTGGGGCACTTTGTTCAGATCGGGGCTCGCTCAGCCTAATGGGGGTTGCTTGTGCTTGAGCAGAAGAGCGAGATGAAGAAGAGGCGACTTTCTTTCCCTTAGCAGTGGAAGCCTGTTTTGGTGCCATGGCAAAAATGGGTTTTCGGAAAGAGACGAAGAGTTCTCAGGGTTTTGCAGAGACGAAGAGTTCTCAAGGTTTTACAGAGACGAAGACAAAGAGTTCTCAAGATTTCGCAAAAGACAGATGAAGGGTTTTCTCTCTCACGACCTGAGGCTATTTATAGAGTTCAGATGACTCTTCGAATCCTTAACCAAATCCGATATTTAATAGTCGGTTATGATTTGGGACCAGGTCAGCCTATCATTTGAAAAAGAAGACGGACAGTCGTACTGCATAACAAATCTACGATTTTACGCTCAGGAGCTTTTACGCTCAGAGGCTACAAATCGATGATTTTACGCTCAGGAGCTTTTACGCTCAGAGGCTACAAATCTACGGTTTTACGCTCAGAAGCTACAAATCTACGGTTTTACGCTCTGAAGCTACAAATCTATGGTCTTACGCTCAGAAGCTACAGGTCTATGATTTTATGCTCAGAAGCTACAAACAGCCAATTACAAGAGTTTACGCAGAAAATGCTCCTTTTTGGCTACAAAACATTCCAAGTGCCTGAATCACACAGATGTCAGCATTGAAGATGACTCTTCTTCTTGGGCCATTGGAAGTTCATTCGAAGTCTAGCCAGAATCCTTTACATCTAAGCTCAAGTATGGCCTGTTCGATGGGCATTTCTTGCCCTATTTCGAAAAACTTTTGGGAAGCCAGTCTTGAAGATGATATTCTGAACAAAAATTCTTCGTATCAGAGAAGTGACAGTTCAGAATTCTATGCGACTTCTCGTCCAAAAACAGCATGACAGTTGGATCTTCAAGACAACTTAATGCTAAAGAGCTTTTTACGCATCTTCCGTTACGCGTAAAAGTTGGGATGTGACCGGATAAACATTTATCAGAGTCAGCGTAAGAAAACTACTCAGACGTGTCGAAGCTGCACATTATCAGCAAATATGGCAAATCAGCAATGCGTAAAAGAAGACAAAGTCTATTAATCATGATTACATATGATGGAAATCCGGTTTACAAAGGATTTTTCATTAATACTCAAGATCACGATGGGAATCTATTATGCCAGGATTCTCATTTGATGGAGATCTTTTTCTTCTTCTACGGCACTTCATCGGCTTCTGCGGTCGATGAACAAGAAAATGGTTAATGGTGGGAGGATACAGAACTGGGCCTGTTTAAATTATTCAAGCCCCCCTCCATACGCCATGGCAGCCACGCCCTAGAATTGTTTTAGGGATTCATACCAAACACAATACTGGAAGACAGGGCCAAACTGCCTACCTACGTCCAGCTTCATAACGGGAGAAAATACATCTAGCAAGTTGTGTGGTCCGATGAGACCCTTCCTTTCTCCTGGACGAATCGTCATATGAAATTGCTGATTATCCCGAGCAAAGGAAGCTATGATATCCTTCCATGATCCATCGTTGCAGAGGACATTTGCTCGAAGATGCCTCCTTTTACGGCTCCTTACATGCTGGAAGAGCATAATCTTCTTCTTCCTCAGGTCAGCCCGATGAATCTCGGCAACCATCTTTTTGGTGAAGGAAGTGTGGAAAAACAGGTTCACTAGCTTGCCTTTATATAGGCAGAAGAGAACATACCCAATCCCAATAACTTCCTAAATATCTCCGAAAAATCAGTCTCGCAGAACGAGTCAAATTTGATCGTTTCATGCTTCATTCAAAGTATTTCAAATTACGAGAAATTTAAAATTTTTGAAGGGGGTCTTGTAGAAGCATAAAAATACGCTGGGGAGTTATACGCGTAAAATCCCCAATATGCATGAAGCCCGTGTAAAACAGAGCTTCAGCGCTATGTGGCGTAAACATATGACTTCAGAGCTATACGCGTAAAACAGAGCTTCAGCGCTGTGTGGCGTAAAATATGGCTTCAGAACAGTCTGCGTAAAGCAGCACTCAAAGGTCATTTTGGCGTAAAAAGGTTGCTACACCTCCCTCCGGCGTAAAATATGTCTGCTTTTAATGCAGTGTGAAGTTGTACGAGGAACTCTTCGTATTCCTCGAATGAACCTGTCAGACAAAACAGTTAACCTGACTCCTGACAAAGAGTACTGCACGACGATCAAGAGGATGGCTATAATGATGATTTTGCAAAGAAGCCCAGACTGTCGTTTAGTGACGTATCCTTGATACAAGTCATTTTTACGCATTCAAGGAATACACTACCTATTTTACACAGGCAGAGATGAGTTTTTATGCTCAAGATGAGACAAAATCAGACGCCACGTCAAAAGCTGTTCTTTGTACAGAACTCGAGGCATATCTCTGCAGTTAATGCGCGAGATGGGGGCAGATCTGTGCATTTAATGCACGAGATTTTGTTCTATTTTTATGACTGGGAGAGCTAAAACTAGGGCTAATACGCTCACATCACCATCCTGGCATTTTACGCCAACCAGGCTATTTTCAACTATAGGAGTACGCCGTATGCTATCTCCTTGAAATACGCCAACCAGGCTATTTTCAACTATAGGAGTACGCCGTATGCTATCTCCTCGAAATACGTCAACTCAGGCTATATTTGCAAAGGTACGTGATAAGGCTATTTGGCCCAGAATACGCTCAAAACCTCAGTCAACAAGGATAATTGGCTATCTTTACGCTGGTTACCTATTATGCAGCATCAAGCTTTACGCAGAATTTGGCTTTTACGCCAACAAACAGCTATTTGGCTTTTATGCCAACAAGACAACAATTTGGCTTTTACGCCAACAAGATAGTTATTTGGCTTTTATGCCAACCATCTCTACGCGAGGGGCAGTTACCTACGTGGCTTGCATGCCGTGATCTTCGAGAGGCAGTTATACGCGTTACCTCATAATGGGACACGCGTCACACGCGGATTCAGGAGATCATTCAGACGTGGGTAGCAGTTATTATAACCGCCGCGTAAAGAGTGCCACTCTCTTCACAGTCTGGCTTCTACGCCGACTGGACAGTTACTGTGACTGATCTCTATAAATAGAGACTTCTGGTCACAGGAGGTAAAGAGAAAAGGAGAGGTCAGGCAAGGTCGAAAGATCAGATCGAAGAGAGGATCAAGATCAGAGATCAAGAGATTATAGAGAGTGAGCACTGACAGAGAGTAGTGATTGACGGCTTTGGCAACGAGAGTTCAATCCCTCCTGCAATATTTGAAGCTTCTTCTTCTTCTTCTACAGCACTTCTTCGTCATCGTGTGGTCCAAGGAACAAAGTGATCGACCGCAGATCAGACTCCTATAGCAATTTTTCCCCAAAATTATTTTTATTGTACTTAATATCCTCGTATAGGATTAATTGTACTCTTTTTTTTTTTTTGTAAACAAAGAAAGGATTTCGTATAAACCTAGTTTTCATTCTTTTATTTATCATCAAACACTGGCGTAAATGACCAAACTGTGAAGAAGAAGAAGAAGAAGAAGAAGAAGAAGAAGAAGAAGACTTCTTTTACGTTGCGGTTATGATAACTGCTACCCACGTTCCCATAGTCTTCTGAATCTGCGTATGACACGTGTCCCATTATGAGGTAACGCATATAACTGCTTCTCGAAGAGTATGGCATGCAAGCCACGTAGGTAACTGCCCATGCGTAAAGATGGTTGGCGTAAAAGCCAAATAATTGTCTTATCGGCATAAAAGCCAAACTCTGCGTAAAACTTGATGATGAATGAATAATAGATAACCAGCATAAAATAGCCAATTATCCATCACGACTGAGGTCTTGAGCGTATTCCGGGCTAAATAGCCTTATCACGTACCTTTGTAAATATAACCGAGTTGGCGTATTTTGAGGAGATAGCATACGGCGTATTTCTATAGTTGAAAATAGCCTGGTTGGCGTAAAAATGCAAGGATGGTGATGTGAGCGTATTAGTCACAGTTTTAGCTTTCCCAGTCATGACACAATTTAAAAAATAGAATAAAATCTCGTGCATTAAATGGAGAGATATGCCGCCATCTTGTGCATTAAATGTAGAGATATCCCTCGAGCTCTGTACGAGAAATAGCTTTTGACGTGGCATCTGATTTCGTCTTATCTTGAGCGTAAAAACTCATTTCTGCCCATGTAGAATAGGCAGCATATTCTTTGAATGCGTAAAAATGACTTACATCAAGAATATGTCACTAAACGACAACCTGGGTCTCTGTGCTAAAATTATCATCACAGCCGTCCTCTCGATCATCGTACAGTACTTTTGTGAGAAGTCGGGTTCACTGATTTGTCTGACAAATTCATCCTAGGAATACGAAGAGTTCCTCGTACAACTTTACGCTGCATTAAAAACAAACGTATTTTAAACTTTACGCAGGAGGGTAAAGCAACCTTTTACGCAGAATCAGTCTTAAAGCACTGCTTTACGCGGACAGCTCTGAAGCTCTACTTTACGCGGACAGTTCTGAAGCCCTACTTTACGCCAAACAGCTCTGAAGCTTTACTTCACGCCAAACAGCTCTGAAGCTCCATTTTACGCGTACAGCTCTGAAGCCATATTTTACGCCACACAGCCTTGAAGCTCTGTTTTACGCGGACTTCATGTATGTTGGGGGTTTTGACTGTATAATATGCGTACAATTCCCCAGCATATTTCATGCTTCTACAGTCCTCTCTGCTGGCCTCCTGGTACAGTAGGTACTCTGGCTGGTCCTCTCTGAGCTGCTGCTCCTCCCTGGCGAGTCTGAATAGCTGGGCAGTCCCTCAGCTGATGTGCTGATGATCCACATGACAAGCAAGTACCCAACCTCTTCTGACAGATGTCTCTAGTATGTCCCATCTTTTTGCAATACGTGCACTGGGCAACGGGCTGATTCTGTCTCTGTGGTTGCTGCTAGTGGATGTGTCCTCAAACTGGTGGCTGTTGCTGGTGTTGCTGCTGGTACGGCCTCTGTTGTTGTTGTTGAAAGTGTGGGTGCTTGGCCGGTCCTGTGTTACCACATGTTGCTCTAGAAGTGTCACGTCCTCTCTTGGGCCTGCGGTCCAAGTCATCTTCAGCAATCTGGGCATCCATCAGAATACCCTCAAATGTATCAGTACGTCGTCCCGAAGTACGAGACTTGATCTCTCTATTCAATCACTTTCTGAATTTTTGTGCTCTGTCTCCGGGGTCTCGAATCATCGATGGCGCGAATCGACTCAATCGGCAAAACTTCGCGACGTATTCGTCAACTGACATGCTTCCTTGGACTAAGTCATGGAACTGACTTTCTAATGCTCCCAAAGCTACGTCAGGAAATAATTTCTCCTTGAAGAGCTCCTTAAAGTCCTCCCAAGTAAGTCCTTCAACAGCGAGTCTCGGCTCTGTACGATACCACGTCAACGCGATATCAAACATCTGACTGCCAGCGGCCTTGATCTGAAGAATCTCCGAAATCTATGCTAAACGCAAGTTTCTCTCTATGTCCTCTAACCAATCGTCAGCATAGAGTATTCCTTCTATGCCTTTGAACTCTCGAGGCATCATCCTCTTAAAGTCCACTATGGTACCTGGCCTCTGTTGTTGCTGGCCATGATGCTGCGGTTGTCGTGCTCCTCTCTCAACAGCCTGGAGAGCCACCTGATGAGCATTCTCTATGCTCTCTCTCATCAGCTCTGTCTACGCCTGGTGTGCTTCTTCTTGCACTCTCTGAGCCTCAGCTTGGACACACTGAGCTTCTGTTGTTACTCTCTAGGCCTCTAGCATGCCCTGGATCAGTGCGAACATCTGTGCCCCGTTAGTGGGCACTCCTCTGGGAATCGGTATCGGTGGTGGTGGAAGGTTGTCCGTCATAGCTGGGGCAATCCTCTGAATAGGTGGAGGAGGAATCCCGTTAGCTGCAGATACTCCCACATGAACAGGAGATGTAGGAGGAATGCCAGGTGTCTGTTCGTCAGGTCGAGAGGTGGCGGACCTCTCTGAAATTGATGCTCCCACTCTCATAGATCTAGTATTCGGCGGCATCCTGAATACAGATCAAAAGGATCAATTAAGGTGATAGATACGATATCATCAAGGAAGGACAGTAAAATTTTAAGGGAAGTAATCAATTAGAATAGCATTGTGAAGATCAGAATTTCTTAGTATGATGGAGCATACTCTCATCCTAAATCTTATTTCCTATTGCAGGCTCGCAGCAGTACAACTAAGTTGTCGCACTACCACGATATCGCACAATTTATGAAACTAGACCCGCATGGGCCACCACTAAAAATGTGTCACGATCCGCACCCGATATAGGGGCACGAGTGCGCGGGTACGTCCAGCCTACGCCGCAGCATCGGCGGTAGAACGCTGTCTAGATCACAATAAGTACTATATAACTAAATACATGTCAATGATATCAATCTCCATAAGGAGAAAAATATACATCTCACAATAACTCATAAAGTAAACTCAATCACATCCACTATAAGAGTATAAAGGCACGATAAAAGATAAGAAGAATGACATAGTTAAACACCATGTCTCAAAATATAGATAAACCACAGTCTATCTGTCCAACATAAAGTCTCCACAAGTCTCAACATAAATAAAAATAAGTCTAAACATAAACTCAATAAACCTCAAGTAAGTCTCAGCGCATAAGATAAATACTACCTAGATAGCTGCAGGTAATGTCTCCTCTAAAGGAATAGTCTCCTCTAAGATCTCTGGTGTGTAGTCTGCATCTATACCCGGTCCATAGTGTGTGGTACAGAAATCCTTAAGATCCTCTGGAAAAAATATCCAGTCAGGATTGGAACGAAGTACAAGCACTAACAGCAGTTCCACATATATTGACAAAAACTATAACACAGTGTAAAAAAATACAAGACAGATAGGAATACTGGCAATAAGAAATACTGGAATAAAGAAATGCTGGAATAAAGAAATACTGGAATAATGAAATGCTGGAATAAAGAAATACTGGAATAATAAAATACTGGAGCATATGTCATCATCAATATACATCTAGCAATAAACAAGAATACAAGTGCACGCTAGAACAATGAACTGGTATATATGTGAATGCTAGAATCATGACTAGAACATAAGGAATACTAGATCAATATACTAGAGATACATGTCAAGAACATTTAACTAAGTGTGTGAAACATCAGCATATCATGTGATCGGCTTGGGACTGATCAGGCTTGTTACATATGATTATCTATGATTCATGTAAGGTCAGGCTAACCGTCCGGATAGCTATGATGCAAGAAATAGTCAGGCTAATCATACATAACAGGCTATGAGGCATGTAATGGTCAGGCTGCACCGACGTGAGGTGTGGGTGAGCTATGATGCATGTAAAGTTTGGGTATGATCACATAAGGTACTAATATTTCCCCGTTTTCCCCAGCTAGCACGATGGATTCCAAATCACGACTCCTCGTGACAGGTCTCGATGATGCCAACTCGTGTAAACAACAGTGTCAGAGTCATGTACGCTATACAACTAGAATTATAGAGATAATCAACATAATAGAAACTGTCAGAGAATGTACTCGCCTGTGATCCTTAGCTGGCAATATCAATGTCCTGGTTCCAAGGTATCGTCTGAATGATCCAACAGTCCTATAGACATATCATATAATACAATATTGCATCAGACATTACACTAACACACACAATCAAAACACAAAGATCTCAGAAACTATGCTAGGGGTGTCACGTTTGTATTTGCTGTGCATAACAGACAGTCAATGTTACGGGTCTTGCCAGTACGTCAGTGTACATATGGCAGTCTGCTAACATGCTACGTGGTCACAGGTCAATATAATTACGGGGTATCCGTGGTTACACTCGGGTCATCTAGTACATAGATATTTAATACATATTATTAACGAACATTAATACTTACAGTATATATATACGCCAAATTAAATACATATACAATACATATACATATGTATATATATACTAATTGAGATATATACTATATATATATATATATATATATATATATATATATATATATGCCAAAATACCTTTTAAACATATACTAGTGCATATACCATACATATATACCAATTAGGTTCATATACATATAGGTATATATATATATATGTACATATATATCAATATACACACAATAACCATATACATATACTAATATTAATACGTACATACAAACACACCAATTATATATCTATACTAACAATACACGTATACTATCATATACGTATACACACCATTATAAAATACGCATATGCACGTGCGCGTACACGTACGTGAAGGGGGATTCGAACCTGGTACGTGGGATGAGTCGTGTGCGTCGAGGTCATCGCGGAGCGCTCGGTTCAGTCGAGCGGTTGGCAGCAGGTGGTTCCCCGGCGATCAGTTCTGGTCGTAGTCAGGTTCTGGTCCGACGAGTCAACGAGGTACAGCGGGCTTTTCCGGTGGAGATGGCGAGTTCAGCCGCGGGTCATCGTCGCTCTGTCGAGAGCAGCGGGATGTTCAGCTTCAGTTCAGCGGGTCGTTGGTCAGGTCATGCTGGCGTCGTGCTGGCGGGGATGACCGAGCCGACGAGGTCGTGACGAGGGGAGATGAAGCCGGCTCGGGACTGGTCGGTTTCCGGCATCGTGGAGGCGAGGATGGGCAAGGCAGTTTTGCGGGAAGTAGGTTCGTCGTGTGGAGAACAATGAGGCGGGTTCGAGGACAGTGGGATCCGGCGAGGTAGGTCGAGGAACAGTAGGTCGGGGTCAGCTCCGGCGTGCTGGCGGCGGGATCAGGGTTCCGGTCGGGTTCGGGTGATGGTGGAAGGAAGGAGATGAAAGTGGTCGGCTTGGGTTTAGGTTTGTGTTGAAAAAAAAGGAAAAAGTAAAATAGAATAATATATATATAGGTAGTGGAATTAGGGTTGACCTAGAATTAGGCTCGGTCAAAGCCCTCTTGGGATTGGGCCTACTCATGGGTATTTCAATGGCTAGGATTTAAATAAATTCAAAAGAAATTGCTAGAATTGCATTGGTTCAAGGTTTGGGGGCCATGGTTCAATGAGGTTGATGTTAAATTATACACTCCCGAAAATTATAGAAAAATACACATGGAAGAGAAAATAGTTTATTTATGTGTCGTGTCCAATGGGGTGGATACCTTAATGCACTTTTGCACAAAAGTACCCAACAATTGGAAAATTACACAAAGTTGGATTTATGGTTTAATTAATTAAAATTAATATAATTGGTGTTCTAAAATTAATTACAAGTACAAGGGGCTAAAATTAAATGGGACACAAGTATCATGAATGAAGTAGACTCAGAATAGAATATTAACCTAATTTAGGTTGCTCAAAATGAATCGAGATTGCGTCTCCAATTTCGATTGGAACACAAGGATACAAGGTTTGATTTATATAGAATTAAATATAGTCGTTTATGACGAATGTTGTGCGCCTAAAATGAAGTACATAAAGACATAATTATGAGTCACACAAGGATCAAAATAACAGTTTGGCACGTCTAGGACAAGGGTGTAAAATCTGTTGGAAGACAAAGACTAGTGTAGTGCTCTAATTATCGAAGCAACTGTAACGTGCAATAATCAAATAAATCACAGCAATTAAAATATAATTAAATATTATGCAATCATTTACATATTAATTATAAAAAGATGAAAATACCCCTAATCTGAAATGTGGGGGTGACATTATGCCCCCTTATACGATAGCATCTCAGGGGCACAATCGAAGCCAGGATTTTTGGGTCTTAGGGACTGAGATACGCCTATCGCTCCCTCGGACGATCCAGTACCTGCAAGCAAGTAAACTGTTGGTGGGTCAGCACTTTTATAAGTACTGGTGAGATAAAACAACTGAACAGAAGCAAGCATTCACTAAAACCAACAATAAATAATCATGTTATAAAACATTACATTACTAGTGATCTTTTTAGTTTTACCTAGGTTCATTTCATGCAGTTCGCTAGCAGAGTCATATTATATTGTTTGAAAACATCTTTAGAAACATAGTTTTATATTGAATATGCAAGCAAGCCGTTCGTTCATGTTTCAGGGTGTGCGCAGCGATCTCGTGAGACTCCATGGTCAAATGCATAGCTAGACACACAATGCACATCTTAGGGGCAGTCCATCTATCCAAGCCAACACAATGACTTAGCTATATGCAGGGCAGCCTCCGAGTATCTCAGGATCGGCAGCTGGTTGTACAGTATACCAATAACTCATTCATCTGATGCTAATGGCAGCTGTGACCCATGGTGGCTATTGACGCATGCAGTTCAGCTCTCCACCAAAAGCCATTGTTCGACCGGTGCGAATGCATGGAACAATATGAAATAAACTCTAGTATGCAGACGAGACGAACCATCAGAACAGTTATCGTTGTTGCGGGGCAAATCTGACTTATCACTTGAACACATTCAGGTACAATATGGTTCTCTCGAAGCATAGACGATAGTGAACATGTTCATGCACTCTTAGACAAGCATTTCAGGATTCTCGTTAAGCAGACTTATCGTTTCAAAGACAAGCTAGGTGAGTTCGTTCATTAACATGCAAGGCAGGTTCTATCATTCTCTTAAAAAAATATTGCAAGCAAAAACTCAGGTTATTATTAAGGCGTAGAAGAATCAGAGAACGAAGTTCTGCCCACTCACCTTGATACATAATGCCGACGCGGAGCGGGGCATTACATACTTACCAACCAACAAAAAGTTTCGTTCTCGAAACTTCAAGGATAAACTTCTCGATATTCCGAGCAGCGATAGTGCCATCCCTCGCCGTACTCAATCGAAACAATCAAGCAATTCAAGTTCAGAAAATATTTGCACTTTGAGAATATCTATGGACTTATTGTATGGAACGCTCTATTGAAATACCATATCGATAATATCTCAGAGTCATAGCAACGAATTTTGGGCCAGAGGATCGATTTTGCTCTGATACCATTCTGTCACGCCCCGGGCCACACCGCCGCCTCGCTTCGCCCCGCCTTACCCCGCCGGGCCGGATTCCGTCGGACGCGAACCACCGTGCCTCGGCGCACCGGACGCGAATCATCGCGCCTGCCCCACGGGTGCGAGGAAGGAAGGGGACGTGTGGCCTGTTCTAATATATCGGGGACGTGATGTCGTGCGAGCCTAGGTTGCACCCGCACAAGGCCATATCGTTTAAGTTTATCGTTGGCTATCATCGCATCAATCGAGTAAGCAGCGGAAAGGGACATTGTTGCAACGCATTTAGCCAACTGAGTATTCGGGACAATCGAGGCAACTTGGGTTCCTTTATGCAAAGGCATACGTTCCATACATTATGCCCCCTTATACGATAGCATCTCAGGGGCACAATCGAAGCCAGGATTTTTGGGTCTTAGGGACTGAGGCACGCCTATCGCTCCCTCGGACGATCCAGTACCAGCAAGCAAGTAAATTGTTGGTGGGTCAGCACTTTTATAAGTACTGGTGAGATAAAACAACTGAACAGAAGCAAGCATTCACTAAAACCAATACTAAGTAATCATGTTATAAAATATTATATTACTAGTGATCTTTCTAGTTTTACCTAGGTTCATTTTATGTAGTTCGCTAGCAGAGTCATATTACATTATTTGGAAACATCTTTGGAAATATAGTTTCATATTGAATATGTAAACAAGCCGTTCGTTCATGTTTCAGGGTGTGCGCAGCGTGTCTCATGAGACTCCAGGGTCAAATGCATAGCTAGACACACAATGCATATCTTAGGGGAAGTCCATCTATCCAAGCCAACACAATGACTTAACTATATGCATGGAGGTCTTCGAGTATCTCAGGATCGACAGCTGGTTGTACAGCATACCAATGACTCATTCATCTGATGCTAATGGCAGCTGTGACCCATGGTGGCTATTGACGCATGCAGTTCAGCTCTCCACCAAAAGCCAATGTTCGACTGATGCGAATGCATGGAACACTATCAAATAAACTCTAGTATACAAACGAGAAGAACCATCAGAACAGTTATCGTTGTTGCGGGGTAATCCGACTTATCACTTGAACACATTCAGGCACAATATGGTTCTCTCGAAGCATAGACGATAGTGAACATGTTCATGCACTCTTAGACAAGCGTTTCAGGATTCTCGTTAAGCAGACTTATCGTTTCAAAGACAAGCTAGGTGAGTTCGTTCATTAACATGCAAGGCAAGTTCTATCATTCTCTTAAGAAAATATTGCAAGCAAAAACTTAGGTTATTATTAAGGCGTGCAAGAATCAGAGAACGAAGTTCTGCCCACTCACCTTGATACATAATGCCGACGCGGAGTGGGGTATTAAACTTGGCATTTAGCAGACCTACCTTTAGGTAGTAAACCCATAGGTTGTAAGTGGATCTTCAAAAGGAAACTTAGAGCTGACGGTACTATAGAGAAATACAAAGCTAGATTAGTATCCAAGGGTTTCACTCAGAAAAAGGGATTAGATTATTTTGATACCTACTCTCCTGTAGCTATGATTGCCTCTATCAGAACACTTCTAGCTTTAGCATCCATTCATGACATGTTAATCCATCAAATGGATGTAAAAATAGCTTTTTTGAATGGAGATCTAGGGGAAGAAATCTACATGGAGCAACCTGAAGGTTTTATTGCTAAGGGTCAAGAAAAGAAAGTTTGCATATTAGTAAAATCACTTTATGGCCTAAAGCAAGCTCTCAAGCAATGACACAGCAAATTTGATAAAGTGATTCTAGAATTTAATTTTTTGCCAAATGAGTATGACAAATGTACATACTCTAAAAACGTTGATGAAAGTTGTATCATTTTATGCTTGTACGTAGATGACATCCTTATTTTAGGATTAACACTTGAGTTGATAAATTAAAGATTATTTATCTAGCAAGTTTGACATGAAAGACTTAGGTAAAGCCAACATGATTCTAGGAATGCAAGTGTCCCAATCCAAAGAGGATTATACTCTATCCTTAGTACACTCTATTGAGAAAATGTTGAAAAATTTTGAATACTTTGATAAGAAACCTGCTCCTACTTCTTTTGACAGCAGTATCATTCTCAAGAAGAATGAAGGTTCACCTGTAGAACAACATAAATACTCTCAGATGATAGGTTCTCTTATGTATATAACGAATAGAACCCGACCTGATCATTTTGTATTTGCTGTTGGAAGACTGAGTAGATAGTAACCCAAACCAGTCACATTGGTCAGCATTAGAAATAGTATTTAGATATCTTAAGGGTAGTATAAATTATAGACTTCATTATACTAGACACCCTGATATCATAGAATGTTATTCAGATGCAAACTGGGTAACTGACTCACATGATGTAAAATTTACTACTGGATATATTTTTACTCTATGAGGAGCTGCAATCTCCTGGGGTTCATGTAAACAAACTATCATAGCTAGAAGTACAATGGACTCTGAAATGATAGCTTTGGATACTAATTGTACAGAAGCTGAATGGCTTAGAAATTTGATTATGCAAATACATGTTGCTCATATTCCTGTTCCTGCTATTTCCATAAATTATGATAATAAATCTGTTATAGAACTACTCAAGCATGATTTTGTGAATGCTAAGATGAACATGCACCTGCAGCTGCGCTTGAAGTCAATCAAGTGCCTATTAGGCAAATATGTGGTTCTTGACTATATAAAGTCAGAAAAGAACCTTGCAGACCACTTGACAAAGGGTCTGTCTAGGACATTGATCCTAGAATCATCGAGGGGGATGGGGTTAAGCCCATAAGTAAATCACCAGCAGTGGTAACCCAATCGAGTCTGACTGGAGATCCCAAGAAGCCGGTTCAATGGGTAGAAACAAGCTGAACTTCGGTGACTATTATGGAACACTGGCTCAGAGATTAAATTCTCATAAACTAATGCCCAGGTGGCTGTACGAGGTTGTACAATGATATCCTATCCCTATGGTGACAGTGTTCCAGTGTGATATGGTTATGATGAGTTTTAAACTCTTAATAGGTAAAAGCATTATATGCAGGGTTGATACCTATCACCAACCCTTGAGGACTTACCTATATGAGAAGTCGTGAAGGCCGCGACTATGGGACAGGACGACCCCAGACAACTCTCATGAATATGAAAAATGTGCGCATGGCCATCAAAAGCGCCACCTGATTGACCCAAGAACCTCTAGCGTACTATGTGTGCTATTTTCTGAATCTGGTTCAAGAAGTCTGATTTAAGGCATAGTCCATCAAGCACTTCTTCAGACAAAGACAATAGTCACTAGGTGAGATTCAATGCTGTAGTCCATCTCATTTATGCATAATATATTCTTGCCCAGAAATTCTCTTTTATTGTTCTTTTGTTATCTCTGTCTTCGGAACTTGGGTTTGCGGGGGGTTGGGTGGGGTGGGGGGTGGGGGGGGGGGGGGTGGATTGTTGGTTGTGGTGTTGCTCACGCACAGGAGCAAAACCAACTTTCTAAAGACTTCTTCTGCTTGCTCCCTCTTTCTCGGATGACCACTTCTCACCTTTGCAAGTTGTGGGATCCTATTTCTGCTGCCCACGAATTGCTAGTAGCAGTTGGGTCGACAACCTATAAAACCCCCTCTTCTCAATTGATTGAACACGAAAAAATTCATTCATAAAGTGCTCTGTTATTTTGTTTTCCACAAACCAAAGCAACTCTCTGTTCCACCCTCCATTCTCTTCCGTGTTTCGTTCTGGGCAAGGCTAAGTTCGGGTCGCATCTCTCGAAGTTGTGTGCGACAATGAGAAGCCTGTAGTACCGGAGGTTTTACCACTAGGAGCATCTGAGAACAGTCTGCACATAGACTTCAGATCAACTCTTAGAGCAGTACGTTCAGCACGACTTTCCCATAGGCCGGTAACTCTGAACTCCATTTTATTTTAGTTACAGGTTGTAAAAGATAAACTAGAAGGAATAATTATTGCTAGCAAAATATACGTTGCGAATTCTTATCTGTACCAATAACTCCCCTATCACTACATATTCAACCAATATCTTACCATTATCCTAAAGCTTACAGCGAATAGCTACAAACAAACATTCTCTCAAATCCCATGATCTCAAAATTGTCTAATCTCAAGCTGCACGGAAAATACATACCTTCAATGCATTCACACGGACAATTCATATCTTCAATGCTTTAATGCAGACACCAAAATATGAGTAGGACAATTCATACATCCAATGCTTAATGCAGACTGGGTAGGTTTGTCTAGATAATGGCTTCGAGTTTGGATGTAAAATTGCATAGTTATAAGAGTGAATGTAACGAACTCGATCGGACGACAACAATATCCAAACCATAAAATCTGAGAAACAATGTCGAAACCATAAAATCTAAATCTAAGAAAATTTACTAAAATCTATACGCAAATTTATCACAATTTATTTATTTATTTATTTTTATTTTTTTTGAAATTGATGGGTAGAAAGAGTCTGAATAGTTTTAAATTATTAAATCTAACTTAATACTATTAATAAGTTTAGTAGAATATTCAAATGAAGCAATTTAAAATATTTTTAAAAATATGCTGCAAAATCACAATGGTGAATTGTATCCGTTTGAAAACATTCACCTTAACGTCGCCTCACTCAGTAATCAACCAGTTTTATTATTCTGAAGCCTATAATTGCAAACTGCTCTACCATAAATATCTATCAACTCCATAATTCAACCAGCTTTTTTTTTTTTTACTTTTCGGTATAATTCAACCAGTGTTATTATTGTGTCTTCACTCTCTTAAAAAATTCTCTCCATAATTCAACCAGTGTTATTATTGTATCTTCACCTTCGTAAAAAAATATCTCGCTAATACAGTTCTTATTGTTTAAGGTATTGAATGGGTACTTTAGATTAAATTTTAAATTAAATAAAAAATTACTTCAAATTTCAATATGTTTTAATGAAAACTAAATTCATTCAGTTGAAACAAAACTAAAACTGTCTGAAAACTTCAAATTCCAGATATTGAATGAATGAATGTTAAAATATGATGACAAGTAGATATTCCTAACAACATTTTTTGTAAGAACCACAAACTAAATAAATTAAAAAAAAAAAAAAAAAAAAATCATGCCCAAACTTAATCAGATAAAATATATAGGGCATCTCTTGTCCCTAAACTCGGGCAACATCTCCCCGTTAGCACCAACCTCCACATCACATTCCACATGCATCCTGTGTCCGTGCGTGTCCCACATGGACACCCTGAACCTGACCGTCGACGTCAG
Organism: Iris macrosiphon; assembly: GCA_036927795.1. NCBI lineage: Eukaryota > Viridiplantae > Streptophyta > Magnoliopsida > Asparagales > Iridaceae > Iris > Iris macrosiphon. The sequence continues at coordinate 717,112 of JAYESA010000045.1, read as the reverse complement.
CTCCAGCCTGAACCCGACCGACCCGGCGGCCCTCTCCGCCGCGATCTGCTCCGCCTCCTCCTCCCCCAGCGCCGCGGACGCGGCCGCGACGGCCGATTTGGTGGTCTTGGGGGGCTGGTAGAACTTCTGCAGCAGCGGGTCGACGAGTCCGACGCGGCTGTGCCTGTAGTAGACTGCGGCGGCGAGCGAGTCGTAGTGGATGCCGATCTCGCGGTTGGGGTTGCGGATGGAGACGTTGAACCGGAAGGTCGAGGAGGGGGGGAAGGAGAAGGAGGAGAGGTGGAAGCGGGGGCGGTGGGGTCGGAGTATGAGGAGGAGGAAGAAGAGGACGAGGGCGGCGGCGAGGAGGAGGGAGAGGAAGACGGCGCAGAGGTGCTTGCCGGAGCGGCGGGCGAGGCTGTCGCGGACGAAGCGGGGGCGGTGGAGGTGGTGGCGGTGGGGGTGGGCTGGGGATGGCATTGTGGTGGTGGTGGCGGTGGCAAATCAATGGGAGGAGGAGGGAGAGGGGATGTTTTTTAATGTGTGAAAGAAGGGAGGGGGTGGCGGGAAGGAGAAGGTACGTCTGTTTGTTTGCCTTAACTGTTTGGGTTTGGAACAAAAGGAAGGTATAAGCTTATCAGATTTTCATAAGGGCTCAAACCCAACCCATCAGTGAATTAAGATTTATTATTATTATTATTATTATTATTATTATTATTATTATATTCACGTATTTATTATTAGGAAGATTAAAAGAAACTTATGATCAAAATTTGTTCATTTCCAATTGAATGAATAATGCTAAACAAAATCTATTTTTCAATGCATCTTTTTTATATATTCAATACATTTAAGAATTGTTGTAATTAAAGATACAGAAAATTTACTGTCCCGATAATAAATTTATATTATTTAAATATCGATAGAAGTTTGAAATTTTTTGAAATTCCGATACATATTGCCAACCGAGTTGGCAAAATTTTGGAGAACTTGATTTTTGCCAACTGGGTTGGCGAAAATCTGACAAGAATCCGACGTGTTAAATATTTGGGCAGGAGAGGACGAATTTTCGCCAACTCAGTTGGCGAAAATATAGGTTTTGATTTTTTTTGGTTTTCTTTTGGGTTTTTTTGTTTAGGGGTTTGTTTTTGTTTTATTTGTGTTATTTTTTTTGTGGTTTTTTTTTGTTTTTTTTTTTAGTTTTTTTTTCTAGGTATGTTAATAGTAACTCTGTTATAGTAACGTTCATATTGTAACGTTCATATTTTAACGTACATAATTTTTACAACGGCTCAATTTTTTTTTTCCTATAAATTTCTTCTGCTATTCATTTCCCACTCAATTCACTTATACTTTCAAACACAATCCACTTATACTTTCAAACAGAAGCTCAATCACTCTGTATTTAGAAGCTCATTCTCATGTGATGGATCAAAGTTTAACAATCACTACAAGAAAATATATCTTTTACGGCGTGCAATTTACGGCGCACAGTTGCTGATCGTTGTAAATGACACTCTTTTACAACGTGCAAATCTGTGAGCCATAAAAGAGTTATTTTTTGTCTTTTTTATGGCGTGTTTGACATGCACGTCGTAATTGAAGATTCATTTACGGCGTGTATTATTGCGCGTTGTAATTGAAGACTCATTTACGACATGCATTTTTTGCGCGTTGTAATAGAAGACCCATTTACGTCATGCATTATTGTGCTCTGTAATTGAAGACTCATTAACGACATGCATTTTTGCGCATTGTAATTGATGACTCATTTACGGCATGTATTTTTGCGCATTGTAATAGAAGACTCATTTACGACATGTATTTTTGCGCGTTATAATTGAAGACTCATTTACGACATGTATTTTTGTGCGTTGTAATTGAAGCCTCATTTACGACATGCATTTTTGTGCGTTGTGAAAGACATTATTTAATTTTTCGATTTTTCTCGTAAAATTTTTTCACTTAAAATTTCTACCTCATTTACGGCATTCTTTTGCGCGTTGTGAAAGACATTATTTAATTTTTCAGTTTTTCTCCTTGTAAATTTTTTGCACTTAAAATTTACACTTTTACTTCTTATAGTTGGGTCTAGTGAATAAATGGATAGAACACTTCGGTTCCAATTCTAGTAAAAAAAAAAAATAATGAACTAATATTCTTAATTTGAATAATTATCCGATCATTATCATTGAGATTATATGGGTGCGAAGTAACCCGCATATAAGCTATCAAAAATATTGGACCCGTCAGACTTTTGTTGGAAAAAGAATTTCAATATACTTATTTCCGATCCGACTCCGACTTACCACACCATTCCTCTTCGTTCTGTTGTGCTCAGCGAAGGAACTCAAAATTTTCACTTTCCCTCCTCTCTGTCTCTTTATCTTTCCTGCTTCCTTAAGAGAGAAAAGGAATGAGCAGCCATTCAAAATCTTTCCAACATCATATTTTTTCTTTTTCCCTTTTCTACAAAATACCCATCCCTAACCCACAATCTAAATGTACAACTCTGCTCAACTCTGTCTCTATACCCTGCATTCTCTTACAATCTTCACATGGGTTTCAGTCATCATCATTCCGACTCACTCTGCAACACCGGAAGAACCGCGGTGCGCTTCCTTCTTCTCTTCGTATGTCAATATGAAATGCACAATTTATTTCCTTTAAATGTACTCCTGTACGTTATGATGGCGAACCAAGAGTTTCCATGGGACAAGAACGTGTGTGTACAGCTTCTCGTAGTTTATGAGAATTTGACCATTATGCATTTCATATTAATGGTTATGTCAAGTGCTTTCCCCCGCTAACGAATTTATACATGAAAATTTGCTGAATTCAAAGGGGCCATATTTGAAATTGAAAATTTGCTGAATTTAAAGGCTCAACAAGGGTCTCTACCCCTACGTCGGTTGATTTTCCTGCGGACATCAGACCACCACCCCCACCCGATCAGGCTCAACCAGGGTTCATGGAGCTCGACGGTCCTAAGAATGCCAATCGTGTCCGCACTGCCTGATGTAACTTCACCAGGGACCGCTTCAGCATCATAAGGTCGTTTTCTTCTTGCATGCTATTTGTTTGTTACAATGATTGTCGGGTGAAGAGTTGCTAATAATACCGGCAGAATTACAATGGTGTATGTAATTTCTTTTGATGTCAGGGAACTGTTTATTAAAATGTCTGTTTGGTGATTACTTTTCCTGTTGAATGCTTGTATGTTGCACTAGCGCCCAAGCAGAGTGGAGAAGCTATTGCTTCCTGTGTAATGGATCTAATGACTCACAGGTACTTAACTTCTAGTCTTTATGATTTTAGCAATGAATTAGAGTATCAGTATATCACCTTGTAGTATTTGTATTGAAGGGAAGCAAAGAATTTATTGATATTTGTTACTTTGTTGTTGGTTTCTTCATTGTCTTTTTCTTGATCACATGACAGAATATAACGATGATACTCTTTCCATGATGTTCTGCACTGATTTTATTGTTCTATTCCCTAAAAGATTGTTGACTTTTACTTATTTCTCTTGTTTTGGTGTTCCATTACATATCGTGCTTATGATGTTTACAAATTACTTTAGAGTACAACGCAGTGGCATGGGTATTACCAGACTTATGCATATGCTAAAAACTATACTTTTAACAATAGTCTAATTCCCAGCTAGGATGGCACACTGGGACACCCCTTGCCTTTCTACTCCAAACTAGTTCCAAATTCCTATATTTCCTACTGTCTAGGAGCTTGGTGAAGCAGACTTGTGCTCTTTTAAAATTGTGAATAAAGATGTGAATAAAGATGGGGAATGTCACTTCTTTAACTATTCTTATACAATTTATTTTTAAACTCTTTATAGGTTAATGCTTATTAGCTCAGAGTGGAAAAGGATTTATTTTGAATCGTCAACTTGAGGATAAAAGATGAGAAAGTAAAGGGGAGAGCTACTGTTGCCAATACTAGATAAAAAAAAGTGATACTTTCATACTATTAAGAAGCATAAAAGAAGAATCAATTAGGATGGCAGAGTCAGTATACAAGGCTATCTATCATACATATGACATACTCGTAATATTGAGGATTTCTCTGGTATTATATTAGTAAGACTTAACATAGGAGATAGATAAGACAACTGCTCCATATTGTGCCAAATGTTAGCTTTTTCACCTGTCAATAATACAATATAACAACACCACCCCCGCCTCCCAACCATCTTGCTTGCCTGCAACCACCTCGTCAAGAAAAAGAAGAAGAGGGAGGCGACTGAATAAATAAATTAGTTACTGAAGGATTTTGGCATTTGAATATAATTCTTATGAAGACTCTCAGTTGATAATGCTAATATCTAGGTTGGATGAGAAGTTAAGTATTAACTATATAATCAACTGGTTGTTTTCTAAGAATTAAAATATAAAAAAGAGATTTATAAATAAAATTTGAAGTAACTGGTATCCGAATTAAAAGCAAAATTCTTTTGGCTGCCAATGCAGGTTCTGGTTCCTATTCTCTTTGGCTCTTGTAGTTCCAACTTTTTACCTGGACGCGATTATAGCAGCTGGTACCTTGATATGGAGGAATCCAAAGTCATATCCATCAGTTTGGCTTGGTTTATGATCGTCCTCTCCAGGTATGAAAACAAGTAGACATGTATCTAATGGAGCAGAAAGAGCTTTTCCTCTAGCCATTGATTTGGAGGTTAGTAATGTGTGGCAATCTCTAATTGCCCCAGGAGCCTCAAGTATATCTATAGATTCTATACCCAATGATAGACCCATCCCTGCAATAATTTTGGTTGGAACTACCATGCATGGGGACAAGCCATGCTGCTTCTCAAATGTAGCTAGGAACCTATAACATATAATAAACACAGAATTGTTTAGTATTGGTTGACAAAGTTATTAGAATATTAGTATACATGATTAGAAGAGGTTCCAGTATAGCTGATTTTGTGGAGATACCTTCTCCATTCTAACTTTTGGACCTTTTTCGTAGATATCTTCTCCATTCTAATTTTTGCAGCTCCCTTTGAAACTATCTTCCTAGAGGCGTCACAGTCACCTAGACTTAGTGCCACGATATCTACATGGTTACAAGAGTAGAGTTTGAAAACTTATGTTAAACTTGAATTCTGTGTTGGCAGAACTAGTCTTTGGCTTCACCTGTATTAAATTCTAATATGAGGTAGCCAATAATAATTTCAGAACAAACATTCATGCCGATAATAATTAGGTGATCTTCATTGAGAATTGGGGATCCTAGAGCGGAAATGTTGCAATATGACTTAGAAGGTCAACACCCTAATACTACTCATCTAGAAACATGAAAGTGGAGTTTTAGGTAGTTATTATGATGCTCTACTAGTGTGGTTATTGTAAGCTGGTGTCCAACAAGTACCATGAAGAGATTTTGTCCTGTGACAAGCATTCACATATCCTTGCACATCATTGAAAAGTTCTAATAACTCTTATATTATTGTTCCGTAGTCTGTTTACTGCACCAAACCAAATACATTGTAGTGAGTAAAAAGTAGCCTTATACTATGTGCATATACTACTTATGTTTTGTCATAATATATGTATCTATATATACTATGCTGAAAAGAATATGGCATGTAAATTGTCCACTTGTTCACTATATTTAAGTTTCTAACTAAGAAGTACTATTTCTTTGGTATTGTTGTTTATTTGGTTTTTTTTGTCTTCATATCAATAATTTAATTGCGTTTAATTCTTATTGGTGTAATATTGGTTTGCAGCTATATTCTGTGCTATCTCAGCTTCAAGGCCTCGGGCGGATGTGGCTTACTGCATTCATGCTCTCTCAAGGCGTCTTGCAAAGACACATAACTGGGGGCGGTATGTGCCCAGTCATATTCTTGAATTTGATTTTGTTGCTGTCCAATAACTTACCCAGCACCCATATTCCTTTATGATCTCCCATGGGTATTTGTGATTGTATGTATACACCTCTGATATGATCAACCTTGTATGTCTTTCCACGCAACTCATTGATATCCAATCCTGCTGAAGTATACTATATGATTTACTTTGATGTCTTTGCCATCAAGTATATGGTCTCTTGGCTTGACAATGATGTTCTGCTCCTGTGTTTACTCACTTCACTAACTTGATTTTGTGACTTTTTCTGTACCCCATTAGGTACATATCCAAACTACACTATTTAAGTTTCCAAGTATCTCCCTACTACATGTATATGAATCAAATGCATATGTTACCCATGAAAGGTGGATGGATTTTCCCAGCAATCATATCATTCCTCTTGCCAATGGAACATGTTGAGGCTTACTCGTTTATTTGCCACTCTATCTTCACACCATATTCAACAAATCATGCATCTACATACCTATCATTCTTCTAAGCATTTTGTGGACTCAATTAAAATGCTTACTTAACTACTTGTGCACATTGTAGTCACCTGGTATCTGCGATGAATTTGAGGATAGAGTTAGATACTTAAGTTTGTATGTACTTCATTTATGAACAATCAATTCATAGGCAGATTCACAATTGTTAAACTGGGGCCCTCCCATTTGCAAGGAATGTTCTCAACTTCTTTTTTGTCCCCCCTTTGGCGTAAATCTGACCTTTCTATATTTATCTTAATTTGGGCAATTGTCCCCATACGCAATATCATTGTATACTAGCACGATGGTCCCTGTTTCAAGTTATTCCACTGACACCATATTTTCAGAATAATCCCCATATGGATGGTCTGATTGCCCAACAGAGGCTTCCAAGTAAATCCTGGGATATCTTGGTTGTAAGAAAGTTGCCACTGACTCCCTTTTAGGTCTCCATGCTTCCGTGGGTATGTGCTTTAAGAGCTGATATGTAATTTTCCGATTAATTGAATGGAAACTGCCTAATTATTTTGAATGATTTTCTTTTGTTATGCACTGTTAATGGTCATGTACACTCCAATCCAACTTTGTTTAGGCCTACCCTAATTCTAGCAGCTCATGTAACAAAGATCCTATCACGTCTCCTAACTAGTGCTTATTTTGGTCTCCTTTGCATGTCCAAATCATCTCAGACAAATTTATCTCATTTTATCCTCAATTGGCATCACATCAGACTTTCCATGAATACGCTATTTATGTATACCACTCATCAATCCCTGTATTCTTATTTCAGCTATTCTTATTGTTTAAACATGTTTCTTAATTGCACAAAATTTCAAACTGATCTGTAAGGTATAGTTGGTTAGCTAGCGGCCTTATAGAAATTTTCTTTCAACTTGATACCCTATGATCGCAAAGCACTACATAATGCTCGAAATTCAACCATCTTGCTTTAATTTTTTCGCAACCTCTCCATCATGAACCTATCACTCTTAGATACCTCTTCGCCATCAACATGGACCACTTCTTCTTTTTGAATATTTGCTAAAGCTACAATCATTATACTTTGTTTTCCTTTTACTAATTCTAGTCCCTTAGGTTTCAAGGATTCTCTTCAATTCAACTACAACAAAACATCAAAACCATTAACAAATTACATAGACCATGGAAACTCATCCTGGGTGTGCCTATGAAGTTCAATCATAACTACAACAAAGAGGTAAGAAGTTAATTGCGAACTTTGATGCAATTATATAGTGATAGGAAACAGAGACACATCTGCTTCCATTGTTCACATGATAATTGCGACCATCATAGAAATCCTTGATATCAACATTTAGCTGGTAGGGGTTATTTCTCACCCAAAACACACTATAGATTCTTCCTCGGACCTTTCCATAAGCCTATTCTGAGGTAATGTCACCCATATCTATTTCTGAGTTAATGTCACCCATATCTAGATCTCTCTCTCTCTCTAAAAGCTTCTTTAGTTAATGCGACTCCATTGTCGCTCTAAAACTCTTCTTTTTGTACGATACTTTCCATTGTTGATCTCCGTGAAATAGACCAAACATATTATCAAAAAGTCTTGTGTCCTTTTTAGTCTTTGCTCAATTAATCTCTCCCAAAGTTTCTCTTGATGGCTCATAGGCTTGATTTCCAATAGTGATATCTTGTTTTATAAATAGGTACCAAAATACTACTTCAGCCGTATGACATTTTTCTAGTTCTTAGAATTTTGTTGAATAAACTAGTTAAGACACATCAATCCCTAAATATTTAGATGTGTACGAGTTATGACAAGAGTTGGGATCAGTACAAAAGAAAATTGTGAATTGCTTCTGACATAAGCTTAAGAAAGTTATTGGGATGCACAAAGTTATTTTGATTTCTAGGTAGCTTTTGAGTTAGAGAAAATTCATGTGACTGTAATATCATGTGCCTTTGTATTATTATATCCTTCATACTAACGATTTATCCTATGCTGCTTATTATTTCTCAGGGACCGAGGATCCTCAAGTCAATGTAATTGCAATGTCTAAGGTATTTGCGTTGGTACTCCTTTATACTGATAGTGGAACTACTGTATTGTATCTTCAAAGGACATACAAAAAGTGGATCCAGTTATGGAAGGTTGTACCACGCTAATTCTTCAAAATGGCAGTTGACCTGCTTAGTGCTGCAGCATGGTAATAGACATCTACTGGAGCCTAAGTCTACATGGAATGCGGATGGAACACCTAAAGACTTTTCATTGGTGGAGTAGATATTGCACTTGGAACCACTAGAAGTGAGTCCAATCCTTTATGGTGTTTGAATTTATAATTACTGTCGGTTTTTGCTATTTTCGTTATCCATCTTTCTCAATTACAATTTTTTGTACGGAGTACGATTCCGCTTTTGACGAGAGAGAATTAGGTATGTCTGATAAACTTATGAAGTGTGTTCCAATTGCAGGATTTTACAGACCAATTTTCCTTTTTATTTTCTCTTTTTGTTTCCAGAGTATGAAGATGGGACAACTGAAATTACAAGAACTGTTCATTTTGGGAAGCCATCGGTGCATGAGAAAGCATGCTATACTGCTGTAAGTATCCTTCCAATCGTCACAAACATAAAATTATTTGATCTTGTAATTATGAGACCATCCAGTTAAATAATAGTTCTGAACCTTTTTGAGGTAATTCTTTATATAATATTTAGCTTTAGCTAATTCTGTCATCTTTTTTGGTGTTTTAATTATCATTGGCAGCCTCTTAATATCTGCCATGTCTAAGAACAGACTTCTTTCATATCTTGACTTTGAGCTCCTCTTATACTAATATCTTACAAAATCCAACATATGGCTTCTATGGAAATCTACTTCACAGATTTCCATAAGGTACACATTTCAATTACTTAAAGAACATGAAGAAATTTACTGAAGTAATTTGACTATTGTGGTAAACACAAGCTAGGTAAAATGTTACACGATAAGAGCATCTATAATAGAAGAAATAGAACAAATACTTCTCATGGGCATTAGAAATCAGCATAAGACATTACTTTGACACATGTCAAGCTAAAAACAAGTATGAGGTAGATGTGTCTCCTGTAATCACAAAATAGTTAAATTTTATTTTTAGCATTTCTTACTTATTTTCGTTGTTCCAGACTAATTTTAGGTAATATCTCTAGTCAAATTGTAGGGGTTTCTATCATTATTCTTCTTACCTTGACATATTATATTTTGATTACTTGTTGGCTACAAGACCATATGAAGTTTAGTCGGTTTATGAGATTGTTTTGGCGTAGTGTTTACAGGGAACCTGTAGAAGATTGTTTCTAAAATGTTCTATCTTATAGATGGTTTTGGCGTAGTGTTTACAGGGAACCTGTAGAAGATTGTTTCTAAAATGTTCTTTCTTATAGATGACACCAAGTTGTGTTCTTTTTGAACTATGTGATTGCTTGGTCTTTCTCTTCTTTGTTTATGAATTCAAACTTTATACTGTGACATATACATTGTAAAGAGATAGTGATAGTGCATTAGTGTTATCAATTCTATTTATATTTTCGATGTGTAGGAGGCCGACGAGAAGGATTTTGACAAGATGACGATATCAAGAAGAAACACAAGAATGGAAAATGTTTATCCGACTTTCTACCTAAAGTCCAATTACAACAAATCCAAGTTCGACCGAGATAAATTTGCAACTTTGTAGTGTGACAAAATTTATAGTTTTTGTATACTTCTTAAATGTTTGTGATGTAAAAACTGTATATTTTTAATGAAATAAGGCCATTTTACAAAGTATTTGTTTCTGCTATGTTAATATAATGTGTATTTTTAATGAAATATTATGTGGATTCGTTTATGCTATTTTATAGTAAGTATTGTTGTTGTGGTTATTGTATTTGTTGTATTTGTACTCTCACCTCGCCTGATTCGTGCACCCACGACTGCTGCTGTACTAACCAATGCCTTAGCGTCGCAGGCAAAGGCAACAAGTATGTTGTAAAAAATATGGTCATTTACAACGTACAAATGTGCGTTATAAAAAAGATGGAGAGAGTCATTTACAGTGTACGAATATGCGTTGTAAAAAAATGGACAAAGTCATTTACAACCTTCGAATGTGTGTTGTAAAAAAGATGAAGAGGGTTATTTACAACGTTCACATGCGCGTTGTAAAAAAGATAGAGATGGTCATTTACAGCGTTCGAATGCGTGCCGTAAATAATAGGATCATTTACGGCATGGCTTTTTACAGCAAAAAAATGTATGCCTTGAAAGATCTTTTACGGCATATTTCACGTGCCGTAAATGATCATTTTTCTTGTAGTGAATATTATGTTTGGTTGGAAGTGTGCTTAAGGGGTTAGTTTATGAAGGAGGTTAAACTGGATTTTTTTTAATTTATCAAAATATTTCGTTTGATAGTTTACGTAATCAAATTGTTGAGCAATGTTCTATTTATTATGAATTTATATTGATTCATGTTTATTTAACTAATGTATAAAGTTAGTTAGTGAACAAGCAAGCAAATTTATTCTAGAAGTTAATGTACAAGCAACATACATTAATATTTATGTAACTTCACCACCACCTAGAAATAATATTGTAAGTAGTATACGTGCTTCTAATGAAGTTAATACTGCTCCTAGTTCTTCTCATCAAGTTATTTCATTTACTGAACAAGAACATATAGTAGATGATGGTAATAACGACGATGAAAACAATGATAATTTAATTGAAAATTTAGATAATGAATTTGATGGCAATGTTGATAGTGTTAGTATTTCAGGATTAATCATTGGAATAAAATTTGATAATCGTTCTGAATTTAGATGTTTTATTAGTGATATAGCAATTGCACATAATTTTACTTGTCATGCTACTTTAAACAATGCTAGTGGGATTGTATATAAATGTAACGATTCAAGTTGTAATTGGAGAGTATACGCTAAAACAAGTGGTAAAGGTGAAAGTTTTGTTATAACAACGCTAGAAAATGTACATTCTTGCTTAGGGGGACTTATAACAGGTTCTCATCCATTAGCTACCACTGTATGGGTTAAAAATAAGATTATTGATAGAATTCGAGATAATCAGTCGTATAGTCCATCGCATGTTGTAAATGATATATTTAGAGAACACGGAATATATATTAAATATTGTAAAGCTTGGAAAGCTAGAAAACTTGCTCTATCCGAAAAAAATGGTAGTTATAATGATGCATATAATAGTCTTGAAGAGTATGGTTTTAGAATTATTGAGACAAATCTAGGTAGCCAATGTTTTATACAGACTACAGAAGACAATAGATTTAAAAGAATTTTTATTTGTTTTAAGGTATGCATTGATGGATTTTTAAGGTGATGTTTACCTGTGATTAGTACCGATGCTACTTTCTTTCTTCTAGATATCAAGGTATTTTATTTATTGCTTGTGCTCATGATCCAGATTATCAATTATATCCAATTGCTTATGTTGTTGCTGAGAGTGAAAATACTGATTCTTGGACTTGGTTTTTAAACGGTTTGAGAACATCTTTTGAAAAATATTTTGATGCATGGAATACAATTTCTTTTATATCAGATAAACAAAAATGATTGATAAGGGCTATGCATGATATCTTTCCAGAATCGCCTCATTTTTTTTATTCAATATTTTAAACAAAATTTGAAAAAACTCTTCACATTTCCATATTTTTAACATAGTTTAGACTATCTTGCTAGATGTTATAATGAAACAGATGCGAACTATTGTTTGGAAAAAATAAAATATGAAAACATAGATGTTTACAACTGGCTCGTTGGAGTAAATAATGAAACTCGTATTTTTTTATACTGGATAACAACGTATTCTCCTTGTCCCAGATTCGGTATTCACACGTTGAATCTTGTTGAATACTTCAATAACTGGATAAAAAATTACGTGATAAACCAATAACGACACTACTTGATGGAATTCGAGGCAAAATTATAACACTTCAGGACAAGAACAGGGAAAAAGGTAAAAAATTTCAAAAATTATCTATAGCAAGGTGGGACTGCAGTTGGCAAGGCTAGTAGGGACTGAAATCAGTAGATATCAGGGAGGAGTGTTAGTATTAATTAGGTTTTGAGTGTGTTGGTGTTTTTTGATACTTGGGTACCAGGTGTTCAATGGTTTCGTCCAAAAATATGGAAGCAATAAATTACTATTGACCTAATCTGCAGCTAGGAAAACTCGAAAGTCAGGAAAGATAGACATCACTGTTTTGACTTGTCCTTCACTTTATTTATCATATTTAAGGGTGCACTCCATTGGTGCACTCCATTATTTTAGACACAGACACTAACCCTATCTCTTTTCTAGTTAGCTGTCTGAGTTTAGACGCAACCTTGCGTATCTACAGCGCACAGAGCTGCACACATTAGTTCTAAGTGGTAGCATAGAGCTGTACACTGCTCAGTTGTGCTCCCCCTTGCTGTGCTAGCACAGAGCAGCACACCGCTTTCCCTTCAGTTGATCACTGCTAAATAATGCACACTAAAAACTGTGAACTGCTCTCCCTAGTGACCCGAGCTCACTCAATCACTCAAACAACCATACTTGAAGGTAGCAGTGAGTATCAGTGAATGTACTGTATTTAACGATGAGTATATATGCTAGGACTAGGAGTATCAGTGCATGTACTGTATTTAACGATGAGTATATACTTGAAGGTAATTGTATATTCATTTTTGCTGCAGAAGTATCTAGAAATGGATATGAATTACTATCTGCATCATCGTTCGTGGATGTACAACCGTCATCCTGATGACATGTGCGGTGTGCGGGATGAATTCATTGAGGGTGTACAGCAGTTCCTGCAGTTCGCCAAGGCGTTCCCTCAGTACATGGACGGTACCAAAATTAAGTGTCCGTGTGTGAGATGTCGCAACTTGAAATATCATCCAAAAGTGGAAGTCACATATCATTTGTACTCGAAGGGTTTCATGCCAAATTACTATCAGTGGACCGCACACGGAGAACTTGTGTCTTTAGCATCCGAGTCGGAGCCTTATGTGGAGCCGTATATGGATGTCCACGACCACGCTGCTTACGACGACGAGTGGGTGAACATGGTTTTTGATGCGGCGGAGCCTAGTTTCAATCCGGACCATCATGATGCAGCTGAGGAGACACCGAATGCCGATGCTGCAAAGTTTATGGAGTTGCTGGAGAATGCAAGGACTCCATTATATCCTGGTTGTGAGGATCATTCACCATTGGAGGTTGTTACAAGATTGTTGAGCATCAAGTCCGATTTTAGCATGTCGTAAGAATGCTATAACCGACTGATGGATTTGATTATAGAGATCTTGCCCGAGGGTGCAAAGTTGCCTAAAGACTTCTACCGATCTAAGAGGATGGTGAGATCACTCTGGATAGGATACGAGAAAATTGATGCATATCGCAACGGGTGCATATTGTACTACAAAGACGACAAGGATGAAGATGCGTGCAGATTCTGTGGTGCTGATCGCTACAAGGCCACTGGTAGAGAAAAGTCTGTCGGTGCAAGGGAGCCTACCGATTCGATACACTACTTGCCTTTGACGCCGCGGTTGCAGAGGTTGTTTATGGTTAAGGAGACTGCAGAAAACATGAGTTGGCACAGGTGAAAACAGATCGAAGGAGTATTGGATCATCCATCCGATGGAGAAGCATGAAAGCACTTTGATCGAGAGTATCCAGATTTTGCTTCAGATCCGCGTAATGTCAGATTGGGGCTCTCCTCTGAAGATTTTACCCCATTCGGACTTTTGGCCTCCCAGTATTCATGTTGGCCTGTGATCGTCACTCCGTACAATCTACCGCCTTGGACGTGCATGAAGACTCCGTATATGTTCCTAACCGTTATTATCCCAGGTCCTAACAATCCGAAGAGGAATATCGATGTGTATTTACAGCCTTTGGTAGATGAGTTGAATCAGCTATGGGAAGTAGGTGCCAACACGTACGATGTTTCTAGAAAGCAAAATTTTCAGATGAGGGCAGCACTTATGTGGACCATCAACGACTTTTTGGCCTATGGAATGTTATCGGGATGGAGCACTCATGGTCGTCTCTCATGTCCATATTGCATGGACTATAGTAAGGCTTTCCATTTGAAACACGGAGGCAAACCGTGCTTCTTCGATTGTCATCGACAATTTCTGCCGAAGGATCATCCGTACCGGAGGAACATGAATGCCCTTCGTACGGGCGTTGTGGAGAAGGCCAATCCACCGCCAAGGTGGCCCGGATACACGATATGGGAAGAGGTAAAAGATTTACCAAGTGCTATCGAAGAGCCTGCTAAGGGGTACAAGTGTGACGGATTTGGTCGCACCCATAACTGGACGAAGATGAGTATATTATGGGATCTGCCATATTGGAGCACCAATCTGATCAGACATAACCTTGATGTCATGCATATCGAGAAGAATGTGTTTGATAACATAATTAATACTGTAATAGAGGTAAAGGGGAAGACGAAAGATAATCGGAAGGCCAGGTTGGACTTAGAAGAAATATGTAGACGTCCTGCGTTGCATTTGATAGAGGAGGGGAATGGAAAGTTAAAGCAACCTAAGTCAGTTTTCTCACTGGAGAAAGAGGATAAAGGGAGACTTTGTAGGTGGATTCAGGATCTAAAGTTTCCAGACGGGTACGTGTCAAACTTGAGAAGATGCGTCGACCTCAAGGAGAACAAACTGGCGGGTATGAAGAGCCACGATTGTCACGTATTCATGGAGAGGTTAATTCTGATTATATTTCGGGAATTCTTACCGCAGGTCGTTTGGGATCCATTGACAGAGCTCAGCATATTCTTCAGAGATCTTTGTTCTACTAAGTTGCTCGTCGATCGTCTAGAAAAGCAAGAGAAGGACATTGCGGTAACACTATGTAAGCTCGAGAAGGTGTTTCCTCCTGGATTCTTCGACTCTATGAAGCATTTGCCAATTCATCTTTCCTATGAGGCACGTGTTGGTGGTCCTGTCTGTTATCGGTGGATGTACCCCTTCGAGCGACATCTGAATCACCTAAAGAGAAAGGTAAAAAATAAGGCACGGGTTGAGGGCTCTATTTGTGAAGCTTATGTTCTCGAGGAGATTACAAACTTTTGCTCGACGTATTTCAAACCTCATGTTGCTACTAATAGAATGAGAGCTCCGAGAAACGACGACGGATATCAGGAATCTAATGATGCAATACTCAAAGTATTCAATGCGTCCGGAAAGCCTTCGGAGAAAATAAAGAAGAGATATTTGAATGATGACGAGCTAAGGGCTGCTTAGTTGTATATATTACTCAATTGCGACGAGAATGAAGTGGAGAAGCTAGAGGGGTAAGTAATTAATACGTCCACGTTTACATCATCTTAATGTAATAGTATAAGCTACTATTATGTTACTAATCAGCAGTTGCTTCATTGTTTTTCAGCACATATAGTGATGAGCTGAGGTCGGTTAGACCCTACATAACAGACGAAGCAGTAGAACAAGAAATGAGATGCCATTTTCCTTCTTGGTTGAGCGCATATGTAAGGATCTTGGTAATTACTTTTTATTTCTGTACTTGCAAAATAAATAACTTTCTATTGCTACTTTGGTATTTAGGTCGATCGTCTAATAACATCCGAGACTGAATCTATTAGAACTCTAGCCTAGGGACCAATTACTGCCGTTAAAATATGGTCAAGTTTCTGTGTGAATGGGTTTAGGTTCAAGTCAACAAATGCTCCTATCAGAGACAGCTTTCTGGATCTTGATTCCACGAAAAATAGTTGTTTGTGTATCAAATCTTCGAACTACAAAGACGTCGATCCAGGCAATGATTTCTTTGGCATCTTACGAGATATTGTGGAGTTGACATATAATTATGGCACATAACCTGCTAAGATCGTGCTATTCAAGTGTGAATAGTTTGATCCGATTCAAGATCAAGGTTGAAAAATTGACAAGCATGGCCTTGTGGATATAAACTACAAGCGTAGATATCAAGACTATGAACCATTTGTCCTATCAAGTCAGGCTCAGCTCGTAAACTTCACAACTTATCCTAGACGGGGGACAGCGAGGTCTGATTGGTGGGCAGTATGCAAGACTAAAGCTAGAAATACCTTTGACATTGACGAAATAGCTTATCAGGAGGACGAGCTACCTCTTGTAACAAATATTGTAGATGTGGACTCAACGGAAGTTACTCATTACACGAGTAATAATGTAGAAGATGTAGAATTATCCAAAGAGGAAGACGAAGACGAAGACGAAGACGAAGTAGATAAAAGTGAAGACGAGGAGGAGGAAGAGGAAGAGGAAGAGGAGGACGAGGAAGGCGAACAAGATAAATTTTCTGAAGATTATTGAAAATAAAGTATTTTGCCTGTAGAATGTAACTATATTTTGACTGTAGAATATACTATTTTGACGAATATATGTATTATATTTTGACTGTAGAATGTATTATCCATTTAGACTTGTGACACCACTAGTTATTTACTGTACAATTCTATGAATGCTGTGAGATATGCATAACATTTTGACTGTATAATGTACTATATATTTGTGTATTTCTTTATTCATTACATGTTGTTATCAGGTTTGACAGGACGACGCGGAGGGTTCGGCATGTCCCGAGGTAGACAGAGTGCTCCTCCGGTACTGCCTATTGTTGGTTCCGGATCCTCGTCGTCCAGTACTCCAGTATATCGATCTGTCACATCTCTGACTGCGACGACGATACGTGGCATCACTCCTGGGACGAGTAGTTCCAGGCTTGATAGTACTCCCTCGTTCAGCGTTCCTCCTGCTGACGGAACCATAGAGACAGATAAGCACATGGAGGAGGTCATGCCGACGTTGTCCCAGCATCAACTAGATCCTCCATGCGCACCTCCGGAGGAGACGAGGACAGAGATTTGGGCCGACGGTACAAAGTAAGTCAATTAGATGGTTTAGCATCATATATATCGTGTATTTCTGTATTCATCATATATTAATTTTTCGATAAAAATAATTATCTCTGTATAAATATCGTCCATCGTCGGTTCAGAGATGCCTGGGCCTCTTTCTGAGGAACAACTATGGTGGCCCTTTGATCAACTACTCTGAAGCTCCGGAGGAGAGAAAGGCGTTCTGGTTTGCTCACTTTAAGGTAAAAGTATATTATATAAATCCTCTAATTTATGCATATTATATAACTTATCCGTGATGCTCACTTACTAAATTATTTATTGTAGCAAACGTATTTCTATCCTCCGTACCGGGCCGAGTTGATCGAGCGGATGTTTCCTGTCGTTGCCGCCAAGCTTATCCGTGATGCTCTGGATGACCAGAAGGCTCGTAATCGTGCTGGAAAATCGATCCAAGGTTGGATTACGCCTGAGCAGTGGACTGCGATGAGGGCTAGATTCGACAATCCGAGGTACAAGAAAAGGTCTGAGAAGGCCAAGGCGGCTAGGCGAAATGCTGCAAAGTGGTGTGGTGGCTCGATTTCGATGACGGAACATTTCCGTCGTTTGGTATATTTTTTATTTAAGATATATTATTTTAATGTAAGTACGATAAAATGGTAGTAGGAAAAAATATTTAATTTTAGTACTAAATAATATATTTTTAACAGGTACAGAGGGGTGAGGATGCAAACATGGTGACCGTCTTCTTGGCCACCCATCGAAAGGACGAAAATCTCATTGATGAGAGGGCCTCGCAGACCTATGTAAGTATTACTTTACTTTGTGTTAATTTTAATATAACTTAGGCAATTATCGAGTATCCAAACTTTTCTAGGCCGAATATCTTAGGCTGTGTGAGCGGACGACTGCTAGTGAACCTACAGCTGGAGAGGCTGATACTTTCTCGCAGCCCGCTCCAGCTCCGTTGGCGGACGAGCTGTGGGTGACCGTCGCTAGTGGTCTCCAGAGGGGTACGTACTATGGTACGGGATCCTATGGCGCCCTGGTTGCGATGCAGTCATCTAGGGCCTCCCCGACAAGTGCGCATTACCCACAGCCCTCGCAGTCGTCGACCCGAGTCCAGCAGGCCGTTGACCGTCAGATTGTGTCTCTCCGTGATGAGTTGCTGCGAAGGATGGAGGAGCAGCCCCGGTCCCAGCCGCAGGCGGATGATCCGACGCTCATCGCACGATTTGATATGCTCGACCGCAGCATCACGGAGCTCCAGGATTTGACAAATGATCTTAGAGCCTCGACAGAGCGCAGCGTGACGGAACTGTAGGCATCACAGCTATCCATGGGCGAGAGGCTGACGATGATGCAGGATTTAATGGTTCATAGCAGTACGAGGCTGTTATCTACCATAGATTCTTACAACCAGTGACTCGCAGACTTGGAGCGGATACGTCCTCCTGGTGCGCCTACATCGACACAGACTCCACCGACATCACTGTCTTCTCCATCGACATCAGTGTCGATTTCACGGGAGCAGTATGATCTGTTTTTATTCTTCATGTGCGTCGGTGGTCATCCTCCTGCAGATTCGCAGTAGTCCTAGTTAGGACCGTTTAATTATTGATTGTTTGTGTTTCAGATATTATTTTTTGTATTCTTTAGGACGAGGCTTTTAATTTGTTGTATTCTTTAGGACGAGACTCAGTTGTATGGATATTTATTGTATTCTGTACGACGATATTTTCTTCTGATTCGGTTTTTAATTTCAATATTTTGTTTTCTTCATATTTTATTATATTATTCATATTAAATATATATTAATTTACCGGTGTTGAGTGTTCAACCCAAGGGGGTCGGCGAACCCAGTAAATTCAACGGAGGGTTGCTCCGGGTCTATTTGTACAGATTGGAATTAATAAACTGCAGGAAGAATAGTTTGGAAATAATTCAGTATCTATTTTTTTATTTTTTTACTTTATCATTAGTGACGTTTAGCGACGTTACATAACGTCGCTACATTCGTCGCTAATTACGTCGCTAAAAATGTCGCTACAGACGTCGCTAATAACGTCGCTAAAGAAAGTCGTTGTATGTCGCAACTTGCTGACATGGCAGTATTGCCAGGTCATAGTAACGTCGCTATAAACGTCGCTACTTACATCGCTAATCTGCGACATAAAGCGACACGTCGCTAATCTAGCGACGTATTTACGTCGCTAGAAAACGTAGGCATAGCGACGTTTGGCGACATTTTTTCTGTCAGCGACTAGCTTAAAGGCGACTTCAGTAAAACGTCGCTAATTACGTCGCTAAAATTATTTAGCGATATTTTTTGATCATTTAGCGACGTTTCTTTACGTCGCTAATTTAACTTATTCTGGTAGTGTCGGGGTAATCCTCCTCTGCTGTACCCGGGGACATAATCCGGATCTAGGTCCTCAGGGGACATAGCAAGGTACAATAAATACTCAAGCCAAATGAGTTACAGTATATAAAAAATAGATCCTCAGGACAAGCTATGGAACTAGCTATGTGAAATATAATTTGAGAGCATCACTAGTACTCAGGTTGAAAACCACTACAAGCTCTGTGTCGGGGAGCCTGTAGCAGTAATATCTCGAAGGGCCAAATACATGTGCCAAAGCTCTGGTACAGAGACTAAGGCACTCTCCAGTAGCATAATTATATATATATAATCAGCCTGTAGCCTGTGTGTCTCTCCCCACCCAATGTAACCTCACGTCTCATATCCATAACACGCAAGATCATGACCTCTAGCTAGTACAACGAGTCATAATAATATCTATGTATATGCAAATCTTATGTCACGAATCCTGTAAACCTATACAGAATCACCATGAGTAACTCAAAAAAGATTCTGTCACATGAATAGTGTCAAGTGTCCTATGGTATGACGTACTTGATAAAGCAAGCACGTAAAAATATATAGGATCGTGGTATCAACTATCTAAGTGATGTTACACGACTTCGCGTATGGCGTCGATACCCAAATCTTGTTCGGACGCTAAGCAACGTCTCACGGTCCTAGGTTGAACAGGTACATCACAAAATTATATGAAAAGAATACAAGCAAATAATAGCACATGATCTTCTGCAAGTTGGCAAGGTACACTTGCTTGGGTTCTAAGCTCCGTCAGTTGCTCCGATATAAGTGGGATCTCCAGGTACATCTCTGGATGCTGAAATAAAATCACCATTGCTCTCAAAATACTTAAAATAGCTAGGATTGACTACCCATAAGTCCAATTTGGACACAAGGGCAAAATTGACAGTTTTTGGTCAAAGCGGGTCCACATGTGGCCCACTTTGCACCGAAAAATGTGCCAGAGATCAAGTTCTCCAAATTCATCAAACTTAGTGTCTACAAGTCCAGAACGATGATATGAACCCAATGGAACATCCAGAACTGGATTCCGATGAGCCGGTCACAAAATTGTCCGTCAAGTAGAACCGTAAGGCCCACAAAAATGGGGTTTCGTCAACGTTCTCAGAATTGAACCAAACTTGGGTCACAGGACCAGCGTAATGCTACGAATCTGATGGCATAAGTTTTATTGCGAAATAATAAGCACACACAAAATTATGACGAGTGTCAGAATAGGTTGATACAGGGCTTTTTGACGGATACGTGTTGATTTCGGTGTGCACGCACATCCAAATCAACTTCGTGAAATCTCACACGTCCGTGTTGACGATATGCGCCTTTCGATGCAATTTTCTCATGATAAAGTTGTCTCGTTTAGCGGGACGCACCCCGTTTCAAAAAAAATTGGATTTAGAAAATCAAATTTTTGGTCAACTTCAACTGCGAATAAATCACAACATACAATAAATTAAAATAAACTAATTGAAGGAATTAAAACTTGGTTATGTTGTTTAAATTACTATTCAAGTAGAATTTAAAAATATTAACTAGGTTAGAAAAAAACAGCCATGAACATGGATGTTTGGGACAGTTTTCTGAACTATAAATTGGGTCATTTATTTTATTTTGCGTCGCGAATTACGACCGACACAGGACACGATATCCCAGACTAATTATACAGGGTTCGAAAGGGTCATGTGTTCTTCGCATATGATTCGACAGATCGATATTTGGATAACTGTGCAAAGAGATACGAGTGTGGGAAGTATCATACCTTATTTCTTTGTTGCTGCTCAAAAATGGCGACTTGCGGCGGCTACTTTGCGGCGGTGGCGTACGGTGATCCGGCGTCGGCGGCGGCGGTGGATCATCGAAAATGGGAGAGGGATGGTTGGTGGTGAGGGTCGGCTTGGTGTGGGTTTTATAGGCTGAGGTGCGGGCGGTTACAAGGAGGGGAAGAGGGGCGGTCGGGGTCCGTTCGGGGGAGGGGAATCGAAGGAGTTGGCTGCAGTTATTGTAGGTGAATAGGCGGGTCGGGTTAGCGGGTACGGGTCTGCGGGTATGGGTCTGTATTCGATTCATTTAGTATGGGTTGGTTTGATTCGATTTGGTTTGGTTTGGTTCAGTTGGTTTGGTTCAGGTTGGTTTGAGTTAGTTTAATTAAAAATAATGATATTAACTATTTAAAAATAGTTTTGGAGCCCAATAAATTCTAAAAAAATTACACAATATCCTATTATTAATTATACACTCAAAAATATATTTTTTGCAATATTTTAATAATTAATTTAATACACAAAAATATAATTCCATAAAAGAACATTTATTCTAATTAATTAAAAAATCATAGAAAAATATACAATAATAATTAATAACATTTTAAATTAAATTTTACAAAAATCAGGGTGTTTACAGAGCTCGAGCTCAAGGACGACGACGGTGGGGTAGTCGAGCTCAAAGGACGATTGCGGCGGTGGGGTGCTCAAGCTCGAGGACGACGATGGCGGGGTGGTCGAGATCGAGGACCACAGCCGCGGTGGGTGGTCGAGCTCGAGGACGATGACGACGACGGTGAGTTGGCAACGCCGATAGTCTCCGTGCTTGTATTGTTGTCATGATCCGCACCCGATATAGGAGCATGAGTACGCGGGTACGTCCAGTCTACATTGTAGCATCGGTGGTAGAACGTTGTCTAGGTCACAATACTATCTGATCAATCTCACACAAATGTCCAACTCCATAAGGAGACACATATATAACAATATAATATAAAATACTTAATCACAGAACTAACGCACGATAAGATATCAAAAGATTAATCTAAATACGACCACAAAGTATAAACAATAATATAATCTAAACTTCAAACAATAACATCCAAGTCTCAATATATGCCGGAAACAAATCCGGTACTAAAATCTGCTAAAAGGAACTAACTAATATAACTAGTGATTCCGGCTAGACCTTCCGGCAATCACACCTGAGCTACAAAATCCATGGCTGCAGCTACTCTTTCTGTGGTCCATAATATGTCGGACACCTGTCTTCTAAGTCATGGTCTAAAAAATATATCCAGTCAGGATTGGTACGAAATACAACCCAATAGCAGTTCCAATTAATTAAGGACTATAAAAATAATAAATAGAGGATGCTATAAATAGTAAAAAAATAATAAACTGATGCAATGGCAAATAGTAAAGAGAATATGCAATATAAGAAATAAGGTATAGCCAGTGCATATATGAAATGAAGGAGAAAGAAACTACAATATCATATATAAGGTAATACAATATATGAAACTGAATATGAAGAACTACAACTATTCTAAGTGTTTAAAATACTAGTTTCGATATGTGCTCGGCTTGAGAACTTGTACGATAGCTAAATGACATGGCTAATCATATATGAGGTGTTTGATTAACACTAACAATATTTTAAAATTTATAATAGGAATATGATCACATCTTTTACTAACATTTCTCCCGCCCCAACTAGTACAGTGGATCCAACCATGAAACGTTACGATATATGATCAATGTCTAATAATAATACCATGTACGATGTCTAATGTCAATATCGTATACGATGTCAATACGATAACCATTGTAACATCTTATGACTAAAGATCCAAGCTATATACCAGTCCGTATACCATAGTGTCAAGAAACAGATGTAACATTTCTAAATACTTAAAATATAGTAATTATCAAATAATAAAAACTATCAGAGAATATACTCGCCTGCTGATGTGTAATGATGGTACAGGATAGGGTCCGTATCGGGATCCAAACAACCTATATATGAATTTTAATGTCAATATGTGAAACTAGAACAATAACAACTAATAATCTAGTTTCTAGGTCAAGTTCTAAGTTTCTATGGTCAAGCTAGGTCAATCCCAATCTATGGATATACTGGATATCAAAATACTATAAATACACTTATCTATAAGTATCAAAATACTTATTATAGTATATAACCTAATATCATCTATCTCAACCCTTACCTTGTCAATACCCCTATACCTTATATGTATACCAACATCCAAGTATCAAAATATATATATACAACATAGGTAAATAAGTATCAATATATACTAATATATATATATATATATATATATATATATATATATATATATATATATATATATATATATATATATATATAACTTGACAATATATATTCATATGCATTACATACTCAGGTACTCCCCACACACCAATTCAAACACATACTTAACTAACTTCCCTAAATACTCACATTCACGACATTCGACACAACTCACAAAACAAAAACACCATAGTTACTCATCTGTTGAGGGCTGCTCTGGCATTTGGACGGTGAGAAATACAACTCAGGTAATTGGACTGCAAGGTTGGTGATGTTCAAATTTAGGGAAGTTGGTTAGGATAGATTGGTGGATATGGGACTGTAAGTCAGTTTGCAGATGGAGTGGGTAATGGGATATTGTTTTCAAGTTTGTAGTAATCATAGGTGATTGGGTGTTTAATCATTTGGTGGGAAATCTGTAGGGAAGTTGTTTCAGTTTGTAGGGGCTCAGTTGAGTGGAGGTTCATGTAATGGACTGGGTTGGTTTAGGTAAGTGGCAGTTGGTTATTGAGAAAATTGTTGGTGTCAAGTCTTCTGGACAGAGGTTGGTGTAGTTTGTCACTCAGTTGATTGAGGAACATTCTCAGTTATTTGTTCAGGCCTCACCTAAAGCACACCCCCAATCTCAGGTATACACCTGAGCACCTCTCTCTACTGCAATAGACTGTAGTTACTCCCCTCTTTTTACTTCTACACAACTCACATCTGAACCTAACTTCAACACCCTACTGCCCATTCTTCCACAGACCTGCATTCACTTTGACACATAACTCTTTGTTGTGGCACAAACTTGCGCTACCCTTACATCTCAACTGGGAGTACTAACACCCCCTATCCTGGACTCTTACTGCTACCATAATCACACAATCTAACACCTACCTACTGTACCTGCCCCTATTGTTATTGCTACTGCTCTAATTTCTACTGCTAGTCGACCATGCTCCCTCCTTCTAGTAGACCTGAACTTCCAGTCATTAACTGAAATGATCACTACACTATAGAATCCCCCCCCCCCACACACTGTCCACCTTACCTGCAGCACAAATATCTGGTGGCACTAATACAGGTCGGATACTCAAAGACACATACTTCAACACACATATGCACTCATACTTGCCTATACTCCATGGCTCTGGTACTCATAAGCACACCCCACTCTAACACAATCCTATCTAACCTACTGAATACTTTACTCACTGGTACTACCCCTCCCCCCCCCACATGTTACATATCCTATACACACTATTCTATATAAACAATATACCCTATGTATAATTACACACTGTCACAACTCTACTCTGGTTACAACTGAAGCATACCCTCTAACTCTGTGCACCTAACTTCAACCTGCAGGCAGATACAAAGACATTTATCCATATTGCACACCATGTTGTATGTTCAACCTTTTTTGCTGCACATGCATATTTCTTTTCCTTCTGATACACGGGTCTATAGACCTACCAACACTAGTTCGTATAAGTTATCATCAAACACATCCTCTACTCCTAGTACCTTAGGACACCCACTAATATATCTATGTACACTTGCACTCACTTAACACATGATGCACACACAACACACTAGGTTGACACAGCCTTTATATATCCATAATATAATCTCTTGCACATAAATCACATAACCTCAATTTCAGTTTCAACACAGCTCACTCTCATGTATATACTGACACCCATCTTTCCTCATTGTTGTCACGCCCCAATCTTCTGCAAGTCTATCGTCCCCGCTGAACGTGAATTACCACGTTGCAGCGCTCCTGCGGGATAATCGTTCTTATCGGTACGTGATGCCGTGCGAACCTGGAGTTACGCTCGCACAAGGCGATGATGTCAAACATCAAAGTTATCATCGAAATGAACAAGTTGCAGCGAAAGTCAAGTATTGTGTACCAAGCACACATCAGAGTATATGTAGCAAAGCTCTCGATAGGGTCCAAAAGAAAATACCATGAAGGAGAATGCCACAAAGGCTATGCAACACTCTTTCTCTTTCTCTTGCCTACAAAGGTACTTACCGTTCCATACATCATGCCATGTATATCCAAGCAGCTCCACTACACCTGCGTACCTGAAATAATGTCCACAAACGTGGGTCAGTACACAGCTGTACTGGTGAGCAAGGTAACCCACTCGTCTAAATCGATACTAAGTAGAATAGTGAATGCAAACAGTTATATGGTGATCTTTCTACTTAAATCCTATATTCATTTCATGGCAAAGGTATGACATGTTAGGAAAAACTGTAAAGCAGGTTAAGCATGCAAGCATTCAACTCAAGCAAATATACAAGCAGATATATCCAACTCAAAGGAAACTAGCATGTAAACCGTCCTACTCAAACCCAAGCAACGCATGAACCTATCGAATCATAATCCAAGTCTCAATATCCATCCTCAAACAATGCCACAATCCAAGTCTTACCAATACAATCATCGATATGCATACTCTTGCCAAGGCAAGGTGGCCGCCGCCTACACGAAAAACATAAACCAAAGCAAAGCAAAGCAAACCAACTCTTATATATATGAAGTCACTATCCAAGCCATAAAGGACTAATTAACCGCAGTTCTACCTGATCCAGCGTTGAGTAGCTAGCCCATCTGGTTGTATCGAACTGTCGGTACCGTGCCCAAGGCACGTTACCATTTGTTTCCTCCCTGGCTGAATGGTCCCGGTGCCATGGAGCCTATTTCGTTTGAGGCAACCAAACCATGTGCGCAACAGGTTGTCCGTGACCGATGCAAACTCCAAGTAGGTATGACGAGAGAATCGAGCCTTCTCGTCCCACTAAATGATACTCATCTCAATCCATCTAATTATCCATAACTATTCTCCAACAATAGCCCAAGGCACAATCTCAAGTTATCCCCATAGGCACTATGTCGCATCGACACAATGCTCCAATTGGTGCAATACCCCTCGCTCAAAAAACTCTATAGCATAATGCCCCAACAGTGGCACAATGCCCTCACCGATACAGTTGTCCAATTTTGAATGGACAACTGCATGCTTTGTTTGACAAAGCATCCAACTTGATACTCATGCACGGATGCACGCTCGCTCGTCCGCCCAAAATATCTCGATGTTCCAACCAAGATGATCCACTCAAGCTCCAATTGCCCAAATATAAATCCAACTCAAGCTCCAACTGTCCAACGCAAAACCAACTCAAGCCACAAATTATATCCAACCAAATGACGCACACTCTATGCACGCCACAGTGCGGTAATTTTTATGTTCTAGTCCAAGTGTTCAAGCTATTGCGTGTGTTCCATATTATTAGGCATGAAGGTGTAGAGGAGAAGGGACGGAGCCCACTTACCAAGTCTGATTCTGCTAGCACTTTGCCTTACCGATATGGTCGATCCCTTGAACCCGTGGTCCGATACAAAGCACGATATACTCAATTGGTATGACCGTACGAGCAGGCCATGCTCTCCAAATCATCCAACGATCGGACTAAGAAAGATAACATTATCGCTCCAATCCAGCTATCCCACTACTGCTATGAACGAACACCTGATTCCATCAAATTCTGCTTGCGATCTGCACATGAAACCAACTCAAATCAATACTTGTTCCTAAATTCAACAAATTAAAATATAACCAGCTATTGCCTCATTCAATCCGACTCAGCGTAATGCACCGTGCGGTTGTGGGACATTACATAATATATCACTTAGAATCAGGTTCGTCATCGAACCAAACCAGTATACATTCCTTAACCATATATCGTTTGTCCAATTCATAACTCTGCTCCATGTAACTCACATTCCCTGATCCAGACTCAATATCTCGCTCGCGCTGAACGCTCGCACAAATTTTATATTCCCACATTCTCTTTGTAGCTCAATACAAATTTCTCATATCACTTAGTTTGGATCATATACATGTTTAAGGCATCTCTGAAATACATGTAATTCAGCCGAGCTTAGCGATAGCGAATTTGGACAAAGTTACAAGGGTATCTTTATATCCGAGGCATTCATTCACTTCACTCTCGACTGAACCAAATCCTGATATTCATTACATAACTGTAAACACCCTAATTTTTAGAATTTAATTTAAAAATTACATTAATTATTATTGTAGAAAATTTTCATTTATTTTTAGTTAATTATAATAAATGTTCGTTCATGGATTTATATTTTTGTGTATTTAATTAATTATTAAAATAGTACAAAAATTATATTTTTGGATATATAATTAATAATAGAATATTGTGTAATTTTTTAGAATTTATTGCGGTCCAAAACTATTTTTAATGGCCATATATATATATATATATATATATATATATATATATATATATATATATATATATATATATATATATATATATATATATATATATATATATATATTATTTTAATAAACCAACCCAAACTAAACCGAACCAACCCAAACCAAACTAACCGAACCCGAATCCCATACCTGAACCCGCAACCCGAAACCCACCAAACCAAACCCACCAATCCCCATCTACTGTAGCAACCCGAAACCCCCGCAGCCCCCCCCCCCCGACCGCTTCTCTTCTTCTTCTTCCTGAAATCTCCCCGGCCCCTCTTCTTCATCTTCTTGTAACTCCCTTCACCCCATATATAAAGCGTAACCTAGACGACCACCACCACCATCAACTCCTCTTCCAATCCCGACGAGCCCCGACCTCCGATGACCGTCGGACCGCTGCCGCAAAGAAGCCGAGCAAACAATAGAGTGAGGTACACTACTTCTAGACCCTGTAACTCCCTGCACAGTAATCCAAATATCGATCCATTAAATCCTATGCGAAGACCACATGACCCTCTTGAACCATGTTTAAATAGTTCGGTGTATCTTATTCTGTGTCGGTCGTAATTTGTAACGCAAAACAGAGAAAAAATGACCCAGTTTGTAGTTCAGAAACTGTTCCAACCATCCATGTTCATGTCTGATTTTCTTCCAACCTAGTTAATATTTATAAAATCTACTTGAACAATAATTTAGACAACATAAACAAGTTTTAATCTCTTTATTTATTTTATTTTAATTTGTTGTATGCTGTGATTTATTCGATGTTGAATTTGACCAAAAACTTAATTTTCTAAACCCAATTTTTTTCTGAAACGGGATGTGTTCCGCTAAATGAGGTGACTTCATCGTGTGCAAATTGTATCAAAAGGCACGTATCGTCAGCGCGGACGTGTGAAATTTTGTGAAAGTTGATTTGGATGTGCGTGCACACCAAAATTAATGCGTATCCGTCAAAAAGTCATGTATCGGCATGTTGTGACACTCGTTATAATTTTGTGTGTACATGTTATTTCACAATAAAACTTGCGCCATTAGATTTACAGCGTTACGTTGGTCCTGTGACCCAAGTTTGGTTTGATTCTGAGAACGTTGATGAAATACCGTTTCGTGGGCCCTACGGTTTCACTTGACGGGCAATTTCTTGACCGGCTCATCGGAATCCAGTTCTGGATATTCCGTTGGGTTCAAATCATCATTCTCGATTTGTAGACACTAAGTTTGATAAATTTGGAGAACTTTGTCTGTGGCACATTTTTTGGTGCAAAGTGGGCCACATGTGGACCCCGCTTTGACCAGAAACTATCAATTCTGTTCCTGTGTCCAAATTAGACTTATGGATAGTCAATCCTAGCTATTTCAAGTATTCTGAGAGTAATGGTAATATTTGTTTCAGGATTCGGAGGCGTACCTGGAGATTTTACTTTTACATGAGCAACTGAAGGAGTTCAGAACAGATGCAAGTGTACATTGCCAACTTGCAGTAGATCCCGTGACATTATTGTTTAAGTTCTTTCCATATACTTCTGTGTTGTACCTGTTCAACCTAGGACCGTTAGACGTTGCTTAACGTCCGAACAAGATTCGGGTGTCGACGCCACACGCGGAGTCGTGTAACGTCACTTAGAGAGTTGATACCACGATCCTATATATTTACGTGCTTGCTTTACCAAGTACATCATACCATAGGACACTTGACACTATTCATATGACAGAATCTTTCCTGAGTTATTCATGGTAATTCTGTATAGGCTTACATGATTCGTGATATGAGACTTGCATATACATAGATATCATTATGACTCGTTGTACTAGCTAGAGGTCATGATCTTGCGTATTATGGACATGAGACGTTGTGGACATGAAACATAAGATTATATTAGGTGGGGAGAGACACACAGGCTACAGGCTGATTACATATATATATACTTTATTATTGAGGTGCTTTAGTCTCTGTTCCAGAGCTTGGCCCATTACGTGATATTACTGCTACCGGCTCCCCGACACAGAGCTTGTAGTGGTTTCAGCCTGAGTACTAGTGATGCTCTCAATTTCTATTTCACATAGCTGGTTACGTAGCTTGCCCTGAGGATTTTTTTTTTAATGTATTTCATTTGGCTTGAGTGTTTATTGTACCTTGCTATGTCCCCAGAGGACCTGGATCCGGATTATGTCCCCAGGTACAGTAGAGGAGGATTACCCTGAGATAAACGGGATAGGAGCTGACGCTGGAGCAGTACTAGCACCAGAGGACGAGGTCGTGCCAGAGGATTTCTCCTGAGTATTCTGTTATATACTCAGTTATTTATGCTTCCAATTATTTCATATCTTGACTCATGGACTTTTGTATTGACTTATTCTCTTTTCTTATTTTATCTGGTTGTTCCTCGAGACACTACATATGTTGACTTAATGATGGACTATTTTCTTTATCTTTTATCTTGATTAGTCTATCATATTTAGTTTTGTTTCTTTTTGTGGATAAGATTAGAATTATTATGTGATAGATGGTATAGACTGCATTTATATTTATTACAGCTTAAGTACACTCTAACGAGTCCATTAAATTGGGTTTGCCTATTGGAGTTGTGCTGCTGGCCATTGCCACATGGCTAGTCCCTCGGTATTTTGGGAATGGGGCATGACAATAACTCATTCGCACAAGCACTATTCTCAAATACGATAATTTTTCACTGACGATCTTTCCACCTGACTCAAATCAGTTCGTGTTCCAACTCAATCCATCCGACTATTTCCGAATGCACACTAGCACCATCCAAACTCAACTAATCAAACTCTAGCATGACTCCAATCGCACAATATTCTGCAAGCACCGTCTCCAAATATTATCTCATGCTCCGAACAATCATCACACTGATACTACCCCCACTAGGCGACTTACCCATACATCAAACTATGCTCTTAGATCAGCTCAGCCCAACACCTCTTCCTCAATCTCAATACCTCACTGGGTGAACATCTATATTGAGGTTCATGTGATCCACAAAAATTTTGCTGCCACGCCATAGGGATAGTGTCACCACAATTTCAACGTGGACACACTCGCCACAATTCCTAGGTCGCGCTTGAAATAGTTCTTCGCACTGCTTCCACTGCCTCGAAGCACAGGATATCACATTCGCCTTCTGTACGAGCACGCATCCCAGACTAAGTTCTGTTGCATCTTATAGATCCGAGGCACATATTTTTCTTCCAGTATTGCAATAATTTGATATGAACATGCTGCTGCTTTAACTTCTTAAAACTAGTTTCACAGTCGTCAATTCATATGAATGATATTCCCTTCTGGGACACGACGAGTCAGAGACAATGCCATCTTCAAAAATCTATGACTCCGAATCTCATCAGTTGACTTAGGTCATTTCCACCATCGTTTCGATCTTCCGGCTGCATCTTCAGCTGAAGGCTATCCCAAGGATCTCTCAAATCCAACACTCAGTCACTAAGGCCAATCTCTAATATACACCACTCACATCTACCCTTGACGCATTCCCAAATACGTCATCGCAAGGGTCATTCTATGGGTCTATAATATTCATTTCTAATCTGGCGGTCAAATCGCTAGGGTCGGTTGTCCCAAAGCTACGCTCAATAATTGTAAGTTACCACGATGGACAGTTACTACGAACTATGCTATATCTCCTCTGCAAATCTGAGCTATAATCCAACCATTCAATCCGAATAAACTTCTGAATCTGAGCACTTCATGCACTACCTCTGACGAATCTGTCAACCAAACGTCGCTTAACCACCTAGAGTCTCACTATCTATCCCAGCCACAAATTGAGAACTGCGCTCGCTGAAATTGTCTTCCATCACTCCGTCGTTCTGTCCTGAATCCATCAAAATTTTTGAACTGCCATGTTCGACTACTCGCACTACCACTTGCAATAATTCTCAAAACCATAGACTTGCTCCGATTCTTATCCGTATGCCATGTTTCACAGTACACGTCCTACTTGTTCGAGCAGCACGATATTTTGCTTCAACGTTGCTATCTCGTTTAGCTATCTTCAAACGTCAATCTGCCACCATTCTTGTTCTCGTTCCATTCCTTAGCCTGTCTTGATTTCTCTATGTTTCGATTAGTTCACGCACTTTCAATGACTCATGCACAAGTTTCAACATAATCTTAAATCATATCACCATCACTCGTTGCCTCAATCCGTCTTAGTACTGCAAGTGTTAACTTCCAATTCGACTTAACATCAACTAGACTTGCTCTATGCTCGTTCACGTCTTTCGAAGAATCCATCTACCATCGTTGAACCATTTTGCCAAATTTTACTTTCGCTAAACTGTGAGTCAAACTTCTCGAGCGCCAATATCCAAAATATTTCCAGTTCGTACGAATCCATCGCATTGCCCCTCCAAACTATATCGTATTTTATTGCTCAACCAACAGCTCCAATGTGTTGTCAAAATTCGTAGTCCGTGCTCGCTACCCTTCGATACACCCAATGCTCGCTCAAGCGTATCCCAACTATTTGTTCCTTATGCTCAACTCTCTCTTTGCATCAATAAATTCTCTACCGAACTTCCAAATCGTACAAGCGAACTATGATATTCAGCTTTCCATCTGATCGATCTCAACTTGTTTTCCAATACTTGGTCCGCATCAATCCTTTAAATTTCAAACACTCTTTCCATTGCTTGTTCTGTTCTTGTCCAACAAAACTCCCATTTACACAAGTTCATTCTTGATCACTCAAGTCCAACGATACTTTCATTTGCATCAGTCCATTCTTGATCGCTCAAGTATAATGTATCAAAGAATACCTGAGTCAAATTCTATTGCACTATATACCACTTGAAAATAGAGTCACTCTCGTGCTTACTCCGCGTCGACAAACGTCTATTCCAAACCGACTAATCCGGGGTAATCATGTCGATCGTAACTCAACATTCGCTTGCTCCATGTTCAATTTCCTAACTCAGCCGATGTGCACTAACCAACTTACATTTCTGTTACCCGTGTCCATTACGGCAATTCCATTGATGTCTATCCAAAATATTCTAATGACACGCTCACTATGTGGTATATCATATACCACTCTGAATTAAGTCACTACTCGCATCACAATTCTTTGCACTTGTAAACTCCCTCGACCAGATTTCAGTAATTTAGGATTAATTTAGACTAATTAGAATTTGTGCAACTTTTTAAAATTTTATTTATTATATAATTAATTGATTGTGCACTTGTTTGCTACACAATTAATTAGGGCAACACACTAACTGTTAACCTTAAACAAATTTCACATCCCTGCTCAAGACTTGCTAGACTACATTTTCTGTATTTTTAGCAACTTCCAGAAACCTTGGTTGGTGCCTCGTTTTATTTAAATCCTATTTAAAATTCTGCTCTTTACCCATTCCTATACCCTAGTGATTTAAGGACCAATAGGCATCTGTTTTTGCCAAACAAAAATACGATAAAATTCTACTCTAATTATATTACAATTATCGTATTGACACCGTAGAAAAATTATGACCCTAACAGCCTCAAAATAATTAGTGAACACCGTGCGCAGTATTTATTAAATAATAAATACGATGACCGTATCACCTGCAAAATCAGACTCTGCATCTGCCCAAACTCACCCCACACTGTCTAAAATATTTTCCCCATATATTTCCCCCATTTTTGTACAATTTAGAATTTCGGGAAATCAGTATTTAAAATCAGGTAAATTGCGAAATTACGCAAAATACCAATTTCATGCATTTATGCAATTATTGAAAAGTTAGGGTTTAAAATGCAAAATTGCATGCTAGGTGGCCTAACCCTATTGGCTAGACCATAGGTGGGTGGGACCCACCATAAAATCCAGACATTTCTGCTGGAAAATATCCTAAAAATATCAAAATACCAAAATACCCCTGAACTTCTAGGTATTTACGAAATTGCCATTAGGCAAAACCCTATATAAACCCTAGAATTCCTCCATTCAAACCTACAAACCTTCCCTCCGGCCAGCTCCGACCACCGCCTCCGGTCAAACTCGGCCCAGCCCTTCGCCACCCTCCCCTCTCCCCTCCGGCCAAGCACCACCGCCGGCGCCGCCCTGCTCCGGCTGCTACAGCCCCCGCAACTCCCTCCTCTCCTCACTGTCCACAGCACCACCTCCACCCGAACCACCTTCCCCCGCAGCCTCCGGCCGTCGCCGACCACCGCCACCCTACCCAAACCCTTCGCCCCGACCTCCCCTACCTACCACCACCACCTCAGCCCTCCACGTCGCCACCTCCGGCCGCCCTAGCCCCCGCAGCAGCCACCCTTCCCTAACCCGAGCTGCTGCTGCTGCTCTCCCCGATGCCTCTACCCGCCACCACCACCACCGTAGACCCCCGCCACCACCACCAACCTCACCGCCGACCTCCCCTCTACTGAACCCTCTGCCTGCCCGGCCACCTCCGCCGCTCCTCCGCCGGCCAGCGCCTCCGCAAGCTGCAACTGCTGCTGCTGCTGCCAGTGGCCACTGCCACTGCTGCTGCTCCTCCGGCCGCCTCCGGCCAGCTCCGCCGCCGTCCTCCCGCCGGCAGCACCGCGTGGGACCCCCCTTGCCACCTGTAAAGGTATATTATACTATACTATACTAAATACATAATTATTCTACAATACATGAGTATATGTATATGTATATGTATATATATGTATATATATGTATATATATATGTATATATCTATGTATAATTAAATGTATATATGTGTATTTATATTTATATATTATTCTATAATATATAAATATAATATATAAAGCTATTTTACAGTATAATAATACTGTATATACTAGTATTATATATATAATCATTATATACATATATGTATATATATATGTATATTGTATATATTTACTATATACTATTATGTAATTATATATATCTCTATTGTATATATAATATGTATATATATTTATAATATGTATACTATATGATATATATTATATATATAATTATATAACATATTTACATGTTATATAATTACTAGTATACTTGTATTTTTCTTTTATTTATTTTTTCTGCATTTAAATTCCTGCACCTATATATATATATATCTATATATATATATATATATATATATATATTATGTATATATTAAATATCAGCTGGATAATACAGCTTATCTATATATTATATATTTTAATTCTTGCAAATGTCATTTCAATTTACTATATTATACAGTGGTCACATATAGACCCTGCTACTACTTATATTATATTGCTGAATAAATACAGCATTTATATACATATTAAATTCTTGCACTGTCAATTTCTTTTATTATCTATATATATACTATATTATATACTATAATACATATATTATATATATGTATTTAATTACTGTCTTGTCATTTCAATTTGCCTATATATATATATCAATCAGTGGATATACCCTGAGTATATATGTATCTAAATTACTGTCCTGTCAATTCAATTTATTTATACTATTATTATATCAGAGGATATACCCTGATAAATACTATATTTATCGCAGTGGATATACCCTGCTACTATTGCCTGCATTTATCTGTTCTATATATATATATACTATTCTATATATATTATATTTATGCCTACTATATATATATCTATACTATATATATATGTATATAAATATGTTTTATATTACAGCCTGAATATTTACAAACCCTGTCTATTCTAACAGAAATCAACTTCAGCACT
Source organism: Iris macrosiphon (assembly GCA_036927795.1). Lineage (NCBI taxonomy): Eukaryota > Viridiplantae > Streptophyta > Magnoliopsida > Asparagales > Iridaceae > Iris > Iris macrosiphon. The sequence goes on along the minus strand of JAYESA010000045.1, from coordinate 681,359 downwards.
GCCAGTGACCCCCTGTCACCAACACCTTCACAACTGACTGTAAAATCAGGGTTTCAACACTATCAAGGAGTAGGCAAGTATACCTTGCCAAGTTATTGTTTCAAATTAAATTGTTGATATCTGCTTTGTTCTGAAATTCATATACCCTGATCACCTGAGACTGCCTTGGGTACAGTCAACTGTTATGTTGACATGATATTATCGACTCACCAAACAGCTGAGAGAATATCCTAATATTTTCCTAGACCCCATCACGGGAACACGCAACATGGTTGCATTACATATATTGGATGTGAGCTGCGTATTTGATTAGCTACCAGTACGTGTGACCCGCATCACGGATTAGAATAACTTAGGAAATGTACGACTTGACATTTAGTTTCATTGGGATGGGAAATATAACTAGTTAACGTATGGGACACCCCCTCCAATAATGTTTTATACCTTCGTACCAGTGTTGGTCGATTGCAGAGTTCCCTGAGTCGGGGGCATACGACACCTATACTAGCCAGTCGCCACGATTGGTGAATTACGTCAGCGTATGTCTAGCCACACATTCCCATGCGTACTACTGGATCTTTACTTGCATTTTCACTTAGTATGGTTAGCACCCTGTATTTATTTACTTTATTTCAGTATTTACACACATGGCATGTCATTTCCTGTATCTTGTTACGTCCCACTGAGGACCTGGTTCCCTGCCAGATCTAGACGAGGCTTTCTATCCCACTGTGTACGGGCCTGATCAGGAGGCCAGATGTGTTACAGAGGAGGAGCTCGAGGAGACACCCTCAGAGTAGGCTTGACCCTAGATGCTGCTACCTAGAGATGGAGATGTTTTGCTCAGATAGACACTCCTTAGTCTATCTGATTTTTCTGCACTATTATTAGTGTTTGTAGTAGACTTGTATTCTCGTCAGTTGTGTATTGTATCAGTCTCAGATATATATATATATTTCAGCATTTGCTTTTCTGTCATATTGTTGTGGATGAGATAGTTTTTACCTGTTCTATACTTGTAGTATTTTAGGACAGCGTAGCACGTCCCTTTGGGTCCATCAAAGTGGATTAAGCCCATAGTGACGTGTCAGCTGGCCAGTGACACGTGGCCTAGTTCCTGACATTTTGGGACTGGGGCGTGACAGCACTGATCCAAGATCTGTTCGAACCATCTATTATGCGTGATTCTGCCATTCTAATTCAAAGCTGACACGAAACTCAGGCAATGCATGAACCATCTAACTCTTCTGTCAATATCGCTTGATGCGACTTGTGCCATCTTTTATTCTTAATACTTCCAACTATTTCTCAAACCGTCCGATTTTTTTGCTACACGAGCAACCCGTACAACGATCTCTTCCAAGTAATCCAACCCAATACCCAACTGTTCCACACATTCGCCGTACGAGCAACTCATGCAACGCTATCCTGATATTCCCAGCCAAAACTCAAACCTGCTCAACCAATGTGCCACACGAGCAACTCGTGCAACGCTCTCTGTGATATATCCAGCCAAAAATCAAACTTCGTCCAACACATTCGCTATACGAGCAACTCGTGCAACGTTCCATTCTCATCCGATGCTTCTACTCATAATATGTCACATAACCAATCTCGTTTGCCAACCAACTGATCAACTGATGCAACCATAAATCTCCCCGAACGATAAGCCAAACCAATGCAACGACACCTCTCAACTTGCTGCACAAATACAACAATGCCAAACGACTTGCTGCACGAATGCAACAACGTCCAAACGATGCTACACGATTACCAAAAACCAACGAAAGCCAATGCAACAAAGAACAACATGCACCAACAACCAGCAAATATATAGACTTATTACATGAAATATCCAATGCAGCACCGAGTAGAGCCAGGAGCCAAATGACACGCGTAAGCTATTTAGAGTTTATGATGAACCAAAGAACAAAGTCCGAGAAAATGAACCGGACGCTCTGATACCAATTTGTCATGCCCTAATTTCCCTCAAGCTCGATCGTCTCCGCTGAACAAAGTTCGAGAAAATGAACCGGACGCTCTGGCACCATCTTAAGTTATCCCCATAGGCACTATGTCACTTCAACACAATGCTCCAATTGGTGCAATGCCCCTCGCTCAGAAAACTCTGTGGCACAATGCCCCAACAGTGGCACAATGCCCTAACCGATACAGTTATCTGGTTTTAAACGTACAACTGCACGCTTTGCTTAACAAAGCGCCCAACTTGATACTCATGCACGGATGCACGCTCGCTCGCCCGCCCGAAATGCCTCGATGTTCCAACCAAGATGAACCACTCAAGCTCCAATTGCCCAAATATAAATTCAACTCAAGCTCCAACTGCCCAACGCAAAACCAACTCAAGCAACAAATCATATCCAACCAAATGATGCACACTCTATGCATGCCATAGTACAGTAATTTCTATGTTCCAGTCCAAGTGTTCAAGCTATTACGTGTGTTCCATATTATTAGGCATGAAGGAGTAGAGAAGAAGGGACAGAGCCCACTCACCAAGTCTAATTTTGCTAGCACTTTGCCTTGCCGATACGGACGATCCCTTGAACCCGTGGTCCGATGCAAAGCACGATCTACTAAATTGGTATGATCGTGCAAACAGGCCGTGCTCTCCAAATCATCCGACCGATTGGACTAAGGAAGACATCATTATCGCTATAATCCAGCTATCCCACAACTTCTCTGAATGAATACCTGATTCCATCGAATTTTGCTTACGATCTGCACATAAAACTAACTCAAATCAATACTTGTTCCTAAATCCAACAAATCAAAATATAACCAGTTATTGCCTCATTCAATCCGACTCAGTGTAATGCACCGTACGATTGTAGGGTATTACAATTGCTGCAGTTTCTAGTGCATGAGCATTGCACCTAACTTCACCTGGCCACAACTTCTTCTCATAGTACTGTATTGCAGCAACCCCTTCCCTTCTACCACTGATACATTGATGTGTATCAACCCTCTCAGACCAAATGCTCACTACTGCACACTGACTGCTACTTAACACAGATACCCCCATACTCATCTTAACAACTGATGTTGCTAACAGTTCAGGACTGAAACCCGATACCCAAATGCTCCCTGTATACACATGTGTAACCCGGCCATCCAACATTGCTGCAAATAACTGTACGTAGGCATACAACCCCTGCACTGTCCTAACACATCACTGACACAGTTTTAATCTTTTGAAACCTATTGGCATCATGAATATTCATAGGTTTAATACTAAGATATACACAAGCCTTACACATCTAGGACTGAAACATACTTCACTAACACCCTCACACACTCGTGCACATACTTCACTAACACTCTCACACACTCGTGCACACATCATTCCCTTAACCACCACAACTGTCACAGTGAACACTCTCAACTATACACAACCCAATATATATACCCAATTACATCTTATATATATATATATATATATATATATATATATATATATATATATATATATATATATATATATATATATATATATATAATATAATAACTCGACCCATGAACCAAGTATCAAACACTTGGTGTGCAAATTCAAAGTTTTCTCCAAATGGACACAAAACTTAATGTTCCTCAAGAGAAAAATCTAGATATAGCAAAATGAAAGCTTCTAACACATAGATCTAGCTATATAGATTCAATTCCACCTATGAGAGAGTTCATATAGGTCCAATGGGTGTTCTTAACCATAAATAGAGTAGAAAATAGAGAATTATCTAGGTTTTAAGTGACCTCCTTAAAGAACTCTGAATTTGGATACGAGAAAGATGAAGCAGACACAACTTGGACTCCTCTTCAAGCTTCCTCTAGCAATGCCAACTCCTTAGCCTCCTTGGAACAAAAATGAGAGGGATGAGATTTGGAAATGGGTGAATTTGGTAGGGAAGGAATTATGGTTTGCCTCTAATTTTGGGGATGAACTAATTTGGAATGAAATGGAGGTTATTCATGAATGAAGAGGCTTATATAGCCTCCTATTAGGGTTAGGGTTAGGGTTAGGTTGAGGAATGTTTGAATTGACACAAATGTCCCTCTCATTCTTTCATGAATATGACCAACTAATCCTATAGAAGGAATATTCTATTCTTGAGTCTAAATGGATTTAATAGACTTAATCTAGTCATGACTAACTAATGACTCAAGTCCAATAGTCTAAAGTCAATAACTAACTCATTCTCCTAAACTAATGAGTCAAACCATGACTAACTATTTAATTGAATCAATTGGTCAAATCGAGTCCAGTTGGGTCCATTAATGTCATGTCTAATTAGAATAGGCTAATCAACTAACCAATAATAATATTAGTCACAATATATATAACATAACATGCACATTATAAATAAATAAAATATACACAATATTTATAATAATACAAAATAAAAAAATACTCATATTCTGGAAATGTGGTAGTTACAATTGTGTCCGGTGTCAGGACTTGTATTGTGTCCTCGGGGTTGGACCCGGGGACACAGGGAATAGTTTAGTTTTCTGCTGGATTTTTTGGTTGTGCTTGTATCTGACACAGAAAATGGGTGTGGACATGTCAGAGTCGGACCCGAGGTCGGACACACGGCTGACACGAAATTTAGGAAACATAACGCAAATTTTTTTACCAAAAAAAATCTTAAAAAAAAATTCAAAAACCTATTTTTCAAATAAAAGTAACCAAACACAAATTCATAATCTCTGTACTGAGAAAATAACTTTATAACTTACTTTCAGAACAAAATTTCAGAAAGTCTATCCAAACGGACCCAGAGTTTCTGAATAAAACACCTTTAGGAGTCAATTGTACCAATGATGAACATGTGAGATCTAACCAGAGTGTATCCATAAGGTATTAGGTATGATCAGTGGTATAGTCAAAATTTTTATCTAGGGAATCGATACTTATTTTTAAAAATAGTAAATTATAATAAATACGAAAAAGTAATGGTGATCCAGTTGCCTGTCTTATAACTGAACGAAACTTAAGTAGTAAGACAAGTTTGACGTTGCGCTATTGGCACAAGTTTTGTCGCAATCCAAAGACTGCTCAGAAAATAATTATAAATTTTCTAAAAACATATATACACTAAAATTTGACAAATACAAGCAAAATTTGTCGTGTACAGTCGACAAATTCGAGTTCCATCAATTTTTACACGTCGGCTATGACCGTATGCGTCTTTCGATGCAATAGATTCGTGCTGAGATCTCTCGGATCAACGGAACAATGTCCAACCTATAATTTTTAATTAAAACATAAATGTTCACTTTGAGCCTCAAGACGACCGATCAAATAATGGACAGTAGCAAAAGTCAGCGGTCTTTATTTTTTTTTTAGTTAAAAGGACATACATGAATGTTGCATCGGGTTCAGATTGAGTATTGTGGTTATTGTGATCTTTATTTTCTTAATTGTTTTAATTGGATTATAAAGTTATCTTATATATCTACGTTTGTCCTATACTTCAACAATGGCTCTTGGTACTCGATAATTACCATGTAGTTGTACTGCTCAGTAACATCTAGGGATAGCAACGGAACGGGTTTGGGACGGGGACCATACTCCCCATCCCCGTCCCCAAATAGTATTCGAATTCTTATTTCCGTCCGCGTTAACACTTTCGGGGCCATATTTTTTGTCCCCATCCCGGTTCGGATTCAAATTTGTATATGCGTCCCCGTTAAACAATACACTTCCCATACCCGCACCGTTAACACTTTCGGGGCCAGGTTTTTTAGTCCCTATCCCTTGTCTTATTAACAATATTTGTTTGTACATTATAAGCTTAAAAAACTATTTTTATCGAAAAAAATATTCTTAAAACAAATATACTACTATAAAGTGAAAATGATACAATACAACAAAAAGAGAATATTGATCCAAAAAATATATAGAATTACTAAATAGAAGTCTATAATAAAAAAAATAAAGAACGAATATTAACTCCACAAAATATATTCCAAATAGTGGTCTACATTTCCATACAACAAAAATATATGTGTATAATTAATCGGGACAAAGATTTACCGGGACGGAGAGTACTATACCCATATCCGACCCCGAACCCAACCGAGAACTTTTTAATCCCCATCTCCATCCCCGTTTCAGTCCCCGTTTTTAAATCTTCAAACCCGTTCCCTTCGGGAAAAAAAATTGGGTCCCGTCCAATTCGAAAAAAATTACCATCCCTAGTTACATCTAAGTTCTGACTACATTTACAATTCCAACTCTTAAAGACAAACTTAATATGGCCCCATGAGGCACAATATAATATCTAATATATATAGAAAAAAATTCAAAAATTTATAGGTGCAGCTACGGCCCTCGGGACAAGCTGGCTATTCCCTTGGGTATGATATTGTCTTTACTTAAAGGAAAACCCCAACTACAAGATCAATCTCATATATCTACATCATTTTTCGATTTTATATGCAATACGAGACTAAAATTTATATATAATTTTATTTTATATGGTCGCAAAATTTGACCCCACTTACGAACCTTTAACCCTCAATTGAATGAAGATACAACCCTTTGTTAGTCCCGAAGCCAAATCAAAGTAGAGGAAGTCCACAAAGTAGAGACTCACACAAGAGTTCGTCTCTACCAAAGTTGGTGTACTGTGAGTCACTCGAGAGTGCCTCTACAGTGATACCCAACTCTACAACAGAACTAAACTATGAACATGTTACAAACTGACAAAGGAGAAAGAGAAAAAGCAAACACTACAAGAAAGAGAAAACTGTTCTTCTCTATACGTTCGTAGCCGCTACAACGAGAAGGAACGGGAACAAGAAAAGAAACACAAAGGAAGAAACTCCCGTTGGGGTGATCAAAACCACCAGTGCTCAAGGCAAGATTCGTGCTATACAATGAACTGCCCCCAGGATCCAGCAAGTTCATACGAGAACTTCTGGAACGCTCTTGGTCGCCTTCGGATCACTCAAAAATACTTTGTGGAAGGGTGCTCATTGTTGCCGCATAAGGCTCTAGTACTCTCTAATTTTTTTGGAATTTCTCCAACCTCTCAAATGAAAGAGGAGCTTATCTATATATAGAAGAAATTAGCACCTATACGGCACGAGAAAGTACGTGCCGCATATGCGCTGTTTGACCAGATACCAAGGCGCATGTGCCACATGCGCCGCCAAACGCCGAAAGTAGCCGCTGAGAGCAGACAGTACCGAAAATAGCAGCGTGGCACAGAGAACCACGCGATGTCGTACGCTGCCTGTACTGCACGTGCCATACGACATCACCAACAATAGATCATGTCCCCTGGCCGCATAGATCCAGGCTGCATAGCCCCAGGCCGTATAGCTCCAGGCAGCATAGTCCCTAGCCGCATAGCTCCAGGTGGTATAGCGCCTGACAGCATAGCTCCTGGATGCATAGCGCCTGACCGCATAGCACATGGACGTATAACACCTGGACACATAGCTCATGGCCGCATAGCGCCTCGGCCGCATAGCGCTATGAAGCATGCACCCGAGCAAGCAACCGTGGATGCAACTCGCGCATAAAAGAGCGCATGAGCGCCATGCAACGATACTGATCTGCTAAGTGCAAAGTGTGCCAACAAAGCGCCACTTTGCGCCCGAGTTCGAGTCCTACGCCACTTTGGGGCTTAGCTCCTAAGAAAAACTTCCCAAAGGTGGTGACAAAATTAAGATTGTCATAATGTGGTTCACACTTAATCTCTTTAGAAAAATTAATCCACATAGGCCACCACCCCATGTGCATATACCAATACTAAGCAAAGCTATATATTGAGATATACACATTGGTGGGTTTTCAATGTGGGACTAAAAATCCCAAAGCAAAGTGGAAAATACCAACAACCCCCCACATATATCACAATATATGGTCGAGCGTTCCTCACAGTGACTGTCTATCATGCATTAGGATAGATGTCATCTACGACTTGAATCTTTTCGTATGGGTCAAACAATAGTACGATACAAGAATGGACTATGCCTTGAATTTTGAACTATAGTTGTTATTCTTCCCACTCGTACAATGACATCAGCTGTGCCTCCGGTCGCACATTAAAGGCCATACGCTGACCTGGGTTCGGTGTATGTATCTAGGGTGTCTACAAGTTTACCCTCAAGAGACGGCCTATATCTCTATCCATAGACTTAGGTGAGTTCCTTTCAAGAGAGTTTAATATTTTCCAGCATAAAGTATTACGCTTTCGTGCAGTGCTATGCCGCTGTGACATGGCTCATAGCAGAGGTTAACTACCTCTTGTGGTGTCACCCACAGTAGCATGAGGTCACTAGCCTCTTAGTAGTGATGTACTACATCCCAGCATGAAGCCTTGAGCTTTCGTACGGTGCTACGCCACTGTGACATAGCTCGCAGCCGAGGTTAACTATCTCATATGGTGTCACCCACTGTAGCATGAAGTCACCGGCCTCTTAGTAGTGATGTGCTACAACTCTCTATCTTTTCAGCATTAGGCTACCTGCCTATTTGCGGTGCTACTGCCGCTATGACATGGCTCACGGCCGAGGCTTTACATCTTTTACCTCATCGTGGTATCACGCTATTGTAGCATGGGATATAAGTCCCTTGTAGTGCTGAACTACACATGCTTCTTGTAATGCACGTCAGACATTCACTCTGTCTGAGAACTTATTAAGGCGTCGAAGCCATCATTATGCAGGAATTATTCTATAGAACAAAAGTAGACTATATTAGTTCTGGGTACGTATCCTATATTGTCTATAAGGACTACCCACCGTACCTGATATTTTTCCAGTCAGTGGTCCCCCATTGAACCAAAAGCTAGATGCCTAGTAAATTTTTCTTTGAACTAATAGCATAAAGCTTAATGGTAGGATTACAAAGACACAATATCAGAGGTCCTTCAAGCCTATTTTACCTGCTGTGTCTTCGACTAGCTGGCGCTTGAGGCCTTTAGTGAACAGATCCGCCAGGTTCTTCTGACTCCGAACATCCACCATTGTAATGACACTAGTCTTGATGAGATTGTTCAGTGTTCTGTGCCGAAGCCGCACAGTCCTCTTCTTACCATTTGTTAGGCCCCGATCTCCAGGAGATAATCGGTCGTCCCCGATAGGCATGAATTACCGCATCTGGCTCTCGCAGGACGATCGTTCCTATCTGGACGTGATACCACACAAGCGTAAACAACGCTCGTGCAAGGCCATGATCGAAACAGGCGATAAAATGTCTAAGTCACAGAGTCGCACAGATAGTTCGAGTGTAGCAGAATAAGAAACACACAGGCGATTGGAAACAAGTTCACAGAGTCGTCAGTAGCGGAAGCATTGAATAACACAAGTATAGAAGTAAAACAAGCTCTTTATTGATATTGAACAAGTGTTACTAGCGGCGCTAGGCCGAGATTACAAGTCGCTCAAGTCTCTCTCTCTCTGAAACAGTTACAAGTCGCTCAAGTCTCTCTCTCTCTGAAACAGTAAAAATGTGCCATGTGGATACAATTTTGGAATGATACGTAGACGATGTTCCAACATTATATCTTGTATATGTGCTTCAGTTCTGGACGCAACACTTCAAGGCTTCAGAGTGAACTCAACATCTTAGTATGCACGAAGGAGGCATCTGCACCGAACGAGATTTTCTCGTACATGTCACGCCCTAGTCCCAAAATACCGAGGGACTGGACCCGTGGTAATGGCCAGCAGCACACACCAATGGGCAAACCCAATTTAATGGACCCATTAGGGTGTACTTAAGCTATAAAACAACAATAAATAGGTCTACGATACAAGTCACAGTCTAATTATAATCTCATCCACAGAAGATAATCGCAGATCAAATGCCAGAATAATCAAAATAAAATATAATCTAACAAGTCTCAATAAAAAGTGTCTCGGGGAACAACCCGAGAATAAGTTTGATACATCAATTCAATAGACATGAAATAAAGTAACTAGAAACAGAAATAACTGAGTATATGAAGCCAATACTCAGGAGAAATCCTCTGGCACGACCTCGTCCTCGGGTTCTGATACTGTTCCAATGTATGCTCCTGTCCCGTAAACCTCGGGATAGATCTCCTCTGCTAAACCTGGGGACACAATCCGGATCCAGGTCCTCAGGGGACATAGCAAGGTACAAGAATAACTCAAGCCAAAATAAATACAGTACAATAATAAATGAATCAATAGGGTAAACTATGTAACCAGCTATGTGAGATTCAAGTGAGAGCATTAATCATACTCAGGCTGAGACTACTATAGGCTCTGTGTCGGGGAAACCCATAGCAGCATTTTCTCGAAGGGCCAATAAATGTGCCAAAGCTCTGTGTCAGAGTCTAAGGCACCTCCAGTAATGTAATATATATATATATATATATATATATATATATATATATATATATATATATATATATATATATATAATCAGCCTTTCGTATGGTAAGTCTCTCCCCACCCAATGTAATCACACGTCTCATGTTCACGATGTCTCATGTCCATGTCACGCAAGATCATGACCTCTAACTGATGCAGCGAGGCAGAATGATAGCTAAACACATGCAATAAAGTCTATGTCACGAATCCTGTAACCTATACAGAATCACCAGGAATAACTCAGACGATTCTGTCTCATGAACAGTGTCAGGTGTCCTATGGTATGACGTACTTGATAATGCAAGCACGAAGATATATATAGTGTCGCGATATCAATCTCTAGTGACGTTACACGACACCGCGTACGGCATCGACACCCGAATGTTATTCAGACGCTAAGAAATTTCATACGATCCTAGGTTGAACATTTATATCAAGAGTATATATATATGTACAAAGACTCAAACAAATACTGTAACAGGAATCACTGCGAGTTGGCAAGGTACACTTGCCCGGGGTTTGGTTTTCAACTGCTGCTCTGGTATCAGCGGGATCTGCAGGTACTCCTCCGGTTGCTAAAATAAACACTACCATCATGTTCAGAAGATATCAAATAGCTAAAATTGCATGTCCATAAGTCCAATTTGGATACAGGGACAAAATTGACCATTTTTGGTCAAAATAGGGTCCACATGTGGCCCACTTCGCACCGAAAAATGTGTCAGAGACAATGTTCTCCAAATTCGTCAAACTTAGTGTCTACATGTCCAGAACGACGATACGAACCCAACGGAATGTCCAAAACTGGATTCCGATGAGCCGATCACAAAATCGTCCGTCAAGTGGAGCCGTGGGGCCCACGATACGGGATTTTGTCAACGTTCTCAGAATCGAACCAAACTTGGGTCACAGGACCAAAAAAATGCTACGAGTCTGATGGCGCAAGTTTTGTTTCGAAACGACGAGCACCCACAAAGTTACAACGAGTTTCAGAACAGGGACGATACGGGGCGTTATCGACGGATACGCGTTGATTCCGGTGTGCACGCACATCCAAATCAACTTCTGCGAAATCTTACACGTCCGTATCGACGGCGTGCATCTTTCGGTGAAGTTTGCACACAACCAAGTAATCTAGTTTAGCGGGGCGCACCCAATTCCGAGAAAATTAGGGTATTTAAATAACCAAGTTTTTTGGCCATTTTCACCCTCGAATAAAATACAACATACAACACAATAAATTGAACAAAAATAGGGTTTTAAAACTTGGTCATAAGGTCTAAATTACTGTTCAAGTGGATTTTGAAAACAGTTAACAGGTTGCGAGCAAAATGGCCGTGAACTTGCGAGTTCGGGACGAATTTTTGAATTTTCAGAAAGAGGAGTTTTTTTCTGATTTTGCGTCGCGATTTGCGACCGACACCGGACGCGATACCCCGAACGAGTTGCACATAGTTTTGAGAGGGTCACGCGGTCTACGCTCAGGATTCGCAGGTCGTGAATTGGGAGGCTGGGAAGAAGGTACCTCGCAGGTCGTGAATTGGGAGGCGCGGCGACTACGGGGTGACGGAGCTCGCCGGCGACGGAGCTGCGGTGGAGGCGGATTGCTGTGCTGCGGCTGCTGGCGGCATCGACGTCGTCGGGAGGGGAGTTCGGCGGAGACGTCGCCGGGTCTGAGTTGCGGCGGAGGCAGAGACCGGAGCGGCGGGGAAAGGGCTTTGGCGGTGGTGGCTGCGGTGGGCTTCGGCTGGGGTTTAAATAGGGAAGGGGAGAGGGAGAGGCGGGGGTCGTGGCCGCGGAGCGGGGGAGGGCCACCGACGGAGGCGGGGGTCGTGGCCGGGAAACGCGGGACGGGGCGCTAAGGGGTTCGTGGGAGAGAGAGGAGAGCGGGTGAGGGTTTACGGGTTCGGGTTGGGTAGGACCCGACCCGTTAGGGTTAGGGCTAAGTTCGGTTTAGTTGGTTCGGTCCGGTTCAGTTGGACCGGGTTCAGTCTGGTTCAACCTGGTTCAACCCGGTTCAATTAAAATGGGGATTTTTAGCAATTTAAAAAATAGTTTTTGAGCCCAATAAATTCCAGAAAAATTACACAACATCCAATAATTAATAATACACCAAAAAATATAATTTTTGTAATATTTTAATAATTATTTTAATACATAAAAATATTAATCCATGAAGAAATTTTTTAATAATTAATAAAAATTACCGAAAAATCCAGAAAATTTATTTTAAAAATTTTAAAAAAAACAGGGTGTTACAATCTACCCACCTTAAAAGAATTACGTCCTCGCAATTAAGAAAGCATAACCGGTCAGAAGAGATGACACGATTGCAAGACATGTTCGAAGCACGACACAAACAAAGAATCATGATCAAGGAAAAATCGAAAGATAAGGGTTAAGCAAAACACCTAAAGTATTTTCCTAAACAATGAAAGGTAGGTAATTCAAGAGTAAAGAAATCTGGTTAGAGTAAAGAAATCTACAACTTAGGAAAACTAGGTTATCAATTATTAACAGGTTCAAGATACTAGATTTAAGGCTAAGGTCATGAACTAACAGGCACGTGCTATGGCATCACTAGGAATAGATAACTATGAATAACTTAAATCTTACGCGCATTCTGTAAAACCCCTAATCCTAAAAATCGTATTAAGCTATTTTTTTATTAATTATTAATTGAATTGTAGTAATTAGTGGCTAATTAGGAGAAATAGATTTTTATTAATTTTTATTTTAGGTGTTGGTGCACTTAGGGGATTTATGGGACCATCAGGAATTTTTCTGAATTTATTTCATATAGGAGACCCTTTGGACAGTTGCTAGCTTAATGGTGTGCACAAATATATTTTTTAGAATTTTCTATGTATTTATATATATGTGTGCATTTAGGAGATTTATGGAGCATTAGAAAATTTTTTCAAAATTTATTTCATGTAGGAGACCCCTTGAGCAGTTGCTAGCTTAATAGTGTGCATTAATATAATTCTAGATTTTTCCTATGAGTATATACGTATATATAAATATATATATATATATATATATACATATATATTTTAAATAAAATAAAAGAGTTATAAAAGAAAAAAAAAAAAGGAAAGAAAAAAAAAACTAATAAAAACTATTACTAATACTAAACTACTACCTACCCAAAAACCAACAAAGTAGCAACACAGCACCTTTGCTAAGAAGCACAGCGAGCCCTTTGTGCTAAGAAGCACAGCCAACCCCCCTTTAGCAAATGTGAGCCATTCCCACAACCCACCCCGTGAGCCCAGAGAACCCCCCCACGGCTAGCTAACCCAACCCGCCACCTCTCTCTCCCTTTCATATATATATATATATATATATATATATATATATATATATATATATATATATATATATATATATAATTCATCTAAAATCCTAAACCTAATCATCCAAACCCTTCCTCTTCCCATCTAGACCTAGAGAGCGCTACCACCGCAGCCGGAGAACCCCGCCAGGCCGTCCAAACCGATCCCGACGACCGCGACCCCGCGCACTGCAGATTCCCACAGCGAGGTACCTGTGTTCCGGAGTTGTTTTTCGTCGACTCGCTCAACCAAACGCCGTCCCGTCTTCACCGGTATGCTCACCTCTTAACCCTCTTCCATATCTGTATGATAGTAGACCTCGAACAACACGAAACCCTAGGCAAAAACAGCGCCAAAGTTGGCGGAAACAGACCGAATTCTGGGATCGCAAAAAACTACGGTGACCACCCATGCTTCAGAGTTCGTATCTCCCACCACAGAGATCCGAATTCGATGATTCTTTTTGGTATACGTAGACCACTTGACCTAGTTTAATTTCTGTTAAATAACCCTAGATTATTAACTGCTGTAGACAGAATTAAATTCGTCGGAAAATCCCGCGAACCCACTTTTTTAGATTTCCAAAAGTTATGAAATGGAGTGCGCCCCGCCAAACGGGACTGCCCCGTCGTGTACCAAGTGTACCGAACGGTGTACGCAGCATAACCGGACACGTAAAAATTTACGGAAACTGATTCGGAAGCGTGTGCGCGCCGGAATCAGCCCGTATCCGCGGACACACCCCGTGTCACAACTTTTGTGGAAGTCGCGCGCATTTTTTGCACGCTCGTAAGATTGTGACAAAACTTGCGCCACTGGAATCGTGGTAACGCGCTGGTCCTGTGACCCAATTTTTACGTAATTCTGAGACAGTTGACCAAGTCGCCAATTGGCGGGCCCTACGGTTGACTTTTTGGGCGAAATTGTGTTCGGCCCATTGGAATCCACATTTGGATATACCGTTGGGTTCGTATTGACATTTAGAGTTGTTTGACCTATAATTTGTCCCATTTAGAGACTGTTACCCTTGGCACACTTTTCGGTGCAAAGTGGGCCACACGTGGACCCCACTTTTATCCGAAATTACCGTTTTGCCCCTGTGTCCAAATTGGACGAAAGGGAAGTGCTTTTTAGCTATTTTGCTTATTCTGGGAACGCTGGTGATATTTATTTCAGCATCCGGAGATGTTCATTCTGAGGCCGTAGCTTCTGATCCTGTGTGCTTGACTTCTGGACAGTACACCTTGCAGCTTTCTTACCAGGCAAGATACCTTGCCAAATTGTTTACAGTATTTTGCATGCTTAGTATAATTCTGTATATTTATTGAATTTCTGTATATTTCTTGTATATGTAGTTTTCTTTCAGTCATTACTATGTATTAGATATGTTGACACACACATGGCACTTAGTATCATCGAGGACAATCATTTGGCGTATAGGCTTTTAACCACTCTGGTAAACCGTAGTAACTAGCACGCACTATGGTGGTCGTGTTCGATGGTCGCTACCCCCGAGGTATGTCGATTGATGGAGTCCGAGGGTCGTTATCCCAGAGGTATGTCGGCTGATGATGTCCACTGACGAGTGTATGAGTTGTGAGGATTAGATCGAGTAGCCTACCCTTGCCCATACGTCAAAAAGTTGTCCTCATTTGCATTCATGTAGATTGTCTTGTACAGCGTACTTATATATTTTCAAATATTATGCATGTTTACTGTATTCAAATTGGCTTGCTTCTATGTATCTTGTTACGTCCCTCTGAGGACCTGGTCCCTTTCCAAGTGTATCTGTTCTTGAGTATTTGCAAGAGCGTAGATTTGGATGGTTACATATATTTCGAGGATGTCTTCTCTTCGAGCCCCGTGGTTGTTAGCTGGTATTCTTATATTGTGTTTATTGTATTGTACTTTTCCATTCGAGTTGGTAGTGGATTTGTTTCCATCCAACCATCATCCTTCGATACTTATATTGAGTTCTAGCTTCATAGATACTGGTTATTTATTTATATTGATTTTTGTGGATGAGATTTAGATTGTACCCTGTGACTTGTAATAAATGTTATACCACTTGTGGATTTGATATTCATATTACAGCGTACGTATGGGTTATGGTTCCCATATATTGGAGTTGCTATATCCATGCGGCTGGCATGCTCACGTGTCCTAGTCCTACGTATTTTTGGGACTGGGGCATGACATGTTTTTGTGGTGGCCCATGCAGGTCGAGAGCATATTGTCTCGGTTACGTTATTGTACCGAACAAGCCTGCACCTAGGAATAGAGTATAGGATCTCATCCACAATCGACTATGATTCGCTCTCCTTCTAATCCATTCTGTCTGAATAATTGTATCCTGCTTGATTCCTGTACTTTCCTAATAGTTCTTTGAGTATAGTCTCTCCTAGAATATAGAAGTCCCTATTGTTAGATAATAAGTAGGGTAACCTTCTTATTAAGAGTACAACTAGAGTGCTGACACACCACTAAGTTTAGAATATCTAGTGAACCCTAGAATTCCTTATCTATAGATTGGTTTACCATTACCCCTTGATGTATTATGAGGACTTGAGAGTAGTATAGACACTACTAGAGTTAGTTAGAAGTTTTACCATAATGTTTGACCCTAGTATTGAGGAACCAATAGAAAACCAAAATTGAATATTAGGACTGAACCTAACCTTCATAGTTAGATAGTATTGGAGAACTATAAACTTAGATCATTGTCTTATTATTAGTAGACAGCACCTCGGGAAGCCTAGAGGAATATAATCAACATTTTTTTTCCTTGATCATGCCTCGAACATAGCAACTAGCATACCACTCCCCTTTAGAAAACTATGATGCTATCTAGAGCCCTCTATTTTAATTTCATATATTGTTCCTCTGTGACCTTAACGTTCGCTATTGTGCGACGACTAATTATGTTCTTCTTTTCTTCGTCTTTTAACTCGTGCCACCTGACACCTCTGATTATAGTCCAAGTGTTTTTATTCTATGATTAGGATATATAGTTGCTGGAATTATAGTTGTAAATGTTAAATTTTAAAATTTTGTGCTTAGTAGTTAGAACTTGATGGGTTAAACTATTCTTGTAGATTGAGACCTGGTGCCTATCCCTTAGTTTTAAATTGCGTAACATGTACCCCCACCTCGATACGAGTTATATTCCCTTTTCCTTGAGGCCAGTAACTGTTCCATTCTTACTATTGACACTTGCACTAAGACTAAGACTTAGGACGACCATGACTTATGTAATGAAAGAGGATACCCTAATAAGTACCAAGACCCCCTTCTCATAGACCTTAACAAGAGTTTCTACGGTATTCTTAAGGCAATTACAGTATTAGTTTATTGTTATAAGTTGGGTAGTATACCTCATAACCTAGTATCACATAGTCTTTTGCCCTATTATTGAAGTGTGAATGAACAACATTAACTATTTGCTAGCTTAGGACGACAGTGTTTTTTTTTCAGACTGTAGAACTTAGAGGCTATACCCCTACTTTGTCGACTATCGACTTAGACAAGGAATTAGTATGACAACTGTAGAGATTATGGAGTCTTATCTTTTGTGAACTTAAATTATTATGTACCTTCTTTCATCATAATCCAGCGTATTTATGTCTGCTGTACTACCTTGACTTATGCTGCTATTATAGCCTAGTTTTTGCAAGCTTATTCTTTTATCGAGCTTGCTCATGATATATGTATTATTGGGTGCACACAATGATACAATTGCCTAATCAGAATCGGTGTATTAAGGTCTAGCTAACCTTAGTGCGCTTGGTTCGCTCTGCGCATGACTACTTTACGTGGATTGAGATATATGATAGTAGACGGATATACTTGCCCCTAGACATGTCTGACATATCGTATCGGTTACATAACTGTACTGATACGAGCATGTAAATAGGAAGTTACCAAAAATAGGATTTTAATCCACAACTGTCCTGACAACTCTCTTTTCGAATTCTTTAATCTCTTTGAACCTCGTACTTGTGTTCTATCACCTCCACCTTGAATTCTTTATTATTGCTCTCCGTCTTCCCTTATTTCGGAAAGACGAAACCTCATGCTAGTATAAGTTGACACACTGATAGTACTAGATAAACCCCATAAGGCTAATCACATGACTTAGTGACACTCTTTTATAATTGATTAAGGGCATATCATAGGTGATATGCTGGTGTTAAACCTTGAGGATTGAATAACATGGTTAAATAATTTGAGCAATAGTTTTTCTAGATGTATAGCCTTAGGGGATAGATGGATAAATTTTAAAGTTCGGTAGATTGTGAACCCCTCACCCAAAATTAGACCTACTTGGCTGAGATAATGAGACTAAGGTTAGAGTGAGTCCAGTTAGAGATAGAACCCAATATTTTTATTTTATTCTTGCAATAATTATATCTCTTAGCGCACCTTATCGTGCTCCGATAATTGGAGCACTACACTAGCCACTGCCTTCCTACAAATTCCACACCCTTAACCTAGACGTGCCCATCATCCAATTCTCATCTTTGTGCAATTTTCCAATTGTTGGACGCTTTATGCAAAAGAGCATTTAGGTGTCCACACCGTTGGACATGACACATGAAGAAACCTATTTTTTTGCTCATATGGATTTTCTCATAATTTTTCGGGATGTGCAACGTGCAACAACGCCCACTCCTTTAAACTTAGCCTTGCGTTTTAAACAATACAAATCTTATACCACCCTTGACTTTCTACCACGGCTTAGTTTTAATTTCGAGGACGAAATTATTATAAGTTGGGTAGAATGTAAAACCCCTAATCCTAAAAATCGTATTAAGCTATTTTTTTATTAATTATTAATTGAATTGTAGTAATTAGTGGTTAATTAGGAGAAATAGATTTTTATTAATTTTTATTTTAGGTGTTGGTGCACTTAGGGGATTTATGGGACCATCAGAAATTTTTCCGAATTTATTTTATGTAGGAGACCCTTTGGACAGTTGCTAGCTTAATAGTGTGCACAAATATATTTTTTAGAATTTTCTATGTATTTATATATATGTGTGCATTTAGGAGATTTATGGAGCATTAGAAATTTTTTTCGGAATTTATTTCATGTAGGAGACCCCTTGAGCAGTTGCTATCTTAATAGTGTGCATTAATATAATTCTAGATTTTTCCTATGAGTATATACGTATATATAAATATATATATATACATATATATTTTAAATAAAAAAAGAGTTATAAAAGAAAAGAAAAGGAAAAAAAAACTAATAAAAACTATTACTAATACTAAACTACTACCTACCCAAAAACCAACAAAGTAGCAACACAGCACCTTTGCTAAGAAGCACAGCGAGCCCTTTGTGCTAAGAAGCACAGGCAACCCCCCTTTAGCAAATGTGAGCCATTCCCACAACCCACCCCGTGAGCCCAGAGAACCCCCCCACGGCTAGGTAACCCAACCCGCCTCCTCTCTCTCCCTTTTATATATATATATATATATATATATATATATATATATATATATATATATATATATATATAATTCATCTAAAATCCTAAACCTAATCATCCAAACCATTCCTCTTCCCATCTAGACCTAGAGAGCGCCGCCACCGCAGCCGGAGAACCCCGCCAGGCCGTCCAAACCGATCCCGACGACCGCGACCCCGCGCACTGCAGATTCCCACAGCGAGGTACCTGTGTTCCGGAGTTGTTTTCCGTTGACTCGCTCAACCAAACGTCGCCCCATCTTCACCGGTATGCTCACCCCTTAACCCTATTCCATATCTGTATGATAGTAGACCTCGAACAACACGAAACCCTAGGCGAAAATAGCGCCAAAGTTGGCGGAAACAGACCGAATTCTGGGATCGCAGAAAACTGCGGGGACCACCCATGCTTCCGAGTTCGTATCTCCCACCACAGAGATCCAAATTCGATGATTCTTTTTGGTATGCGTAGACCACTTGACCTAGTTTAATTTCTGTTAAATAACCCTAGATTATTAACTGCTGTAGACATAATTAAATTCGTCGGAAAATCCTGCAAACCCACTTTTCCAGATTTCTAAAAGTTGTGAAATGGAGCGCGCCCCGCCAAACGGGACTGCCCCGCCGTGTACCAAGTGTACCGAACGGTGCACACAGCATAACCGGACACGTAAAAATTCACGGAAACTGATTCGGATGCGTGTGCGCGCCGGAATCAGCCCGTATCCGCGGACACACCCCGTGTCAGAACTTTTGTGGAAGTCGCGCGCATTTTGTGCACGCTCGTCAGATTGCGAAAAAACTTGCGCCACTGGAATCGTGGTAACGCGCTGGTCCTGTGACCCAATTTTCACATAATTCTGAGACAGTTGACCAAGTCGCCAATTGGCGGGCCCTACGGTTGACTTTTTGGGCGAAATTGTGTTCGGCCCATCGGAATCCACATTTGGACATACCGTTGGGTTCGTATTGACATTTAGAATTGTTTGACCTATAATTTGTCCCATTTAGAGACTGTTACCCTTGGCACACTTTTCGGTGCAAAGTGGGCCACACGTGGACCCCATTTTTACCCGAAATTACCGTTTTGCCCCTGTGTCCAAATTGGACGAAAGGGAAGTGCTTTTTAGCTATTTTGCTTATTCTGGGAACGCTGGTGATATTTATTTCAACATCCGGAGACGTTCATTCTGAGACCGTAGCTTCTGATCCTGTGTGCTTGACTTCTGGACAGTACACCTTGCAGCTTTCTTACCAGGCAAGATACCTTGCCAAATTGTTTACAGTATTTTGCATGCTTAGTATAATTTTGTATATTTATTGCATTTCTGTATATTTCTTGTATATGTAATTTTATTTCAGTCATTACTATGTATTAGATATGTTGACACACACATGGCACTTAGTATCATCGAGGACAATCATTAGGCATATGGGCTTTTAACCACTCTGGTAAATCGTAGTAACTAGCACGCACTATGGTAGTCGTGTCCGATGGTCGCTACCCCCGAGGTATGTCGATTGATGGAGTCTGAGGGTCGCTACCCCAGAGGTATGTCGGCTGATGATGTCCACTGACGAGTGTATGAGTTGTGAGGATTAGATCGAGTAGCCTACCCTTGCCCATACGTCAAAAAGTTGTCTTCATTTGCATTCATGTAGATTGTCTTGTACAACGTACTTATATATTTTCAAATATTATGCATGTTTACTGTATTCAAATTGGCTTGCTTCTATGTATCTTGTTACGTCCCTCTGAGGACCTGGTCCCTTTCCAGGTGTATCTGTTCTTGAGTATTTACAAGAGCGTAGATTTGGATGGTTACATATGTTTCGAGGATGTCTTCTCTTCGAGCCCCGTGGTTATTAGCTGGTATTCTTATATTGTGTTTATTGTATTGTACTTTTCCATTCGAGTTGGTAGTGGATTTGTTTCCATCCAACCATCATCCTTCGATACTTATATTGAGATCTAGCTTCATAGATACTGGTTATTTATTTATATTAATTTTCGTGGATGAGATTTAGATTGTACCCTGTGACTTGTAATAAATGTTATACCACTTGTGGATTTGATATTCATATTACAGCGTACGTATGGGTTATGGTTCCCATATATTGGAGTTGTCATATCCATGCGGCTGGCATGCTCACGTGTCCTAGTCCTACGTATTTTTGGGACTGGGGCGTGACACATTCGCTACTCCACGAGTCTATACATCCTCCATCGTCATCGCATAAGCTTGTCCGCGTCCTTGTGGTGGTACCCTCTGCTGTTGCTGGGCCTGCTGGAAGAGTCTGCTCGAGGTGCCAAGGGTGGCCTCGGCTGATATCCTTTCGGTGCTGGTGAAGCTTGTCGATTTACTATCGGTGCTCCTTCTCGAGGCTTAGGGCAATCCCTCACTGAATGCTGATTGGATTCGCAAGCTAAACATAATCCCAATTTACGTCGGCATTCCTTCTCAATATGGCCTACCTTGCCATAGTAGTGACAAGTAGGAAGGGTTAGGGATTTGGATACAGCTCCCTGTGGTGCTTGATGCAGGTGAGGTTTCTTTGCATCTTCTCCATGCGGTGCTCTTGCTGGTGCTGATGTGAAAGGCCGCTTCAGGTTGGATTCTCTCCTGGTGACGCACTCCATACGTCGTGCTGCAACAAGGGCGTCCATGTATGAAGTAGGTGCAATGGATCTGATCAATCTCTGTAGCTCAAAGTTTAATCCGTCGAAGAACTTCTCAGCTTTCTCCTCTACGGTCAGAATCAGAGTAGGGGCGAAGCAACCCAAACGGATAAATTCTGCATTATACTCCTCCACTGTCATCTTGTCTTGAGTGAGGCGATTGAACTTGTCCCAAAGTTTCGATCGAGCAGTAGATGGAATGTACATCTCCTGAAAGAGTCTGGAGAACTCCTTCCAAGTGACTCGGTCTGGTCCGAGCCGTGTCTCCTCAGATAACCACCAGTGATGTGCATTGCCCGTCAATTGCATCCGGACGGCAATCATCCAACGCTCTCTTGGAAGCTCAGTTGCTTCTAATTGATGTTGAGTGTTTGTGAGCCACTCATGAACTTCAGTGGGCTCCTCCTTGCCTGAAAAGTTACGGGGCTTCAGTTGGCAAAAATCGGTGATAGAGCCCGTCGATGACCATCAAGCTGGTAGGTTCGCCTGCTCTAGTGCAGTCACTATGCTATTTCTCATATTCTCTGCCTCGTGACGCTGAGCCTCTTGATGAATCTGCTGTTGAGCTTGCATCATTGCACAGAACATTTGGAACATTTGCTGACCATCCATAGGCTGTCCTGGTGGAAAGGTAGGCATCTGTGGAGTAAACTGCGGTGGTGGAATATCGTCTCGCCAAAATATTGAGGTAGGTCGACCTGCTTGATGGCTTTGTTGAGCTGATTGATCTCCACCTACTGGTGTTGCTCCATCGTCGTAGGTGACAACTGTAACTTGTGGTGTTCCCACGGGAGTCTCGTCGCATGCTTATGAATCTATTACTCTGTATCCAAAATAAACTATGAGAAGCGTACAGAAGAATCAAGGCAGGATGCAAGTCAATAAATTGAAGTCGATATAGAGGTCAAGAACGAATCAATCAAGTGGATGAGATCCTATAACTTATCCTATCTTTGTCGCAGGCTTGCTCGGTCCCTTAGTTAAAACCGAAATAATTTAGTTGAGGACCTGCATGGGCCACCACAAAAACCATGTTATGCCCCAGTCCTAAAATACCTAGGGACTGGACCCGTGGCAATGGCCAGCAGCACACACCAATGGGCAAACCCAATTTAATGGACCCATTAGGGTGTACTTAAGCTGTAAAACAACAATAAATAGGTCTACGATATAAGTCACAGTCTAATTCTAATCTCATCCACAGAAGATAATCATAGATCAAATGCCAGAATAATCGAAATATAATATAATCTAACAAGTCTCAATAAAAAGTGTCTTGGGGAACAACCCGAGAATAAGTTTGATACATCAATTCAATAGACATAAAATAAAGTAACTAAAAACAGAAATAACTGAGTATATGAAGCCAATACTCAGGAGAAATCCTCTGGCATGACCTCGTCCTCGGGTTCTGGTACTGCTCCAATGTATGCTCCTGTCCCGTACACCTCGGGATAGATCTCCTCTGCTAAACCTGGGGACACAATCCGGATCCAGGTCCTCAGGGGACATAGCAAGGTACAAGAATAACTCAAGCCAAAATAAATGCAGTGCAATAATAAATGAATCAATAGGGTAAACTATGTAACCAGCTATGTGAGATGCAAGTGAGAGCATTAATCATACTCAGGCTGAGACTACTATAGGCTCTGTGTCGGGGAAACCCATAGCAGCATTTTCTCGAAGGGCCAGTAAATGTGCCAAAGCTTTGTGTCAGAGTCTAAGGCACCTCCAGTAATGTAATATATATATATATATATATATATATAATCAGCCTTTCGTATGGTAAGTCTCTCCCTACCCAATGTAATCACACGTCACATGTTCACGATGTCTCATGTCCATGTCACGCAAGATCATGACCTCTAACTGATGCAGCGAGGTAGAATGATAGCTAAACACATGCAATAAAGTCTATGTCATGAATCCTGTAACCTATACAGAATCACCAGGAATAACTCAGACGATTCTGTCTCATGAACAGTGTCAGGTGTCCTATGGTATGACGTACTTGATAATGCAAGCACGAAGATATATATAGTGTCGCAATATCAATCTCTAGTGACGTTACACGACACCGCGTACGGCATCGACACCCGAATGTTATTCAGACGCTAAGCAATGTCACACGGTCCTAGGTTGAAAATTTATATCAAGAGTATATATATATGTACAAAGACTCAAACAAATACTGTAACAGGAATCACTGCGAGTTGGCAAGGTACACTTGCCTGGGGTTTGGTTTCCAACTGTTGCTCTGGTATCAGCAGGATCCGCAGGTACTCCTCCGGTTGCTGAAATAAATACTACCATCATGTTCAGAAGATATCAAATAGCTAGAATTGCCTGTCCATAAGTCTAATTTGGATACAGGGGCAAAATTGACCATTTTTGGTCAAAGTGGGGTCCACATGTGGCCCACTTTGCACCGAAAAATGTATCAGAGACAATATTCTCTAAATTTGTCAAACTTAGTGTCTACAAGTCCAGAATGACGATACGAACCCAACAGAATATCCAGAACTGGATTCCGATGAGCCGATCACAAAATCGCCCGTCAACTAGAGCCGTGGGCCCCACGATACGGGATTTTGTCAACGTTCTCAGAATCGAACCAAACTTGGGTCACAGGACCAAAAAAATGCTACGAGTCCGATGGCGCAAGTTTAGTTTCGAAACGACGAGCACACACAAAGTTACAACGAGTTTCAGAACAGGGTCGATACGGGGCATTGTCGACGGATACGCGTTGATTCCGGTGTGCACGCACATCCAAATCAACTTCTGTGAAATCTCACACGTTTGTATCGACGGCGCGCACCTTTCGGTCAAGTTCGCACACGACCAAGTCGTCTCGTTTAGCGGGGCGTACCCAGTTCCAAAAAAATTAGGGTATTTAAATAACCAAGTTTTT
Organism: Iris macrosiphon; assembly: GCA_036927795.1. Taxonomy (NCBI): domain Eukaryota; kingdom Viridiplantae; phylum Streptophyta; class Magnoliopsida; order Asparagales; family Iridaceae; genus Iris; species Iris macrosiphon. Next base: position 656,583 of record JAYESA010000045.1, on the reverse strand, counting down.
TGGCCATTTTTACCCTCGAATAAAATACAACATACAACACAATAAATTAAACAAAAATAGGATTTTAAAATTTGGTTATAAAGTCTAAATTACTGTTCAAGTGAATTTTGAAAACAGTTAACAGGTTGCACGCAAAAAGGTCGTAAACTTGCGAGTTCGGGACGAATTTCTGAATTTTGATAAAGGGGGGTTTCCTGATTTTGCGTCGCGATTTGCGACCGACACCGGATGCGATACCCCGAACGAGTTGTACGGGGTTTCGAGATGGTCACGCTGTCTACGCTCAGGATTCGACAGAATGGAAAATGGGTCAATACACAGGGAGTTACGAGGCTGGGAAGACAGGTACCTCGCAGGTCGTGAATTGGGTGGCACGGCGACTACGGGGTGACGGAGCTCACCGTCGGCGGAGCTGCGGTGGAGGCGGGTTGCTGTGTTGCGGCTGCTGGCGGCGTCGACGACGTCGGGAAGGGAGCTCGACGGAGACGTCGTCGGGTCTGGGTCACGGCGGAGGCGGAGACCGGAGCGGCGGGGAAGGGGGTTTGGGGGTGGTGGCTGCGGTGGGCTTCGGCTGGGGTTTAAATAGGGAAGGGGAGAGGGAGAGGAGGGGGTCGTGGCCGGGAAATGCGGAGCGGGGTGCTGAGGGGTTCGTGGGAGAGAGAGGGGAGCGGGTGAGGGTTTACGGGTTTGGGTCGGGTCGGGTTGGGTAGGACCCGACCCGTTAGGGTTAGGGCTGAGTTCGGTTTAGTTGGTCCGGTCCTGTTCAGTTGGACCGGGTTCAGTCCGGTTCAACCCGGTTCAACCCGGTTTAATTAAAACGAGGGTTTTTAGCAATTTAAAAAATAGTTTTTGAGCCCAATAAATTCCAAAAAAATTACACAACATCCAATAATTAATAATACACCAAAAAAATATAATTTTTGTAATATTTTAATAATTATTTTAATCCATAAAAATATTAATCCCTGAAGGAAAATTTTAATAATTAATTAAAAATTATCGAAAAATCCAGAAAATTTATTTTAAAATTTTTATAAAAAATAGGGTGTTACACGTACCCTGCAAGTAAACTGGTGGGTTATCAGTACATGAATGCACTGGTGGAGAGGCTTCTCGCCCGCTCGATAAATCCAAACACGTTATATAGCTTCCGTGCACTATCTATTAAGTTATCTTTCTAGTCTTGTCTTAGAATCAGTTTCATGGTAATGATATAAAGCCTAACCCGTGTGGCAGTGCGCCGTGTGATATAAAGGAACAAGACGAGACTTACCAACTTACCATATGTCCTTCACTGTCCTAGGTAAACTTATAGAAGCATGAAATATATGCTGGGGAATCATACGCGTAAAACCCTCAACATACAGGCAGCCGCGTAACACAGAGCTCCAGCACTGGGTGGCGTAAGACATGATTTTAGAGCCATGGGCGTACAACAGAGCTTTTAACGCTATTCAGCGTAAAATATAGCTCCAGAACAACCCGCGTAATGCAGTATTTCCAGACTGCTTTGGCGTAAAAAGGTTGCTACATCATCATTTTGGCGTAAAATCTATCTGCTTTTAATGCAGCAGGAAGTTGTACGAGGAACTCTTCGTATTCCTCGAATGAACCTGTCAGACGAAGCAGTGAACCTGACTCCTGACAAAGAGTACTGCACGACTATCAAGAGGACGGCTGTAATAATGATTCTACACAGAGCCCCAGACTGTCGTTTAGTGACAAATCCTTGATATAAGATGCCGTTTACGCATTCAAGGAATTTGCTGCCTATTCTACATAGGCAGAGATGAGCTTTTACGCTCAGGAGGAGACGAGACCAACCGCCACGTCAAAAGCTGCTCTTCGTACAGAACTCGAGGCACGTCTCTGCAATCAATACGCGAGATGGGGGCAGATCTCTGCATTTAATGCACGAGATTTGGCTCTACTTTTAATGACTGGGTGAGCTATAATTAGTGCTAATGCGTCCACATCATCATCCCTGTATATTACGCCAAACAGGCTATTTTCAGCTATAGGGGTACGCCGTATGCTATCTCCTCGAAATACGTCAATTCAGGCTATATTTGCAAAAGTGCGTGATAAGGCTATTCGGCCCAGAATACGCTCAAGACCTCAGTCAAAGAAGGATAATCGGCTATCTTTACGCTGGTGACCTATCCATGCAGCATCAAGCGTTACGTAGAACTTGGCTTCTACGCCAACACGACAACTACTTGGCTTCTACGCCAACAAAACAACTATTCGGCCTCTACGCCAATATGACAACTACCTGGCTTCTACGCCAACATGACAGCTATTTGGCTTCTATGCCAACCTGACAACTATTCGGCTTCTACGCCTACTTGGCTTCTACGCCATCAGAACAGCTATTTGGCTTTTACGCCAATGAGACAGTTATTTGGCTTTTATGCCAACCATCTCTACGCGAGGGACGGTTATCTACGTGGCTTGCATGCCGTGATCTTCGATGAGCGATTATATGCGTTACCTCATAATGGGACACGCGTCACACGCCGATTCATGAGATCATTTATACGTGGGTAGCAGTTATTATAACCGCCGCCTAAAAGGTGCAGTTCTCTCCGCTGTTCGGTTTCTACGTCGACTGTCACTGAACCTTATAAATAGAGACCTCCGGCCACGGAGGTCCAAGGTCGAGGATTTTAGAGAGGGGTCGAGAGAGGTTGAAGAAAGGTGGAGAAAAAATTAGTCAGAGGCAGAGGTCAAGATCAAGAAAGCACATACAGAGAGTATTGATTGACTACTTTGGCAACGAGAGTTCAATCCTTCCTGCAGTCTTTGAAGTTTCTTTTTCGTCTTCTACAGGACTTCTTCGTCATCGTGTGGTCCAAGGGACAAAGTGATCGACCGCAGATCAGACTCCTATAGCAATATTTCCCCAGAATCAAATTTTTTGTACTTAACATCCTCGTATAGGATTAATTGTACTTCTTTTTCTTGTTTGTAAACCAAAGAAAGGGTTTCGTATAAACCTAGTTTCATTTCTTTCGTTTATTATCAAACACAAGATGGCGACTCTGCTGGGGACTACTTTCTCATCTGACGAGAAAGCCATTGTTCAACACGATGTTGTATCCGTCGGAGCAACGAAGAAGACTCTGGTCGTCCAATTCGACCAATATGCTTATGAAGACAGGCTTCGCACAGGGGGTGGCTCTCGTTCCCTCTCTGTCAAAGACAACAGGAAGTTGCGTAAAGTATGGATGCCCCGGACATCCTCTACCCTTCCTGCGGATTCTCTCTCTCCGACCAACAAGGTTGTGACATCGCAACCTCCGCGTCCCGCGCGTAAAACTTTGTCTCCCGTCTGTGACATGGCAGACAAAGCTTCTGGCAAGGCCTTAGCGCCAATCCAGAAGTCTACTCCGTGCCCCACGCGTAAAACTTTGTCTCTCGTCTGTGACGTGGCAGACAAAGCTTCTGGCAGTGCCTTAGCGCCAATCCAGAAGTTTACTCCGTGCCTCACGCGTAAAACTCTGTCTCTCGTCTGTGACGTGGCAGACAAAACTTCTGGCAGTGCCTCAGTGCCAACCCAGAAGTCTACTCCGCGCTCCGCGCGTAAACATACATCTTTCGCCTATAAGGAGGCAGATGGTCCATGCAATCATCGCAAGGGAAAATAAGTGGCGGATTTTCCGACCTCTCGGCTTTTACGCCATCAAGAGAAGAAGTTACCCGCTCTTCAAATTATGCGGAATGCTGATGGCCGATTGAGGACTTCTTCGATTTTATGCCAACCTGTGCAAAGCTTCAGATTACGCCAGGATAAGTCCTTCGACGTAAAGAAGATCCGGTTTATGGGAAGATACGCTCCTCATGGATCATGTGCTACTCACATGGCTGAATTACTGTATTCTTATGGCAGGGAGAGAGTTATGGTTCCCAATCTCCATGTAAAAAGGCAAAATAAGCCTTCTTCTTGTTGTGATTTCTCTGATTTGCGTGATTTCTTGATTCAGAAACGCAAAGACAAGGGTCAAAATCATGACCTAGTGCCCTTAACTACTAAACGAGGGGAGATCATGTGGGGAGTAGCGTCAACGGCTAATATCGTCACGACATATGGACCACATGAAGATACTGTCTTTATTGTCCCATCTACTCGCGACAATCAACATCCAATAGTCTTCGGTCGCATGCGGAGCAGACCGATTGTACAAGAAGATTCTCACGAGTCTGATGCTGGGAGAATGCAAGTCCACCGATATAGCCCACAAGCTTTGAAAATTATGCAAAATATGGGTTATGATTTGAAGTTGAAGCCAGGTCTCAATTTTGGAAAAGGCAGACGAATACCGTTGCATGGTGATCCCTACTGTCAACAAACTCGTTTCGGGTTAGGGTATACCGCATCTCATGCGAACTCCAAACCCCCAGAGGCAAGTCCTTCTAAATCAACTTCTGTGGACAATGACATGCCTGGGGGTAGTCTCCCTCGACAAAATAAAGCAGCATCCAAAGCTGGGGGTAGAATTCCCTCTGAGTCTGAAGATGATGCAACCATGACTGTCTTCCCTTAAGACCGTACGACTCAGGTATCGGCAGTCCGAAGGCCAAAAGGGACTTTCTCTTTCAATGATGATGATATCATTAAAATCTTCAATATATTGATAAAGGAAAACAAGCTTCGGCTACCCAACATCAGAACCCTGAAAGGGCTGGCAATGTCGATGACCCAGAATATTGTATCTTTCATCGGTACGTTCATCACCCCACAAGGGCATGCTATGTACTGAAGAGGAGAATCCAGGAGTTGATCGACGCCAAAGTCATCACTTTGCATTTATAAACGAGAAGAGGGTCGCTGCAAATTGATTTTACTCCAATGTGACAATTTGCTCCCTCAAGAAATGCCGGATGATGAGTCCCTAAAATCTCCCCAGCAGTGAATTTTTCGGACATGGGTTCACGTCCATATTACCTCTGAACTACGGTCCAAACAAAATTCCCCCAGCTAAGTTTGCAATGTCCATCTTACCTCTGAGCAAACATTTTTGCCCATCGACTTCCTACTGCCATTGATGGTGTCAGTCGTTTCAACTTGTCATCCATACTTAACCTTAAGCATGTCCATGATGATAAGTCCACTAAAATTCTTTCACAGAGTTCTAATCAAGTTATATTCTGCCTTAGAGCAAATATGTACCACCATCCCCAGTAGGGTCACAATTCAAGAGTTTGTCATGTCCATCTCACCTCTGAACAAACATTATTGCCCATCAAACGGCAAGTTTCTAAAGGAGAAGTATTATGTCTGAGCTAGACTTGTACTCCCCTCATCCCCAGTGGGACAACCCAGAGGTACAAATTAACTCTGGGATCTTCATCCCCAGCAAGTGCCTATGTGCAACATTTTCTCCTCTCATCCTGGATACGCAATGGATGATGGATCTTCAAAATCTCCCCAGCGGAGCAATCCTTAGGTCCACTTGCACACTCCCGCAGTGACTATTCAAACCAATCTCGTTAGACACTAGCCATGCTCATATTGCCTCTGAGCTATTGTCCCATCAATCTCCCCAGTGGAGCAATACTATGGTCTATCTTCATGTTCAGATAAACCACACTCAACGAGTCACTCTTCAATGAGTTTTTCGAAAATTTTATGTCCATATTACCTCTGAGCTGCTGTCATAATATTTTACTCCGGCTGAGTTTGTCATGTTCATATTACCTCTGAGCAAACCTTCCGAACTTGGCTATCGATTATCATGTCCATATTACCTCTGATATCGGTTGTCATCTCAACTTAGCATCCGTACTTAACTCTAAGTACGCCAGTGGTGTTAAGTCCACAAAAACTGCCACGTCCATATTACCTCTGGCAGGGCTTGTCTTAAACTTATTACTTGCACTTTTGTGCACAACAAGTGTAATCCCCCTGATTTTCAAAAAATTTTAATTTGAAATTTTTCACAATTTTCTGGATTTTCTGAGATTTTTCTGAAATTAAACTAAGGTGTTTTAATAATTAAAGGATTTTTAATTGTTAATAAATAATACTAAAATATTATGAAAATAATATTTTATGGTGTAAAATAGAAAACTAGACATAGGGTAATTTTCCGGAAATTTATTGGGCCCCGGACCTATTTTTAAAATACCTAAAAATAATTATTTATTTAATTATTTAATTGTTTAATTATTTAGCTAATTATTTTAATAATTAAACCCTATATCCCGAGCCCGGCCCAACCCTGGCCCAACTCCGGCCCAGCCCGCACTGCTAGCGGGTCGGATCGGGTCCGGCCGACCAACCCGACCCGACCCTGTGGACCCGCGAACCCGATAACTCATCTCCCCCAACCCGACTTCTGAACTTCCCGCCGCCGGAACGGCCGCCGCCGTCGCCTCCTCGCCTCCCCAGCTCCTCCTCTTCCTCTCCCCGCAACCGCCGTCCCCTCCGCTCCGGCTTCCCTCACCGGACGCCGCCTCTCCCTCTCCCTCGACCACTATATAAAGCCCTAAACCCGGCCTTGCTCCTCCGCCACCGGCTGCCCGACCCGCCGAAACCCTAGCCACCCCAGTCGATCTCCTCCTCCTCGACACCGCCTTGCCGCCTCGCCGTCCTCCGCCCTCAGCAACCCAGCGCCACCCCGCAGAACCACCAGCGTCTCCGTCCAGGACCCGCCGCAATCGAACCCAGCACCGCACCTCCCCGGCCGCCCACCGTTCGACGACCCAGTCTCCGGCGACGCCACCCGCAGCGGGCCGCCTCCAACCGCGCCGACCTACTCTGGCGGACACGGACACAGAAGCCGCGGACACAGGAAACCCTAACCCAAGTGAACAGTACCCTGACACAATTTGGACGCGTGTCGGACACGAGTTAAACTCGGTTTTTCGGACCACTTCAGGTACCCGTAACTTTTTGCTCGTAGCTCGGATTTTGATTCCGTAAATTGTATCGCGTAGCCTGTATGACCCTCTCGGTGCCCGGACAAACCGCTCGGAGCATAGCGTCCTGTGGTGATCGCACACCGCGATCCAAAACAGGAAAAAAACTTAGCCCTGTTTCACCCCGGAATCGAGTACGCCCCGCCAAACGGGACGACTTGGTCGCGTGCGGTCTTTATCGATACGTGCGCGTCGTTGATACGGACGTGCGAGATTTCGCAGAAGCTGATTCGGATGTGCGTGCACACCGGAATCAGTGCGTATCCGCGGACATCGCCCCGTATCCGACCCTTCTGATTCCTGCTGTAACTTAGTGTACACACGTCGGATCCAGACGAAACTTGCGTCATTGGACACGTAGCAATACGCTGGTCCTGTGAGCCAAGTTTGATTCGATTCTGAGAACGTTGACAAAATCGCGTGTCGTGGGCCCCACAGGCTCCACTCGACGGGCGATTTTGAGAACGGCTCATCGGAATCCAATTTTGGAAGTTCCGTTGGGTTCGTATCATCGTTCCTGACCTGTTGACACTAAGTTGGATTGTTTTTGAGACCCTTGACCCTGACGCATTTTTCGGTGCAAAGCGGCCCACATCTGGACCCCGCCTTGACCCGAAAATGACGTTTTTGCCCTTGTCTCCAAATTGGACTCAAGGACATGCGTTTCTAGCTGATTAATATTTTCTGGATCTGATGGTGATATTTGTTTCAGCAGCCGGAGTAGTCCCTGCAAATCCAGTTATAGCCCGAGCTACAATTGAAACCGGAAATCCAGGCAAGTGTACCTTGCCATAAATGCAGTTTAATGATTCATTTTCTTCAGATTTACTTTCTGTGACTGTTGTACTTGCTCAACCCTAGGGCCGTGTGACTTGCTTAGCGTCCGATCATAGTCGGGTGCCAACACCGTACGCGGGGTTGTGTAAAGTCACTTAGAGTTGGTTATCGTGACATTTATATTTCTCGTACTTGCCATATCAAGTACTTTATACCCAGGACACTTGACACAGAGCATGAGACAGAGTCTTCCTGAAATATTCAAGGTGATTCTGTATAGGATTCAGGTTTATGACGTCTTTACATGCTTAGATTCTGACTTGCTGCATTAGTTTTGATCCTGCGTGTCATGGACATGAGACGTGTGATTACATTGGGTGGGGAGAGACACACAGACTACAGGCTGATATATATATATATATTTATTATGGTAAGGCCTTAGACTCTATATTAGAGCTAGGCACTCTACTAGTGTTATATTTATTGTGAGGTCTCAGACTCTATATTAGAGCTAGACACTCTACTAGTGATATTACCGCTACCGGCTCCCAGACAGAGAGTTTGTAGTGGCTCAGCCTAAGTTCTAGTGTTGCTCTCAACTTGCATTTTCACTTAGCATGGTTATATAGTTGTCCCTATTGTTTCATTATTTTGCTTTACTGCATTATATTTGGCTTGTTTTATCTGTACCTTGCTATGTCCCCTGAGGACCTGGATCCGGATTATGTCCCCAGGATTTGCAGACGAGGTTTATCCTGAGGTGTACGGAACAGGAGCACTACTCGGAGCTGTACCTGAACCTGAAGACGTGGTGATTGCTGAGGACTTCTCCTGAACAACTGCTTCGCATGCTCAGTCTTATGGCAAATAAACTTTATTCCTGTTTAATTGAACTCTTTATTTCCTGTCTTTGTGAACTTGTGTAAACAGACTTAATATCGGATTGTTCTCCGATTTTATTTACTTTGACTGTTGTTGTTTAATATTTCTTATGCTGATGTTGCTATCTTATATCTGTGGATGAGATTAGTAAACCCTGACTAATGTAAAACAGCTTAAGTATGCCCCGATGGATCCATTAAATTGGGTTTGTCCATCGGTGCATGCTGCTGGCCATTGCCACGTGTCCAGTCCCTCGGTATTTTGGGACTGGGGCGTGACATGGTTTTTGTGGTGGCCCATGCAGGTCAACGACTAAATTGTTCGGTTTCAACTTAGGGACCGAACATGCCTGCAATAAGATAGGATAAGTTTTTAGGATCTCATTCACTTGCTTGAAACGTTCTTGACATCTATATCGGATTCGAACAAATTCCTTGACTTGCATCCTGCCTTGATTCCTGTGCGCCTTTTATTGGTTATTTTGGATGCAGATAAATGGATACCACAAGCAGCATTCTTCCAGCAGGCTCAACAGCCGCCGAGGAATCATCTACAAGAACGCGGACAAGCACCAGTGATGACTTTGGAAGACGCGCAGAACCATGGAGTTGCTAATGCGCGTAAGTTCTTATAGTGTTCTGTTTCTAGCATTTCTTTAGTTCGTGCCTGCTGGTTCGTGACCCTAGACCTAACCTGAAAATTTTAACTTGCTGATAATAGATAATCTAGTGATCACCTAGTAATTTTAAACTTGCTAATTTAGTGATAACCTAAAATTGTTTTTAAAGAATAACTTAGAATGCTTTATTACTGTTAACCTAATATGTTTTATAATAGATAACCTAGTGTTAACCTAGAAATTTTGAACTTATAACTTAGAATGTTTTATAATTGTTAACCTGATATGTTTTTGAAAGATAACCTGTTTTTCTAAAACTGTAATCTTCTAGATTTCCCACATTTGGGAAATTGCATAACTTTTAATGCTTAGGGAAATAATTTTTCCTAGGTGTTCCTCTCAACCTTGATTTTGTGATTCGAATAAATTTTGCAACTGTGTCATCTCTGTTGACCGGTTAATCTTTGATTGCGAGGACGCAATCCTCTTAAGGGGGGTATATTGTAATCCCCCTGATTTTTCAAAAAATTTTAATTTGGAATTTTTCACAATTTTCTGGATTTTCTGAGATTTTTCTGAAATTAAACTAAGGTGTTTTAATAATTAAAGGATTTTTAATTGTTAATAAATAATACTAAAATATTATGAAAATAATATTTTATGGTGTAAAATAGAAAACTAGACATAGGGTAATTTTCCGGGAATTTATTGGGCCCCGGACCTATTTTTAAAATACCTAAAAATAATTATTTATTTAATTATTTAATTGTTTAATTATTTAGCTAATTATTTTAATAATTAAACCCTATATCCCGAGCCCGGCCCAACCCTGGCCCAACTCCGGCCCAGCCCGCACTGCTAGCGGGTCGGATCGGGTCCGGCCGACCAACCCGACCCGACCCTGTGGACCCGCGAACCCGATAACTCATCTCCCCCAACCCGACTTCTGAACTTCCCGCCGCCGGAACGGCCGCCGCCGTCGCCTCCTCGCCTCCCCAGCTCCTCCTCTTCCTCTCCCCGCAACCGCCGTCCCCTCCGCTCCGGCTTCCCTCACCGGACGCCGCCTCTCCCTCTCCCTCGACCACTATATAAAGCCCTAAACCCGGCCTTGCTCCTCCGCCACCGGCTGCCCGACCCGCCGAAACCCTAGCCACCCCAGTCGATCTCCTCCTCCTCGACACCGCCTTGCCGCCTCGCCGTCCTCCGCCCTCAGCAACCCAGCGCCACCCCGCAGAACCACCAGCGTCTCCGTCCAGGACCCGCCGCAATCGAACCCAGCACCGCACCTCCCCGGCCGCCCACCGTTCGACGACCCAGTCTCCGGCGACGCCACCCGCAGCGGGCCGCCTCCAACCGCGCCGACCTACTCCGGCGGACACGGACACAGAAGCCGCGGACACAGGAAACCCTAACCCAAGTGAACAGTACCCTGACACAATTTGGACGCGTGTCGGACACGAGTTAAACTCGGTTTTTCGGACCACTTCAGGTACCCGTAACTTTTTGCTCGTAGCTCGGATTTTGATTCCGTAAATTGTATCGCGTAGCCTGTATGACCCTCTCGGTGCCCGGACAAACCGCTCGGAGCATAGCGTCCTGTGGTGATCGCACACCGCGATCCAAAACAGGAAAAAAACTTAGCCCTGTTTCACCCCGGAATCGAGTACGCCCCGCCAAACGGGACGACTTGGTCGCGTGCGGTCTTTATCGATACGTGCGCGTCGTTGATACGGACGTGCGGGATTTCGCAGAAACTGATTCGGATGTGCGTGCACACCGAAATCAGTGCGTATCCGCGGACATCGCCCCGTATCCGACCCTTCTGATTCCTGCTGTAACTTAGTGTACACACGTCGGATCGAGACGAAACTTGCGTCATTGGACACGTAGCAATACGCTGGTCCTGTGAGCCAAGTTTGATTCGATTCTGAGAACGTTGACAAAATCGCGTGTCGTGGGCCCCACAGGCTCCACTCGACGGGCGATTTTGAGAACGGCTCATCGGAATCCAATTTTGGAAGTTCCGTTGGGTTCGTATCATCGTTCCTGACCTGTTGACACTAAGTTGGATTATTTTTGAGACCCTTGACCCTGACGCATTTTTCGGTGCAAAGCGGCCCACATCTGGACCCCGCCTTGACCCAAAAATGACGTTTTTGCCCTTGTCTCCAAATTGGACTCAAGGACAGGCGTTTCTAGCTGATTAATATTTTCTGGATCTGATGGTGATGTTTGTTTCAGCAGCCGGAGTAGTCCCTGCAAATCCAGTTATAGCCCGAGCTACAATTGAAACCGGAAATCCAGGCAAGTGTACCTTGCCATAAATGCAGTTTAATGATTCATTTTCTTCAGATTTACTTTCTGTGACTGTTGTACTTGCTCAACCCTAGGGCCGTGTGACTTGCTTAGCGTCCGATCATAGTCGGGTGCCAACACCGTACGCGGGGTTGTGTAAAGTCACTTAGAGTTGGTTATCGTGACATTTATATTTCTCGTACTTGCCATATCAAGTACTTTATACCCAGGATACTTGACACAGAGCATGAGACAGAGTCTTCCTGAAATATTCAAAGTGATTCTGTATAGGATTCAGGTTTATGACGTCTTTACATGCTTAGATTCTGACTTGCTGCATTAGTTTTGATCCTGCGTGTCATGGACATGAGACGTGTGATTACATTGGGTGGGGAGAGACACACAGACTACAGGCTGATATATATATATATATTTATTATGGTAAGGCCTTAGACTCTATATTAGAGCTAGGCACTCTACTAGTGTTATATTTATTGTGAGGTCTCAGACTCTATATTAGAGCTAGACACTCTACTAGTGATATTACCGCTACCGGCTCCCAGACAGAGAGTTTGTAGTGGCTCAGCCTAAGTTCTAGTGTTGCTCTCAACTTGCATTTTCACTTAGCATGGTTATATAGTTGTCCCTATTGTTTCATTATTTTGCTTTACTGCATTATATTTGGCTTGTTTTATCTGTACCTTGCTATGTCCCCTGAGGACCTGGATCCGGATTATGTCCCCAGGATTTGCAGACGAGGTTTATCCTGAGGTGTACGGAACAGGAGCACTACTCGGAGCTGTACCTGAACCTGAAGACGTGGTGATTGCTGAGGACTTCTCCTGAACAACTGCTTCGCATGCTCAGTCTTATGGCAAATAAACTTTATTCCTGTTTAATTGAACTCTTTATTTCCTGTCTTTGTGAACTTGTGTAAACAGACTTAATATCGGATTGTTCTCCGATTTTATTTACTTTGACTGTTGTTGTTTAATATTTCTTATGCTGATGTTGCTATCTTATATCTGTGGATGAGATTAGTAAACCCTGACTAATGTAAAACAGCTTAAGTATGCCCCGATGGATCCATTAAATTGGGTTTGTCCATCGGTGCGTGCTGCTGGCCATTGCCACGTGTCCAGTCCCTCGGTATTTTGGGACTGGGGCGTGACAACAAGTAATAGGTCCACAATGGAAACAAAAAGTTCACGTCCATATTACCTCTGAACTAATTTCATATTCCCCAACAGAGAAAAAGTTAGTTCATGTTCATATTACCTCTGAATTACGTTTCTTTACTATCCCCACAGAGTCATATTTTACAAACATCTATATTATCTCTGTCAGGATTTGTCTCAAACTCATTTCTTGCACTAACGTGCGTATAAAAGTAATGAGTCCATAAAAAATTCCCCAGCGGGATGTCTTTATTAGCCACAAAACCTGTCATGTCCATATTACCTTTGATAGGGCTTATTTCGAACTTATTATTTGCACTCAACGTGCACAACAAATAATAGGTCCACTAAAAGATCCCCCCGTGGGATGTCCTCAACAAACTCGGTATTGTACTACGTCCATATTATCTCTGGTACGATAGCCGAAGTTTGTGCAAACAATCACAAAGAAATGAAGAGTCCCTATGTGATTAAAACAAATGGCGCTAACATATGAGCCAAACCTTCTGATAATGGCTCCTATCAACGGCAAATTCCTGAAGAAGTACTATGCTTAATCTCCCTTGCTCAAACGGAGTATGGTGAAGATCTCATTCTGACGATATCACATACAAAGGTTAACTGGATCATATTCTATCAGGTTCATGTGACCTCAGAATAAATATCCTTAACTAATTTGTAAACCTATCATGTTCATATTACCTCTGATAGTGTTTAATATACAAATTTGGTCGGATTATATTCTTTCAGTTTCATGTTAACTCTGAATATATTTATATTCAGCAAAACCTTACCGAAAGTATGTCATATTCATGATACCTCTGATATCACTTTCACCCTAGCCTATCATTTATATTCAAGAATGATGGGTCCACAAAAGTCAGAAAAAGCCTCTTTATTACCTCCGAAAAAAGCGAGTTACAAAATAAAGCAATAAGTACATCATTGGGGAGGAGCAGTCAAATCACAAATCTGCTGCGCCAGAGCGGCCATCCTCTCATTCCTGGAATCCAAGACGTTAGCGCGAGCCCGCTCCATTCGTGCATCATCATCACTCAGGAGGGATAGTTCGTGTCACGACCCGCACCTGGTTTAGGGGCACGAATGCGTGGGTACGTCCAGCCTACGCCGCAGCATCGGCGGTAGAACGCTGTCTAGGTATTGATACTATCTAACTAATGTCACGCAAATATCCAATCTCCATTAGGAGGCACGGATGTCACAAATAGATGAACATATACTCAATCACAGAATCACAGCACGATAAGATTTCGAAACAGAAATTAAAATCTAACACAACACAAGTCCACAAGAAAACTTAACTTAACAATATCCAAGAATCATCAAAATGCCGGAGACAAATCCGGTACCAAATAGACTGTTAAAAGAACTAACTAAAAATAGTATTTTCCAGCTAGACCTCCTGGAATCACAACTACTATCAAGTCTGCAGCTACTCACCATATGGTCCATAAAGTGTCGGACAGCGGTCCTCTAAGGCATAGTCTGGAAAAATGTTTCCAGTCAGGAAGGAGCAAAGTAACACTCTCAAATAACAGTTCCATTAATTGATAATGTCTATAATACAATAAAACATGTCATGCTAGCTACTGAGAAGACAGTGAAATAAATGCAATGGTAATTTAAGAGAGACAGGCAATGTAAAGAGACAGGCAATAGGCAATATGGTACAGTCAGTGCATGTATAAAATGGAAGAACAAGGTACAGTATCATATACGGGTGATGTAGTATATGATTAAAGATAGAGAACTGTAATCTATTCTAGGTGTTTGAAATAGTAGTTTCGAAATGTGATCGGCTTGGGAACATGTACAGTAGCTACAGGGCCTGGCTAATCATGGGTGAAGAGCATGATTAACACTTACAATTTTATATACTACAATAAGAGGTTATGATCACATTTCTTACTAACTACTTCCCCGCCCCCAACTAGTACTGTGGATCCAACCATGACACGTCACGATACACGAGCAAGTCAAGTCTATCATGTACAATGTCTAAATATACATGTCGTGTACAATGTCAATACGATAATCAAGGTAACATCTCATGACTGCAGATCCAAGCTATACCAGTCCGTGTAACACAGTGTCAAAGATTCAGTTGTAACATTTCAAGATCATTGAACTTATAGCAATTATCAAGAATTGGAAATTATCAGAGAATGTACTTGCCTTGGTCCTTAGCTGGTAATTATGGATGTCCTGTTCCAGAGTATCCCTGGTAAACCAACAGTCCTATAAACACATCACAATATGACATTTGTATCAGGGGCTACACTAACACACAATAGAAATACACTGGCCTTAGGGCTACGCTAGGTACGGTAGGGGTCATCTACTAGATAGGCCAACTATATCTTAATATTCCTTAATTACAATAATAGATATAAGTAAAATATATATACACTTTAAATAACACTAATACCTGTATGTACATACAACATATCTCCAATCAAATACAACTGCAAAATATACATGTATATATATATAAAAATGTGCTAATGGTTTATACAAAAATATACCTACACATATATAGCTATGTCAATTGAACAACAATAAAGATATATATATATATACACCAAAATAGTACGTATACTATTATTTTTTTATACCAATTAAATATACCTTGAAAATATGCTAAGTGTTTATATATTAAAAATGCTTATAGTAGAACACGTATTTATCTATCAATCATATATATATATAGAAATATTTTAAATGTATGTACAACATATATATGTTTGAAATTATATCAAGTATATATATATATACAAAATATATTATATATACCAACTTAATTATAGAATTTATTTAAAATATATACTATACTTATACAATTGATTTCTAATAATTAAATAATATACAATTTACATATTTATACATTTTTACCAAAAATAATACATATACCAAATACGTTGTATATACATTTGCCTTAATTAGATACATAAATACTTTACATTATATATATACAAATTAATTTATTTACATATACTAATTACCACATTAATTAAATATATAAATACTTTATATTAATTATACATACAATTTTAGTTAAAAGCATATACTAATTTCATACTGATTTAAATATATAAACAAATATATATATATACATTAGATATATATATATATACATATATATTAATTAGATATATACCTACTTTAATTATACATTAATTAAATATTTAAACAAACATTTATATATATATACATTATATATAAATAAATATTTTTATACATACACTATACTATATATACAAACATATACTAGTATATACATTAATTAATTAAATGCTATACATATACATGCTAATATTTACCTATACTTATACATTGATTAATACACAATTATATTCACATTAAATAAATATATAAATAATTTACAGTAATTATATATACATCCACATTGATTAATTTATATATATATAATCATATATATGTATATACACATTAGATTTATATATACATATATGTATATATATATATATATATATATATATATATATATATATAAATATAAAGAGGGAAAGGGAGAGAGAAGCAGAACTTACAGTGGGGGTCGGCCGCCGGAGTGGCCGCCGGAATTAATGGTTGCTGGTGGTGAATGGTGTAGGTGGCGGCTGTCGCCAGGCCGCCGGGCCGGAGGGGGAAGCCGGAAGCACAGCAGCGGCAAGGCTCGGCTGGGAGGATCAGTCGCCGGACGCTGTTGGAGGTGGTGGTGGTGATGATTAAATGAAGGAGGAGAGGAAGGGGGAGCAGCCGGAGCAGTAGAGGGGGCTCGGGCTGAAGGGCTGTGGCCGCCGGCTGCTTGGGAAGAGGAGCGCCGCCGGGATCGCACAGGGAAACAGGCCGCCGGACGCACGGGCAGCCGCTGGACGCACGCCGGAGACGGCAGCCGATGGTCGGCCGGGTTGCACAGTATATGGGGGGAAATGAACAGTGTTTCCCCCCCCCCCCCCAAATCAAATATTTGAATTCAAAAAAAAAGAAAATAAAGAAGAAGGAGAAGGAAGAAGGAGAAGGAAGAAGAAAAGAGAAAAAGAAAGGAAGAGGAGTTTCTTCCTACGTTGGAGAGAGGTGGGGGTTTGTGAGGAGGTGGGTTTTTCTATGTTGCCTAGGGATTAGGGTTGATGGGTACAAGACATTAAATAGGATGAGAGAGGGTGTGATGGAGGGTTGTGATGGGTCAATTTCAAATGAATGGTTAGGATTGAACATGAGGAATTTATTCATGGGGGATGAGGGTTCTTAATTAAAATTAATAGGCTCCCTCATTGATTAAAATAATTAGGTGTTGGCACCTACAATTAAATAATTGCAACTTAGCCCCTTAAATTCGGGAAATTGCACAAACACATGAAATGATGAAAATTTGGCGGGCGATTCGGGGTCCGATATTTTGTAGGGTCAGGGGGCACTGTAAGATGGGTATGGGCTGAATTTGCAGGGCACTGGAATTAATTTGGGATTTTAAAATCAGATAAAATGGTATCCTCAAATTAAATAAGAATAAATGCAAGTTGTGTTCAACAATTAATTAGGAGTACTTGGGGCCAAAATCAGGTCAAGTCATCAATACCAATATTGAAGAAGACTCAGAACAGAATATTACCTTAATTTGGGTCGCACGAAAAATAGGTCAAGATGGCCTCCAATTTTCGATTGGAACGCACAACGATACAAAATAGGAAATTAAAAATAAACGTCCGCGACGATTTTTGTGCGGCCAGAAACAATGTACAGGGAGCAAAATTATGAGTTGTAAAAATAGCAGAATGGAAGGCGGGCATGTCTAGAGCAAGATTGTGAAATTTGTTGGAAGACAAAAGTCTGGATAGTGCTCCAAATATCGAAGCAAAGGCAATGCGCAAAATATTAAATAAAATACAGTAATTAATTGCAATCTCTAAATATTAAATTCTAAATAAAATAATAAAATCCAGAATTCTATAATTCGGACAGGGGTTCGTCTACTGGCTTCTAGGTCTAGTCTGCTAGCTAAAATAAAATAATTAACACTGCATATAATTATATATTAAATTACACATCACACATAATAATTATTTAAATCAATATACTATTATGCAATTAATTAATTATAAATAACATAATATTAAATATTGTAAAAATTCGAAAATACCCCTGTTTTCGGATGTGGTAGTGACAGTTCGGACCGAGCTTGTACAAAACCGGCACGGATGACACCCGCATGTGTCAAGTTCTGCTGAGCTTTATTCATTCGACCCTTCAGCACATCTAGAGCTGCCGAGGAAGCGAGAGCTGCCGAGGAAGCGAGAGCCCACTCCTTTGCCTAAGCGAGTTTAGCTTCCAATTTACGGACCCTCGCTTCATTTCCCTCATGTTCGGCCTCGCACTAGGTTACCTGAGGAATAACTTCCTCTAAAACGGCCTGATCTTCATCCATCTCCCGCTGCTGTGTTTGGATGGCTTTGCTCAGAGATTCCATCTGCTCAGCAAGCTTCGCAGTCAAGGAGTTATACTCAGCCTGAATCATATCATCGACACTGCTTCGAGATAATTGCAAATATTCGTTAATAGGTTGTTCTAAACCATTAACTATTTGCTCCAGAGCATCAGCTCGTCCAGCATCGTCGAAATTTTTGATCGGCGCTATCGCAAGCTGGGAGGACGCCAACAGATTACCAAAGCTAATATTCCTCTCCAGCACCATGGATATCAACTCCTTTAAACTGCGATAGAATAGGCTGGTATAATTTTCAATCAGCATATCAAAGATCGGATGCACGCTGGGAGTGGCCGCGATACTGGGAAATCGTCTTCCAGGAATGATCACGGAGGATGTTGCCACGACCGTCGCCTCTACAGATGGCGCTACAAAAGAACAAATACCAGCAACGGTTGAAGTTGCTGGCGTACTCAATGAAGGAGGCGCAATCGCAATGATAGGCTCATCCTCCTCGGCCGGATCCGTGACAAAGTCAAAAGTGGCGTCAACTCCGCCCTCCCCGTAGATGTCTTCGCCTGAAAAGAAGACAAGAGAAAGTTAATATTAATTTGATGTTAATTTTCCTGAAAGAGGCAAAAAGACAACATTTACCCATGGCCGATGGTATATATGTCGCGTCTGCAGCCTGTACAGCTAAATCATTTCTTAATGATGCTAAGCGAGCTGTCATACTTGGAGAGGAGGCTGCACCAACTGACGTTGGAGGATATTCTTCCCAGTCTTCGCCAAGATCCACTCGAGGCTCATCGGGTGGAATCTCACTGGAAATACTTACAGACGAAGTAGGGGTTACCCCCATTATTTGTCTGGTTAAAGGTATCCTTAAAATGCTCGGCCTCGTAGGCGATCTTGTAGCACTACCAGAAGCAGTAGTAGCAGCAGCGATCTCGAGCAAAGAATCTCCGGTACTGCTAGCCGGAACTATAGAGGTTCCCTCTCTAAAAGGCGAAGGACCTCTGAGCAAAGAATTACCCCCAGCAGGGGAAACGACAGGCTCGCTCCTAGAAGCCCCCTGGGTGGAAGCCCTTTTCGGACCTTTGGCAACCTTCTTCTTGCGAGGGGAAGGCTCTTTCGGAGTAGAAGCCTTCCGTTTCTGGGGGATAAAGAGAGGCTCTGTAGGCGGAGCTATTACGCCTCTCGGTATTGTTAACAAAATTCCGTCTGCCCCGATGGTGTCTTCATTCTCATCCGAGGAAAAAGACGAAACTTCCACCCTTCCAGTGGACCTAAGGGAGGGCATCCTAAAACTTCCATGCACATCAAAATCGCGATGGAAGGTGTTGATGGATGCATAGAACTGCACGTACGAGTATAAAATATGCAACTCCATGGAGATAGAAGTCGCGGGCACAGCAAAAGTTGCACCCGTACAGCCCATGATGAAGTACCACCATCCTCGGGCTCCATCAATAAGTCCACCTTTGGACTTGAAGCTGGTAATTGCATTCCCCACATGAAGTTGATCATACCCAAACTGCCTGGTGAACCGACTGGGCAGATAAGGCTCCAAGAAGCAATGATCCTCACTTCTGTACAGTAAGGGGGAAGGTCTAATGCAGACCAACCAGTAGAAGGCTTCAGGGGAAAGAATGGTCCTCCCATGGCCTTCATCCTTAAGTTTCGTCCCCTGTTGAATGATATGTACAGGGGGACGATACAGAAGAGCTTCCAGCTGTGGGCAACGTTTAACGTCCGCCGGCAATCTGTGACGGTCGCCACATTCCAAGAGGAATTCTTGTAGTTCAACAAGAAGATATTTCCCGAATGACTGGCAGAGCCGGAAGACATCACCCTGGTGTTGTGGAGGATCAACCATCCCATCAGGTACAAGAAGGGTAATTCCACCCTGGGAAATGCTTCACGTCGCGTCTCATCAGCGAGAAGCCCATCAGTAAGGGCCCTCAGGCCTGCTTGTATTCTATATACCATAGCAGGAAGCAGGCCCAGTCTTGCTCCGAACACCAAACTCACTGCGGGCCATAAAGTGTTGCGATGGATACGATCCGCAGACGCGATGCCCGGTACTACCCAGCGACGTAGCCAGACAGAGAGGAAGCCAGCTAATTGAGCTTCCCTTGATAGAGGCTTGCGACAATGCCTCATATAACTGAAGGCTTTTGTGCCTGCAGGGTAACCCTCTATCTCCTAATCAAGAATACTGTCTTGAGCCCCTGCATCTTCGATGAGGTCATCGACCGTGTTAGCATTAAGCATGCTCAAGAAGTTCAAGGGCGTATCTCGGCTATCTACCACCTTATCAGGCTTAGCATTTCTGGCATGGTAGAAGAAGAGGTAGGCTGCCCACTTGTTGATATGAGCCAAATCAGAAGGCTCTTTGTAGAAAGTGGTACAGGCAAGGTAGTGGCACATCAGCTCCTGGTACACTGCCACTGTCCGAGGGTTTGTATCCCTCAACTCCCTATTTGTGGGAACATACTCTTCACAAGGAGTATCCCCCATTGGCAGCCTTGAAATTTCTGCCATCTCATGAAGGGCCAGCCCCAACTCCCCTAGCAGAGTGGCAAAAGTCTCGGTGAGCGAGTTGTATCGCTCCATCAACGCTAAGAACAAGTTAGGGTTGGCTGGCAGCCCAATACTTGTGGCACTCACGGCCATGAACAAGCCAATATTTTCCAGCTCTACCTGGAAATGCTTCAGGGCCCAGGCAGTTAAACTGGCCCATCGAAGATTCCCCGGGGTAAGCCATCTACTGGTCCGAGAGTTAACTTTGGGGTACACTCCTCCCTGCCCCATGAAGTCGTTACAGAAGGTTGATATCTGGACCGGCTGGATCAGCAAACTGTCCTCACTCGGGACGCTACCCGGCAGTAATCCCCTAAAGGGCATAACAGGGCCCGAAGGATGGCTCATATAGGCTCCCAGGTCGCCCCCCTTATTGTATAAAATCTTCCCCGGTCGGCCGTAGAGATCGGGAGTCAGCACCCACATCATCTTCCTAGGATGTGTGGCATGAAAGAAGGCCGAGATAGGGTAATCCCTGGGCATCTTCGGCAGATACATCACCGTGCCCTCAGCAGTAAACACCCAGTCCTCCCTCTTGGGCTTGGTCTGAGATTGTTTGTCGATAACATCCCCGAATAAGAAACCCGGTTTCTTATACTCCGTCCCGTCGATGTATGTCAGGGGCTCCCCACTGATCATATTCAACAGCATGCGTTCTCCCTGGGACGATATCATGATTCTCCTTCCTTCAGGATAGTTGGCTCCAGATATGGGGAATGTCACGTGGGACAAATCCTCTAGATAGTTTGAGTTCAGCATTCCGGCAGCAGAGCCCATCACCTCAGCTAATGGAGGGATCTGCAAGTCCACTGCAAAATGCAAGAAAACAAGTCAGTTTCTATACTAGACGTTACATTCTTGTAGTTTACGCCAAAAAATCAACAGTCTGAGCTTTACGCCAAGACTACAAAAATTTGAGCTATTACGTCGGAATCTATTTCCGAGGCGTAAAATTCAAAGTTGGCAGTATACATAAACAGTCTAAGTTTTTACGCCAAACTGCCAAAATTTGAGTCTTTACGCCAAAATTTATATCCTGCGCATAAATTTCAAAATTTGTAGTATATGCCAAAATTTCGACAGCCTGAGTTTTTACACCAGACTGCAAAAATATGGTTTTACGCTGATACATTAGAAATATGGGCGTATTGGTTCGCATACACGTACAACGTGTGCGGAAAGTCCTCTATTCCCCTCGGAATCCTTTTACCTGTGACGTCCGGAGCACAGCTCGACGGCGGAGCACTGCGTTCCGATCGAGGCTCGTTCAGCCTAATGGGTGTTGCTCGCGCTGGAGCAGCAGAGCGAGAAGAAGAAGAGACCTCCTTTCCCTTAGCAGTGGCCTGTTTAGGTGCCATGGCGATTCTGAATTCTCAAGAAAGAGACGAAGAAGAAAGGATTTTTGGAAAGCAAGGTTTTTGCGAAGGCAGATAAAGAGTTTTCTCTCTCAGGAACTTGGACTATTTATAGAGTTTGGATAACTCTTCAAATTCCTAACCAAATCCGATATTTAATGAGTCAGTTATGATTTGGGACCACGTCAGCCTATCATTTGAAAAAGAAGACGGACAGTCAGTGGATCCAGAATTTACGCGCAGAGCAGATCTATGATTTTACGCTAAGGAGCTTTTACGCTCGAGAAGCTACAAATCTACAGTTTTACGCTCAGAGGCTATAAATCTATGGTTTTACGCTCGGTAGCTTTTATGCTTAGGAGCTTTTACGCTCAGAGGTTACAAACCTACGATTTTACGCTCAGTGGCTACAAATCTATGATTTCACGCTCAGAAGCTTTTTACGCTCAGAGGCTACAAGTCTACGATTCTACGCTCGAAAGCTACAGATGGCCAATTGTAAGGATTTACGCAGAAATGCTCCTTCTTGGCTACAAAATATTCCAAGTGCCCAAAACATACAGAGTTCAACGTCGAAGATGACTCTTCTTCTTGGGTTGATTGGAAGTTCATCCGAAGTCCAGCCGGAATCTTTTTCAAAAGTTCAAGTATGGCCTGTTTGACGGCCATTTCTCGCCCTTTTTCAAGGGATTTTCGGGAAACCATTCTTGAAGATGATGGTCTGAACAAGAATCCTTCGTATCAAAGAAGTGACTGTTCAGAACTTTTACGCGACTTCTCGTCCAAAACAGCATGACAGTTTGGATCTTCGACTTAATGCTAAGAAGCTTTCTACGCGTCTTCTGTTACGCGTAAAAGACGGGACGAGATCAGATACT
Organism: Iris macrosiphon; assembly: GCA_036927795.1. Lineage (NCBI taxonomy): Eukaryota > Viridiplantae > Streptophyta > Magnoliopsida > Asparagales > Iridaceae > Iris > Iris macrosiphon. Next base: position 633,643 of record JAYESA010000045.1, on the reverse strand, counting down.
CTTTTATCAGAGTCGGCGTAAAGTTATTTAGACGTGCTGAAGCTGCACATATTCAGACTTTCTTACAACAAATATGGCAAATCATCAGATGCGTAAAAGAAGACAATTCTATTAATCATGATTACATATGATGGAAATCCAGTCTACAAAGGATTTTTCATCTTCATGATTACATATGATGGAAATCCTTTTTTCTACAAAGGGTTTCTCATTTTCTCTAAGATCACACCAAGAATCTGCTGTGCCAGGTTATCGTATTGGTGTAGATCTTTTTCTGCTTCTTCTACAGCAGTTAATCGGCTTCTGTGGCCGATTAACAAAAAAATGATTAATGGCGGGAGGATACACAACTGGGCATGTATCAATTTTGTAAGCCCATCCTCCATATGCCATGGTAGGCATGCCCTATAATTGTGTTAGGGGTTCAGACCCAGCACAATACTGGAAGACATGGCCAAATTGCCTACCCTCGTCCAACGCCATGATGGGAGAAAATACGGCTTGCAAGCTGTGTGGTCTAATGGGACCCTTCCTCTCTCCTGGACGAATCGCCATATGAAATTGCTGATCATCCCGAGCAAAGGAAGCTATGATATCCTTCCATGATCCATCATTGCAGAGGACATTTGCTCGAAGATGCCTCTTTTTACGGCTCCTTACATGGAAGAACATGATCTTCTTCTTCCTCAAGTCAACCCGACGAAGCTCGGCAACCATCTCTTTATGGTGAAGGAAGTGTGGGAAAAACAGGTTAACTCATTCGCCTTTATATAGGCAGAGGAGATCACATCAAATTCCAACAAATTCCTAAATATTTGCCGAGAAATCAGCCTCGCGGAACGAGTCAAACTTGACCGTTTCATGCTTCATTCAAAGTGTTTCAAATTATGAGAAATTTGAAAACTTTGAAGGGGGTCTTGTAGAAGCATGAAAAATACGCTGGGGAATCATACGCGTAAAACCCTCAACATACAGGCAGCCGCGTAACACAGAGCTTCAGTACTGGGTGGCGTAATACATGATTTCAGAGCCATGGGCGTACAGCAGAGCTTTTAACGCTATTCAGCGTAAAATATAGCTCCAGAACAACCCGCGTAATGCAGTATTTCCAGACTGCTTTGGCGTAAAAAGGTTGCTACATCACCATTTTGGCGTAAAACCTATCTGCTTTTAATGCAACGGGAAGTTGTACGAGAAACTCTTCGTATTCCTCGAATGAACCTGTCAGACGAAGCAGTGAACCTGACTCCTGACAAAGAGTACTGCACGACTATCAAGAGGACGACTGTAATGATGATTCTACACAGAGCCCCAGACTATCGTTTAGTGACAAATTCTTGATATAAGATGTCGTTTACGCATTCAAGGAATACGCTGACTATTCTACATGGGCAGAGATGAGCTTTTATGCTCAGGAGGAGACGAGACCAACCGCCACGTCAAAAGCTGCTCTTCGTACAGAACTCGAGGCACGTCTCTGCAATCAATGCGCGAGATGGGGGCAGATCTCTGCATTTAATGCACGAGATTTGGCTCTACTTTTAATGACTGGGTGAGCTATAATTAGTGCTAATGCGTCCACATCACCATCCCTGCACATTACGCCAAACAAGCTATTTTCAGCTATAGGAGTACGCCGTATGCTATCTTCTCGAAATACGCCAATTCAGGCTATATTTGCAAAAGTGCGTGATAAGGCTATTCGGCCCAGAATACGCTCAAGACCTCAGTCAAAGAAGGATAATCGGCTATCTTTACGCTGGCGACCTATCCATGCAGCATCAAGCGTTACGCAGAACTTGGCTTCTACGCCAACACGACAACTACTTGGCTTCTACGCCAACAAAACAACTATTCGGCCTCTACGCCAATATGACAACTACCTGGCTTCTACGCCAACATGACAGCTATTTGGCTTCTATGCCAACCTGACAACTATTCGGCTTCTACGCCTACTTGGCTTCTACGCCATCAGAACAGCTATTTGGCTTTTACGCCAATGAGACAGTTATTTGGCTTTTATGCCAACCATCTCTACGCGAGGGACGGTTATTTATTTGGCTTGCATGCCGTAATCTTTGACGAGCGATTATATGCGTTACCTCATAATGGGACACGCGTCACACGCCGATTCAGGAGATCATTTATACGTGGGTAGCAGTTATTATAACCGCCGCGTAAAAGGTGCAGTTCTCTCCGTTGTTCGGTTTCTACGCCGACTGTCACTGAACCTTATAAATAGAGACCTCCGACCACGGAGGTCCAAGGTCGAGGATTTTAGAGAGGGGTCGAGAGAGGTCGAAGAAAGGTGGAGAAAAAATCAGTCAGAGGCAGAGGTCAAGATCAAGAGAGCACATACAGAGAGTATTGATTGACTACTTTGGCAACGAGAGTTCAATCCTTCCTGCAGTCTTTGAAGTTTCTTTTTCGTCTTCTACAGCACTTCTTCGTCATCGTGTGGTCCAAGGGACAAAGTGATCGACCGCAGATCAGACTCCTATAGCAATATTTGCCCAGAATCAAATTTTTTGTACTTAACATCCTCGTATAGGATTAATTGTACTTCTTTTTCTTGTTTGTAAACCAAAGAAAGGGTTTCGTATAAACCTAGTTTCATTTCTTTCGTTTATTATCAAACACAAAACTAAGTTAAATCAAGCACGAGCATATATAATAAAATTCAGGGGCAATGGCATAAGCAAACACAAGTGTAGTGAACGAGATTATGTTTCGGGTGCACAAATTTACACATATTATCCAGGCATGTTGCAATGGATGTTCAAGTGTTCAATGGACTGGTCAGGTTTCTCAATTTGTATAGATGACATACTCATATCCGTTCAGGGGTTTCCGATTACTGTATGTGATGTAATAACTCGCACGCGGGTTATCTCTAAGCGAGGATGACTTATCTATATAAACTGGAGTCGCTAGCATAGCCATATAGGACGAGTTATAGTCAATGACGAGGATGGAATACAACGAAAGCACATGAGCGCTACAAACCATCCCATCCTTGCACATGATGACTATCAGCCTATATCTGCAAAGGTGACACTGCGTTAGAGTAGATGCCACCCAGCTCTGTACATGAAGGATGTATGAGTTCCATCCGGATTGGATCGGCCCCGGTGCCCCGAAGACCGTCTATAGAACGAGATCCAAAGATCCCCCTTATTTTCAAGTTGTCCGCGACATGCAAGTCTTGGTCTTCCAACTTCACAACATGATATGATAATTCTTGATTCTTGTTCTGAACGAGCATTGCTCCACGAGCTGTGATTCTTGATTTGCTTGACATGATTCTCGTTCAGTGTTCAACTTGCCTTGATGCATTCCCCTGGTTCAGGGATTGCCTTGGCAACCTAACGGTCCCGTATACTTGCAGGTTCATATTGCACAGAAAGACTATTCGATAGTCTTCTGACTAACTAGATGCATACACGATACGGATAGGGTTACTTGATTTGTGGCATAAATTTGTGGCAAACATTAAAATAAGGCAACAAGTACAAGTTAACATATAAGCAGGCAAGCATGCATTCATATGAAACATAAATATTTACGTTGGCATGGTCTATGGGTAAAGCGAGGAGTGAGACCGTAAAGGGACATACTGAGCGACATAATCTAGGGACGTGGAGTGTAAACAAGTGAATAGTGCACTACGAAGAGTATATATATCATTATACTCGAGGCATAGCGGGGTCTAGTTGCACAAGGCAAAGGTAGCATGCGAGGGTCCATTTATAAGAAAAGTTTTATTTCCATGTTCTAACATAAGCAATACAAGTTGGGATTATTCCCTTAGCTAGGTGCGTTGGATTCTTTATTAGCATGCAGGGGATGATTTACCTAGCGACTAGCATGTATCGTCCATATTTTAAGTGTACTGGATAAGCAAAGACAAGTTTACCGTAGCCACCCACCTTAGCGATAATTCACCTCGGTCAAGCGATACTCCGTGCGAGCCTTTGAAAGTCTAAGTCCGAACTCCTGAAGGGCCAAGTCTGAAAATCCTTTGCCTCAAACGAGTCTTCTCGCTGAGCAAAGTAGTTTGGATTGTTGCACTTGCGCCGTTTGAATCGGCTGTCCGCTTGAATGGAATGGGTCGCTACATTATACACCACTCAGAAAAAAGTTTCATCATTGAGACTTTCTGAGCGCAAATCGTTATATCGCACTATCGAATCTATCCCAAATATAGCAATCAGTACCACTAGATCCATTTGAATATAATTTTCTACTCGTTCCTTAAACCATGTCGCGTGCATGCTGGGTCAGTCTCATTGAATGACTCTATCATTCAATCCAAGATCTGACTCGGTCTCTATTGCGTCTTAGTGCGGAACATATAGCTTAACACGGGGTACATTATAATCCATCATGAATAATGATCTAAGGCTGAGGTAACTTATACAAGTTATTATACTTGTCCATTCGAGTCTAACATTTTTACTTGCACTAGCATTCGAGATCAGCATATCGCGAGTCTGGATCGTGCACATATTCAAAGCGTCCTTCAAACATATGCATGTCAACCAACTTAGCGATAGTGAAGTCTTTGCACTTGAGTTCAATATATCATTGGGTCTTGGATCGTGCACACGTTTAAGGCATCTCTCAAACATATGCATTCAACCAAACTTAGTTATAGTGAAATTGGACAAGCTACTTGCGAAAAATTTCAAGGGTTCTTATTTTTACAAATTACAAGGATACTTTCGATATAGTCAATAAAATTTTAAGTTATTTCTATTCTAACTCAAATCATGCATTTGTACTACCGTTAAGTACGATCTATCTGATTTAACCGACTAGCGTTCATCCGTTCGGGTCAAAGATAGCACACGTTATCGTTCCTAGTCTAACTCTAAGTCTTGCTGCCCCAGTTCTATGGTATGTTCAAGTAATGTTCTAAAGTCCGTTACACAAGTTCATTCACTAAGCATAGGGTCGTCTGCCTAATTACTAGGTCAGCTCACAGGGTCATAGGTACAAGTTCAAGCACATGATTCATCGTGCAAATTTGTCGCACGATGGTCGTCCCATTTTCTAAGGTCAAACCATTGTTCATTTGTACAAAATATTCTATCCAAGCTCATTTTACTCAAATTTCTAAACATCGAGCATATATCATCCTACACATAATAACACATTTATTTGTACAGAGTTCGAGTCCGTTCAGTAAAATCCATGATATATCCAAGTTGCATGACAAGCCTAGCAATTCGCATTATCTATCTCCTTCAAACATGTTTTGATAGAATATATATATCCATTCTAAGTCTAGACCACCAAGCCATTGATTCAATTCTAAACCTTTGATTATAACTCCAAGTCATCCGACAAGATTCATGTATCCAATCACGAAACCATCAAGCGTGATTTATTCCAGGTTTTAGGCTAACTTATCCATAAAATACTTTCGATTCACTTGCATTCCCAAATTTGTCTTATCGTATTGAACCAAAAGTCAAGACGATCTATCAGTTGTCACGCTCCGGTCTTCTGCAAGTTCGATCATCCCCATTGGACGTGAGATCACCACGCCAACGCTCCCACTGGATAATCGTCCTAATCCGGGCATGACGCATGCACGAGCATAGAGTTACGCTCGCACAAGATAAGAACGTCAAACATTATGGTTATCTTCGAAACGATCGAGATACCTTATAATTTTACTTTTTGCCCCATCCAAGTTATATATAAAATCCACCAAGTTTTATTCGTTTATGCAGTGATTATAATTCGTCTAACAAAATCATCCAACTTCAATATTTTCGTTTGATAAATATATTGTCTACTTCTGGCATTCCTCAAATAACTAAGTTCAAATATTCAAGCCAAAGTCTATCCACTTTTGATACGTTATATTTCATCGAGTTCATTTGGAACAATCACCGAACATGTTACCGTGAGTTCGATCATCTCCGCCGGATATAAAATTACTACGCCGGCGCTCCCGCAGGATAATCGTTCTCGGTGGGACTGATTTCGAAGGTTATCTTTTCGAACTAGATTCAAGATCGTTCTTCCAAACTCCAGGTCAAATCCGTTATCGCTTACCTCTTTCATCGAACCACAATATTTTTTCTCAGGCTAACTTCCATTCGAGCGATATTTTATTCAAGTTCATATCTGTTTTTATTCAATTTGAAATCGCTCGTACGATCTACCAAGTTTCCAACAAGTTTTCTTAACCAAGATATCGACTTCATTTTCGTGAGTCCCTATTCGATGTAAGCCTTATCACTTATTTAAGACATTCTCAAATCATTCAATCCAACTATCGCATGAGACCTATGAATCTGTTTGAACATTTTTCAAATGATCTATACACCACTCAGGAATTGAGTCACCCAATCAAATCCTCAATTGTGTTCGCATCAATCACTAGCATATTCACCAAGTCGTTTCTTAGAATTTCTGCACGATACCTAAGCATCGCTTGATAAAATCTTAGTCTCGTATATGTATATCATGTTGATAGTCATCAGTATACCATATCTGATTTGTATCTGCCGATACAAAATATCGTCCGAGCTATTTCCCAAAATCCAAGCACGATTCTCAATATTCGCCTAAACGATAAATTTAATAATGTTTCTATCGGTTGCCATTCTAAGTCTGACTTATCCTTATCTGAACGTGTCATGCCCCAGTCCCAAAAATACGTAGGACTAGGACACGTAAGCATGCCAGCCGCATGGATATGGCAACTCCAATATATGGAAACCAAATCCATACGTACGCTGTAATATGAATATCAAATCCACAAGTGGTATAAAATGTAATACAAGTCACAGGATAAAATCTAAATCTTATCCACCAAAATCATATAGAAATAAATAAACAGTATCTATGAAACTAGATCTCAATAAGAAGTATCTAAGGATGATAGTTGGATGGAAACAAATCCACTACCAACTCGAATGGGAAAAGTAAATACAATATAAGTACAACACAATCAAACAAAATATAAGTATACCAGCTAGCAATCACGGCTCGAAGAGAAGACATCCTCGAAAACATAGGTAACCATCCAAATCTGCGCTCCTGCGGATACTCAAAAACAAATACACCTGGCAGGGGACGAGGTCCTCAGAGGGATATAACAAGATACTTAAACACATGCCAATAAAGTACTGAAATAAATATCCAATGGGTCGCCTAACCGTCTAAAGTGAATGCAGTTTAAGAACAACTTTCCCCACAAGTGAGCTATCTGGCTGAAAACTGGGATTTGGTATGGTTCTCTTTTGAAGATCCAGGGGCCCAAAGGCACGTCGTCTTTTGAACGGCGGAGGCCCGCCAATGTACATAATATATATATATGGGTCATCACCGCCCGTATCTCCAGTGGAGAATCCGGGTGCACAGGAGAAGTGCAAAGGAGCTCAAATGTGGTACTTGTTGTTCTCCCCACCCCATGCTCTAAGCATGTCATATCCATGACACGATTTGGTCCATAGCCTATTCTTAGTACCCTAGCCCAATCCTGTAACCAAACAAGGACAAGGATGGAACCACCGTACTACAATAAGCTATGTCCATGGACCTCTAATAACTGCCAAGTCTACTAGCATGCAAAGTTTCTAACAGCAGTTATTCCTAACGTACGGCCCACACGTACAGGAGGCCAAACCTGCACGCAAGTCCGTGATCTACATGAGACTCACAACTCGTGTAACAACTGTGTCACGGCCAATGAACCTAATAATGCTACATGATAATGGGGTAGTCTCATGAACAAGGTTAATGCAATACATAAATAAAAACATATCGCGACGTCACCGTCGCGCGCATTTTATATAACAATTAAAATATATGAACTAAAGACAGAAAATAAATATGCATGCAACATATGGAATATGAATAGCAGTACAATGGCAAGGTATACTTGCCTGGCAAGGAAGCTGCGATGTATCAATAACCTGCTCCAGAAATCGCGCAGAACAAATCCAACATCCTATGCACATATAATATAATGCAAATATAATCATTAGTCATTACACCAGCACATACGCAACCATATTTACACTGGACTCAGGGGGTACACTAGGGGTAATACTAGTCATCTAACACGGTCAATTATGCGTTGAATTACGCGGGGTCTCATCTTCAAGTGTTGTACACAATCAGACAGTCGACTGACAGGTGTCTAAGCCAGTACGTTAATGTACGTAAGGCGGACAATTCACAAGTGCTTAGGGTCAACATGGTCAAGGTGAGTACGGGACAGTCCACGGTATCCTAGGGTCGTACAGTCTGAATATTTATAGTCATAATTATAAATTAGCATTTAATTAATTACTTACAATTTACCAATTTATGTACATATCATATATTTATATATTTCTATATAACACCCAATTATTCATACCACTTGAATACATGTACTAAGTATCTATATAAATGTATATCAATGGGTAATATACGTGTACGCGTATATATACGTACACGCATGTGGGTTCACCGACTCAGGACCTGGTGTCAACTAACAACCAATAAGCAATACTAATATCCTACTGGCATACACACAAGCACATATAAAAGAGGAAGATGGACAAGTTCGTACCTCGGAGTACGTACACGGAATCGGCTGGACGACGACGAAGAGAGGTTGACGACGATGAGATAACGACGCTGCGATGATGATGAGGACGACAACGATGATGATGAGATGTCGATTCGTTTATTTATCCAATTAAGCAACTGTTCGACTGTTCTTCCATCATCAATGGATTGTACTTCATTATTCTGTTTCTTAGGATCCCCTTTACCAGCTGAAAACTTAATTGGAGGACCCCACAGCAGCATGGGATAACGGGACACTAAAAATCTATCACAAAGATCTGTATTCATCTGTGCTTGTCTGCACAGTCTACCCGTGTCATAACTATGATTCCAGGGTGCACTGCACCTGGCCCGTTGAATAGTCTTGCAACCTTCTCATAATGAAGCTTATAATTTCTGCAAGCAGGACACCAGTGTGCGAAGAACTCGACGATGGCGAAGTCGGCGGGGGACTTCTTGAAGAAGGCCTCGAAGGTGGAACTGTTGAGGTCGACGGCGGCGTTGGCGCCGGAGAGAACTGGGACGTCGACGATCGACCGGGAGTCGGAGCTGTGGGACAAGAGGAGGAGGAGGAGAAGTAGAGGGAGGTCCAGGGAGGAGTTCGCCTGGTGGTGAGCGGAGATGGTCGTGGCGGAGCTCCGGCGAGGCCAGGCAGGGAGGAGTTCGAGCACAGGGAGAGGGAAGATGAGTAGAAGTCGGCTGATTATTTGCTTTTAGGTTTTGGGGTTTTGTTTAGGTGGAGGAAAAGAATTTCAAGGTGTATTTATATGCAAAGAGGTGGGATTTGAGATTGACCTAGGTTTTGGTGTTTGACCTAGGTGTTGGACTTGGTCAACATCTCCTAGGGATGGCCTTGGGCTCACATGAGGGTGATGGGCTAGAAATTACAATTATTTAATTGCAAGGGTTAGATTAAAATAGGAGGACGATGTTGCGCGCTTGCACATCCAAAAAATTATGGAAAAATCCATGTGAAGGGAAAATTGCGTTTCTTCATGAATTGTCCAATGGTGGGGACACCTCAGTGCATTTTTGCATAAAAGCCCCCAACAATTGGAAAAATACACAAAGGCGGAAATTGGATTTAATTAATTAAATCGGAACGCGCACGATGTTAGAATTAATTAGGAGTACATGGGATTAAATTTAGGCGGGGCACAAGTGTCAGGGCGTAGAGGGGACAGTGTAGAATATTAATAAAATCTGGGTTGTACAAAACGGTCAAGATGGTGTCTTCAATTTCGATTGGGACGCACAAGGGTACAAATTGGATTTTATTTCGAATTAAGGAATAACGTCCGCGACGTTTATTGTGCGGCTCAAATATAGCACAAGGAATAATATTATGAGTTGCACAAGGGCCAGAAAGGTAGACGGGCACGTCTAGGTCAATGTTGTGAAATTCGTGGATAGGCAACGGCTAGTGAGGTGCTCCAATTATCGAAGCGACGGTAAGGTGCGCTACGTGTCATAATTATTGCATAATTAAATAAAAGCCGTGTTCTAATTCTAATTGGGTTCAAACTAGCCATAATTTCACTATCTAAGCCAAGTAACCCTAATTTTGGGTGAGGGAGTTTACAGAACGATATCTCAATCTCGCTTGCAAACTTGCTTGCACCAAAAGGGTCTCGGCATGCGATACTCTACACAACTTAGGTGAATGGCTGTGTGCATAGCTAACTGTTTGAACAATATTTTATTTTGCACATTAATCAGCTGGGTGATCACGTATAGGCATTCGGGTTTGCATATAACTTACAAATTCTAGCACGAGTCTATTCCACAAATCTAACACAGGTCGACACAAAGGCCTTCGCATCACAATTTTGTACAGGCAATCATATCATTCACATGCAATTTTTTGAAAGTATTTAGACTCATTGTATGGAACATTCCATCGGGTCAACGAGAGAGAGTGTATGCACATAACCCATAAAAGAGCTTTCGAAACTGAGAAAATCGATACGAAGTCCAAAGGCCTATAGCCATGCTCTGATACCAATATGTCACGTCCCGATCTTCCACAGGTAATCGGCCGTCTCCGCTAGGCTCGAATCACATCGTTCCTATCTGGATGTGATACCGCACGAGCGTAAGTCGCGCCCGTACAAGGCTATGATCCGAACATATGGTAAAATGTCTAAGCCACAGAGTCGCACAAATAGTCTGATTGCAGCGGAATAACAAACACACAGGCGATTGGTAACAAGTTCACAGAGTCGTCAGTAGAGAAAGCATTGAATAACACAAGTATAGAAGTAAAACAAGGTCTTTATTGATATTGAACAAGTGTTACTAGCGGCGCTAGGCCGAGATTACAAGTCGCTCAAGCTTCTCTCTCTTTAAAACAGTAAAAGTGTGCCAAGTGGCTACAATTTTCGAATGATACATAGGCGATTTTCTAACATTATGTCTTGTATATGTGCTTCAGTTCCGTACGCAACGTTCCAAGGCTTCAGAGTGAACTCCACGCCTTAACACGCACGAAGGAGGCATCTGCACCGAACGAGGTTTCCCCGTACCCTGCAAGCAAACTGGTAGGTTATCAGTACATGAATGCACTGGCAGGGAGGCTTCTCACCCACTCGACAAATCCAAACACGTTATATAGGTTTCGTGCACCATATATTAAGTTATCTCTCTAGTCTTACCTTAGGATCAGTTTCATGGCAATGATGTTAAGCCTAACCCATGTGGCAGTGCGCCATACGATATAAAGGAACATGGAGAGACTTACCAACTTACCATTTGTCCTTTCCTGTCCTAGGCAAACCAAGTTAAATCAAGCACGAGCATATATAATAAAATCCAGGGACAATAACATAAGCAAACACAAGTGTAGTGAACGAGATTATGTTTTGGGTGCATAAATTTACACGGATTATCCAGGCGTGTTGCAATGGACGTTCAAGTATTCAATGGATTGCTCAGGTTGCTTAATTTGTATAGATGACTTATACTCATATCCGTTCAGGTGTTTTCGATTACTGGATGCGATGCAATGACTCGTACGCTGGTTGTCGCTAAGCGAGGATAACTTATTTATATGAACTGGAGTCGCTGGCATAGCCATATAAGATGAGTTATAGTCGTCGACGAGGATGGAATGCAACGAAAGCACATGAGGTGCTACAAACCTTTCTGTCCTTGCACATGATGACTATCAGCCTATATCTGCAAAGGCGACGCTACGTTAGAGGATACGCCACCCAACTCTGTACATGAAGGCTGTATGAATTCCATCTGGATCGGATTATCCCCGGTGTCCCGAAGACCGTCCGTGGAATGAGATCCGAAGATCCCCCTTATTTCCAAGTTGTCCGCGATATACAAGTCTTGGTCTTCCAACTTCACAACATGACATGATAATTCTTGATTCTTGTTCTGAACGAGCATTGCTCCACGAGCTGTAATTCTTGATTTGCTTGACATAATTCTCGTTCAGTGTTCAACTTGCCTTAATGTATTCCCCTGGTTCGGGGATTGCCTTGGCGACCTAACGGTCCCGTATACTTGCAGGTTCATATTGCACAGAAGGACTATTCGATGGTCTTCTGGCTAACTAGATGCATGCACAATACGGATATGGTTACTTGATTTGTGGCATAAATTTATGGCAAACATTAAAACGAGGCAATAAGTACAAGTTAACATATAAGCAGGCAAGCATGCATTCATATGAAACATAAATATTTATGTTGGCATGGTCTATGTATAAAGCAATGAGTAAAATCGTAAAGGGACATACCGAGCGACATAATCTAGGGACGTGCAGTATAAACAAGTGAATAGTACACTACGAGGAGTATATATACCATTCTACTTGAGGCATAGCGGGGTCTAGTTGCACAAGGCAAATATAGAATGCGAGGGTCCATTTATAAGCAAAGTTTCATTTCCATGTTCTAACACAAGCAATACAAGTTGGGATTATTCCCTTAGCTAGGTAAGTTGGATTTTTTATTAGCATGCATGGGGTGATTCACCTAGCGACTAGCATGTATCGTCCATATTTTAAGTGTGCTGGCTAAGCAAAGACAAGTTTATCGTAACCACCCACCTTAGCGATGATTCGCCTCGGTCGAGTGATACTCCGAGCGAGCCTTTAAAATTCTAAGTCTGAACTCCTGAAGGGCCAAGTCTGGAAATCCTTTGCGTTAAACGAGTCTTCTCGCTGAGCAAAGTGGGTCGGGTCATTGCACTTGTGCCGTTTGAATCGGCTGTCCGCTTGAAGGGAATGGGTCGCTACACTATTGAAGAGATTGTTAGATGCTACTGCCGCAACTGCCTGGTTGTCGCAGTATATTAGTACATTCAAAATCTGCACACCAACCATTGGAAGATCCTACATGAGCTTCCAAAGCCAATTTGCTTCATCTGTTGTAGTTGCAAGTGCATAAAACTCAGACTCCATTGATGAGCGTGAGAGCATAGTCTGCTTCTTCGACTTCCATGATATAACAGCTCCACCCATTGAGAAAATATATTCCTTATGTGGATCTCTCGCTCTCTTATTCTGAGTACCAACTAGCATCACTGAAGCCTTCTACCACTGTTGGATCTCTGTGGTAGTAAAGTACAAACTTATGAGTCTTTTTGAGGTATCTCATTACCCTCTTCACAGCTTTTTCGTGTTCAACACCTGGGTTACTCATGAATCTACTCAGCATCTCTACAACAAAAGCAATGTCAGGCCTAGTGGCATTTGTAGCATACATCAAGCTCCCGATGATGCTAGAATACTCCAACTGTCTGACACTTTTTCCTGGGTTAGACTTCAGTTTCTTGTCACACCTATATGGAGTATCGATCCCTGGAAGATCCTGATATCCATAGCGTGTGAGCATCTTCTCTATGTTGTGAGCTTGTGATAGAGCAAGCCCAGCTTTCGTCCGGATTGTCTTAATTCCAAGGATGATATATGCATCTCTCATGTCCTTCATACTGAATTTAGACGAGAGGAATATCTTTGTTCTAGTGACACATTCTTCATCCATGCTTAGGATTAGCATATCGTCCACATAGAGACAAACGATGACACCTCTATCAACAGCAAAAATTTTGAACACACACTTATCAGTTTTGCTGACCATGTAGCCCTTTGATCTGATAACTTTATCAAACTTCTCATGCCATAATTTGGGAGCTTGCTTCAGACCATACAAAGATTTATTAGTTTGCATACTTTGTTTTTGAGACCTTTGACGATAAACCCTTCTGGCTGCTACATGTAAATCTCCTCAATCAGTTCACCATTCAGAAATATTGTCTTGACGTCCATCTGATAAATCACTATTATGTGAATAGTATATAGAGCAATCAACATCCTGATAGTGTCATCCGTACAACGGGAGCATACGTGTCGAAGTAGTCAACCCCCTGTATCTGAGAAAACCCCTTGACCGCCGTCCTTGGCACAATCTGTAGCCGTTGGAGGACAAGATGGCTAGACTGGGACAGACCCTTGTCAGCACATCGGAGGAGATGAAGCTAAAGCTAAAGGAGCTAGCATAGCCTTAAACTTGTCAATAATTTTGTCTGCTTTCATCTTCTTCTTAAAGATCCACTTGCATCTGATGGATTTAGCTCATTCAAGGAGATTGACTAACTTTCATGTATTATTAAAAATTATCGAGTCAAACTCGTCATGGACAGCCTCTTTACAGAAAATAGCATCTCTGGTCTTCATTGTCTATTTATAGATAAGCGGATCAGCTTCCATATGATAGGTAACAAAGTCTTCTAAGAAGTCCTTTGGGCTCCTTACTCGATTTTTTTCTCGGCTCAGTGGGTTCTGGTTCAAATGTTGTCTCATCAACGGTAACTCCTTCTTGGACTACTTCTTTTTGAGAGGTACTTGCCTCATCTGTGCTAGCAGCATTCTCTGGGACATCCGCGAGAACAACATTCTTGTGCCTAGCAAACTTGTCTTCAAAGAATTCTGCGTCGCAAGATTCTATGATATGATTATATTCGATATCAAGAAACCTCTGAGCATCACTCTTATCAGCATAGTCCAAAAATATGGTCTTCGTAGTTCTCGTTCCCAACTTCTGAATATAGAGATCTGGAAGCTTCACATACGCCAGACACCCCTACACTCGAATGACATTCAAGTTGGGTCTGACCTTGAACCATAGTTCATAAGAAGTGATGTCAGATATCGTGAATGGTACTCTATTCAGAATAAACGTAGCCGTAAGCGCTGCTTCTCCCCAAAAGTACTTTGAAAGTCCTGCTATAAGCAACATAGAGTTCATCATCTCTGTCAGCGTCATGTTCTTCCTTTCTGCTACACCATTAGATTGGGGAGAATACAGAGTAGTTGTTTCGTTGACAATTTTATGTTTTTTGCAGAACGATACGAATTCTAAGGAACGATATTCTCTGACTCGATCGATTCTGAGTCTTTTGAGTTATTGACCGGTTTGATATTCTGCTTCAGCCTTGAAGTCCTTGAACTTCTCGAACGCTTCATTTTTGACTTTAGAAGATATATGAATGCATACTTCGAGAAATCGTCAATGAAAGTGATAAAATACTTTATTTTGGCCTTTGTGGAGAATTGCTTAAAGTCACAGATATCTGAGTGTACTAACTCCAGAAGATCTGTGCTTCGGTTCACCCTTCTGAACGGCTTCCTGACGATCTTCGTCTACGCACAGACTTCACATTTTTCTACCTTCTTACCCCTATATTTGGAGATAAGGCCTAGACTAGACATCTTGTTAATGCATTTATAATGCACATATCCTGGTCTATTATGCCACAACTCAAGAGAATAACCAGAAGTAGAGACTGCATTGATCCAAACAGAAGGAGTTACAAGCTGTAGTTTAAATATTTCTTCGGTACATAAAGCTTTTTCGAAGTATGTTCCCATATAGGACATTACCATCTGACCGGCATTGATATCCATCCTCAGGCCCGCCTTGCACATCAGACTCCCAGAAACCAGATTCTTGGCGATCATTGGTATGTACTTCACATTCTCCAGTGTAAGTGACTTTCCAGAAGTCAGCTTCAGCACTACTGTCCTGATCCCCAGTACTGCAACTTGAGACTTATCCGCCATCGAGACTTTCTCAGAGGTAGGCTCGTACTTGGCGAATATCTCCTTCTTAGAGCACACGTAGCAAGATGTACCAGTGTCCACCCACCAGTCAGTGTCCATGCCATATGACTCAACCTGCATAATCATAGCAACTAGGTTAAGCTCACCTTGCTCTTTCGGTTTAGGCTTCGACCTACAGTCGCTCTTGTAGTGACCCTTCTTGCCGCAGTTGTAGCACGTCACATCAGTCTTCGGCTTTGGCTTGAATTGAGCTGACTTCACCTTCAGCTGGTTGAAGTCCTTCTTCTTCTTCTTGAAGGAAATTTTTTGTTTTCCTTTAGAGTCACTAGCATGTATCATGTTGGCCTTAGCCAACTACTTGGACAAGGAGTCCAAATTAAGTTTCCCTCTAGCTTCATCTTCAATGTGAATCCAGTGAAGATCTTCGAGCTGGATCTCCATTTTTTTGCAGTACATGTCAGTCTTGAACTTGATCCAGTCTGGAGGAAGTTTGGTGATGATAGCCCCCACCATAAATTTGTCTTCCTGCTTCATGCCCTCTTCCTCTAGTTTATGATGCATCTTCAGAAGTTTCTTAACTTGTGATAACATCACCTTCTCGTCCTCAAATTGTAGAGTGAAGAATTTCTCGACAAGATAGATTTTAGACATTTTTAATTTAGTCAGTTTTGTAGTGCTTCTCAAGAGATTATCAGACATCTCTTGCCTTCTCTTTCTTGCTGTAGGACTCTGCCATCGAGTTGTCCATAGCATTGAGAATTAACAACCTGCAGAGGTCGTTATCTTCCTTCCACTTGGAGTTTGCATCCTGTGCCACACCAACTGCAAGCTCTCGTATTGCTTCTCAAGAGATTATCAGACATCTCTTGCCTTCTCTTTCTTGCTGTAGGACTCTGCCATCGAGTTGTCCATAGCATTGAGAATTAACAACCTGCAGAGGTCGTTATCTTCCTTCCACTTGGAGTTTGCGTCCTGCGCCACACCAACTGCAAGCTCTCCTCTATCTTCGGAAATGGTAGGTTCAGGATCAACCAACACATAAGCAACTTTGACAAGACAAAGATTCAAGGGGATCTTCATCTTCTAAATGTTGTAGTGTTCGCCATCAAACTTCTCAAGCTTGTGAAAGCTAGTATCGAGAAGGTTTGAGCGGTTGTCCATTCTAACTAGGATCTTGCCTTGAGATTGTTAGTCCCGAAGCCAATTCAAAGTAGAGGAGGTCCACAAAGTAGAGACTCACACAAGAGTTCGTCTCTACAAAAGTTGGTGTACTGTGAGTCACTCGAGAGCACCTCTACAGTGATACACAACTCCACAACAGCACTAAACCACGAGCATATTATAAACTGACAAAGGAGAAAGAGAAAAAGCAAACACTGCAAGAAACATAAAATCGTTCTTCTCTTTATGTTCGCAGACGCTACAACGAGAATGAACGAGAATAAGAAAATAAACACAAATGAAGGAACTCCTGCTGGGGTGATCAAAACCACCAGTGCTCAAGGCAAGATTCGCGCTATACGACGAACTGCCCCCAGGATCCAGCAAGTTCACACGAGAACTTCTAGAACGCTCTTGGTCACCTTCGGATCACTCAAAAAAATACTTTGCGCATAAAAGAGCGCATGACGTGCTAAGTGTAATGTGCGCCAACAAAGTGCCACTTTGCGCCCTTGAGCTCGAGCCCGAGTCTGAGTCGTTCGGGGCTTAACTTCTAAGAAAAATTTTCCAAAGGTGGTGACAAAATTAAGATTATCATAATGGGGTTCACACTTAATTCCTCTGGGAAAATCAACCCACATGAACCACCACCCATGCGCATATATCAATACTAAGCAAAGCTATATATTGAGATATACACATTGGTGGTTTTTCAATGTGGGACTAAATCTCCCAAAGCAAAGTGGAAAACACCAACACCCTTTGGTAAATGAAATCATTATCCTTTAAAAATTATCGAGATGTACAACTCAAAGTCCTTATAAATTCGACGGAGGACCCTCCCAAGTGCGATTACATTTCGAAGACATAGAGTATTAGTTTTTATTTTTTTTGTTCGATTAGTATTGGATTATGTATGACTAGTAAATTCAAAACTTTGCACGTAAAACAATTTTTTTCCTTCTGTTATTAATGTGAAATTATTTAAATATAATTAAATTAAAATTTATTATATATATATATATATATATATATATATATATATATATATATATAAAATTAGAATTTGTGATATATTTGATTATATTTTTTTTATAATTTGTTACGGATATATTTCAATGAGTCTTCAAAACGAAAGCGTATATCCTCACGTAATTAAAAATTAAAAAAATAAATACATTTAACTACTTAATATTATCTAATTACAAAACAAACACCTCTTCTAACTCTTGTGGTTAAAGTTAGAGGTATTTTTTCTGATTGAGTTGGGTTTGAATCCCTAGTGTTATCTATAACAAATTATTTTTTTCAACAATTTTAAATAGTATTATTTTTTTAAATAATTAATTGATGATATACATACGGCTTAGACGGTTCAATTTTGAGCCGTTTCCAAGTCCCCTTATATTATTAGAGATAGAGAGATAGTATTTTAAATATTGAATATCTACTCATCCCACGTAATTAATAATTAAAAAAATCTAAAAAAATTATAATTATTCGTGTATGTGTTTTTCTTACGTTGAAACATCTTAAAGTTATTATAATTACCTGAACATATATTCAAAATTATATATATATATATATATATATATATATATATATATATATATATATATATATATATATATATATATATATATATAACAAATCCAAATAAAAATATATTCAATATTTAAATTAAATTAATTAAACTAATATTTATATCTAAACATATATCCAAAATTTACAAACACAAACATGTATATATATATATATATATATATATATATATATATATATATATATAATAAATTTTAATTTAAATATATTCAAATCATATTTCAACTATTTTAATATAATTTTAATTTTTGTTTAATTTTTCAGTAATATCATAGAAATTTTATATCTAATTTTTCAACAAAAATATACAGAACAAATTTTAATTTATAAATATTTAAGCTATTTTTCAAAAATATTAGAAAAAATATTACATGCAACGCACGTACATTTACTAATTTCTTTAGAGACTGAATGCGAAGAAGAATAAATTAGGGGTGAGCAACGGTTCAGTTCGGTTCAAACCGAACCGGATATATAAAAACCGAAATAACTGTAAACCATATTTCTCAAAACCGAAACCGAAAAAAAACTAACCGAACTAATTCGGTTCGATTTTCGGTCGGTTCATTTTTATGGGCCAATGGACCGGACCTTTACATTTTAGCAAATGGGCCAATTTAAATATTATAATTGTCGTATTTATGAATTATTACAATTATTGAGTAAAATATATATATATATATATATATATATATATATATATATATATATATATATATATATATATATATATATATATATATCGATTGAGGGTAGAGAGAGCGCTCAAAGAAGTGCCGATAGAGAATAGGAGGAGAGAGTGCGCTCAGTTAGGATTAGAAAAATATATTAGTATATATAGATTGATGGTAATTTGTTAAATTACTAAATCTAAATCGATTTTCGGTTCGGTTCGGTTATTCGGACCAAGAACCGAAAATCAAACCGATATTTTAAAATTTTAAAATTACAAACCGAAAATCGTACCGATAACTTAAAAACCCAACCGTTTATCGTATTTCGGTTTGATTTGGTTCGGTTCGGTTCGATTATCGGTTTCCAACCATTATATGCTCACCCCTAGAATAAATTACAGACCACCACAACAACCACGCCAATGAGTGGACATTTATGCAAAAAATTGCATATGGGTAACAACTTATTAATTTTGAAATGTTTAAGATATTTTTTTCATTAATTATAATAGTTCATGGGTGAACAATATTATTGTGAGAAATGTTATAATTTTTTTGAAGTCACAAAATTGTTGTGAGGAATGGTTTGAATTTTTTTAAGGTCATAACTTTTGTGAGGAGAGGCCACAATTCTAGTGACTCATGTATGATATATACGATCCTCCAATAACATATTCATTTTCTTAATCAGAAGCACAAAAACATTTGTCTAACTTTATAAAATAGCAATGAACATAGTGTATAACTTCTTAGTTGCAATTGGTAGTGATATAAAATATAACCATTTATTTCTAATATAAATAATGCAATGTACTATTAGTTGAAATATTGGAGATAAACCAAATAGTTTGTTTTACTTTATAAAATAATTCAAATTTTTACTTTTAAAATGAGTAAAAGTTCTCATGCATAACATACTGGAAAATAATTCTCTCTGGTTGGTTTTATTGAACGTTTGACAATTGTATTTGATACATACCTCCTCCATCTTTAGCTTCATTGTCTATGTTTTCCTTTTCAGAGCTTTAACCTACATTTTAATATTAGAGAATACTGAATCATAAGGATTTATCTAGCTCAAGTTCAACAAACTGAAGCAGATCAACAACTTGAGACTAGCTTAGCAAGTTCCACTCAGTCATATAAGTTGACTTGTTACTTGAGTGCCAACTAATATTGTATGGTTAGCATAAGTAGTTGTATCATAACTGGTGGTTATAAATAAACAAAAGTAAAAAAAATCTCAGTTTATAATTTTCTTTACATATTTTTTATTGTCAAATCTCAGTTAAACCTTTCTCAATCTGCATTTAGATTTGGTTTAAGTTTTGGAGTCTTATCAATAATTTTAGATTGTATATTTAAGATTGAAAATTGGAAGGATAAGGCCATTTCCAACCCATCCTCAAAAATTCTTTCAATTTGAGGACTTAAAAAAAAATATTCCTGTATTACGCTATCCTCAAAATTTTACATCTCCAATCCATCAATTCTCAAATAATAAACAACCATTATTTATTTCTACATAAATTAATTTCTTCACAATTATTTAATATAATCATATACATTATTATCTTTTAAGTCAATGTATTTTAATTTTAGAAAGTTTGATATTAGTCTATTAATTTATGCGAAATTATTTAAATATTATTTTATTAATCAAATGAATCTAATAAAAATACAGAAAAATTACTGTAGCGAAATAAATTTATATTAAATTCATGAAAACGAAACAAGTTTGCAAAATTTTGAAAAAAATACACACGCCAACAGTGTTGGCGGAAAACACAACTGCTGTACACGTAGGCAGAAAAAAAAATTTTAAGTGGGGCCCACAAGCCAATTTCCGCCAACACTGTTGGCTGAAATTCCCCCCCACCCCCCAATTTCAGCCAACTGTGTTGGCGAAAATTGGGTGTGGGGGCCCACGGGTTAATTTGATTGGTTCGGTTCGGTTTGTTTGGTTGGATGGGTTTGTTTGGTTGGTTTGTTTTAATTAGTTTTGTTTTTGTTTTTGTTTTTGTTTTATTTATTTAGTTTTATTTTGTAATTAGATTTAAGAAAATTTAATTTGTTTTATTTTGTAATTAATGAAATAAAATTAAAATAAATTAGTTGTAAAGAAACATTAGGATTTTTTTTTTAAATGGTTTGATTTATGTAGAAAATTGTAAAAAAAATGTTACTTAAAGAAAAAAAAGGTTATTGCAATCTTTGATAAAAAAAAAGTAAATAAAGAAGAAAAAAATAAAATAAAAACTAGTATTTATTTGTCTGATCTAATTTTATGTTTATTTTAATGGTTTAGTTTATTTTAATGGTTTGTCTCCTCCAAATAAAAATTAAACCAAACCAAACCAAAATTCTAAAATTAATTTTAATGGTTTTTCTAATTTTTTTTTGGAGGTCGAAACATCGTTTTAAATTCGTGGCCCCCCACACCCAATATAAATTAATTTCGCTACAGTAAATTTTAAATATTCGAAAAAAAGGACCGAAAGTAAAATTTGGAGGTCAAAATATCGTTTTTTTGCGATTCTGAAAATTTAGGAAGTCCGTAAAACGGTAGAACCGTTTATCCCGTACTACTTTTCGATACGATCATTTTGGCACAAACTGGAGCTTGTTTCGATCTCCTAGTCAAAAGTTATGATACTTTAAAGTTTTAAATTTTATATTTTTGCCTGTAACATGTGCGTCTTGTTCCGGCTAAATTTTTTTTCTACACGATTTGTGTTACTCTCGTCGAAAACATACAAATCGACTTATTGTTTAACGAAAAACGGTTACAAAACAAGTAGTTATGGCCGTTCGAAGTCTGCTCGACGGCAGACGTAATATTTTTACGGCAGATTTTTATTATTATTTTTTTTAACGTCTGTTAACGGCGAAAAAATTAACGATAGAAATATAATATTTAAAAATATAAACGTCCAATTGATGTTTTTTCGTAATTTTTTAAACTTTTATGATTTAGATAAAATTTATACAAATTTTGATGCTCTGGAAACAAATTTCCAAAAAAAATATTTCTAAATATTTCTTTCCAATTAATTTATTTTTATTTTATTTCGTTAAAATAAATTTTCTTAAATCTAATTACAAAACAAAACTAAATAAATAAATAAATAAATAAAAACAAAACTAATTAAAACAAACCAACCAAACAAACCCATCCAACCAAACAAACCGAACCGAACCAATCAAATTAACCCGTAGGCCCCCACACCCAATTTTCGTCAACACAGTTGGCTGAAATGGGGGGGGGGGGGGGGGGAGGGGCAATTTCAACTAACAGTGTTGGCGAAAATTGGCTTGTGGGCCCCACTTTAAATTTTTTTTCCTGCATGCGTGTACAGTAGTTGTGTTTTCCGCTAACACTGTTGGCGGACTGTGTCTTTTTTTAAAAATTTTGCAAACTTGTTTCGTTTGCATGAATTTAATATAAATTTATTTCGCCATAGTAATTTTTCTGATAAAAATATACTAATAACAAATATATTCAACAGAAAATTTACTGTACCGATAATAAATTTATATTAATTAAGTATAACGATAGAAGTTTTAAAAAAGTTTAAAATTTCGATACATATCGCTAACTGAGTTGGCAAAAATTAGGATAGCTCGATTTTCGCCAACCCAGTTGGCGAAAATCCGACAAAAACTGACGTGGAATCCGACGTGTTGGAGAATGGCTGGGTTTTCGCCAACTGAGTTGGCAAAAATTTGGTTGACTCGGTTGGCGAAAATGTGATGGGATGGTTTTTTTTTTTGTTTTTTGGATTTTATGTTTAGGGTTTGATTTGGTTTGGATTTTTGTGTTGGTTTGATTTGTGTTGGATTTTTTTGGGGTTTTTTGTGTTATTTTTTTTGGTTTATTTTCTGGGTATGCTCATAAATATTGTAACGTTCGTATTTTTACAACGACTATTTTTAAAAAAAGGTTGTTGTAGCAATATTTTTTAAATAAATTAGAAAAAAAATAAAATTTACCAAAATAAAATATGCCAAAAAAAATCTGCCGTAAAAATATTACGTCTGCCGTCGAGCGACCATAACTATTTGTTTTAAAATTATTTTTCGTTAAACAATAGGTCGATTTGTATATTTTTGACGAGAGCAACAAAATTCGTGTAGAAAAAAAATTTCATCCGAAGCAAGACGCACATGTTACAGGCAAAAATATTAAATTTAAAACTTTGAAGTATCATAACTTTTGACTGAGAGATCGAAACAAGGTTCAGCTTGTGCCAAAATAACCGTATCGAAAAGTACTACGGGATAAACTATTTCACCGTTTGACGGACTTACAAAATTTTTAGAATTGCAAAAAAAAATGATGTTTCGACCTCCAAATTTTACTTTCGATAATTTTAGTTTCCAGTTTTTTATTATCTATACTAATTTGTTATTATCTATACTAATATGATTGATAATTAGTTTGTTTTAGTTATCTATACTAATTTTTGGAGGCCGAAAATAAAAAAAAAACTAAATTAGTATTGTCAAAAATTAAAAAAAATAAACACAAAAAAACCAACACAAAAACCCCTAAAAAAAACAAACCAAAAAAAATTCGCCATCAGAGATGGCGAAAGTTTTCGTAATTTCAAATTTTTGGAAAATTGTTTCGTTTTAGTTAAAATATTTTCTGTAGAACAAATTTTCTGGAAAATAAACCAACAAAAAAAACCAAAAAAAAAAACAACACAAAAATTATTATCTGTACAGTAAATTTTCTGAAAGAACAGAAAAAGAGTTGTTGTAAAAATATAGAACATACCCAAAAAATAAATCAACAAAAAAATAACACAAAAAAACACAAATCAAAAAAAAAAAAAAAATCAACCCAAATCAAACCCTAAACATAAAAAAACAAAAAAACAAAAACAAAAACAAAAAACCAACCCATATCACATTTTCGCCAACTTAGTTGTTGCCAACTCAGTTGGTAAAAATCCACCTATCCTAATTTTTGCCAACCCAGTTGACGATATGTATCAAAATTTAATTTTTTTAAAAACTTATATCGTTATACTTAATTAATATAAATTTATTATCGGAACAGTAAATTATCTGTATATTCAATAGTAGGCTCTATTGGAATATCTCAATAAGAACATTCCAATGGTATAATTATTATATTATTTATAATTATAAATTAGACAATATGGTAAGTTAATTAGACAAATTAGTCATGATTAATGGATCCTCAAATTTGAGGATTTTTTCTCTCTTCCCTCAAATTTGAGGATCCGTCCTTCTTCCCTCAAAAAAATTGAGGAAATTCCCTCAATTTGAGGCTTGGTTGGAGATGAATTTTGAAGAAAATTTCTTAATTTGAGGTTTGAGGACTTGGGTTGGAGATGGTCTAATAGGGGTTACATATTTCCATTACTGTGGTAAAATAAAATCCAAGGCCTCCATTAGAAAAAAATTTGCTTTCCTAAAAATATTGTTTGGACAATAATATCCTTATTTTATTTTCAAATTCTAACTTCTATATCAAACATGTAAATTTAGGTAATAGAAGCATTATGAAGATAATGAAAGAATATTTATGAAAAGCTAAATAAATTAAGATTAATTTTTTATATTTTATTCTAACCTAACCAAACATGTGTATAGAAATGCTAAATTATTTCACATGGAAAAGAAGAAAGATAAATTTATAGAAATACAAAAACTTCACCACCAATTCATGACTCTACATTTTGCATTAGTATTAATATTGATCATGTTGGTTCGTTCGAAATTATATGTATATTTTTTTTAATAAAATTGATATTCACCATGTCGTGTTATTTCGTTTGAGGTTAGTCTTAAAAATACTGTTTAGATTTTGTTCACGTTAATTTTTATCTATCCGATTACGTGTTTATTGTAATATATCCGGTGCTTGATATTCCGGGTTCAGATTATCTAAACCATCGGTTTAGTCCATCAGAAGATCACAGCCGTTGAATACCGAACTAGACCTAGTTAACAGATCAACCATCCCCTACAAATCAAACGGCCCAGAAATCGATAACTTAAAAACCTAATCCACCGAAACCCTAAAAGCCCCCTCAATAGAACTCTATTTATAGGTTGAGGATTCTCTCTTTCCTCCACGCCTCAATCTCTCTTCCTCCCTAATTCATTTTTTTGCAAAGGAATTTTTTATTTTTCTTATAAATGTTTTTATTTTAATTTGCATTGTTTTCATTGTTGATGCAGTGATGAGCCTTATATGTGGACTAGAGTTTCTGATACTGGCTCTAATCGGTAGTATTTGAAGACTAACCCTTGGCTGTCTGAGCATCTATTTCTGATCACTATTTTTTTTTTCTTTGAATATAGAAATTAGCATATTTCGTTTTGGAAAAAATATGAAGAATTTTAAAAAAATATATGCGTCCATTACCAATTCTGGTGGATAAAATTGGTTCCACTTGATATAATGGCTCGGACGCTATAACGAATGATTTGTGGTGATCCTGATCTGTGGATCTTCTTCTTTGCCATCTGGTCTTGGAAACGCCACACACATGTATCTTTAATTAAGCATGTTTTTGTTTTATTTTGAGTATGTTGATGCAGTGATGAGCCTATATTATGTGGACTAGAGTTTCTGATTTGGTTATAATTACCAATATTTGAAGACCAACCCTTGGCTGTCTGAGCACCAATAAATTGGTCAAATACCTTTTTTATTTGGGTTTAATTCTTGGATTTTGATTTTTTTAGATTTTAGGGATGCATTTCTAGGTTGTTCCTGATCTGCAGGAGAAATTATTTAGTGGAATTTTAGTTTTTGATTTTTTTCTTCTTCTGAGAATTTTTGGTCGTCTTATTTTAAATTGTTAATGGTATTTGGTAATTTTTTGTTTAATTTTTAATTTTTGATATTATCATGTGTTATTATAATATTAAATGGATACACTAAGGTAAAAAAATTTGGTTGAGTAGTAGAAAATCAGCAGATTGAGTTGGGGAGTTAGGGGGACGGATTATTCTTTCGGGATAATGTGTCCAAAGGCATATAATGTAGATAATGTGTCCAAAGAAATACAATGCAGTGTTACAATTTTTTTTTTATGTTATGTTCGATCCCTAATGTTATGTTGGAACCCGGATGTTATGTAAAAAAATTTAAAAAAGAAGAGAAAAGAATGGATACACTATTAACCGCGGTTATATGAGCTGTTTCATTGAATAATTTCTTGCTTTGTATATTTATCTCTATATTTATTACATTTACTAGAATTTTAGTTTTAAACTTTTGATAATGAAAGTTTTTTTATTAAGTATTGTGTATATTTTATTGGTTATAAAGATTAATAAATGTTTTGCATTTGGATATAAGTTTTATATATTTACAGAAAATTTATTGTATCGATAATAAATTTATATTAATTAAATATAGCTATAGAAGTTTTAAATTTTAAAATTTGTATTTGCGAAAATTTGGAGAACTTGATTTTCGTCAACTGTGTTTGTACCAAAATTTTCATTTAATTTCAACTGATTGTTGGACTTTTGACTTGACCCGCCAATTTAGGCGTTGGATTTTTCTGTCACTCTAAATCAAATCCATTGTATTCTAAATTAATTGCACAACTTTTGTAAATTATATATTTAATTCTGTGATGGGCACTTGTGTCGTTACCATCAATTTTGAGACACCAACTTAATCCGTCGAGCCATATTTATTCTAATTAAATTGGGATACCAACTTTGACTAATCCTATTTTAATTCTTATTTAATTCTAATGTCTATTTAATTAAATTTATGTAAAACACACAACACTCCCTCACTCTACAAAACACCAAACACTAATGTTTTCACAATTTTTTTATTATTTTATGTGTTTGTACAATTATCCAAATTTAAGGGACTAAATTGTAAATGTTGTGACATGTGGCACATTTTTATTGGTCAAGGCTACATGAAGAGGCCAACCCTCTTCTTTGACCGTGGTCAACATCTTTACTCTTTTTCTTTTCATGAAGAAATTATTTTATTTATGTGAAATCTAAATCTTACATTTGAAATGGGTTAATCTCCACCCTCCAATCTTCACACCCCTTTCTATAACATGTCACCATCCGTACACACAACCCAATGCCAGTCCTAATCTCCCAAAACCTATGAAACCTCACCCCTCTCTCTCTCGCTCTCATTTGAATGTAGAGCCTCCTCTCTCTCTCCCTCATTTGAATGTAGAGAGGGAGGAGAGAGAGAGGGGTGGGATTTTCTAGGTTTTGGGGATTAGGGCCGGCATGGGGTTGGGGATTAGGGTTGGATGGTTTTCTAGGTTTTGGGGATTAGGGCCGGTGGGGTTGGGGATTAGGGTCGGATGGGGTTGGGGATTAGGGTCGGATGGGGGATTTTATAGGAAGGGATTAGGGCCGGCATGAGGTTGTGTGTATGGGGTGACATTTTATAGAAAGAGATATGAGGATTGGAGGGTGGAGATTGACCTATTTCAAATGTGAGGGTTGGCCTCTTCATTTGGGTGTTTGGTGTTTTGTAGGGTGAGAGTGTGTTGTGTGTTTTGCATGGACTTAATTAAATGGACATTGGAATTAAATGGGATTAGTCAAAGTTGGTATCCTCGATTTAATTAGAATAAATATGTTACGTGCTTTTAAATTAAATGGGGGCACTTGGGGTCTTAATTTGGGAGTGACACAAAGGTCAAAAATGGTGTGGGTTTGGAGTCTCTTGTTCCTTTTAGTTGGTCCGGCTCGACGGGTTAAGTTGGTGTCTCAAAATTGATGGTAACGACACAAGTGTTTGACACAGGATTAAATATGGGATTTGGATACGGGAAGTTGTGCAATTAATTTAGGGCAAAATGGATTTGATTTTGAGAGTCAAGTCAAAAGTGCAACAAATTTTGTATTAAATGGGCTGATGTTGGGCTTCGAATAATTCAACAATGGTAGGACGCGCCAAGGGTTTAATTAAAATACTCAGACATCTGCAACCTTACTCTAAACCTCAAACAATTGCTGCTATACCAAAATTTCTCATTCCATACCAGACTATCTATAGAAATATTTGAGGGGTTTACATCCTTCCCAACTTAGAAAAATTTTGTTCCCGAAATTAAAAGTAAAGCACGATAATATCTAAGAGAATTTTAAAAGCAAACTAGTAATCAAATGCGGTATGTAAATTCGTACCTTGGTCCTCAAATAAATACGGGAAATGCTATCGAATGGAATCCTCGCGCTCCCAAGTAGACTCGTCTGGCGAATGATGTCTCTATGCAACTCTGACCAGTCGAATAGTCTGACCCCTAAAGTCTTCTCACTGTGATCGAGTATCTCAACTGGCTGCTCTACGTAAGATAGACTTGACCCGATTGTAATCTCCGAATGATGGCTAGGGTCTGCCACGTATCTCCTCAACTGCGATACGTGAAATACGTCGTGCACTCCTTCTAATGATGGAGGCAATACAAGACGATAAGCTACTTCGTCAACTCGTTTCAAGATGTCAAAAGGTTCGATGTACCTCGGACTCAGTTTGCCTCTGCCTCCGAATCTGATGGTACCACGAGTAGGCGATATCTTAAAAAATACATGGTCACCTTCCTTGAACTCCAAAGGTCTGCGATGCGCATCTCCCCAATATTTCTGTCTGTCCTGTGTTGCACGCAGGTGGCTTTGAATCTGCTTGACTTTCTCCACTGTCTGTGTCACCAACTCTGGACCAATTATCTGGCGCTCTCCCACGTCACTCCAACATACCGGTGACCTACATTTCCTGCCGTACAGTGTGTCACGCCCCGATTTCGGCTAATCGATAATCGTCCCCCGGGCGTGATGCCGTGCACGCGTAGGGCGCGCGTGCACAAGGCCTTAGGCATAAGGATATTCTTTAGGACAATGCAACAGAGTAGACATATAAGATAACACAAAGTTGAGGCATAGAAAAGTTTCTCTTTTATTCATAATGAACATCTTTTTACATTGCTTGACTCAAAAGTATAAAATGCCCTGCGGGCTTACAAACTTGGACACAAAATGAGATAGCCGATCCATACATTATGTCCCTTTACATAGATTTGAAAACACAAAACACCTTGGGTGCGAGTAAGCACCATCGCCTTAGCGATATTCAGCAACGGAGAGAGAGAAAGGCTTCTAGCTTGAGCCTCCAAAAGTCTTGGCCACGTACCGCCAAGAGTCCCAAAAGTCCGAAGAGAACTTCAGCTCCTCGCCGCGTTGCCTTGCGCCGGGGAACCTGCTACAACGAGGGTCAGTACTTCAAAAAGTACTGGTGAAGGCTAGCTGCTCAACTTTACCAAGCTCATGAGATGAGATCTAATGAGTATGCTACAATTATTTGCTTAGGTGGGTTTCTATTCTTGCCTAGATCAGATTTCATTTAGCAGGTATGCAAGAACAAAATAACATAACCCACATGCCACCGTTCGGTGACTTTACCTGTACCTTCTGAACCACCTGTACAACTTACCATAGCCTTCCCTGTCACGAAGACATAGTTAGTCTGCACAGTTTAAATATACACAACATCTTTCTTTTGTTGTTTAGGAGCTATCATGGGTTTAGTCTGGGCTGGCGGCGACGCTTGCAGCGCGGGTAGCTAGCCCCGCTACAATTCCCCGCTCCCAGACTAAGAAAGTAGATTCCGCCCGGGTCGAAACGGCCCGGTGCCCCGGTAACCGTTCGCAGGAACCTGGATCCCCTGTGCACAAGAATTTCCATGACCATTTCTATGAACTCTACATCATAGATTTACTTACTAGCCATTTAAAGAACATCATATATGAAACTGCTTTACTGTACTATCATAATCAACCAACAGTTATATGAAATAACATGCAGCAGTTTATAGAAGAACACTTTGAACTATCAATAAATACCAACCCATTAAACACCCAACGAACATGCATGCATAAATGAATTTATGCAAGGTTTTGTATGACAAGCAATGAGTGTTCCAAGCCTACTTCTTATCTTATCTTTTTATCCAACTTGTTACTTAATTGGTATCGTTTGATTGAATGCACAACTGAGTCAGTTTTATTATGAACGGAGCCCTTGGAAAGAAGGTGCTTATCGAAATAGAGCCACTCGCACGTTGGTTGGATAGGAAGAAGAAGGAGAGGTCTTTAAGACTCCGCTCGCGCGTCGTCTACACGATCACCTGCACGCACCAACGGATGATCAATACCTCCTGCTTCGGTCTCCAAGGCTCGATACGAAATGCGAAATCCTAAGAACGAAAGCAATGAAATCCATTGAAACCGTTCAAGAAAATGCAAGTCATAAAACCAACAAGAAAGCAACCAAGCGGCACGAAAACGGACAAGAAACCAACGCAACGGAAAGGCCCCTCTCGACTCTGCCGCCGAGTCCATCCTCGAGGCACAATCCATTGTATATGGGACCTGATTCCGAAGAAACCAATCCATAACGAGGAAAGGATCTTAATTCAATCTGTCCCGTTCGGACGGTCGTAAGTATTTCTTGGCCGCGCTCCCCGAATAGGGGGAACGGGGCATTACATCATAACCATCCAAAAGAAAGTTTCGTCCCGAAACTTAGGAATAGAACCTACCACTAAGGAATAATGAGGGGAACCTTTCCCTCATGTCAGCTTCCAGTTCCCAGGTCGACTCCTCGACCGAGTGGTTCCGCCACAGGACACGTACTAGCGAGACGGTTCGGTTCCGCAACTGCTTCTCTTTACGATCCAAAACTTGGACAGGCTCTGCCGCGTACGACAAGTCCGCTTGCAGATTCAACTGACCCAAGTCGACTATGTGGTTCGGGTCGTGTACAAACTTTCTCAGCTGGGAAACGTGAAAAATATCATGCACTTCTGATAGGGCAGGCGGCAAAGCAACTTGGTAGGCGACCGGAGTAACCCGTTTGAGAACTTCAAACGGCCCAACAAATCTCGGACTTAGCTTTCCTTTTACTCCGAACCGCATGACTCCGCGCATAGGCGAGACTTTCAAGAATACATGGTCCCCTTCAAAGAATTCAAGGGGGCGACGTCGAGCATCGGCATAACTCTTTTGTCGGCTTTGCGCTGTCTTCAACCGTTCACGAATCAACCGAACCTTTTGGACGGTTTGTTCAACCAGCTCCGGCCCAAGGATTTGTCGTTCTCCGACTTCGTCCCAGCAGATTGGTGACCTACACTTCCGCCCATACAAAGCCTCGTACGGAGCCATCTCGATGCTGGACTGATAACTATTATTGTATGCAAATTCGGCCAGCGGCAGGTAGACGTCCCAACTTGACTTCGAATCGATCACGCAGAGGCGCAACATGTCTTCTAGTATCTGATTCACTCGTTCCGTCTGACCATCGGTTTGTGGATGATAGGCTGAGCTGAACTTCAACTTGGTCCCCATCGCCAACTGAAGGCTCTCCCAAAAACGTGAGATGAATCGCCCGTCTCGATCTGATACTATAGAAACTGGCACTCCGTGCAGCCGGACTATCTCGTCAAGGTAGGTCTGGGCGAGGCGATCGGCGCTCCAAGTACTTTTGATGGCAATGAAGTGTGCAGACTTGGTTAACCGGTCGACGATAACCCAGATTGCGTCGTTCCCCCGTTGCGTCCTTGGCAGGCCAACAATGAAATCCATGCAGATGTGCTCCCACTTCCATTCCGGGATAGCAAGATTTTGCATCTCTCCGCCCGGCCTCTGATGCTCTGCTTTCACCCTTTGACAGGTTATGCATTGGGACACAAAGAGTGCAACATCTTTCTTCATGCCGTGCCACCAGAAGGTCGTTCGGAGGTTCTTATACATCTTCGTGCTCCCGGGATGGATCATATAGGCTGCGTAATGAGCTTCCGCAAGGATCTCCTTTCTAAGTTCTGAATCGTCGGAGACGCATAGCCTTCCTTTCACCCGCAACGCCCCATTTTCATCTACTGCAAAGTCCTTCGCCTTCCCCGCTAGAATCTGCTCGTGCATCTTCCTTAGGAAAGGGTCGTCTTTCTGAGTAGATGTGACCCGCTCTATTAGGTTGGGTACGAATCGCATTTGAGCGACCCGCGCGCCACGATATCGAATTCGGAGTTCGATGCCCATCTCTTCTAAGTCCCTTCGTAACCTGCGATCGACTGACATAGATCCAACGAAGATCCGACTCAAAGCATCCGCTACAACGTTCCCTTTGCCAGGCGTGTAGTCTATCGTCAAGTCGTAATCTTTTATCAATTCTAGCCAACGGCGCTGACGAAGGTTGAGGTCCGTCTGGGTGAATAGGTACTTCAAGCTCTTGTGATCAGTATAAATTCGGCAAGGCACTCCATAAAGGTAGTGTCGCCATAATTTCAGGGCAAAGACAATTGCCGCTAACTCCAGGTCGTGTGTAGGATAATTTTTCTCGTGCTTCTTTAGTTGCCTGGAGGCATAGGCTATCACTCGATCTCGCTGCATAAGTACACACCCCAAGCCTTGCCCAGACGCGTCGCTAAATATTTGGAATCCCGAGATCTCGTCTGGTAGGGCAAGTAACGGGGCAGAGGTGAGGCGATGCTTTAACTCTTTAAACGAAGCTTCGCAGTCGGCGGACCACTCAAATGCGACTCCCTTTTGTGTGAGGCGAGTCAGAGGTAGTGCGAGTTTGGAAAAATCCTTCACGAACCGTCTGTAGTAGCCCGCTAGCCCGAGGAAGCTTCGAATCTCGCTAACGGATGCAGGTCGCTTCCACTCGACAATGGCCTCCACCTTCTTCGGATCGACTGAGATGCCTCCCGCAGAAATGATGTGCCCGAGGAAAGATACACTACTTAGCCAGAATTCACACTTACTCAGCTTAGCATATAGCTGGTTGTCCCGAAGAGTTTGTAGCACGGTCCGCAAGTGCTCTGCATGTTCTTCCTCACTCTTCGAATACACCAAGATATCATCGATGAATACTACTACAAACTTATCGAGATAGGGCCGGAACACAAGGTTCATCAAACTCATAAAGGCAGCGGGGGCATTGGTTAGTCCGAACGGCATCACCAGGAACTCATAGTGGCCATAGCGAGTTCGAAAAGCTGACTTTGGCACATCGTCTTGCTTGATCTTTAGTTGGTGATAGCCCGAACGGAGGTCAATTTTAGAGAATACCGTGGCAGCCTGCAACTGATCGAAAAGATCGTCTATTCTTGGAAGAGGATACTGGTTACGAATGGTTGCTTTATTCAATTCTCGATAGTCGATGCAGAGCCGCAACGAGCCATCCTTTTTCTTCACAAATAATACTGGCGCACCCCACGGAGATACACTAGGCCGAATGTATCCTCGATCTAGCAAGTCTTGCAACTGTACTTTAAGCTCTTTCAATTCTGCCGGGGCCATTCGATACGGTGTCTTGGAAATTGGTCGAGTTTCTGGGAACGTGTCTATAGTGAACTCTATCTCTCGATCGGGCGGCATGCCTGGCAACTCGTCGGGAAACACCTCAGGAAAATCTGCCACAACGGGAATAGACTCAACGTTTGCGCAATCTTGCCGAGTGTCTCGAACGGACGCTAAGTACCCTTCGCAGCCGGAGTGAATCATCCGTCGAGCAGACATTGCTGAGATCACCATGCAGGCATTCGACGCTTTCGACTCAGGACTGCACGTGAAGCAAAACTCGGTCTCGCCGGGCAAACGAAACACGACTTCCTTTTTCGCACAGTCGATTGTAGCTGAACAAGCGCCGAGCCAATCCATCCCCAGAATAAGATCGTAGTCCCTTATGTCTAGAACTATCGCATCTAATGACAATTTCCGTCCCCCGATGCAAATGTTACCTTCACGACAGACTAAGCGAGCCGATAAATCTACGCCCGAAGGAGTACTAACACTTAGGTTTAAGCCTAGCGGTGTCATAGGGAATGTGTGTTCGGCGGCAAAGTCCGCCGCAATGAAGCTATGTGTTGCACCAGAATCAAACAATACACGAGCAGGTACATTATTAAAAAGTAATATACCTGACACCGTCGTGTTCGATGCAAGTGCCTCGTCCCGAGTCAAAGCATAGACTCGGCCCTGAGCGTTTGGCGGTGCCTGGTTCGCTCGTTGAGTTTGCCCCTGACCCTGAGCTGAGTCATTATTCTGCTGCGGACGGTGTGAAGATGGATCGTTGGAACGGGTTGGACAATTACGAGCAATGTGGCCCACCTTGCCACAATTGAAACATCCTCCCTTGCTCGCGCGACATTCGCTGACGTGGTATCCTGGCTTGCGGCAGTAGGCACAATTTTGTCCTTGCTTCTTTCCTTGATTTGAGTCTTGGGAGCCGCCGTTTGTATTGTGGCGCTTATGCGCGTTGTTACCTCCTGTGTTGGCAGGACGCTTGTGATTGTAATTTTGCACAGCGCCGGTGCGAACTGGAGGATACTGCGACTCTAGGGACAGTGCATGATTCAAGGACTCCCGCATGGTACGATATTGAGTCACTACGACGTGAGCACGGATAGAAGGTCGTAGCCCGAGCTCGAACTTTCGTGCACGACTTTCGGCATTGGCGATCTGAGACTTGGCAAATTTTGCAAGTCGGTTGAACTCTGAGGCGTATTGACGCACCGTCATGTCTCCCTGCCTCAGCAGCGCAAACTCGTCTTCCTTTTCGCGACGGACGGCGGGTGGAAGGTATTCCTCCACGAAGGCCTTGCGAAACACGGACCAGGAGATAGCCGTTGTGCCACCTTCACCCAACATAGCTTGCTTGTGCACATCCCACCAATCATGTGCATTTTGTCGGAGCTGAAGCTGGGCACACGCCACTTTCTTGGTCTCGTCTAGGCACAGCGCTTCAAAGTGGTCCTCCAACTCGACCAGCCAGTCCATCGCTAAGGAAGGGTCCTCGGTGCCTTTAAACGTAGCATGGCACATCTTCTTAAATTCAGATATCGACACGATTGACCCATTCTCGCCTGAGGGTAAGGTACCCTGGGAATTCTGCGGCCCGGTGGCTTCAGCAACTATAGGCACGGTTGCGGGGGCGGATGCAGAATGATTGTTGGCGACCATATTCGTCACCATTGTTTGCAGACTATTCATCTGCTTCTGCTGTGTATCCGCCTGAGATCGCTGCGCCACGAATTGAGCCTCAATCCGTGACTCGAATTGACTCTGCCGTAGTTCAGCTTGTTTCTGCTGCGTCTCCATCAAACGCATCATTCGCTCGAACGGATCGGCAGAGGGTACGGCAGAGGGTGCGGCAGCTGGACTCCCAGAGCTGCCCGAGGTGCCTGAACTACTCGCTTGCACTTGCGCCACCATCTGCGCTTGTGCACCCGGCTCGGAAGTCGTTCCTTGAAAGGAAAGTAACTTGTATTAGTCTCAAGGTATATTATGGACTCATTGTATGGAACACATCTCATTTTGGCCAAGCGAATTCAAGGGTCTACTCGGAAGGAACAAGGTCCTCTTTAGAAACTTTCTTTGTGAGATCAAAGGATCTGAAGCATGCTCTGATACCAATATGTCACGCCCCGATTTCGGCTAATCGATAATCGTCCCCCGGGCGTGATGCCGTGCACGCGTAGGGCGCGCGTGCACAAGGCCTTAGGCATAAGGATATTCTTTAGGACAATGCAACAGAGTAGACATATAAGATAACACAAAGTTGAGGCATAGAAAAGTTTCTCTTTTATTCATAATGAACATCTTTTTACATTGCTTGACTCAAAAGTATAAAATGCCCTGCGGGCTTACAAACTTGGACACAAAATGAGATAGCCGATCCATACATTATGTCCCTTTACATAGATTTGAAAACACAAAACACCTTGGGTGCGAGTAAGCACCATCGCCTTAGCGATATTCAGCAACGGAGAGAGAGAAAGGCTTCTAGCTTGAGCCTCCAAAAGTCTTGGCCACGTACCGCCAAGAGTCCCAAAAGTCCGAAGAGAACTTCAGCTCCTCGCCGCGTTGCCTTGCGCCGGGGAACCTGCTACAACGAGGGTCAGTACTTCAAAAAGTACTGGTGAAGGCTAGCTGCTCAACTTTACCAAGCTCATGAGATGAGATCTAATGAGTATGCTACAATTATTTGCTTAGGTGGGTTTCTATTCTTGCCTAGATCAGATTTCATTTAGCAGGTATGCAAGAACAAAATAACATAACCCACATGCCACCGTTCGGTGACTTTACCTGTACCTTCTGAACCACCTGTACAACTTACCATAGCCTTCCCTGTCACGAAGACATAGTTAGTCTGCACAGTTTAAATATACACAACATCTTTCTTTTGTTGTTTAGGAGCCATCATGGGTTTAGTCTGGGCTGGCGGCGACGCTTGCAGCGCGGGTAGCTAGCCCCGCTACAATTCCCCGCTCCCAGACTAAGAAAGTAGATTCCGCCCGGGTCGAAACGGCCCGGTGCCCCGGTAACCGTTCGCAGGAACCTGGATCCCCTGTGCACAAGAATTCCCATGACCATTTCTATGAACTCTACATCATAGATTTACTTACTAGCCATTTAAAGAACATCATATATGAAACTGCTTTACTGTACTATCATAATCAACCAACAGTTATATGAAATAACATGCAGCAGTTTATAGAAGAACACTTTGAACTATCAATAAATACCAACCCATTAAACACCCAACGAACATGCATGCATAAATGAATTTATGCAAGGTTTTGTATGACAAGCAATGAGTGTTCCAAGCCTACTTCTTATCTTATCTTTTTATCCAACTTGTTACTTAATTGGTATCGTTTGATTGAATGCACAACTGAGTCAGTTTTATTATGAACGGAGCCCTTGGAAAGAAGGTGCTTATCGAAATAGAGCCACTCACACGTTGGTTGGATAGGAAGAAGAAGGAGAGGTCTTTAAGACTCCGCTCGCGCGTCGTCTACACGATCACCTGCACGCACCAACGGATGATCAATACCTCCTGCTTCGGTCTCCAAGGCTCGATACGAAATGCGAAATCCTAAGAACGAAAGCAATGAAATCCATTGAAACCGTTCAAGAAAACGCAAGTCATAAAACCAACAAGAAAGCAACCAAGCGGCACGAAAACGGACAAGAAACCAACGCAACGGAAAGGCCCCTCTCGACTCTGCCGCCGAGTCCATCCTCGAGGCACAATCCATTGTATATGGGACCTGATTCCGAAGAAACCAATCCATAACGAGGAAAGGATCTTAATTCAATCTGTCCCGTTCGGACGGTCGTAAGTATTTCTTGGCCGCGCTCCCCGAATAGGGGGAACGGGGCATTACACAGTGCCTCATAAGGTGTCATCTGTATGCTAGCCTGATAGTTGTTATTGTAGGAGAATTTCACCAAGTGTAGATGGTCCTCCCAAGATCCTCCAAAATCGATCATGCACGTTCTCAACATATCCTCTACTATCTGTATTGTGCGCTCTGATTGGCCATCAGTCTGTGGATGATATGCAGTGCTGAACTTGAGACGAGTTCCTAAACTCTCCTGCATACTCCGCCAAAAATGTGATGTGAATCTGGAATCATGATCGATACGATGCTGACAGGCACTCCATGTAGTCGTACTATCTGCCTCATATACATGTCAGCTAATATTTTCGTGGATTGCCCAACTCTGAAGGGCAAGAAATGTGCAGACTTTGTGAGTCTGTTTACAACAACCCAAACTGCATCCTTTCCGCTAGGGCTTCGCGGGAATCCTGTGACGAAATCCATGGTAATGTGTTCCCACTTCCACTCGGGAATGGGAAGCGGCTGCAATAGTCCTGCAGTCCTCTGATGTTTAG
Organism: Iris macrosiphon; assembly: GCA_036927795.1. Classification (NCBI taxonomy): domain Eukaryota; kingdom Viridiplantae; phylum Streptophyta; class Magnoliopsida; order Asparagales; family Iridaceae; genus Iris; species Iris macrosiphon. The sequence goes on along the minus strand of JAYESA010000045.1, from coordinate 595,825 downwards.
CCTTGACTTGCTGACAAACTAAACATCTCGCCACGAATCTTGCAATCTCTCTCTTCATCCCATGCCACCAGAAATGTTGTCTCAAATCTCGGTACATCTTCGTACCCCCTGGATGAATATAATAAATCGAGCTATGAGCCTCGGTCATCAACTCCTGGCGTAGCTCGCCACTCGGAACGTATAGGCGATCTCCACGCCTTAACATTCCGTCTTCATGAATCCTGAGTCCCGTCTGCATGCCGGCCTCTGTCCTCTCTCGCAGTCGTCGAAATCTCGCATCTGTAGCCAGGGCTGCCTTGATCCTCTCAATCAAAGTAGACTGAACCTCGAGACTGGCCATCTGTCCATCCATGCCTGGCAATACATTCTCTATCCCAAGCTCCTGGAGATCCTCTAGTAATTGCCGCTGAGTCGTCAAAAAGTATGCCATGGGCTTCCTGCTTAAGGCATCTGCTACTACATCCGCCTTGCCAGGGTGGTACTGTAACTCAATATCATAATCTGTCATCAACTCTAGCCAGCGCCTCTGCCTCATGTTAAGCTCCTTCTGCGTGTAGACATACTTCAGACTTTTATGATCTGTGTAAATCTCAACACGCTCACCATAAAGGTAGTCTCCATAGCTTTAGTGCAAATATCACTGCAGCTAGCTCCAAATTGTGCGTCGGATAGTTCTTCTCATGAACTCTCAGCTGTCTCGATGCGTAGGCTATCACCTTACCGTGTTGCATCAGTACAAAACCTAATCCGCTCCCAGACGCATCACTGTACACTATAAATCCTCCTGATCCTGAAGGTAGTGTCAAAATCGGTGCTGATGTCAGACGCTTCTTCAGCTCATCGAAAGTCGCCTGACACTCGTCGGTCCAGATAAACTCCTCGCCTTTACGCGTCAGTCGCGTCATAGGCGCAGCTATCCTTGAAAAGTTTTCCACGAACCTTCGATAATATCCGGCAAGTCCGAGGAAACTCCTAACCTCTGTAACTGATGTAGGGGTATGCCATGTCTCAACTACAGCTATCTTCTCCGGGTCAACTGATAGTCCATCTCCGGTGATTATGTGTCCCAGAAAAGGTACTCTATCCAAGCAGAACTTACATTTGCTGAACTTTGCGTACAACTGCTCATGTCTCAGCGTCTCCAACACAATCCTGAGATGACTCTCATGCTCCTCCTGGCTCTTGGAATATACCAAGATGTCGTCGATAAATACCACAACGAACTTATCTAAGTACTGGTGGAAAACACTGTTCATCATACTCATAAATACTGTTGGCGCGTTGGTTAAATCAAACGGCATGACTAAAAACTCATAGTGGCCATACTTTGTCCGAAAAGCCGTCTTCGGGATGTCCTCTCTCCGTACCTTGATTTGATGATAACCGGATCTGAGATCGATCTTCGAGAATACACATGTACCACTAAGCTGATCAAATAAATCATCGATGCGCGGCAGTGGATACTTGTTCTTTATCGTTACAGCATTTAACGCTCTGTAATCGATACACAAGTGTATCGTCCCGTCCTTCTTCGGTACAAATAGAATGGGTCCTGTAATCGATACACAAGTGTACCGTCCCGTCCTTCTTCGGTATAAATAGAATGGGTGCTCCCCATGGAGATACACTAGCCCGTATGAAACCCTTATCTAAGAGATCATCTACTTGGACTTTCAACTCAACCAACTCCTTCGGTGCGAGTCTGTAAACGGGGGAAGTAACTGGCTCGGCTCCGGGAGTCAACTCTATAGTGAACTCGATCTCTCTGTCAGGTGGCAGTCCTGGGAGATCCTCTGGAAACACATCCTCAAACTCTGATATAAAGTGAGGGTATATCGGTTCACCTTCTGCAATGTGTGTCGCTAGGGTAGGTTGGACACCATGCTCTCGGGCTCCCCGAAGAAACTCAAACTCTGGGTGATCTGGGGGTCTAAATATGACACAACCACGACGGCAATCTAGCGTTGCGTGGTATTGGCTCAACCAATCCATGCCCAGGACAATGTCATAGTTCGGCATGGAGAAGACCAGAAATCGGGCACGCATCGCTCGCCCGCAGACAACTACTGAACACGATCTACAAGTGTCGCTAACAGGTACTATTCCACCTCCCGTAAGAATCCTCTTGATCTTCGGAAGGGGTGCAGTGGCTATTCTATGGGTGGCCACAAAACTAGCAGCTATAAAAGAGTGTGTGGCACCAGAACCAAATAGGACTACTGCTGGTAATGAAGCTACTAAGATAGTACCTGCGATCACTTCTCCGGCTGTCTCTGCCTCCTCTATAGTCATCGCGTAGGCCTGACCATGTCTTGGTGCCCTCGGCTGCTGCTGTCGAGCCTGCTGGAAGCGATCTTCCTGTGGGGCCAAGGGGGCTCATTTGATTTCCCCCTGGTGCTGGTGGTCGTTGTACTGGATCTCTCTGGTCGGGGCAATCCCGGATGGCATGCTGGCCCGATCCACATCTCAAACATACGCCCAGCCTCCGTTGACAGTCCCTCAACAAATGTTCCCTCTTGTCGCAGAAATAGCATATGGGAATTACTGCTCCCTACAGGGGTGCTGCTCTCTGCTGCTGCTATTGTACTAGAGGACGCTTCGCAGGTCCTCCCTGCGTGGCTCGAACTGCTGATGACGACGCACCGGAGCGCTTCAGGCTGGCCTCCGTCTTGTTGATGCGGTCCTGGCGTCGTGCTGCTAGTAATACTTCGGAGTAAGAGGTGGGGGCTATGGACCCGATAAACCTCTGGGTCTCGAAACTCAGGCCTTCATAGAACTTCTCGGCCTTCGCCTCCTCAGTAGGGATCAGGTACGGTACAAACCTGCTCAGGCGGAGGAACTCAGCATTGTATTCCTCTATCGTCATACTCCCCTACCTGAGGTTATAAAATCTACCCCGAAGCTCTGCTCGGGCAGTGGAGGGTATGTACATCTCCTGGAAGAGCCTAGAGAACTCTTCCCACGTGGCCCAGTCTGGTCCCAAACGCTGCTCCTCTGAAAGCTACCAGTGATGCGCGTTGCCAGTGAGCTGCATCCTGACGATAATCATCCATCGGTGTCGGGGGAAGTCGGTAGCCTCCAACTGGTGCTGAATGCTGGTGAGCCATGCGTGGACCTCTGTCAGCTCCTCTGTGCCAGCAAAAGGTTATGGCATCATACGACGGAAGTCTATGACAGACCCCATCGTCGACTGGTGTGCTGGCGGTGATGTCTGCCCCAAGGCCGTCACGATACTCTCTCTCAGGGTCTCAGCCTGGCGTTGTTGGGCCTGTTGCTGAGCCTGATGCTGGACCTGCTGCTGGGCCTGCTGTAAACCCCCTCACCCAAAATTAGGCCTAATTTGCTTAGATAGTAAAACTAGGGCTAGTTTGAACCAATTAGAATTAGAACACGGCATTTATTTAATTATGCAATAATTTATATCGTGTAGCGGACCTTACCGTTGCTTCGATAATTGGAGCACTTCACTAGCCATTGCCCATCTACGAATTTCACAACCTCATCCTAGACATGCCCGCCTACTATTCTGACCCTTGTGTAACTTAAAATATTGCTTTCTTGTGCTACATTTTAGTCGCACAATAAACGTCCCGGACGTTATTTTCTAATTCTAAAACAAATTCTAACTCAGTACCCTTGTGCGTTCCAATCGAAATTGGAAACACAACCTTGACCATTTTGTGCAACCCAGATTTTATTAATATTCTACACTGTACCCTCTACGCCCCTGACGCTTGTGTCCCGTCTAAATTTAATCCCATGTACTCCTAATAAATTCCAAAACACCATGCGCGATATTTTAATTAATTAAATCTAATTTCTGCCCTTGTGCAATTTTCCCAATTGTTGGGCACTTTTATGCAAAAATGTATCGAGGTGTCCCCACCATTGGACAATGCGTGAAGAAATCCAATTTTCCCTTCACATAAATTTTCCCATAATTTTTGGGATGTACAACGCGCAACCTCGGCCCTCATCTAATCCTAGACTTTCCATTTAAAACAAATACAATTTAAAGCCCTCCCCAACATCCCCTGAGAGCCCAAGACCCAACCCCAAGGAGGTGTTGACCAAGCCCACTCCTAGGTCAACAAAACCCTAGTTCACATGGTTATAAATACAAACTTTTCTTTTATTAAATTGCAAAACCCAAAAACCTAAAATCTATTCAACCGACCCCCCTTCAAGTACTGTTCATCCCCTACCTCTGTCCTCCGCCGGAGTCGGCAAGTCTGACCACCACAACCCGCCTATCAGACCAACTCGTCATCGAACCACCCTCTCACCGGAGAACCTCGACAACCACCCAGCCACCTGCTCCACCCGCTGATCCCCTCGACAGGTCGCCATTCGTCTCCTTCCTTCGCCAGGTCTCTCTGCGACGCCACCGTCACCCCCTCGACGTTCCCCATGAGATGCACCCCGGCCAGTTCTTCTCCGGAGGCAAACACCACCAGCATCACCATCGTCCCCGAATCCACTGCTCTTCTTCTTCTCCGGGAAACCACCACGAACTCCCCTACAGCTCTCCCTGGCCGGAACTCCTCCCCGCACCTCCGCCATTAACGTCGAGCCATCTCGACGACCTCTCCTCCTCATCTCGCCATCTCCCCACCACCACTAGCACGAGCACTCCGCTCCTCCCTCGACCTGAACTCCTCCCCGAGCCCCCTGCTGCTCACCCCTACCATCGACAACCACCACCACCTCTCCCACTTCCTCCTGCTCCCTGTCCTCCTTGCCGGAATCCCCTCGACCCACAGCTCGACCACCACTGCCCACCATTCCCTGTCAGCCTCCATCATTCCCTGTCCTTCTTGCCGGACCTCCCCTCGCCTGGCCGGAACAGTAGCCCATCCACATCATCGTCATCCCTAACACCATCACCATTAGTATCATCATCTCACCATCACCACAACTCCTCATAATCATCATCATCCTCATCGACGTTGTCGCCAATAATGTCGTCATCCCCTCATCGTCATCCCCTCATCAACACCCCATCATCATCATTGCATCGTCGTCATCTCTTCGTCATTTCCAGCAACTCACCATCGTCAAACACCATCGCCCTCGTCATCATCATCAGCATCATTTCACCGTCATCTCAGCATCGTCGTCCTCATCACCTCGTCGTTAACCTCACCGTCGTACTCGTGTACGTACCTCGAGGTACGAACCTGTCTATCTTCTTTTTTTATGTGTGCTTATGTGTATGCCAGTAGGATATTAGTATTGTTTATTGACTATTAGTTGACATCAGGCCCTGAGTCTGTGAACCCAAATGCGTGTACGTATATGTACGCATACGCGTATATTATTCATTGGTATATATATTTATATATATTTAGTACATGTATTCAATTGGTATGTATAATTGGGTGTTATATATAGAAATATATAAATATATGGTATGTACATAAATTGTAAGTAATTAAATACTATGCTAAATAATAATTAGGACTATATATATTCAGACTGTACGACCCTAGAACACCGTGGACTGTCCCGTACTTACCTTGACCATGTTGACCCTAAGAACTTGTGAATTGTCTGCCTTGCGTACATTAACGCACTGGCTTAGACACCTGTCAGTTGACTGACTGATTGCGTACAACACTTGAAGACGCGACACCCGCGTAACTCAACGCGTAATTAGCCGTGTTAGATAACTAGTGTTACCCCTAGTGTACCCCCTGAGTCCAGTATAAATATTGTTGTGTGTGCACTAGTGTAATGACTAATAATTTTATTGTATTATATTATATGTACATAGGATATTGGATTTATTCTGCGCGACTTCTGGAGCAGGTTATTGGTACATCGCAGCTTTTTGCCAGGCAAGTATACCTTGCCATTGTACTGTTATTCTTATTCCATATTATTGCATGCATCTTTAATTTTCTGTCTTTAGTTCATATATTTTAACTGTTATACAAAATGCGCGCGACGGTGTCGTCGCAAAATGTTTTTATTTATGTATTTGCATTGACCTTGTTTATGAGACTACCCCATTATCATGTACATCTTTAGGGTCATTGGCCGTGACACAATTGTTACACGAGTGTGAGTCTCATATAGATCACGGACTGCGTGACAGGTCTGGCCTCCTGTATGTATGGGCCGTGCGTTAGGGATAACTGCTAATAGAAACTTTGTATGCTAGAAGACTTAGCAGTTACTAGAGGTCCATGGACATAGCTTATTGTAGTACGGTGGTCCCATCCTTGTCCTTGTTTGGTTGCAGGATTGGGCTAGGGTACTAAGAATAGACTATGAACCAAATTGTGTTATGGATGTGACATATTTAGAGCATGGGATGGGAAGAACAACAAGTACCGCATTTGAGCTCCTTTGTACTTTTTCTATTGTGCGCCCGGATTCTCCGCTGGAGATATGGGTGGTGATGACCACTATATATTATATTATTATCAGGCGGACCTCCGGCGTTCAAAAGACGACGTGCCTTTGTAGGCCCCTGGATCTCCAATAGAGAACCATGCCAAATTCCAGGTTTTCAGCCAGATAGCTCACTTGTGGGGAAAGTTGTTCTTAACTGCATTCACTTAGACGGTTAGGCGACCCCTTTGGATATTTATTTCAGTACTTTATTGGCATGTGTTTAAGTATCTTGTTATGTCCCTCTGAGGACCTGGTCCCCTGCCAAGTGTATCTGTTCTTGAGTATTCGCAGGAGCGCAGATTCGGATGGTTACTTATGTTTCGAGGATGTCTTCTCTTCGAGCCTGTGATTGATAGATGGTATTCTTATATTGTGTTTATTGTGTTGTACTTATATTGTATTTGCTCTTATATTCGAGTTGGTAGTGAATTTGTTTCCACCCAACTATCATCCTTAGATACTTCTTATTGAGATCTAGTTTCATAGATACTGGTTATTTATTCATATTGATTTTCTGTGGATGAGATTTAGATTATACCCTGTGACTTGTGATAGATTTATACCACTTGTGGATTTGATATTCATATTACAGCGTACGTGTGAATTTGGTTTCCATATATTGGAGTTGCCATATCCATACGGCTGGCATGCTTACGTGTCCTAGTCCTACGTATTTTTGGGACTGGGGCATGACACCTGCATCATCGCATATACCATCTGGAACATCTGTGTACCATCCATGGGTTGCCCTGCGGGGAATGGCATATAGGGCATCTGGGGTAGGAATGGTGGAGGTGGAGGCAGCTGCTGCTCCTCATGACTCGGGATCCTCTGATCCTCAGGTCCTGCCTGACGCGGAGTCTGATGCCCGTCCGAAGGCACCTCGGGCTGCCCCGATGACTGTCCCAGGGGAGCTGGAGTCAACAGAAGGACCTGCTCCAGTTTCGGTTCCCCGGATGATCCTGCGTCACGGGGAACATCGCCCGGCTGCGCGATGCGTCCGCTGCGGAGATTCATAACTCTGAAAAGAAGTCATGACTGCGATCAGCGTTGAGGAAATAAACAAGATGCAATTCGGTAAAAGATATCGAGATAGAGGTGTCATGTGAAGGATTCAAACTTGTAGATGAGATTCCTAATATCTATTCCTAATTTGCAGGCTCGCTTGGCACATTTAGGTGACCAAGACGATTTAAATAGGACCTGCATGGGCCACCACAAAAACCTTGTCACGCCCCGGTTCCAAAGATAAGGAACCGAGTCACGTGGCAATGGCCAGCAACGCACTTTGGCGGGCATCCCAATCTAATAGGCCCGTCGGAGTGCACCTAAGCTGTAAGGTACAATGAATAACCCAACACATAACACACAAGTAGTCAATCTAAATCTCATCCACAGGCAATAGATATAAGAGCACATAGAGGTAATCATAATAACTAATGTGCAGAAAGGAAATATCACGAGATAAAGTATCATAGTACAAAAACTAGAGTAGTCACACGGGAACAAACCCGCTAGTACAAAATACTGGAATGAAAGTAAGCAATAAGATAACTTGGAACGGCATCAGATAACTAGATAGTAATACCGTTCCAAGGAAAGAGTCACTACCAATGATCAGGCAAAGTCCTCGGGGATGACCTCGTCCTCGGCAGTGGGTCCTGCTGCTGGATACGTACCCGGACCGTACTCCTATCGGTAATCCTCGTCGCCTAAACCTGGAAGAAAACCAGGTCCTCAGAGGGACGTAACATGGTACAAAAAGTATAACAGAAGTACAAGTGCAACGACGGGGTAATCTAGCATAACCAACTAAGTGTGACACAGTTTAAAGACAATGTTCGACGCGTGGGCTATCCAAAATAAAACTGAAGCTCCAAACACAGAGACACATGGGGCGTACCGTAGCTCCGAGCATAGAGTCACACGGGTGATACAACTACTCTAGAATACAGGATCACTACATATACATATATAAGCGCGTGCAGAGGAGCCCAAACGTCTAGTAACTGTCTTCCCCTTCCCAAGCGGTCAACGATGGTGCGCTGAACCTGAACCTCTATCTAACAGTCTCGACACACAAAAATAACTCAACAGACGCGACCCTAAGGTCGTCCCAGTCTCTGGTCATGATGTCAGTATCAGGATACATGAATCTGGCACGATCACAGTGTATGAGTGTGTCCTGGGGTATCGATATACTCAGGTACGTACATCGAGGTGTTACGAACATCTAATATTCATTCCAAGACGTTACGACGACCGTCTGCACCCAGTTGTGATCCGGACGCGAAGTATTGATCGTAAACAAAATACGCGCACAATGTACATACTAAAACAATAAGATATCTATAACTGAAATACAGGGTGGCAAGGTACACTTGCCTGCGTCCGGCTGCTGATGACGGGGATCCGGTACCACGTCCAAGTCCTCAGGTCCCGTAGTACCTAGAGATGAGATACAAACTCAATCAATAAACTATCACACGACAAACAGGGGTGTGACACACGTCTAAACATATACTACATTCTTAGTTACAAGACATATAGACACGACGCTAGAGGGTTGACCAAGGTTGACTATTGCTACGTTACATTAAATCAAACTAATCATCTGTACACTATCATCGAACCATCCTCAATCCTTCTATATTCAGCACAGTATTTATCAGTATTTTGAGCCATGATAAATCCTCAAATTCACCTCAGTGTTCACAGGTGTTAACATGCACATTGACGTGTCTCAATCTCAAATAAATAACTAATATTTCACGGTCCTCAATCTCTGACTCATGATTCGATATTATACCTATTTCAAAATCAATCACCTGCTCCCAATGTCCATCAACCTTTTAATTATCATATTATTATTCAGTAATAGTTTAAAACAGCTAAACAACAATAACCAATGCGCGTTTAATAATTAGGATTTCACCCTAACCATCTCGTATGGCACTAACATCCAACCTCAATATATATCACAATTCCTATCCTCGCATGTATATATTTCAAATCCTCAATCAAATCATATTTAAACCATAAATAATTGATTTAGAATTTTTCCAACCATGTATAATATTCATAACATTTAGTTATAAACAAATCCTAAACTCCCATGCAAATCATTTAATTTAATTTTAATTTCTTATGTAAACACAAACCCTAAACCTACATTAAACCCTAATCATCCATCCTTAACACAAGATCAATAAACTACACTACATCTACATCTACACCAATATTATATAAACATTAAACCCTAACAAACTATATATATCAAGTAGAGAGGGGGGAGTGGTATACCTCGACGGCGAGGTGGTTGTTGCTGGCCGGAACTAGCAGCTGGAAGCCGCGGGGAGGACGGGCACGCTGGAGTTGATGGTGGCGAGTTCGTGGGGTGGAGGAACGGGAGTCTCGGGGTGAGGTGGTTGACCGGAGCGTCGAGCTCGTGGCAGCAGGTGGTCGGAGCGTGGGGAAAGCTCGGTGATGGCACGGCGGGTGTGCTCAGGTGGAGGCGGCCGACTCGTCAGTGGCCGGTGGAGGAGTGATGGCGGAGGACTGGAGGTCGAGAGGGTGGAGTGTGGCCATGGCAGATGGTGGAGGTGGCCATGGCAGATCAGAGGTGGTGGTGGTGCGGTTGCACAGCAGGCCGGCTCGTGACGATGCTCGCCGGAGTTTGTGGTTTGTCGCCGGAGCGGGGACAACGGTCGAAGCCGTGGGGAGTACAGCCGGGGGTGCAATGGGGAGGGCTCGGTGATAGCCGGAGCTGCCGGGCCGCTGGCCGAAAAATGGGGTCGGGTGGAAGAAGTAGAAGAGTTGTAGAAGAAGAAGAAAGGAAGAAGAAGAAAGGAAGAAATGTGAAGGATTCGGTTGAATGTAGAGAGGGAGGAGAGAGAGAGGGGGGGGGGGTGAGGTTTCCTAGGTTTTGGGGATTAGGGACGGCATGGGGTTGTGTGTAGGGATGGTGACATTTTATAGGAAGGGGTGTGAGGATTGGAGGGTGGAGATTGACCCATTTCAAATCTGGGGTTAAGATTTCACATGAATGAAATAGTTTCTTCATGAAAAGAAAGGGAGGAGGGATGTTGACCATGGTCAAAGAAGAGGGTTGGCCTCTTCATTTGGCCTTGACCAATGAGGGTGCGCCACATGTCACAACATTTATAATTTAGCCCCTTAAGTTTGGGTAATTGCACAAACACATAAAATGATGGAAAAATTATGGGGGAATTGGTGTTTGGTGTTTTGTAGGGTTAGGGAGTGTTGTGTGTTTTGCATGGGCTTAATTAAATGGGCATTGGAATTAAATGGGGATTAAAATATGATTAGTCAAAGTTGGTATCCCCGATTTAATTAGAATAAATATGTCCCGCGCTTTTAAATTAAATGGGGGCACTTGAGGTCTCAATTTGGGAGTGACACAAAGGTCAAAAATGGTGTGGGCTTGGAGTCAGTCTTGGACCCTTTAGTTGGTCCGGCTCGACGGGTTAAGTTGGTGTCTCAAAATTGATGGTAACGACACAAGTGTCCGACACGGGATTAAATATGGGATTTGGATACGGGAAGTTGTGCAATTAATTTAGGGCACAATGGATTTGATTTTGAGTGACGGAAAAGTCCAGCGCCTAATTGGCGGGTCAAGTCAAAAGTGCAGCAATTAGTTGGAATTAAATAGGCTGATGTTGGGCTTCGAATAATTCAACAATGGTAGGGCGCGCCAAGGGTTTAATTAAAATACTCAGACATCATGTGAATCCAAAGATGCAAACGCTATCTCTATCTATAGACATGCAGATGTAAACCCCCTCAAATATTTCTATAGATAGTCTGGTATGGAATGGGAAATTTTGGTATAGCAGCAATTGATTGAGGTTTAGTGTCAAACATTCGACCAAAATTTGACCTGTAAAAAATAAATAATTAAAAAAAATTATATTTTTGCCAACAGTCAAAATTTTGTCAATTCAGTTGGCAAAATTGGGATAGGTTGGTTATTTGTTGGTTCGGTTTAGCCCTAGGTTTAGTGGTTGGGTGTTTACGGTGATAAACGAAAGATAAAATATAAGACAAGGTTTATACGAAACCCGTTTATTTGGTTTACAAACAAGCTTGTACAATTAATCCTATACGAGGATGTCTAGTACAATTTTTTAATCTGGGTAAATATTGCTATAGGAGTCTGATCTGTGGTCGATCACTTTGTCCCTTGGACCACACGGTGACGAAGATGTGCTTGTAGAAGAAGCTTCAAACTTTCTCTGTACTGGAGGCAAAATCCAGCCAGCGGAAAGCGCTGTAGAAGAAGCTTCAAACTTTGCAGGAGGGATTGATTTCTCGATGTCGATCACTCTCTCTGTCTCAGCTCTGACCTCTCCACCTCTTTTTCTTTGATCTTTGAAGAAGAGTAATTTTTTCGACCTCTGAAGAAGAGTAATTTTTTTCGACCTCTGACCTCTGTCAATAGAGGTCCCTATTTATAGGGTTTTGGTGACAGTAACTGTCCAATCGATGTAGAAGCCGAACATTGGAGAGTATGGTACTTTTTACGTTGAAGGTTACAATAACCGTCACCTACGTGTAATGATCTTCTGTATGTGAGTGTGACGCATGTCCCATCAAGAGACGGTCCGTATAACTGCTGCGAAGATCATGGCATAAAAGCCACGTCGGTAGTTATCCCTTACGTAGAAAAGGTTGGCGTAGAAGCCAATAACTGTCACTATGGCGTAGAAGCCAAAGTGTTATCAAACCGGTCGTAGAGGCCGAGCAGGCATAGAAGCCGAGTGGGCGTAGAAGCCGAGTAGGCGTAGAAGCCTGATGCTGCATAGACAGGTTAGCTAGCGTAGAAGATAGCTGATCCCTCTCCCTTGACTGAGGCCTTGAGCAAATTCTGGACCGAATAGCTTTAATACGCACCAATGCAAACGCAGCCTGGGTTGGCGTATCTCAAGGAGATAGCGTACAACGTGCTCCTTAGCTGAGAATAGTCTGATGGCGTGACGCTTTTGGGGATATAATCAAATCTCCTGCATTAAATGCAGAGATCTGCCCCCATCCTGCGCATTAAATGCAGAGGCGTGTTACGAAGACCTGCCATCATTCTGCACATTAAATGCAGAGGCGTGTTACGAAGACCTGCCATTATTCTGCACATTAAATGCAGAGGCGTGTTACGAAGACCTGCCATTATTCTGCACATTAAATGCAGAGACGTGCCTCGATCCCTTTACGAAGAACAGCTTTTGACGTGGCAGCCTATTTGTCTTCTGCGGAGCGTAAAAGCTCACATCTGCCTGTGTAGAACTAGGCAGCGTATTCTCTTGTGTGCGTAAAAGCAGTTTACGCCGAGGAGATGTTGCTAAACGACAGCTTGGCGATATTAATCAAATCTCTTGCATTAAATGCGGAGATCCGCCCTCATCCTACGCATTAAATGGAGAGACGTGTCTTGAGCCCTGTACCATTCTGCGTATTAAATGCCGAGACGGGCCTCGAGGGTCTGCCATCATTATAGCCGTCGTCTGGGTAGTCGTGCAGTACTCTTTGTTAGGAGTCAGACCGTCAGGTTCACTGTATGATTTTACAGGTTCATTTCGGGGAATACGAAGCGTTCCTCGTACCCTTTAATGTTGCATTAAGAGCGGATGAGTTTTACGCCATAAAGGCGATATAGCATCCTCTTTACGCTGAAGCAGCCTGGACGTACTGCACTTACGCGGATAGTCCTCGAGCTTATATTTTACGCTGTTCTTAGCGGAAAAGCTCTGTTGTACGCTGATGGCTTCGAAGCCATATTTTACGCTGCCCTGCACTAGAATGCCGCGTATAGCTCTTCAGCGTATTTTTCATGCTTCTACAAGACCCCTTTCAAAGCTTTTAAATTCCTCGTAATTTGAAATGCTTTGAATGAAGCATGAAACGGTCAAGCCTGACTCGTTCTTCAAGGCTGACTTCATGGCGGATTAATGGGGATTTGGTGTGTTCTTTTTTGCCTATAAAAAGGCTGAGTAGTTAACATGTTCTTCCCATATTTCCTTCACCACTCAGAGATGATCACCGGAGTTCGTCAGGTCGACTTGAGGAAGAAGAAGACCATGTTCGTCCAGCATGTAAGGAGCCGAAAAAGACGGCATCTTCGAGCAAATGTCCTCTGCAACGATGGATCATGGAAGGATATCATAGCCTCATTTGCTCGGGATAATCAGCAACTTTGTATGGCGGTTCGTCCAGGAGAGAGGAAGGGTTCCATTAGACCACACTGATTGCAAGCGGTATTTCCTCCTGATATACTTTCATGGACGAGAGCAGACAAGCTGTAACAGCCATCCTCGAGTATTGAGTTGGGTTTAATACCTCAACTCAATCTATCATGGCGCTGGACGCAGGAAAGCAGATTTACCCTGCCTTCCGGTATGGAGGATGGGCTCTTTATACAGACCCAGTTCTTTATCCTCCCGCCATTTATCATCTTCTTGTTCATGACTGTGGTAGTCGATGAACTGCCATGGAAGAAGAGGAAGATCTCCACCAATACGAGAACCTGGCAGAACAGATTCTAGGGGTGGCCTTCCGACAAAGATGAGGAAATCCTTTGTAGACGGAATTTCCCTCATATGAATCATGAAAATGAAGAAAAATCCTTTGTAGACTGGATTTCCCTCATATGTAATCATGATTTAATAAAATTGTCTTCTTTCATGCATTTGATAATTTGTCATATACTTTGCTGTGAAGTCTGAATAGGTGTAGCTTCGACACGTCTTGGTATCTTTACGCCGACTCTGATAGAAAGAGTACTAGGTCCCGTCCTATCTTTTACGCATAATTAAGGATGCGTAGAAAGCCGCTTAGCATTCGAGTATTCGAACTGTCCTGCTGTTAGGAATGGGGAGTTGCGTAGAATTCTGAACTGTCACTTCTGATAAACAGAATTCTTGTTCAGACTATCGTCTTCAAGAATGATTTCTCGAAAAATCCCTTGGAACAGGGCGAGAAACGGTTGTCAAAAATGACTCGCCATCTTGAACCGTAGACGAAGTATTCAGACTGGATTCTGGATGAACCCCCAATCGACCCAAGGAGAAGAGTAATTTTCAATGTTGAACTCTGTATGCTTCGGGTACTTGGTATATTTTGAGGTCAAGAAGGAGTATCTTCTGTGTGAACTCTTTCACTTGACCGCCTTGAGAATTGTTCAGATATGCGCATACTCTGTCCTGCGTATGGATCCGTAAATATGGATGGGCGTGAAATCCTGAGTTCATAGCCTCCTGAGCGTAAAAGCCACCGAGCGTGAAATCATAGATTCGTTGCTGCCGAGCGTAAAGTCGTAGGTTTGGAGCCTCTCGAGCGTAAAAGCTACTGAGCATAAAATCATCCGGGCGTAAAACCATAGACTTGTAGCCTATGAGCGTAAAACCGTAGATCTGTAGCTGTCGAGCGTAGAAATCTCCTTGGCGTAGAACTGTAGATTTGTAGCCTCTGAAAAGGGAATCTTCCGAGTGTGAAGTTGTGGATCTGTTGCCTCTGAGCATAAAAAGCCACCGAGCGTGAAATCATAGACTTGTAGCTCCTGAGCGTGAAGTCGTAGGTTTGGAGCCTCTCGAGCGTGAAAGCTACCGAGCATAAAAGCATCCGGGCGTAAAACCATAGACTTGTAGCATGTGAGCGTAAAACCGTAGATCTGTAGCTGTCGAGCGTAGAAAGCTCCTTGGCGTAGAACTGTAGATTTGTAGCCTGTAAAAAGGAAATCTTCCGAGCGAGAAGTTGTGGATCTGTTGCCTCTGAGCATAAAAGCCACCGAGCGTGAAATCATAGACTTGTAGCTCCTGAGCGTGAAGTCGTAGGTTTGGAGCCTCTCGAGCGTAAAAGCTACCGAGCATAAAAGCATCCGGGCGTAAAACCATAGACTTGTAGCCTGTGAGCGTAAAACCGTAGATCTGTAGCTGTCGAGCGAAGAAAGCTCCTTGTCGTAGAACCACGAATCTGCTTTGCACGAAAACTTTTCGAATTCGTTGACTGTCCGCCTTCCTTGAGTTAATAGGCTGACGTAGTCCCCAATCATTTTTAACCAAATATTAAATGTCAGATTTGGTTAGGGATTCGAGGAGTCCATCCGAGGATTCGAGGAGTCCATACGAACCCTATATATACCCCAAGCTTTTGAGAGAAAAACTTTTCATCCGTCTTCTGCGAAAGAAAGCCTTCGACTGTTCGAGTTTTTCTTCGTTTCTTCTCCGAGCACTCTGAGTCTTCAGCAATGGCCCCGAAACCAATCTCTCTTTCTAAGGGAAAGAAGGCCGACTCTTCTTCTTGATCTTCAGCCCAAGCAAGAGCGACTTCCGTCGGGCAAGGCGAGCTTCATTCTGACCGAAGTGTCCCGCCGACGAGCTGTGCACCCGGAGTTAGAGGTAAAGCTTTTTGGGACAAAACGAACGAAGAAAATCCTTCACACACGTTGTACGTGAACGCGCTAGGTCATCTTCTGTGCTGATAGCCTCTTCGAGGAAGATGATGCACAGAGATGTTTCATCTTTTACGCCCACATTTCTAATGTGTCAGCGTAAAAACTCCATATTTTCGCAGTTGAGCGTAAAAGCTTTGACTGTCGAAAACTTGGCGTATACTATAAAATTTGAGTTTTACGCTTCTGGATGAAAATTCTGGCGTAGTAACTCGAATTTTGGCAGTCTGGCGTAAAACACAGACTGTATACTGCCAACTTGAATTTTACGCTCAGGAAAATGGATCCCAGCGCAAATGATCAAGTTTTTTACAGTCTCGGCGTAAAGTACAGACTGTTGCCTCTTGGCATATGCCGCAAGATTGTAATGTTTAGTACAGAAACTGACGTATTTTTTCTTGCATTTTGTAGTTGACCTGCATAGGTCTCCACTGGCCGATGCGATGGGTTCTGCTGTCGGGATGCTGCATTCCAACTACTTGGAGGATCTGTCCCACGTGACATTTCCTATCTCCGGGCCCCAGTATCCTGAAGGAAGGGAAATTTTGATATCGGCTCAGGGCGAGCGAACGATGCTGAACATGATTAACGGAGAGCCCCTGACGTACATAGACGGGGACCAGTATATATAAAGCCGGCTTTTCTCTTCGGGGACATGATTGACAAGCAGTCCCAGACGAAGCCCAAGAAAGAACTCTTGGTCTTCCCTGCCGGGGGCTTGGTCTTGTATCTATCCAAGATGCCGAAAGACTATCCCACCTCGGCTTTCTTCCATGCCACACATGCCAGGAGGATATCGTGGACGCTGACTCCCAATCTTCATGGCCGACCGGGGGAGATATTTTATCAGAAAGGAACTGACCAAGGGTCATTTGTCAGCCGCCCTTCCGGCTCTGTAATGCCGTTCAGGGGATATTATCCGGGCAGTGTCCCGAGTGAAGATAGTTCACTGCTCCAGCCGGTCCAATTACCGACCTTCTGCAATGACTTCATGGGTCATGGAGGAGTATACCCCAAGGTTAATCCTCGGTGCAATGGGTGGATCACCCCAACAAATCTTCGATGGGCTCGCTTAGTTGACTGGGCCCTGAAGCATTTTCAGAACGAGTTGGAGGGCATTGGTCTGTACGAGGCTGTAAGTGCCACCAGTGTTGGGTTACCTCTCAACCCTAACCTGTTTCTGGCTTTGATGGAGCGATATATCTCGCTCACCGGGACTTTCGCCACTCCACTGGGGGAGTTGGGATTGGCCCTCCATGAGATGGCAGAGATTTCGAGACTGCCAATGGGGGATACTCCTTATGAAGAGTATGTTCCCACCAACCGGGAGCGGGGGGATTCAGACCCTCAGGTAGTGGCAGTGTACCAGGAGCTGATGTGCCACTACCTTGCTTGCACCGCCTTTTATGAGAAGCCTTCAGATTTGGCTCACACCAATAAATGGGTGTCCTACCTTTTCTTTCACCGGGCCAGGACTGCTAAGCCAGAGAAAGTCTTGGATAGCAAGGATCAGCCTCTGAACTGTCTGAGCGTTCTCAGTGCTCAGGTAGTCGACGATCTTATGGAAGACGCTAGGGCTCCAGATCAGATTCTCGACGAAGGGATAGGGAAATATCCTACAGGTACTAAGGCCTACAGTTATCTGAGGCATTGCCGCAGGCCTCTGTCCAAGGAAGCTAAACTGGCTGGCTTCCTCTCGATATGGCTGCGCCGACTGGTGGTACCCGGCATTGCATCTGCGGACCGCATTCATCGAAACACCTTATGGCCTGCGGTGCGTCTGGTGTTCGGGGCGAGACTGGGCTTGCTCCCTGCCATGGTGTGCCGCATACAAGCTGGCCTGAGGGCCATTACTGAGGGGTTGCTTGCCGATAAAACTCGGCGTGATAGCTTTCCCAGGGTAGAATTACCATACCTATACTTGATGGGATGGTCAATTCTCCATAACCCCAGGGTGATGTCTCCCGGATCGGGCAGTAGTTCGGGGGGTAGTTTCTTGCTGAATTACCAAAAATCCTCCTGGAATGTGACCACAGTTTTAGACTGTCGGCGGGCGCTGAATTTCGGTCACAGCTGGAAGCTCTTCTTCACTGTCCCCTCTGTACATCGCAACCAATCGGGGGTTAGGCTTGAGGATTCAGGTAAAGAGAAGACCATTCTTTCTCCTGAAGCTTTTAATTGGTTGGTCTGCATTAGACCTTCCTATTTACTGTACAGAAGTGAAGACCAATGCTTCTTGGAACCCTACCTGCCCAGTCGGTTTGCCAGGCAGTTTGGGTATGACCAATTGCACGTGGGCAACGCCATCACCAGCTTCAGGTCCAGGGGTGGACTCATTGATGGAGCGAGAGGATGGCGGTACTTTATCATGGGATGCACTGAAGCAGTTTTTACTGTGCCCATCATTACACTCTCTACGGAGCTGCGCATCCTCCACTCGTATGCCCAGTTTTATGTGGCAACCAACACCTTCCATCGCGATTTTGATATGGGTGGAAGTTTTAGGGTGCCCTTGTCCAAGTCTGCGGGGATAGACGATGTCCCCTCAGTCTCCTCTGATGAGGGTGATAATTTTGTCAATCCAGATGAGCCTCTGTTGGCGGTACCGAAGGGTGACATACCTCCGCCTGCAGAGGCTTTGGTCATCTCTGGTAAGTGAAGGGCTCTTGTTCTGGAGGAGACTCCCCGCCGTAAGAAGAAGAAGCTGGTTAGTCGTCCCCTCAGGATTCCCGGTCGTGAGGTTCCTAGAAGCGAACCTGCTGTCTCCCCTGTTGGGGATGTTTCTTTGATTAGAGGTCCCTCGCTTTTTGGAGGGGGAACCTCCACAGTTCCGGCCGATAGCGCCGGAGAATCCCTGCTTGAGGCTGCTGTCGCTGCTACCGCTTCAGGTAGTGGTACGAGATTGCCCACGGGGCCGAGCACAATAAGGATACCTTTGTCCAGACAGGAAATGGGAGAAACCCCTGCCGTGTCTGTAAGTATACCCAGCGAGATTCCACCTAGCGAACCTCGATTGGATCTGGGTGAAGATTCGGAAGGAGACCTGCCGCTGTCAGTTAGCGCACCCCCTTCTCCAGGTATGACAGCTCGCCTAGCATCGTTAAGAGATGATTTAGCTGTATCGGCTGCAGACACGGCGTATATACCATCAGCCATGGGTAAATGTCATCTTTTATGCCTCATTTTAGGAAAATTAACATCATGTCGATATTAATCTTTCTTATCTTCTTTTCAGGGTGATACACCTACGGGGAGGGTAGCGTCGACGCGCCTTTTGGCTCTGTCTCCGCCCCTGGCGACGACATGGAGGTGCCCGACTTCGAAGAAGAAACTTTTTCGGGTGCCGGCTCGCCCGGAGGGGTCCCGGTATCTCGAGAGGAGGAGGAACCTGTCACTATGACAATGCCTCTTTTGAGTACGCCGGTCACTTCGTCCCTTGTTGGCGCATCTTCTTTTGTCGTACCCTCTGTTGAGGCGACGGCGGTGGCAACATCGTCTGCGGTCGTTACTGGAGGGAGGTTTGCCAATATTGCAGCCACTTCCAGCGTTCATTCGGGTCTAGCCATGCTGAATGAGAAGTATACTAGTATCTTCTACGCCACCTTGAAAATGCTAATATCAATGGTGTTGGAGAAGAATTTAAGCTTCGAGGCTCTGAGGAGGTCTTCCCAGTTTGCTATAGTGTCGATTAGAGGCTTCGACGACGCTGGGAGAGCTGACACACTGGAGCAGATAGTTAATGGTTTGGAGCAACCCATTAACGACTATTTGCAGCTATCTCGAGGCAGCATTGACGATCTTGTTCAAGCTAGGTATGACTCCTTGACTGCAGAGTTTGCTGGGCAAATCGAATCTCTGAACAAGTCCATCGAGGCTCAGCAGCAGGAGATGGATCAGGCGCGTGCCCAATTGGAGTATGTCATTCCCGAGCTGACCCAGTGCGAGGCCGAATATGAAGAGGAGGTAGCGAGGGCCAGCAGATTGAAAGATGAGCTCACTCAAGTAGAGGTGAAGGTTCTCTCTTTGTCGGTAGCTTAAGATGTGCTGAAGGGTCGAAGGGAGACTGTTCAGTAGAACCTGACACGTGTGGGTGCCTTCCGTTCGGGTTTTGTGCAGGCTCGGTCTGAGCTAGTTGCTTTGAACAATGATGCAGCAAGGTGGGAACGGGCTCGTACCGACGTCTTGAACTCCCGGAATGAGAGAATGGCTATTCTGGCACAGCAGATTCACGACCTAACCGCTCTCCCTAAATGATGTACTTTTTGCCTTTTTCAATGTAATTTTGCTCTTTCTGGGAATAGTAAAGAGACTCTTATCTGACTTTGTGGACCCATCATTTTGGAATATAAATGACAGGTTTGGGTGAAAGTGATATCAGAGGTAATATGGACGTGATATACTCTCGGTAAATTTTAGTAGGACATATCTATTCAGAGGTTATATGGACGTGATAGAATATGCTCGGGACTAAAATTTGTAAACAAAACACTATCAGAGGTAATATGGACGTGATAGGTCTTGCGTTTCCAAATTAGTTGAACATATCTATTCAGAGGTTATATGGACATGATAGAATATGCTCCAACTAGTTTCGTTTTGGAAGTAGTATTGTCAGAATAAGATCTTTACCATGCTCCGTTCGAGCGAAGGAGGTTAAGCATAGTACCTCTTCAGGAATTTGCCATTAATAGGAGCCATCAGCAAGTCTCCATTAGGCTGTGCTAACCTGTAAGCGCCATTTGAGAACGTAGTCTTGATCACATAAGGGCCTTCCCATTTGGGTTGGAATTTACCCTTACTTTTGTGAGTAATGATCATTGGCCTTCTTACGGCTAGAACTAGCTCGCCAACTTTGAACACTCTTTCCTTTACTCTTCGATTAAAAGCTCTGGAAATGCGTGCCTGGTAGAACGCGATGCGCTGTTGAGCTTGAAGGCGTTTCTCGTCTAATCCTTCTAGCTCCTAAAGCCTTAACAGGTCATTCTTTTCCCGTGTCAACTTATTAGCCACTGCTATCCTGAGTGACGGAATTTGAATTTCGATGGGGAGAACTGCTTCGCTCCCGTAAACCAATGAGAATAGGGTACAACCCGTCGGTGCTCGTACCGTTGTGCGGTATGCCCAGAGACATTTACCTAGCTTCTCATTCCATTCTCTCTTGTTCGAAGAGACGAACTTCTTCAAGAGTTTGATAATGGTTTTGTTGAAAGCTTCCGTCAAACCATTAGCAGCAGGATTGTATGCCGTAGAGGCCATATTTTGTATCCGATTTTTATCGCAAAATCGATGAAACGCGTGGCTGATGAATTAAGGCCCGTTGTCATGAATTATCCTTCGGGGAATCCCAAAGCGATAAATGACATGATGCTTGATGAAGTTGATCACGTTGGATGTCTTCACCTCAGCAAGAGGGATCGCCTCTGCCCATTTAGAGAAGTAATCCGTGATGGCCAGTATGAACCGGTGGCCTCTGGAAGAAGACGGGTGAATAGGACCAATGATATCCATACCCCATGCTTCGAAAGACCAGGATGCAACCGTAGGATGTAGATGTTCAGAAGGTTGATGTATGAAGTCTACATGAACCTGACAGGCTCTGCATTGTCTTGCATACTTTATTGCCTCTGCGATCATAGTAGGCCAGTAATAGCCCATCCTCCTGATACAATCCTGTAGCTTAGGACCGGGTTGATGCGCTCCGCATACGCCGTCGTGAGCTTCACGGATAATCCGCTGTGCTTCGTCCTCGGAGAGGCATCTCAGTAGCAGTCCATCGTAGGTCTGGCGATATAGACACTGTGAGGACGTATCAAAGTAGAAGCGTAATGATCGTCTTTTGACGGATACTGCTTCTTTGGGGTCCTCCGGCAAGATTCCGTATGCCACGAAATCTATAAAGGGACTTCTCTAGTCTCTTCTAGGAGGATCGGTGTTCACAACGTAGCTGCGCTCTATGTGAAGGTTGTTCTTCACACAGAACAAATCTCTGCTAAGAAGGGTCACCGAATTCTGCCTTCTTATAGGAATAGCTAAATCTGCAGCTAGACTGGCTAGGACATCAGCTTCTAGATTTTGAGATCGAGGCACATATTCTAGGAAGAATCCTTTGAATGTCATGGCTATCTCGACCGTTGCTCGGTGATAGGGGATGAGGTCTGGATTTTGGACTTCATATATTCCTGTGATTTGATTAACGATCAGCAGAGAATCACCGAAAGCTTCCAGAGATTCGACGCCCAACTCTTTAGCGACTTGGAGCCCGACTAGTAGAGCGTTATACTCTGCGACATTATTGGAGCAGGGCTCGCTAAGGGAGTATGCTCGATAGATGACGAGTTTATCAGGAGTAACCAGGACAATTCCCACTCCTGAAACTACGCTTCCCCTGGGACCAGTCCTGGAGGCGCCATCGAAGAATAGTTGCCATGCATCACTTTCCATTGCGAAATTACATTCTGCAACTTCGTCGGGAATGTCCTCGTATAGTTTGGAGGCCTCCAGGATCGGATGAGCATCTAGGAAATCAGCCAACGCTTGGCCTTTGATGGACTTCTGAGGGACGTACACCATGTCATATGGTGTTACTAACATCGCCCAAGTCGCGAGTCGGGAGTTAAGAATGCTTGGCTTGTTCATCAATACCCGAAGATGATTAATCCTGGAGATGATATGAATAGTCTGGATTGTGACATAATGCCGTATTTTTTGAATAGAGAACATCAGAGCCAGGCATTCTTTTTCCACTGGACTGTACCGGTGTTCGGCTTCGATCATCATCCTGCTTAGATAGTAGATAGCCTGTTCATGACCCACATCGTTCTTCTGTGCAAGGAGAGCTCCCAGAGAATGATCCATCGCTCGAACATACAGCAAGAATGGTCTTCCTATGACAGGAGGCACCAGAACTGGAGGATTAGTGAGGTAGCGTTTGATATCATTAAACGCTTGCTGACAGGCTTCGTCCCATACAAAGGATACACCTTTCTTCATAAGGCGAGAAAAAGGCTGACATCGCCCAGAGAGGTTGGATATGAATCTCCGGATATAAGCCAGACGACCTTGAAATCCCCGAAGCTCTCTCAGATTACGGGGTGATCGCATTTCTAAGATGGCCTTGACTTTATCAGGGTCCACTTGAATGCCTTTAGCGGTGATGACAAATCCCAGGAATTTGCCACTAGATACACCCAGAAAGGACTTTGTAGGATTCATCTTGAGTTGATGTTGGCGCATTAACTCTAATACTGTCCTCAAGTCTTGGATGTGATTATCCTTGAGGCGGCTCTTGATAGCTATATCGTCTACGTAACATTCCACTATTTTGCATAAATGCTCATGGAATATGTTACTCATAGCCCGTTGGTATGTAGCCCCGGCGTTCTTCAATCCGAAGGGCATGACCGTATAGCAATATACCCCTAATGGTGTCCGGAAGGCAGTATGCTTCTCGTCTTCAGGATGCATCTTGATTTGATTGTATCCTGAAAATCCGTCCATGAAAGACATGCGTTCAAAACCGCATGTGTTGTCGATCATGATGTCGGTGATGGGAAGAGGGAACTCATCCTTGGGGAAGGCTGCATTCAAATCTCGGAAATCGATGCAAACCCGCACTTTCCCTGTTTTCTTCATGACTGGGACAACATTGGTGACCCAGTCTGGATGTTGTTCTTCCCGGATGAAGCCGCAGGCTATCAACTTTTTGATTTCAGCTTCGATGGCGTCCATCATGTCTGGACGGAACCGGCATTGATGTTGCTTCACAGGCTTCGAGTCGGGCAATATATTGAGTTTATGAGTAGCCACTTTTGAATCAAGACCTGGCATATCCTCATAATTCTACGTAAAGACGTCGATATATTCTCTTATCAGCTGGATAACTTCTTCCCTTTCTTCTTTGGAAAGATTGTTACTGATAAATATCGGCTTTGGCGAAAGTTCATCCCCAACGTCAATCTGGATAACTTCATCTTCGGTGGGAGGTTCTCTCTGCTCGAACCGAAATTCCCATTGTGTATCCATTTGTTGAGCCCAAGGGTCATTCTCAAATGTTTCAGATTCTTGTTCGTTTGCCTCGAAGGAATATGTCAATACCATATTTACTGAAAATGCTTGTTCGAGATCGTCAGATGAGTCGGAGGACGTCGAGCTATCTTGAGGAGAGGTAAAGATATCCTTATTTGACTCAGAAGTTGCAAAGGAGGTGGTGTACCCTAACCCAAAACGAGTTCATTGATGGTAGGGATCACCGTGCAGCGGCATTCGTCTGCCTTTCCCGAAGTTGAGACCTGGTTCTAGCTTCAAGTCGTAACCCATTCTTTGCATGATCTTCAAAGCTTGCAGGCTGTATCTGTGAACTTGCATTTTACCAGCATCGTCATCGAACGAATCTTCTCGTGCAGTCGGTTCATTGCGCATGCGGCCAAAGATTATTGAACGCTGACTGCTGTCAGTTGGCGGGACAGTGAAGATAGAATCCTCGTGCAACCCGTATGTCGTGACGACATTGGATGATGACGCTACTTCCCACACATATGGATGATAGGCATCTATAGCTTCCAAGAATTTTTGTGCTAAAGGTTCTATCTCGTCATGGGGAGAGGATTTCTGATTTGGAATTTGAGCGTCAATATACTGGAAAAGAGGATCTTTATTATCATCAGAAACCGCGTTCCCGGTTGTATTTACATCAAGCGGCTGCCTGTTGCGCCGAAGGTTGATGACCAAGGGTGGAGGCTTCTGGTTCAAAGTGATTACCAGAGGATTACCTCCCCTTCCTGACCCAGTTTTGTTCAGGTGGATAGCCATAGATTCCATGGTTTTTGGACGAGTAGTTCGCCCTTTCACCTTGATTGACAGCGGTTGCCCGGCAGAGGGTTCTTCTGGCTCCCGATGGGATTCCTCCTCTATTTTTCCTGACACCTCCTCCATGTAGTCTTGGGTGTACAACATGGCATCGGCGTAGTAGGATTCTACATCTTTAAACGGGTTAAGGTCAGCAAACTCCGTTTGTACTGTTCCTTGGGCATCTACATATTTAAAGCATTGATGTAGAGTCGAAGGAACGATGTTGTGGTCGTGGATCCAAGGTCTACCCAGCAGAATGTTGTAGGATACCTCTGAATCAATGACGTAACACGTAGCCACTGATCTGAGGTCACCAATCTGGATCCTTAGACGAATTTTCCCCAACGGCTTACTTTTCCTGGCGTTGAATCCCACGATCGTAGTGGTGGTGTAAGCCAATTCGTTGGTAGGAATCCTCAGCGGTCTGAGCAGACTATGAGGAATGATGCTGATTGATGATCCTGGATCTATGTGGATCCGATCGACCTCCACGGAACCGACGTATCCGGTGTGATAGAGGGGTCTATCATGCCTGTTATGCTTTAACAGCATGTCGTCTTGAGTAAAAGTGATGTTTGGGACCACCTCCATCACACTGTGGCATTGAGGACACGCCACGGGTTCTTCGTTAGGGGACTTGAGCTGGGTCAAGTATGCCTCCGCCTGCATTAATGCTTCACTCAGGGCTTAACGAGTGTCTTGAGAGAGCCTGAGTAGTTCGAAGATCGACAACCTGGCTGGTGTATTGGCCAATTGGGCCAGGATGTCGAAGTTGTATGGCTTCTCTAAACCTTTGTTTTGAATGTTTTTCAAAGGTATATCGAAGCGCACTTCTTTTTGCTTCCCTTTGTCCGCCGAAGTTGGTCTCGAAGGACCGGCCTTTGGTATGGCGGTTTCCGGTTCTGAAGGCTTGGCAGCTGAAGCGTCTGTCGGTGCATCTTCCTGACTTGCTCCATAGTCCTTGAGGTAAGCTTTCCCTGAACGGGTTGCAGTAGCCAAAACCTCGTCTTCTGATGCCGGGTGTGCCGTAACCATGTGACACGATTTAGGCTTCGAGTTCTTCTTAGACTTAGCTTTAGCGGCTAGAGTCTGCTTCTCGATCTCTGACACCAGATCAGGATGAACCCACATAATCTCGCCGCGCTGGGTAGTTAAGGGTACCAGGTCATGATTTTGACCCCTAGCCGGAGGGAGATTAACGATGTTCATCGTTGTCCGGGAAATAGGTGTAACACCGTTTGGGACTTCTTGGGGAGGCAGATTGCCAAACTGCAGAGAGATCATGTTGGCCGTGACCGTCTTCTTGCTGTTGCGCAGAGTGATGGCCTTAGCATCGATCAGCTCCTGGATCTTCCTCTTCAGTACATAACACGCTCTTGTAGGGTGGTGTATGTATCTATGGAAGATGCAGTACTTGGGGTTATTAGTACTGCCGACTTCATTAGGCCTCTTCTCCTCAGGGAGGGTAATTTTGCCGCTTTTGACGAGACACTCGAATATGCTCGGAATATCGTCGTCGTCGAAAGAGTATACTTCAATGGGATTGGAAGTCCCAGGTTTCGTCTGTGTGGTTGCCGCAGTCTTTTGTCTAGACGTATTGATTGCCAGAGCTTCTTTTCCTTTGGCGCCACGAGGATGGTCGCTGTTGGAGGATGGCCTCTTGCCCCTATCGGAGGCAGAAATCATGATGCCATTATCACGGGCCTTCCGACTATTGTCTTCGACGGCTACCACTGAGATGATGAATGAGGGCCAATCATGTAACTGATATGGTCCTGTGAACACCGAGATTACGGGAAGAAGGTTCTTCCTGCAAATGTCCACCAATGCCGAGTCTGGAACTCCGGGAGGCATTTGCAAAGTGGCTTGACGAAAGCATTCAATGAAGGTGCGAACGTCCTCTTTTTCCTTCTGCTTCACTTCGATGAGAGAGGACA
Organism: Iris macrosiphon; assembly: GCA_036927795.1. Lineage (NCBI taxonomy): Eukaryota > Viridiplantae > Streptophyta > Magnoliopsida > Asparagales > Iridaceae > Iris > Iris macrosiphon. The sequence goes on along the minus strand of JAYESA010000045.1, from coordinate 569,176 downwards.
TAGACATGTCCATCCCTCCTTCGTAGAATCGTGTGAAGAATAAAGCCTTGAAGTCTTCGAAGGACGCGATGCAGTTGTCCGCCAAGCTACGGTACCACTGATAAGCCACTCCCGAGAGACAGCCTTTGAACACCCGGGTGAGGAGGGCGTCATTCCCCTGTAATAACACCGTCATCATGATGAAGTAGTTCATGTACTGGCTCGGTGATATTTTTCCCTCGAACAAAGCCATAGTCTGTGGTTTGTATCTAGGAGGGAAAGGGACCTCTTCCCAGATAGCTGGGTAAGGCTGGTTGATTCCCAATTTCTTGAGCTGATCTTTGTGCTTCAAGGCATCAAATTGGGCTTTCAACTCCCGTACTGCCTGCATCAGATTTTCAGCCGGTAGCGAGATCACGGGGTGGTGCGGAATCGGTTGCATCGTGACTCCAACGGGAGGTAATACATTCTCCGAGTGAGGAAGCGGAGGAACTGCTGACTCCTGATCTAGAGCAGGCTCTTGGATCGCGTTGGATGGTGGTAAGTCCACCCCCGTACGTATCTGAGTTGGAGGGGCCGATGCTTGAGCCATAGCAGCTGTATGTTGAGTCAGTATCATCTGGTGCATGTTCTCCATCATGGATTGCATCTCTCTCAAAGATGTCTCCAGTACAGTAATGCGTTGCTCAGCGCTCCCTGACGGGGAAGCTTTCTCGCGTTCATCTCCAATGGCATAGACTCCCATCTCCCTGGGTGTCATTTAAGGGTTAGTATAGGTCTCTGTAGAAATTGACTCTATACTTTCAGTATCTGATTCGGGAGACTGGCGACCCCCAGCATCGGAATCAGAAGAGTACGAAGCCCGTTGTCGTGACCTCGAACGGGTGTTTCGGAACACCCCAGCTTCAGTATTTCTAAGGAGCTCGTTGAATCTCCTTCGGCTTGGAGTTCTAGAGGGATAATGTCTTGAGCTCGACCTTCCTCTAGGTATGTGTGAAGCCATGTTCACTGATGCATGTGTGGGTTCTTTCTCTTGGAAAGACGGAGAGTAGCTCAATTGGTCAAAAACTGACCTTTTTGCTTCAGAACATCAATAATTAACTACAATCCTATGACTATTACAATAGAGCTCACTAGGAGGCATAATAGACATACTGGAAGATCCCCTATCCCTGCGTTTCTAGATCAGATACTCACGCAGGTCAGGAGGGTTTACGGAAGAAGAAGAAGAAGAAGAAGAAGATCGCTTATTCCTCCTGTTCACCTCAGTAGGCATGCGGATGCTGGGAACCATAGTTCTCCCTGTGCCACTCGTATACAACAGGTTGGCCATCTGGGTAGCGGATGATCCCTGAGGAGCGTGTTTTTCCGCAAACTGAGCCTTCTTTACGCTGAGGGGCTTCGCCTGGCGTAATTTGGGGTTCTGCTCAGGTTGGCGTAAAGTTGAGGAGGTTCTCAGTCGGCCATCAGCTTCTCGCGTAATCCTGAGGGCGGGCAGATTCTTCCCTTGTCGGCGTAAAGGCCGAGACGTTGAGCAGTCCGCCACTTGCTTTCCATTGCGTAGATTGCAGGGACCATCTGCTTCTCCGCGGAGGGCAGATGCATTTTTACGCGCAGAGCGCATTTGGAGTTTCTGATTTGGCACTGAGGCATTATCAAAAATTTTGTCTATTCCGCCAGTGACGGAAGACAGAGTTTTACGCGCAGAGCGCGAAGTAGACTTCTGGATTAGCACTGAGGCATTGCCAGAAGTTGTGTCAAGTTGTGTCAATTCCGCCAGTGACGGGCGACTGAGTTTTACGTGCAAGGCACGGTGTGTACTTCTGGACTAGCACTGAGGCATTGCCAGAAGTTTTGTCTGCCCTATCAGCGACAGGCGACTGAATTTTATGCGCAGAGCGCGATGTGTACTTCTGGACTAGCGCTGAGGCATTGCCAGAAGTTTTGTCTGCCCTATCAGCGACATGCGACTGAATTTTACGCGCAAGGCGCAGAGGGAGCAATTCTACAACCTCGTTGGTCGGAGAGATCGGAGAGTCGACAGGAATGGTAGAGGATGTCTTGGGCATCCAGACCTTACGCAGCTTCCTGTTATCTTGGACAGAGAGAGAGAGAGAGAGTGAGAGCTACCCCCTGTTCGAAGCATATCTTCGTAGGCAGACTGGTCGAACTGGACGACCAGGGTCTTCTTTACGGATCCCACGGATACCGCATCGTGTTGAGCAATTGCTTCCTCATCAGAAGAGAAAGATGTCCCTAGAAGAGTCGCCATCTTGTTTACGGTGATAAACGAAAGATAAAAATATAAGACGAGGTTTATACGAAACCCGTTTCTTTGGTTTACAAACAAGCTTGTACAATTAATCCTATACGAGGATGTCTAGTACGATTTTTTAATCTGGGTAAATATTGCTATAGGAGTCTGATCTGCGGTTGATCACTTTGTCCCTTGGACCACACGATGACCAAGATGTGCTTGTAGAAGAAGCTTCAAACTCTCTGTACTGGAGGCAAAATCCAGCCAGCGAAAAGCGCTGTAAAAGAAGCTTCAAACTTTGCAGGAGGGATTGATTTCTCGATGTCGATCACTCTCTCTGTCTGAGCTCTGACCTCTCCACCTCTTTTTCTTTGACCTTTGAAGAAGAGTAATTTTTCCGACCTCTGAAGAAGAGTAATTTTTTTTGACCTCTGACCTCTGTCAATAGAGGTCCCTATTTATAGGGTTTTGGTGACAGTAACTGTCCAATCGGTGTAGAAGTCGAACAGTGGAGAGTGTGGCACTTTTTACGTTGAAGGTTACAATAACCGTCACCTAAGTATAATGATCTTCTGTATGTGAGTGTGACGCGTGTCCCATCAAGAGATGGTGCGTATAACTGCTGCGAAGATCATGGCATAAAAGCCACGTCGGTAGTTATCCCTTACGTAGAAAAGGTTGGCGTAGAAGCCAATAACTGTCACTATGGCGTAGAAGCCAAAGTGTTATCAAACCGGTCGTAGAGGCCGAGCAGGCATAGAAGTCGAGTGGGCGTAGAAGCCGAGTAGGCGTAGAAGCCGAGTGGGCGTAGAAGCCGAGTAGGCGTAGAAGCCTGATGCTGCATAGACAGGTTAGCTAGCGTAGAAGATAGCTGATCCCCTCCCTTGACTGAGGCCTTGAACGAATTCTGGACCGAACAGCTTTAATACGCACCAATGCAAACGCAGCCCGGGTTGGCGTATCTCAAGGAGATAGCGTACAGCGTGCTCCTTAGCTGAGAATAGTCTGATGGCGTGACGCTTTTGGGGATATAATCAAATCTCCTGCATTAAATGCAGAGATCTGCCCCCATCCTGCGCATTAAATGCAGAGGCGTGTTACGAAGACCTGCCATCATTCTGCACATTAAATGCAGAGGTGTATTACGAAGACCTGCCATTATTCTGCGCATTAAATGCAGAGGCGTGTTACGAAGACCTGCCATTATTCTGCACATTAAATGCAGAGACGTGCCTCGAGCCCTGTACGAAGAGCAGCTTTTGATGTGGCAGCCTGTTTGTCTTCTGCGGAGCGTAAAAGCTCACATATGCCTGTGTAGAACTAGGCAGCGTATTCTCTTGTGTGCGTAAAAGCAGTTTACGCCGAGGAGATGTTGCTAAACGACAGCTTGGCGATATTAATCAAATCTCTTGCATTAAATGCGGAGATCCGCCCTCATCCTGCGCATTAAATGGAGAGACGTGTCTTGAGCCCTGTACCATTCTGCGCATTAAATGCCGAGACGGGCCTCGAGGGTCTGCCATCATTATAGCCGTCGTTTGGGTAGTCGTGCAGTACTCTTTGTCAGGAGTCAGACCGTCAGGTTCACTGTATGATTTGACAGGTTCATTTCGGGGAATACGAAGCGTTCCTCGTACGCTTTAATGCTGCATTAAGAGCGGATGAGTTTTACGCCATAAAGGTGATATAGCATCCTCTTTACGCTGAAGTAGCCTGGACGTACTGCACTTACGCGGATAGTCCTCGAGCTTATATTTTACGCTGTTCTTAGCGAAAAAGCTCTGTTGTACGTTGATGGCTTCGAAGCCATATTTTACGCTGCCCTGCACTAGAATGCTGCGTATAGCTCTTCAGCGTATTTTTCATGCTTCTACATTGGGTTGTTTGGTTCATCATGGCTAGTGGTTGGTTCGGTTCGGTTTGTTTGGTTCATTATATTTTTGTCAATGTATTCATTATATTTTTGTTGTTGGTGGGGGTTATAAGTAGAGGGTATCGTTGCAAGATTATAATTATAATTATGTAATTGTAGTTACTATTTTAATTATTTTAAATATAATGTTCGCGATAGTAGTCATACTAACACTAAATTAATTTAGTATGACTAATGCTAAATTAATTAATTTAGTGTTAGTATGATTATTATTACGAATATTACTTTTATAATAGTTAAAATAGTAACTATAATTACAATTATAATCAAAAAATTATAAATTTATTTTTCTTATAATTTTCTCTTCTTCTCTACTTACTTCCTCCTGCTCGGCAAAAATATGGTGAACCCATTGGTCTGCCATGATGAACCAAGCAAACTGAATCGAACCAACCATTAGCTATGGTGAACCAAGCAATCCAACTACTAAACATAGGCTAAACAGAACCGCACGAATAAATAAATTAACCTACCCCAATTTTTGTCAACTGAGTTGGTCAACTCTGTTTGCAAAAATATGATTTTTTTTAAATTCAAAATTTTGCCAAAATAACTGACAATTTTTATCGTAATTTTTAAATTTATCAAACTTATATTGCTATATTTTATTAATCTAAATTTATTATCTGAATTTTTTGCTAGAAGTTTTTGCAAGAGTTTTTTTTTCTTATTGTCCAATATAGATTTTCTTTTGTGCTTTTGGGCGAAGAACTATAATGCAAATTAATCCAGATCAAAAATTTATCATTCTCATTTCAGAGAATACTGAACAAATAATATAAGTCTAAGCTAAAGCAGCATCACCAACAGTTTTTGATATCAATCTACTTAGGAACTTTAAATATTTGGAAGGACTATTTTTGAGTAAAAAATTACAGAAAATTTACTGTAACGAAATAAATTTATATTAAATTTATGTAAACGAAATAAGTTTATAAAATTTTGAAAAAAGATAAGAGTCCGCCAACAGTGTTGGCGAAAAACACAACTACTGTACACGTAGGCAGGAAAAAAATAAATTTTTTTTAAAGTGGGACCCATAAGCCAATTTTCGTCAACACTGTTGGCTGAAATGGGGGGGGGGGCAATTTCAGCCAACACAGTTGGCAAAAATTGGGTGCGGAGCCCACGGGTTCATTTGATTGATTCGGTTTTGTTTGGTTTGTTTGATTGGATTGGTTTGTTTGGTTGGTTTGTTTTAATTATGTTTTTGTTTTATTTATTTAGTTTTGTTTTGTAATTAGATTTAAGAAAATTTATTTTAACAAAATAAAATTAAAAAAAATTAATTGTAAAGTAAAATTTAGAAATATTTTTTTCGAAAATTTGTTTCCAGAGCATCAAAATTTGTATAAATTTCATCTAAAGTATAAAAGTTAAAAAATTTACTTTAAATTTGTTTTGTTTTATTAGTTAATTATTTGTTTTGTTTTGTTAGTTTTTTTTACATAAAACAATTAATTTAAATATTTTTAATTTTTTTTGGAAGTCGAAACATCGTTTTAAATCCGTGAGCCTCTACACCCAATATAAATTAATTTTGCTACAGTAAATTTTAAATATTCGGAAAAAATGACCGAAAGTAAAATTTGGATGTCGAAACACCCAATTTTTGCCAACTGTTTTGGCTAAAATTGGTTCTCCCCTATTTCAGCCAACAGTGTTGGCAAAAATTGGCTTGTTGGTCCCACTTTAATATTTCTGCCAACACTGTTGGCGGACTCTGTCTTTTTTTTAAAATTTTACAAACTTGTTTCGTTTGCATAAATTTAATATAAATTTATTTTGCTACAGTAAAATTTCTGAAAAAACTATCCTGGAGTAAAAACAAGAACATTTAATTAATTATCAGTAACAGTTTGTTTAAAATATTTCTTAGTCATCAAATAACATGTTAAGTCAAAATGTTGGATTATTGAATTCGAAGGATAATAAGGATTTGTTTGGATATATTTTCTAAAATTTAATTTTAGAAATATTTTTCTTAAAATATACTATAAAGGTGTTTATTTTCCAATCCCGCAAGGGGGAGTGTTAATGAGGCGAGGCTTCCGTGCTAAGCGTTGCTGACACCCCTTTGCCTTTTTTTTCAAGTCAATAGCAAGACTTCCCGTGAGCTTCCTTGAACTCAGGTCTTGTGCTACCGAGTTTACTTTTATTTAAAAAAAGTTTGGGGTTGCAGACTTTCATCTGAGCAGAACTTAGCACACTAACTACTTGTCGGAAGAAAATAAAACTAGAAGGACGAGCTATAATGAAAGTAACATCATTCATCGTATGCCAAACAACTTTAAGGGTTTGTTACGATTAACTAGTTAGTGTTATCACATACATTAATTACTAAATGCATGTTTTAAGAATATTTCTATCTCGACACTGCAGTTAATTCGGATGGCCAATGGTAAGCTTGTCTGTAAATTTTTGAATGCACATTCAACCATACAACACCATAACTTGTTAGTTGTCATAAACATAAATTGAACTCAAAAGCATAAACTTGGTCAATCATTGAGCCATTGCCTAATAGGGTTGTCCATGTCGCATGGGTTCCTTGTGGATCGAGCTAGCCGGTAGCGCAATATTATTTTCTCCCATTGTTCTAGGTAAATCCTAAGGGAGGTCATCCATCTTATAGGTTATCCACCCATTCTAAGGGAGGTCACCCATCCTTCGGGAGGTCACCCATCATACGGGAGGTTATCCATCCTATAGGTCACCTTCCGTATGATGGGTATCCATCCTAAGGGAGGTCTTCCATCCTAAGGGAGGTCTCCCATCCTAAGGGAGGTTACCCATCGTAAGGGAGGTCATCCATCCAAATGGAGGTTACCCATCCTGCGGGAGGTTACCCATCCTAAGGGAGGTCACCCAACCAAATGGAGGTTACCCATCCTACGAGAGGTTACCCATCCTAAGGGAGGTCGGTCACCCATCCTAAGGTAGGTTACCCATCCTACGAGAGGTCACCAATCCTAAGGGAGGTCACCCATCCTATGGGAGATCACCCATCCTACGGGAGGTCACCAATCATTACTAAATTATTTCAAGTTTCCGAGTCGTGGATACTTGAGAACTCCCTAAAAATGACGAGTCGCGAGTACGAGCTTTTCATGAGTTATCGTATTCGCGCCTTGTGATACATCGGACAATACTCATACTCGATTGTTCGATGCCAAATGTAATTGGTTTTCATACACAAATATTTTCACTATGTCGTGAGGATGATGAACTTGTACATAAATTTGTCTTGTGAACTAACATGCAAAATTTGTCTGGTATCATAAACTTGTATCGACATAAAGAAGCACACAACAATCATCACTAAAAGGAATTACTGAGAGACAATAACAACAGGGAACACAAAATACACACAAAAATTCCTGGCCGCATGGACTCATTGGCCGCATGCACCTACTGGCCGCATGGACTTAGCAAATTTTTCATTCGTTCATCGAGTGGAAACACAAGATGTTCAAGGTCACTTGTGTAAATAAGCAGTCATGGATTCAATAAGATGGACACATGCTGTCAGCATGCGGCAAGAGTTTAGGCCGCATAACCCCCTCAGGCCACATAACATTCTAAGCTGCATAGCTCGCTGGCCGCATGAAGACTTCGTCTTCTCCATCAGCAGGTTCAGTCATTGCCGAAAGCTCCAAAAATCGAAAATTGATTTCTTCATAAAGACTTTATTTTAACTCAAAATCAAGTGAAACAAAAGTCAAATTGCATGAAATAAAATGTTCTAATATAAGGAACCACTAGTTTTCGAAAATATTAAGTTTTTACAGAATCAAAACTAAAAAAACTCATGGAACACATAAAAAAAAACCCTAAACTTGAAACTCAGATCTACAAAAATCTATACATCAAAATCCAAAACTTCAAGAGCTAAATACGATCAGCAATTCAAGGAGAATATTTTTCATCAAATATATTTTTTAAAACAACAAGATATAATAAAAAATCCAAAAAATTATGACTCCACCATTGAGCAAGATTTACTTGCCTTGGGTGGCTTCTAGCCTCTACCTCTCACAGTCCAAGTCGTAACAACTTTTTCTTAGGGATAGAGTTAGAGGGAGCTTGAGGGAGTGGAGGAAGAGAAAAATGAAAATGAAGAAGAAGAAAGAGAGGAGAGAGAAAAGCTCTTAGTAAGAGATGAGAGAAAGCGGGTTTAGTCATAGGTTCACCTAAAATGAACCGAACCAAGGTTCTATTTTACATGCGGGTTCTAAAACGAGTCTATGGCAAAGCCAATGAGTATTCTACTGGTCTCGGGTAGTCTCTCTCAACAAAAAAATAAAAAAATAAAATGACAGGAACCAACAATGAGAAAATACAGCATGAATACATTATCAGAAAAATTTAATTCTAGAAATTCAAGAAATAATAAATCTTGAATCGGGTGTAACAATTTCCACTCTGACTATTCTCGATTTCTATGAATAAAATAAAGATCCTGATTATAATTTTCTCTCAAGATTATAAAGGAATCAGAATAAACAAACTTCACGTTCTTTCTTGCACTCGGAGATGCAGACGGACAGAATGGAATTAAAACTAGCAGAAAAGAAGAGCAAGAAGAATAAGGAAATCTGCTTGCTGGGTTGATGAAAAATCATCGTTGCTCAAAGCAAGATTCATCACACACGATCTGCCCGCAGGAACCAGCAAGTTCACGTATTTCTGGAACGCTCGCTGTCACCTCCTTATTTGGACTTGCAAGAACTTCCTGGACTGCAATAGCGACTGTAGCAACTCTCTTCGTCTTCTCTATTTTGAAGTAAGTCCTCAATGGAGGCACGAAGAGAATAGATATAGAGGAGCCTGGCTGCTCATTAGTTACGAAAAGATAGGAACAACTTTAATTCGAATCCCACAAAGATAGGAACGAATAAATTCAAATCCCATAAAAATAGATCTGAATAATCAACCATATCTTTCCATAACCGTTCAAATATATCTGATAGCAGCGACCATGCAAGCAACTGCCCATGCTACCATTCATACAGCAGTGCAGCAGCCGCGCACTTAGCAGCGCACGCAGCAGCTCACGCGTCCGCTAATGCGGCCCGTTCATGCGTCCAGCTCATGCGCCCCGGTCATGCGGCCCGCTAATGCGTCCAGCTCATATGGTGTACCCTCACTTTTCAAAATGAGGGTATTTTAGTCATTCTATATTTATTTATTCAATTATAGTATTTAATAATTAGTTAATGTGCTAAATAATTTAATTTGTGCTTATGCTAATTATTATATATATAGTATTGTTATTTATAGCTAGTGGGCTAGACTATTAGTTATACTTGACACTAGTGAACCCAATTAAACTTATCATGATAATATTTGAGCCCAACATGGACTAGGCCCATTGAAACACATTCCTTTAGCTAATTTGGAGGATTAGAGCTTAATTTAGATTAGCTAGAAACTTTTCAATATAGCTCTCCTTAATTAGTTACCATTATTAGCTAGGGGGGGGGGAATTAGATATTGTGTGAAGCTCCGGGTAAAGGGCCTCTCCTTTCTCTCTCTCCTCTTCATTTTATACTCATTTTAGATCTCCAAATTCATAGATCCCCAATTCACTTCATCATTTCAACCCAATTTTCTTTATTCCCTCTCATTCCCATTCAATAAAAGAAGCATTGGAGCTTGGATTAGCAAGGAGCAAGTAGGAGGAGCTTTGGGGGAGAGTTTATGTCCAGATCGTGTCCATTATACTTTTCATTGGAAATCCATCTCCCAATATGTATAGATCCGAATTCATCTCTAAATTGAGTCCCAAATCATGCATTTGACTCTTAGGAATACCCCAATGGCATAGGGCTACCTATAAGAATAAGTTCTATATCAATTGGTTATGTATTATGAATTCTATGTGGTAATTTGTGTATATTTTGGAGGAATTTCGGAATTGACACATCAAATGTGTGACATGAGACCAATTTAGTCAAATTAGAGTTAGATCGGGGTTGTGAAATCGGGGTTGTGGGACTAAATACGTATCCACAAATGGATACTTGTAGACCGTATCATGGTAATTTGAGATACGGTGTGATACGAGACTCATTTTGGGTGTTTTGTATGAATTCTCCTCAATTCTCATTGTAGTAAGTCACTTTAGTTGTATTATGATATATATGATATATACAAATGATTAATTATGGGAATTTTGGCTTTTGACACTTGAGTTGGACACGTATCATGAGTTCCTCAATTTGGCACTCTAGGTGTTTGAGGAATTGACACTAGTGCAAATATATATTAAGATATGTGGTGTGTGTGTGTGTGTGTGTGTGTGTATATATATATATATATATATATATATATATATATATATATATATATATATATATATATATATATATATATATATATACCTACAGTTCTGTGTGTGTTGTAGCTGTTGGAATTGTTGTTGTATGTGTGGTACAAGTGAATGATTGGGGGGGGGGGGTGTCGAGCAGTATTGAAACTGAGATAGGATCAACAGGTAAACAAGCAGTGTGTGTCTTATTCATATAGGTGTGTGTGTATGTGTTTTTTTTTTTAATGTTAGTTGGGTGTTTATGAGTTCAGTTCAGGGGTGAGATCAAGTTCAGTTGGGGGAGAGGATTATCAGTGTTTTAGGAGTATTAGTGGTTTAAGATATCAGTAATTTTATGTGCCTGTGTATAGGCCTAAGTTATAGCAACTGTGAGAGGTTGTGTTGCTCTAATTGCAGTACAATATCTTCATTGCTCGAGCAATAGGGTGCACAACAAGGTGCCAGGTCCTTGTGGCCAGAACTCAGCTTGAGGGGTTAAGAGCACTACAAATGCATTGGGGGAATCTGCTGTGATTGGTTAGCTTGGTTTCAGATTTGGTATTAAGTGAGGTAATGTCAGTACAAATGGAGTAAGGAGTAGGTGGGGGTATCAGTTGATACCAGGGCCTGTGAGGGGACTGATACTAAGATATCAGTTATTGTTTGAGTACAAGGGAATTATGTTAGGGCATCAGACCCGGGAAGGAGTACTGACACAGTGAAATGGCTTGGGGGTAATGCCGAGGATCTGATAGCAAATACCGGGGCAGGGTGTCAGTTATTGTTAGTATATTAGTATTAGGTAGCATGTTAGAAGTTGGTTCAGTTAAGTTAATTTAGAGGGATGCTAAGAGATTAGTAGAGTATCTGTTAGTTTCAGTCTTGTTATATATATTAGATAAGTTAGTTAAGTTAGTGAGTGTTATAGGCTAAGTAGTATATCTAGATGTATGTTAGCTTAGTATAACTAAGTTACCTTTAGTAATAAGTTAGTGAGTAGACTAGCTAGTATATTTAGTGTTAACATCTATTATAGCTAATACTATATGGTAAAACCTAGTATAGCTAAGTTTAGCTAGTTTTGACTAATTAGAGACCAATATAGACTACTAACCTTAGTATGGACCTAGTGATACTTAGAAATTGACCTAAAAGCATGCATTAGTGTATTTTAACCCATTTATCTTTTATTACACCATTTAACTTGATCTTTCCTAAATAGGATTGTGTTACACTAGCTCGGACACCGAGTTACCTCTTTTACACCGGACCAGAGGCGAGTACATCTCTCTGTTAGTTTTTATTTCATGATAGTATATATATCAGTTGTTCTAGAACTGAGTACTTGATTCTGACACTTGGTTACACTGACTGGTACTATATGGATCCCGTCAGGAGATGTTATTCCTTACCATATTCAGCAGGTACTCCTTTACATGTATTTTATCATGTGCATCGGGTATTAATTTTTATGTGCTTCATGTGCATCCACTATTCCATGTGCTAGTGTGACTATATATATTCATGTGCGTAATGTGTCGTGATTGGATCCATGAGTATTGGTTAGGGAGGGAGAGTAGAAGTTGGTTATGTGATCAAACCCTATTTACCTCATGTGTATGTCAATTATACACCTAACGTGTAATCGAGTTATCCTATCTACCTCATGTGCAACCTAAGCCGATCACATAATGAACTTGTACTCTAATTACATAGCTAGTATTCTAGTTTCTCTTACATGCAGTTTATTTCATATTGTCTGTATTTATCTTTCCAGTTTATATTGTACTTATCTGCTTGTTCCAGCTATAGTTTCATTTTCTAGTTACTTGTGCATCTTATATTCTTTTCTATTACTTGTCATATATTCTCTACCATGTTTTGGAACTACTCTCAGAGTTTTGTACTTCGTTCCTTTCCTGATTGGATATATTTTTTAGATGATTGGTTAGAGGAGCTGTGTCCCACTTATTACGGGCCGTAGGATGGTGAGCCACTAAATGATACTCCCATAGAGCAGGAGGACATAGTACCAGTAACCAAGGAGGCCTAGTTATAGTTTTGGACTTGTACTAATATTATTTTGGACTCATGGCATGTATATATTATTTTGGAGAATTGTTGAACCTAGACTTATAGTATTGGACTTGAGGATGTATTGTGAATCCTATTTCTCTTTTTATTCCATATCGTGCTTTCATCCTCCTTAGTTTGATATTATGATTGAGTATTGTGTACAAATATTATATTATTATATTGTTCCTCCATTTGGAGTTGAGATAGCAAGATAGGTACCCTTATTATTGTGTGAGATATTTAGATAGGTATATTGCCTTAGACAGCGTTCTACCGCCGATACTGCGGCGTAGGCTAGACGTTGTTCACTACTCGTGCCCTCATTCCGGGTGTGGGTCGCATGGCATATAGCCTACTCATGCGTCCAGCTCATACGTCTGGCTCATACGTCCAGCTCATGCAACATCGCATGCAACTCGCGCATAATCGAGCGCATCAAATGCGCACAAGCACCATGCGCCGATGATGATGTGCTAAGTGCAAAGTGCACCAACAAAGTGCCACTTTCTGCCCTTGAGACCGAGTCTGAGTCCGAGTCGCTAAGCCCCTTTGGGGCTTAGCTCCTATTGAAATAATTCTAAGAGCATGACAAAAAGCATAAATGCTTTCATGAGAAGTTAATCCTTTTTTCTCCTAGAAAAATACCTCCATATGGCACCCATGTGCCCCACCATACCCCATGTGCACACCTCAAATCATACAAAGTATTATATTGAGATACCCACTTGGTGGTGTAGCCAATGTGGGACTATCTTTACTAGTCCAAAGGCAAAAATACCAACAATCTCCTACATATCTCAATATATATGGTTTGAGTGTTTCCCACAGTGACTGTCCATCATGCATTAGGATAGATGTCTCTTCGACTTGAATCTTCTTGCATGGGTCGAACAACGGTATAATACAAGAATGGACTAAGCCTTGAATTCTGTACCATAGCTGCAATTTTTTCCACTCACACAATGACATCAGCTGTGCTTCCGGTTGCACAATAAAGGCCCTATGCACGCCTGATTTTGGTGTATATATTTTAGGCATCTACAAGTTTTCCCACAAGAGACAGCCTATATCTCTTTCCATACACTCTAGATGAGTTCTTTTAAAGAGTCCTTGGCATGAAGCCTCGAGCTTCCTTTCGGTGCTACTCCGCTATGACATGGCCTGGAGCCAAGGCTAAACCTCATCGTGGTATCATGCCACTGTAGCATGAGGTCCCAGCCTCTTTGTAGTGCCAAACTATCCAGCATAAAGCATTGCGCTTCCTTGCGGTGTTATGTCGCTGTGATATTGCTTGCGTAGCCGAGAATTTACATCTTTTACCTCTGTGGTATCACACCACTGTAATATGAGGACATCAGTCTCTTTGTAGTGCTGCCTACACTCTTCATTCTACAACATTAGATTACCTGCCTATGTGCGATGCTACACCGCTATTGTAGCGCCCCGTTCTCCCGGTGCGGAGAGCGCGTGTAAACCTCCTGAATTTTCAAAAATATTAAACTTGGATTTTTCACAATTTTCTGGAATTTTCTGAGAATTTTCTGTAATTAAAATCAGGGTTTTAATTATTAAATGATTTTTAATTGTTAATAAATAATATTAAAATATTATAGAAATAATATTTTTGGGTGTAAAATGAAAAACTGGACTTAGGGTAATTTTTCTGGAATTTATCGGGCCCCGGACCTATTTTTAAATCACATGAAACAATTATTTAATTATTTAATTATTTACTTATTTATTTATTATTAATCCTAAACCCTAACCCGGCCCAAACTCTCACCCCGGCCCAACCGGCCCAAACCCGCTCGGCCCAGCCCGCGGCCCATCCCTACCGGCCCAATACCCTAACGGGTCGGGTCGGGTCCACCCGAACCCGACCCGCGACCCGCTCACCCAGCACCCTCTCCCCCACGACCCGCTCGGCCTCCGCAACCGCCGCTCCGCCCGCGCCTGCCGCCGCTTCCCCCGCCTCCGGCAGCGCCGCCCCGCGCCCACGACCCCGCCACCCTCGGCCTCCCTCCTCTCCCCTATTTAATCCTCTCCCCCTCTTCTCCTCCGCCCACAAACCCTCGCCGATCGACCGCCCGACTCCGGCCACCGCCCTCCTCGCCGCGCCGCCGTGCCGCTGCAGCCCCGCCGCAGATCCCTCCTACGCCTCCGCCCTCCGGCGCCCCGACAGCACCCGCCTCCGGCCTCCCCTCGCCGCCTCCAGCAAACCCTAATTCCTAATTTTTCCCCTGACTCGGACACGGCAGTGGACACGGGACACAGTGTCATCGTGTCGTATCGGACACGGCGTAGCCCCGGTTTCCTGACCCTATTCAGGTACTCATAACTTTCTGCTCGTAACCCCGTTTCTGATTCCGTAAATTGCGTTGCGAAGCCTGTATGACCCTCTCGGTGCCCGGACAAACCGCTCGGGGCATCGCGTCCTGTGGTGATCGCACACCGCGATCCAAAAACAGGAAAAACCAGACCCTGTTTCACCCCGGAACTGAGTACATCCCGCCAAACGGGATGACTTGGTCACGTGCGGTCTTCACAGATACATGCGCACCGTCGATACGGACGTATGGGATTTCGCAGAAGTCGATTCGGGTGTGCGTGCACACCGGGATCAACGCGTATCCGCGGACACCGCCCCGTATCAGCCTTTCCTGAATCAAGCCCTAACTTTCTGTACACACGTCGGATCGAAACGAAACTTGCGCCATCGGACTCGTAGCGATACGCTGATCCTGTGACCCAATTTTGGTTCGAATCTGAGAACGTTGACGAAATCGCTTGTCGTGGGCCCCACAGGTCCCGCTCGACGGGCGATTTTGTGATCGGCTCGTCGGAATCCAATTCTGGAAGTTCCGTTGGGTTCGTATCATCGTTCTGACCTGTTGACACTAAGTTTGGTGAATTTGGAGACCTTTGACCCTGACGCATTTTTCGGTGTAAAGCGGGCCCACATGCGGACCCCATTTTGACCCAAAATTGTCGTTTTTGCCCTTGTCTCCAAATTGGACTCAAGGACAGGCATTTCTAGCTATTTGATATTATAAACCCCCTCGACCAGATTTCAGTATTTTTTAGGATTATTTTAACAATTTAGGATTTATGGCAATATTTTAATTTATTTTGCCTACATACCCTGTTGACTTGTGCACCTGTCCGTCACCGAATTATTTGGAGCTTTACCCTGACTGTTATTCCCAAATAAAATTCGCATACCTGTCCTAGACATGTTAGACTATTTTTTTGAATTTTGTGCAACTCCCAGATGCTTTATTATGAGCCTCGTTTGAGACGCACAAATATAGTTACAAAATTCCGTATTTATTTCCTATTTAATTTCCTACTCTTTACCCACCTCTGTACCAATAGAGATTTGAGGCCCAACATGCACCTGTTTTGCCCAAACAAAAATACGTTAATTTCTACACTGAGTATACTACATTTAGTATATTGACACCGTAGAAAAATTATGACCCTACCTGCCTCTAAATAATTAGAGAACACCGTGCGCAGTATTTATTAATTAATTAAAAACGATGACCCGTATCACCCAGAAACCAAGCCCAACCCCTGCCCAGACTCACCCCCACCCCCTCGGAACCCTCACACAGCTTTACCCTTCAATTCTGTGAATTTTAGCATTTTCAGGAATCGGGTGTTTTCCAGACAATTACGTAATTGTGCAATTTCCCAAAAATAGGACCATTCTGCAATTTATGAAATTACAGGGACTTTCCTGCAAATTGCAGTACGAGGTGTCACCCCTCACTGGCCGGTGAACCTGCACCGTCCATTTGGACGCGGGACTCACCCGAAAAGATCCCTAAAATATCCCGAAAATATCCTACAAATATCCTGTAAAATATCTCAATATATTTTAATTAAATACTAATATAATTTTCTTATAAAAAGAAACTAAAAGAAAAAGAAAAAAAAATAAAAGAAAAAAAAAAAATCCAAACCGACCCCCAGGCCGACCGGCCGACCCCCCCCTCCCGGCCGCCGGCGGCGAGCTGCCCCGCGAGCCGCCCGCCGGAGCCTCCCCCCTGGCTCTCTCTCCTCCCCGCTCCCTCTCTCTCTCCCCGCTCCCTCACTCCTCCTCCCTCCCCGCCTGTGCGTCCGCAGGCCGCCGGAGCAGCTCCGCCCTCCCCCGCGGCGGCCGCCTCCGCCAGCCTCGCCGCGCCGCCGCTCCTCCTCTCTCCTCCTTCTCCACCGACCTCCCCCAGCCCCCGAGCCCTCTCCCTCATCCTCCCTCTCCGACCTCGAGCAGCCCTCCGGCCGTCGTGCCCGCGCCGCCGCCTCCGCCCAGCCTCGCCGGCGTCGCCCAGCCCCCTCCGGCTGGCCTCCCCCGCCGCAGCGCCGCCTGAGCTCCGGTCGCAGCAACCGAAACCCTAGCCCTAGGGTGGACAGCATCCCGACACGTGTCGGACACGTGTCGGACACGAGAAACGTCATTTCTGGAGCCCTGTTCAGGTAACGATTCCTCTCACCTCGTAGCTCTGTTTCCGATTCCGTCAGTTGCTACACGTAGACTGTGTAACCATCTCGGTGCCCGTGCAACCCGTTCGGAGCATCGCGTCCTGTGGCGATCGTGGCACGCGATCCAAAAACAGGAAAAATAATGACCCGATTCACCCCGGAACTGGGTACGCCCCGCCAAACGGGACGACTTGGTCGCACGCGGTCTTTACCAAAACGTGCGCAACGTTGATACGGACGTGTAGGAATTCGGAGAAGTTGATTTGGATGTGCGTGCACACCGGAATCAACGTGTATCCGCCGACATCGCCCCGTATCCGTCAGTTCTGGAATACGCTGCAACTTTGTGTACACACGTCGGATCGAGACGAAACTTGCGCCATCGGACTCATAGCAATACGCTGGTCCTGTGAGCCAAGTTTGGTTCGATTCTGAGAACGTTGACAAAATCCCGTGTCGTGGGCCCCACAGGCTCCACCTGACGGGTGATATTGTGATCGGCTCACCGGAATCCAATTCTGGAAGTTCCGTTGGGTTCGTATCGACATTCTGGACTTGTGGACACTAAGTTTGGCAAATTTGGAGACTTTTGACCCTGACACGTTTTTCGGTGCAAAGCGGCCCACATGTGGACCCCGCTTTGACCGGAAACTGTCATTTTTGCCCCTGTGTCCAAATTGGACTTAAGGACAGGCATTTCTAGCTATTTGATATTTTCTGAGACTGTTAGTTATGTTTATTTCAGCATCCGGAGACATTTATTCTGAGGCCATTGTTTCTGACTTTTGGCACTTGACATCTGGACGTTATATTTTTGCAGCTCTCTTGCCAGGCAAGTATATCTTGCCTTGTTGTACTGTTTAAATTCAGTTATTGTTAGTTACATGTTTATTTATTTTAATATTATATAAATGTGCGCGTCCGAGAAGACTCGGGTGCAGTCAACGATGGCGTTGACGTTAGGACTTGTGTCTGACCTAGTGTCTAGTAGACCCACCTAAAGTTGTGAAGTTATTGGTATGACTTCCCAGGCCTTGACACGTATCAGTACACGTCACAGAGTGAGTTCATGTAGGGACGCATGCCTCATATTCGACTGGCCATCGGTATGAGCAACACGTGTAACGGTGTCTAGCTTAGTTGTTTATTTTTATGGAGACTTGCATCATTATACGAGATGTCCACGTCATTTTCACGACTTGTATATCTCCATTGGGCGGGGAAGACATCTAGTAGGCGTATGGGACACCCCCTCCTTATATTCCTGTGCCATACTTTTCGGAGATGGGGTTTTCCTGTGCCATGCTTCTCGGAGATGGGGTAGTAGTTTTTCTTGTTCCCGTTACTGTGCTCCGAGGAGGATGGGGTATTCCTGTTACCCGTGGGTCCGGGGGCATATGACACATATACTAGCCAGTCCCGACGATTGGTGAATTACGTCAGCATATGTCAGGCCTACACATCCCCATGCGTACTACAAGGTCTTTAAATTGCATTCACTTAGATGGTTAGCACACCCCTTTATTTATTCAGTATTTACATTATGGCATATCATTTTTCTGTATCTTGCTATGTCCCTCTGAGGACCTGGTCCCCTGCCAGGTGTATATGTTTTTGAGTACTCGCAGGAGCACAGATCCGGACATGTTACGTGTATCCCGAGGAGGTCTTCTCTTCGAGCCTCGTGATTGTCAGATGTTCTTATATGGTGTGTATCTGGTTCATTTTTATATTCTATTTCGGCAGTAGATTTGTTTCCATCTGACTGTCATTCTTTAGATACTTATCATTGAGATCTAGTTACATGGTTATTGTTTATTCATATTTGATTCTATGGATGAGATTTAGATATTACCCTGTGACTTATGTTTAATTATACCACTGGTGAATTATTGTTCATTATACAGCGTACGCACGTATACGTGGTTTCCATATATTGGAGTTTCCATATATACGGGCGGCTGGCACGGTTACGTATCCTAGTCCTACGTATTTTGGGACTGGGGCGTGACAGTGTTTTTAGTGGTGGCCCATGCAGGTCGAGAGCATATTGTCTCGGTTACGTTACTGTACCGAGCAAGCCTGCGTCTCAGAGCATACTGTCTTGGTTACGTTACTGTACCGAGCAAGCCTGCGTCCGAGAGCATATTGTCTCGGTTACGTTACTGTACCGAGCAAGCCTGCACCTAGGATTAGAGGATAGGATCTCATCCATAATTGACTATGACTTATCTTCCTTCCAGTCTGTCCTACTTACATAATTGCATCCTGCTTGATTCATGTGCTTCCCTGATAATTTCTCGAGTATAGCCCCTGCTAGAATATAGGAATCCCTGTTGATAGAAGGATAATTAGGGTAGTATTCCTATTAAGAACAACTAGGGCATGAACGTATCATTAAGTTCAGACTACTTAATGAACCCTAGTCTCCCCTATTACCTAATAAACCCTAGTCTTCCATACTACCTAGTGAACCCTAGCATCACTACCTATAGATTAACTTACCATTATCTCTGGACGTATTTTTGTATAACTGGAGAGTAGTATAAACACTACTAGGATTAGTTAGAGTATTAACCATAGTGTGACCCTAGTCTTAAGGAACCAATAGAAATCCAAAGTTAAACACTAAGACTAAGACCTCATCCCATGTTTAGATAAACCAGAGTGTTACGCCAGAAACTCTTTACCCTTGTTGGCGTAAAAGCCAATTGACTCTTGGTTGCGTAGAAACCAAACAACTGCCTAGTTAGCATAAAAACCAATTATGCAGAAGATTATCTCCTTTATGCCGCAATTATGACAACTGCTACCCTCGATCCCTTAGTCTTCCTTATCCTGCGTCATGAAAGCCACGTAGGTAACTGCCCTGCGTAAACTTGATGATTCTTGACTATTAGATAACCAGCGTAGAGTAACCTGATTAGGCGTAACCTAAGGATAGGATGTGAGCGTATTTGTTACAGCCTTAGCTTTCTCCAGTCATGACCAAATCTTGTGCATTAAAGGCAGAGATACGCCTCGAGCCCTGTGCAAAAAGAAACAGCTCTTGACGGGATATCTGATCTTGTCTCACCTCGAGCATAAAAATGACTTGTATCCAATCAGTCCCTAAACGACAACCTGGGTCCCCGTGCAAATTCATCATCAACCCGTCCACTCGATCGTTGTACAAGTACTTTTGTCAGATGTCAGGATTCACTAATTTGACTAACAAATTCATGAGTTACTCGTACAACTTTACGCTGCAACGAATGTTAGACTTTACGCAGGTAATATTTTAGCGCAGAATTTAGCGCAAAACTTTTACGCTCAGACTTTCACCCAGACTTTTACGCGCAGATTTCTACGCACAGACTGTTTACGCGGACAGCTCTGAAGCCCTACCTTACGCTTCTCTGTATTATGCGGATAGCTCTGAAACCATGCATTATGCCAAATTATTTTATCTTTGCTTTACGCAGACAACCTCGAACCCCTACTTTACGCGGACTTCCTTGAAATCTCTGTTTTAGGCAGACAACCTATAGTGATTATTAAGATTGTAGAATTTAGAAGACCATACCTCTTTTTGGGTCAGCTAGCAACTTAGACAAGGAATTAGAATAATACTGTAGAGATTGTAGAATCTTGTTTTTTTTGTGAATTTGAATTGTTTTGTACTTCTCACATCATAATCTAGCGTACTTATATTTGCTATACTACCTTGACTTATACTGGTATTATAGCCTAGTTTTGCAAGCTTATTCTTTATCAAGCTTGTTCATGATATATGTATTATTGGAGTACTACAATAATACATTTCAGAATCAGTGTATTACGGTCTGATCAACCATAGTGCACTTGGTTCGCCCTTCGCATAACTACTTTACGTGGATTGAGATATATAGTGATTAGTAGGCGGATGTACTTGTCCGCTAGATATGTCTGAGCATATCGTATCAGCTACATGACTGTACTGATACGAGCATGTGAATAGGAATTATCAGAATAGTATTTCAATCCACAACTGCCTTGACAATTCCTATTTGAATTCTTTAAACGCCTTGATCCCCATACTTCTAATCTATTACCTCCCCCTTGAACTCTGGATTACTGTTTTCCGTCTTCCCTTATTTCGGAAGAACGAAACCTCGTGCTTAATATAAATACGAAGTGTATTGTTTCTGTAACCATATCTGTTTGTTTCTTGGGTAATTACTAAACCCTATTTTTAGATTAGATTGCAGTTTAAACGGTGCTATCTTTAGAATGACCTTCGCTACCTACCTACTTTCCTGATACGTGCATCACTATAGCAGCATAAAATTTTTGCCTCGTAACTCGGGTCAAATTCAGAACTCAAGTATTACGATAAAGAATGCATCATTTTATTGTCAGGAGTCTAAATGGATTTTACCTGGATGAACAATTGATTAACTCCTGAATGGATAGCAGCACCTATGACTAGGTTGACTTATTAGGATTAAGAATTCCTATGGACCAACGAGTGTCAAGCCGCTTCCGAGGAGTTGAAGAAGCGACTGACCACAGCACCGTATTGACTATTCCATCCGGATCAGGCGGTTGTGATCTACAGACGCATCAGGAAAAAAGTTTTGGGATGCGTATTAATACAAGATGGCAAGGTAATGGCATATGCATCTAGATAATTATGAGTACATGAGAAGAATTTGGAACTTGCAACCGTCGTAATTACTCTGAAGCTATGAAGACATTACTTATATGAGACAAATTGTAAGATTGCATGGCACACCAGTCAGCATTTTACCAGACAAAGATTCGCGTGACCAGAGTTGGTGGTCAACACCGTAGAGACAGTTAAGTAAATACAAGGACACTTGCGAGCAGTGCGAGACAGACAGAAGCAGTAGCCAGAACGTCATCATCGTCCCTTGGAATTCAAAAGAGGACGATCATGTCATCTTGAGAATATCACCTACTAGAAGCACCATACGATTCGGAGGACACAGCAAGTTGAGTTCACGGTATATTGGACCATTGACGTGCTAGAAAGAGTGGGAGTAGTGGCATATCAACTTGCGCTACCACCTTCATTTGAGGAAATACTTGATGTATTCCATGTGTCGCAACTCAGGCGATATGTGACAGACAGCAGTCATGTTCTCAACCATTCGGAGATCACCATTAGGCCGAGCTTGTCGTATCAAAAGCAATCAGTGGGAATCCTTGATCATCGAGAAAAGGTATTGAGAAATCAGTCCATTTCCTTGGTCCGCGTGGCATGGAAGCATGGCACGCCAGGAGAATCTACTTGGAACGTGTGGACGACATGCGTAAACGTTTTTCGAACCTATTCGTAAACCAAGATATAAATTACTTTGTTAAATTATATCTTATGCCGTCTTTAACTTCTATCCCGGCTTAGTTTTAATTTCGAGGACAAAATTTTTATAAGTTGGGTAGATTGTAAACCCCCTCGACCAGATTTCAGTATTTTTTAGGATTATTTTAACAATTTAGGATTTATGGCAATATTTTAATTTATTTTGCCTACATACCCTGTTGACTTGTGCACCTGTCTGTCACCGAATTATTTGGAGCTTTACCCTGACTGTTATTCCCAAATAAAATTCGCATACCTGTCCTAGACATGTTAGACTATTTTCCTGAATTTTGTGCAACTCCCAGATGCTTTATTATGAGCCTCGTTTGAGACGCACAAATATAGTTACAAAAGTCCGTATTTATTTCCTATTTAATTTCCTGCTCTTTACCCACCTCTATACCAATAGAGATTTGAGGCCCAACATGCACCTGTTTTGCCCAAACAAAAATACGTTAATTTTCTACACTGAGTATACTACATTTAGTATATTGACACCGTAGAAAAATTATGACCCTACCTGCCTCTAAATAATTAGAGAACACCGTGCGCAGTATTTATTAATTAATTAAAAACGATGACCCGTATCACCCAGAAACCAAGCCCAACCCCTGCCCAGACTCACCCCCACCCCCTCGGAACCCTCACACAGCTTTACCCTTCAATTCTGTGAATTTTAGCATTTTCAGGAATCGGGTGTTTTCCAGACAATTACGTAATTGCGCAATTTCCCAAAAATAGGACTATTCTGCAATTTATGAAATTACAGGGACTTTCCTGTAAATTGCAGTGCGAGGTGTCACCCCTCACTGGCCGGTGAACCTGCACCGTCCATTTGGACGCGGGACTCACCCGAAAAGATCTCTAAAATATCCCGAAAATATCCTACAAATATCCTGTAAAATATCTCAATATATTTTAATTAAATACTAATATAATTTTCTTATAAAAAGAAACTAAAAGAAAAAGAAAAAAAAATAAAAGAAAAAAAAAAAATCCAAACCGACCCCCAGGCCGACCGGCAGACCCCCCCCTCCCGGCCGCCGGCGGCGAGCTGCCCCGCGAGCCGCCCGCCGGAGCCTCCCCCCCTGGCTCTCTCTCCTCCCCGCTCCCTCTCTCTCTCCCCGCTCCCTCACTCCTCCTCCCTCCCCGCCTGTGCGTCCGCAGGCCGCCGGAGCAGCTCCGCCCTCCCCCGCGGCGGCCGCCTCCGCCAGCCTCGCCGCGCCGCCGCTCCTCCTCTCTCCTCCTTCTCCACCGACCTCCCCCATCCCCCGAGCCCTCTCCCTTATCCTCCCTCTCCGACCTCGAGCAGCCCTCCGGCCGTCGTGCCCGCGCCGCCGCCTCCGCCCAGCCTCGCCGGCGTCGCCCAGCCCCCTCCGGCTGGCCTCCCCCGCCGCAGCGCCGCCTGAGCTCCGGTCGCAGCAACCGAAACCCTAGCCCTAGGGTGGACAGCATCCCGACACGTGTCGGACACGTGTCGGACACGAAAAACGCCGTTTCTGGAGCCCTGTTCAGGTAACGATTTCTCTCACCTCGTAGCTCTGTTTCCGATTCCGTCAGTTGCTACACGTAGACTGTGTAACCATCTCGGTGCCCGTGCAAACCGCTCGGAGCATCGCGTCCTGTGGCGATCGTGGCACGCGATCCAAAAACAGGAAAAACAATGACCCGATTCACCCCGGAACTGGGTACTCCCCGCCAAACGGGACGACTTGGTCGCACGCGGTCTTTACCAAAACGTGCGCAACGTTGATACGGACGTGTAGGAATTCGGAGAAGTTGATTTGGATGTGCGTGCACACCGGAATCAACGCGTATCCGCCGACACCGCCCCGTATCCGTCAGTTCTGGAACACGCTGCAACTTTGTGTACACACGTCGGATCGAGACAAAACTTGCGCCATCGGACTCGTAGCAATACGCTGGTCCTGTGAGCCAAGTTTGGTTCGATTCTGAGAACGTTGACAAAATCCCGTGTCGTTGGCCCCACAGGCTCCACCTGACGGGTGATGTTGTGATCGGCTCACCGGAATCCAATTCTGGAAGTTCCGTTGGGTTCGTATCGACGTTCTGGACTTGTGGACACTAAGTTTGGCGAATTTGGAGACCTTTGACCCTGACACATTTTTCGGTGCAAAGCGGCCCACATGTGGACCCCGCTTTGACCGAAAACTGTCATTTTTGCCCCTGTGTCCAAATTGGACTTAAGGACAGGCGTTTCTAGCTATTTGATATTTTCTGAGACTGTTAGTGATGTTTATTTCAGCATCCGGAGACATTTATTCTGAGGCCATTGTTTCTGACTTTTGGCACTTGACATCTGGACGTTATATTTTTGCAGCTCTCTTGCCAGGCAAGTATACCTTGCCTTGTTGTACTGTTTAAATTCAGTTATTGTTAGTTACATGTTTATTTATTTTAATATTATATAAATGTGCGCGTCCGAGAAGACTCGGGTGCAGTCAACGATGGCGTTGACGTTAGGACTTGTGTCTGACCTAGTGTCTAGTAGACCCACCTAAAGTTGTGAAGTTATTGGTATGACTTCCCAGGCCTTGACACGTATCAGTACACGTCACAGAGTGAGTTCATGTAGGGACGCGTGCCTCATATTCGACTGGCCATCGGTATGAGCAACACGTGTAACGGTGTCTAGCTTAGTTGTTTATTTTTATGGAGACTTGCATCATTATACGAGATGTCCACGTCGTTTTCACGACTTGTATATCTCCATTGGGCGGGGAAGACATCTAGTAGGCGTATGGGACACCCCCTCCTTATATTCCTGTGCCATACTCTTCGGAGATGGGGTTTTCCTGTGCCATGCTTCTCGGAGATGGGGTAGTGGTTTTTCTTGTTCCCGTTACTGTGCTCCGAGGAGGATGGGGTATTCCTGTTACCCGTGGGTCCGGGGGCATATGACACATATACTAGCCAGTCCCGACGATTGGTGAATTACGTCAGCATATGTCAGGCCTACACATCCCCATGCGTACTACAAGGTCTTTAAATTGCATTCACTTAGATGGTTAGCACACCCCTTTATTTATTCAGTATTTACATTATGGCATGTCATTTTTCTGTATCTTGCTATGTCCCTCTGAGGACCTGGTCCCCTGCCAGGTGTATATGTTTTTGAGTACTCACAGGAGCACAGATCCGGACATGTTACGTGTATCCCGAGGAGGTCTTCTCTTCGAGCCTCGTGATTGTCAGATGTTCTTATATGGTGTGTATCTGGTTCATTTTTATATTCTATTTCGGCAGTAGATTTGTTTCCATCTGACTGTCATTCTTTAGATACTTATCATTGAGATCTAGTTACATGGTTATTGTTTATTCATATTTGATTCTGTGGATGAGATTTAGATATTACCCTGTGACTTATGTTTAATTATACCACTGGTGAATTATTGTTCATTATACAGCGTACGCACGTATACGTGGTTTCCATATATTGGAGTTTCCATATATACGGGCGGCTGGCACGGTTACGTATCCTAGTCCTACGTATTTTGGGACTGGGGCGTGACAGATATCTTTTGAGCATGATGGTAATATTTATTTCAGCATCTGGACACATTTCTGGAAAATTTCCCAAGGATAGAACTGTAATTGGATCCAAACATCAGGCAAGTACCTGCACTTCAAGTTATTCTTTATATTGTGATAATTAATTCCTTGCTCTATTAGTACCATTGGATGTTTACACGTAGTGTTAGAATCTGGATTTCATGTCTTGAATATTGGATTTCATGTCTTGCTTTTCGTGTCGGGCGGGAGAATACTAGGAGGCATGTAGTTTACCCTTCCCCCTATTGTTGCTAGCTGTTGTTACGCGACTGTACCATCAGCCTTATACTTGATTATTCCTAGTTGCTAGTCGTCTATGACGGCCTTATTAGCCTTATAAGCCCCTACATGCCAACTATGTATTCTAAATACACAAATTCACACACAATAGTTCTTGTCTTGTTGCAGTTCCCGTTGTCTTGTCACAGTTACATTTTTCCTGTTATTCCTGATTTACTCATGCCCTGGTTTATAGCAATTAATCCTGTTTTACTTATAGTCCTGATTTATAACATTTAATTCTCAGTTAACTTTTACTACTTGTTTATGCATATTCTCAACATGATACTTAGTCAGTTCTTTTCTACCTGTCACAAATATTTAGTTTAATCTTTGATGTGCATTGTGTACTTTGCTCCTTTCCTGACTGGATCCGTTGATTTAGGCGATGATGAGGATTATGCCCCCACCTTTTATGGCCCCTATGAGGTAGCAGGTGATACATCTGAGGAGCCTGTTCCTACTCAGGAGACTACTTTTGAGGAGTAGCCAGTTAGCTAGTATTTTCTTTCAGCATAATAATCGGATTTGTCCCCGATTTATCTTCTGGCTTTGTATTAACTGTGGATTTGGCTGTCACAGATTAATTATTATGAAATCTTAGCATTCTTATTTCTGTGATTATTCTTGCCTATTTATTCTTGTGGATGAGACTAGAATTACCTGTGATTATGACCTAGACAGCGTACTACCGCCGACACTGCGGCGTAGGCTGGACGTACCCACGTACTCGTGCCCGAATATCCGGGTGCGGGTCGTGACACGTTTTTGTGGTGGCCCATGCAGGTCAACGACTAAATTGTTCGGTTTCAACTTAGGGACTGAACAGGCCTGCAATAAGATAGGATAAGTTTTAGGATCTCATCCACTTG
The DNA here is from genome assembly GCA_036927795.1 of Iris macrosiphon. Classification (NCBI taxonomy): domain Eukaryota; kingdom Viridiplantae; phylum Streptophyta; class Magnoliopsida; order Asparagales; family Iridaceae; genus Iris; species Iris macrosiphon. Next base: position 542,062 of record JAYESA010000045.1, on the reverse strand, counting down.
CTTGAATCGTTCTTGACATCTATCTCGGATTCGAATTAACTTGCATCTTGCCTTGATTCCTGTGCGCCTCTTATCGTTTATTTTGGATACAGAGTAAATGATGTATCAGCAAGCGACGAGGTTCCTACAAGATCACCACGAGATGCTCTACCAGCATGACCGTGGAGAACGCGCAGACTCTTGGAGTAGCTAATGCGCGTAAATGATTCGTAGATACCGTTTCCAGTATTGTTTAGCTCGTGCCTATTGGTTCGTGACCTCAGCCCCAACCTAGTAATTTTGAACTTGCTAATAACCTGGTATGCTTTTATATTTGATAACTGTAGAGATTGTAGAGTCTTTTGTTTTTGTGCTTATTATGTGTTGTTCTGTGAACTTAAATATTTGTACCCCCTTTTATCATCATCTAGCGTACTTATATTGTTGTACTACCTTGACTTATGCTGCTATTATAGCCTAGTTTTGCAAGCTTACTCTTTATCGAGCTTGATCATGAGATATGTATTGTTGGGGACGCCTACTAATACATTGTCTAATCAGAATCAGTGTATTATGGTCTGATCAACCTTAGTGCATTTTGATTCGCACTTTGCATGACTACTTACGTGGATTGAGATACGTAGTGATTAGTAGACAAATATACTTGACCTAGACATGTCTGAGCATATCATATCAGTTCCATAACTGTACTAATACGAGCATGCGAACAAATGATTACCAGAATAGAATTTCAATCCATAACCGCTTGACAATTCCCATTAGAATTCCTTAAACGCCTTGATCCCTATACTTCTGTTCTACCACCTCGCCCTTGAACTCTTTATCATTGATCCTCGTCTTCCCTTATTTCGGAGAGACGAAATCTTGTGCTTGATATAAGTTTGATATATAGATAGTACTAGATATACCCCTCAGACCGGTCACATTGATAACGACCCTTTATACATGATTAAGGGAATACCATAGGTGATGTGTTTGGTGTTAAAGACTTAAGGATTCCATACCATGATTAATTAAGTTGGGACCTAGCTTTACTAGTTGTATAGCCTTAGAGGATATATGGGTAAAATTCTAAGTTGGGTAGCGTCCGCAATGTTCACCTGAGAGAAACCCGTTAGACTGTAATCAAGAGAGATTGGATAGAGAGAACCCTACCATATTTTTAATTTCGAGGACGAAATTCTTATAAGTTGGGTAGGTTGTAAACCCCCTGAATTTTCAAAAATATTAAACTTGGATTTTTCACAATTTTCTGGAATTTTCTGGGAATTTTCTGTAATTAAAATCAGGGTTTTAATTATTAAATAATTTTTAATTGTTAATAAATAATATTAAAATATTATAGAAATAATATTTTTGGGTGTAAAATGAAAAACTGGACTTAGGATAATTTTTCTGGAATTTATCGGGCCCCGGACCTATTTTTAAATCACATGAAACAATTATTCAATTATTTAATTATTTACTTATTTATTTATTATTAATCCTAAACCCTAACCCGGCCCAAACTCTCACCCCGGCCCAACCGGCCCAAACCAGCTCGGCCCAGCCCGCGGCCCATCCCTACCGGCCCAATACCCTAACGGGTCGGGTCGGGTCCACCCGAACCCGACCCGCGACCCGCTCACCCAGCACCCTCTCCCCCACGACCCGCTCGGCCTCCGCAACCGCCGCTCCGCCCGCGCCTGCCGCCACTTCCCCCGCCTCCGGCAGCGCCGCCCCGCGCCCACGACCCCGCCACCCTCGGCCTCCCTCCTCTCCCCTATTTAATCCTCTCCCCCTCTTTTCCTCCGCCCACAAACCCTCGCCGATCGACCGCCCGACTCCGGCCACCGCCCTCCTCGCCGCGCCGCCGTGCAGCTGCAGCCCCGCCGCAGATCCCTCCTCCGCCTCCGCCCTCCGGCGCCCCGACAGCACCCGCCTCCGGCCTCCCCTCGCCGCCTCCAGCAAACCCTAATTCCTAATTTTTCCCCTGACTCGGACACGGCAGTGGACACGGGACACAGTGTCATCGTGTCGTGTCGGACACGGCGTAGCCCCGGTTTCCTGATCCTGTTCAGGTACTCATAACTTTCTGCTCGTAACCCCGTTTCTGGTTTCGTAAATTGTGTTGCGAAGCCTGTATGACCCTCTTGGTGCCCGGACAAACCGCTCGGGGCATCGCGTCCTGTGGTGATCGCACACCGCGATCCAAAAACAGGAAAAACCAGACCCTGTTTCACCCCGGAACTGAGTACACCCCGCCAAACGGGACGACTTGGTCGCGTGCGGTCTTCACAGATACGTGCGCGCCGTCGATACGGACGTGTGGGATTTCGCAAAAGTCGATTCGGGTGTGCGTGCACACCGGGATCAACGCGTATCCGCGGACACCGCCCCGTATCCGCCTTTCCTGAATCAAGCCCTAACTTTCTGTACACACGTCGGATCGAAACGAAACTTGCACCATCGGACTCGTAGCGATACGCTGATCCTGTGACCCAAGTTTGGTTCGAATCTGAGAACGTTGACGAAATCGCGTGTCGTGGGCCCCACAGGTCCCGCTCGACGGGCGATTTTGTGATCGGCTCATCGGAATCCAATTCTGGAAGTTCCATTGGGTTCGTATCATTGTTCCTGACCTGTTGACACTAAGTTTGGTGAATTTAGAGACCTTTGACCCTGACTCTTTTTCGGTGTAAAGCGGGCCCACATACGGACCCCGTTTTGACCCGAAATTGTCGTTTTTGCCCTTGTCTCCAAATTGGACTCAAGGACAGGCATTTCTAGCTATTTGATATCTTCTGAGCATGATGGTAATGTTTATTTCAGCATCTGGACACATTTCTGGAAAATTCCCCAAGGATAGAACTGTAATTGGATCCAAACATCAGGCAAGTACCTGCACTTCAAGTTATTCTTTATATTGTGATAATTAATTCCTTGCTCTATTAGTACCACTGGATGTTTACACGTAGTGTTAGAATCTGGATTTCATGTCTTGAATATTGGATTTCATGTCTTGCTTTTCGTGTCGGGCGGGAGAATACTAGGAGGCATGTAGTTTACCCTTCCCCCTATTGTTGCTAGCTGTTGGTACGCGACTGTACCATCAGCCTTATACTTGATTATTCCTAGTTGCTAGTCGTCTATGACGGCCTTATTAGCCTTATAAGCCCCTACATGCCAACTATGTATTCTAAATACACAAGTTCACACACAATAGTTCTTGTCGTGTTGCAGTTCCCGTTGTCTTGTCACAGTTACATTTTTCCTGTTATTCCTGATTTACTCATGCCCTGGTTTATAGAAATTAATCTTGTTTTACTTATAGTCCTGATTTATAACATTTAATTCTCAGTTAACTTTTACTACTTGTTTATGCATATTCTCAACATGATACTTAGTCAGTTCTTTTCTACCTGTCACAAATATTTAGTTTAATCTTTGATGTGCATTGTGTACTTTGCTCCTTTCCTGACTGGATCCGTTGATTTAGGCGATGATGAGGATTATGCCCCCACCTTTTATGGCCCCTATGAGGTAGCAGGTGATACATCTGAGGAGCCTGTTCCTACTCAGGAGACTACTTTTGAGGAGTAGCCAGTTAGCTAGTATTTCCTTTCAGCATAATAATCGGGTTTGTCCCCGATTTATCTTCTGGCTTTGTATTAACTGTGGATTTGGCTGTCACAGATTAATTATTATAAAATCTTAGCATTCTTATTTCTGTGATTATTCTTGCCTATTTATTCTTGTGGATGAGACTAGAATTACCTGTGATTATGACCTAGACAGCGTACTACCGCCGACACTGCGGCGTAGGCTGGACGTACCCACGTACTCGTGCCCGAATATCCGGGTGCGGGTCGTGACAGCACGGCTAAGAAACAAAAGTCGGTATCGTTCGATCGAGATAGATTGAATTAAGAACTCGTCCTCGTTATGGATTTGTTTCTTCGGAATCGATTCCCATATTCAGTGGACCGTGCCCCCGGGATCGACTTAGCGGCAGAGTCAGGAGGGACCTCTCCGCTGCTATCTTTTATTGCCTCGGTTTTCGATGTCGCTTGTTGCTTTCGTGCTTTGAGTTGGTTTTGGGATTTGCTTGTTTTCCTTGAACGGTTTCGATGGTTTTCATTGTTTTCGTTCATTGAACTGCACTTCAATTCTGAGATTGTAAAGAGAGGAAGAAGTATTGATCAAGCTGTTCGTTATGCAGGTGAACGAGCAGTAGGCGGCTTACGTGCGGAGTCGTGAAGCGCCTCTTTCATTCTCCCTTCCAAAATCTAAGTGAGTGGCTACCAACCCGATTATCTAGCCCTGCTTCCAAGCTTCACACCCTAAAAGCTTGAACTCTTCTTTGCCCCGATCAAACGATACCAAGTAATAACTAAAAGAAACCAAGATAAAAGAGAATAGACTTGGTTATTATGCTTGTCAATCAACCTGTGAACTGTTATCTGATTGTATGCTTGTTCGTGCAAATGTTCTATAAACCGTGCTAAGTATGGATCGTGTCTTGTATATGCATAATTGTTCAGGGAGGCTATGCAAAATAAATCATGCAATACTGCTTGTCGTGTACTCGTGTTCTTGCAATCGTGTTGCCTCAACTGCAGGACTTGTTAACTAATAATCGTGTTCGATCATGGACAACTTGTGCACAAGGTATTGGTTCTGCGGACGGTCGCTGGGGCACTGGCACCGATCCGATCCGGGCGGAACTCGTGTGTAGCCGTCGTGTTCGGGACAGGATAGCTTGCAGCGCAATCGTGTTCTCTCGTAGCATGCTATCCTTGTCCTCGGCTACGTCCACTATGGCAATCATGCCAGTGATCATCGTGTATATTTAAACCTGTTGCAAACTAACTTGTGTCTTCGTGGCAGGGAAGGCATGGTAAGTATTGTGCAGGTAATTCAGACGGGCAGGTAAAATCCACCGAACGGTGGCAAGTTTATTTCAGTAAATTCTATATGCTGCTTACTTGTAAATGAACTAAGGCAAGATAGAAACCCACAAAATATGCATGCTTCATTAAAACAACGTGTTGATTGGTATAGTCAGGCTAGCTCGCCTTCACCAGTATGTTTCGACATACCGACCCTCGTTGAAACAGGTTCTCCGCACCAAGGCGAACCGAGCGAGGAGCCGAAGTCGTCTTCCCCGATCCAGTCCAGCTGTAGGCGCATCCTGATCGTGCCGCTTTGAAGTACTCGAAGAACCAGGAGCTTGCAACTCTTCATACACAAATGCAGCTCCGTGGCAAAGCCGTCCTCCAGCCTGGAGGTCTATACATTTTGAAGTTATAAAGGGATGTAATGTACAGGACTGCTATCTTATTTTGAGTCAACACTTTTGTAAGCCCGTGCGGCATATTAGTTGACTCGTTCAAGAGTTTGTAATAGATGTTCATTATCAATAAAGAGAACTTTTCCATGTTTCAATCTGTGTTTCAATTTATCTGCGTACTCTGAATGTGTGTTCAATGAAAATACTTTAGCCTTGTGCGGGCGCAACTCCAGGCCCGCACGGCATCACGATTCGGGGGACGCCCCAACGATTCTAAGGAATCGGGTCGTGACATAGTGGTATCAGAGCACAGATTCAAAGTTCCTTAGACTCTCGCACTGGAAAAGTTCCTTTAACGATCAAATTCCTGTGCGAACTCTTGAACTCGCTAGGCCAAAATGAGATACGTTCATGCAATAAGTCCATAATACATTATGATCCTAATGTAATTTACCTTCTTTTGAAGGAATGGCTCCAGCGCAATCTGTAGCGCAAACACCGGACGAAATGCAAGGCCAAGAAAGTAGTTCGGGCACTTCGGGAAGTTCAAGAAGCCAGCGAGCCACGCCAAGCATCGATCCCGTCCAGCAAATGTTGCGGATGTTGGAGGAAAACCAACAAAGGGATGAGGCTCGCTACGAACGGGCCGAGAAGCGGGCGGAGGAGAGTCAACTCAAGTTGGAAGACAAGATAGAAGCACGATTCTCAGTCCAACAGAAGCAGGTAGATGCCCTGCAACAGATCGTTCAGACTTTGGCTTCCAACCATTCCACGACAAGAGCGCCGACTCCGGTGGAACAGCCCGTGCTTGAAGTAGAGACGCCGCATATTCCAAGGGCGAGGGACGTGACTACCTTCGACTTTGGCCACTTCAAGAAAGTCTGCAACACCCCATTCAACGGGACTGAGGACCCAGTCGTAGCTCTAGATTGGTTGGCCGAACTTGAAGACCACTTCGTTCTGCTAGAGGTCCCCGAAGAGAAGCGCGTCGCCTGCGCGCAACTACAGCTCCGCCTCAACGCGCACGATTGGTAGGACGTGCATCGACGATCTCTCCAGTTTGATCACGGAGAGGAGGCGATCTCGTGGACGACTTTTCGTGACGCGTTCGAAGAGGAGTTTGTACCCCCTCCAGTACAACGTCAAATGGAAAACGAGTTCGTGCAACTGAGGCAAGGCAGCATGACAGTCAAACAATACTCCACCGAATTCAACCGACTCTTTAAATTCGCTAGGGCCTATTTACCTGATGTAGCGAGTCGAGCAAGAAGGTTTGAAGGTGGACTACGCCTTGCCATCCATTCGCACGTAGTCGTTCATCAGTATCGTACAATGCGTGAAGTCATGAATCACGCCCTATCGCTTGAACCACTCTATCCTCACGTTCCTACCGGCGCTGTGCATACCTACAATCACAAACGCCAAAGCAACGATAGAGGAAACAACGCGGCAAAGCGATGAAACGACGGTAGTCAGCAAATAAGGGATTGGAGCAATATATGTCGGTTCTACAAAAAGAGTGGATACGACAAGAAAGACTGCCGCTTGAGACTTGGGTTATGCCTCGCTTGTGGACGATCAGGCCATGCCATCAATTCCTGTCCGAACCTTCCTGATCGTCGTCCGCAACGTAATGTGCCCTAACAGTAGGTCCTATTCTTAAGTTTCGGGACGAAACTTCCAATTAGTTGGGTAGGATGTAGCGCCCCGTTCTCCCGGTGCGGAGAGCGCGGCTAAGAAACACAAGTCGGAATCGTTCGATCGGGATAGATTGAATTAAGAACTCGTCCTCGTTATGGATTTGTTTCTTCGGAATCGATTCCCATATTCAGTGGACCGTGCCCCCGGGATCGACTTAGCGGCAGAGTCAGGAGGGACCTCTCCGCTGCTATCTTTTATTGCCTCGGTTTTCGATGTCACTTGTTGCTTTCGTTCTTTGAGTTGGTTTTGGGATTTGCTTGTTTTCCTTGAACGGTTTCGATGGTTTTCATTGTTTTCGTTCATTGAACTGCACTTAAATTCTGAGATTGTAAAGAGAGGAAGAAGTATTGATCAAGCTGTTCGTTATGCAGGTGAACGAGCAGTAGGCGGCTTACGTGCGGAGTCGTGAAGCGCCTCTTTCCTTCTCCCTTCCAAAATCTAAGTGAGTGGCTACCAACCCGATTAGCTAGTCCTGCTTCCAAGCTTCACACCCTAAAAGCTTGAACTCTTCTTTGCCCCGATCAAACGATACCAAGTAATAACTAAAAGAAACCAAGATAAAAGAGAATAGACTTGGTTATTATGCTTGTCAATCAACCTGTGAACTGTTATCTGATTGTATGCTTGTTCGTGCAAATGTTCTATAAACCGTGCTAAGTATGGATCGTGTCTTGTATATGCATAATTGTTCAGGGAGGCTATGCAAAATAAATCATGCAATACTGCTTGTCGTGTACTCGTGTTCTTGCAATCATATTGCCTCAACTGCAGGACTTGTTAACTAATAATCGTGTTCGATCATGGACAACTTGTGCACAAGGTATTGGTTCTGCGGACGGTCGCTGGGGCACTGGCACCGATCCGATCCGGGCGGAACTCGTGTGTAGTCGTCGTGTTCGGGACAGGATAGCTTGCAGCGCAATCGTGTTCTCTCGTAGCATGCTATCCTTGTCCTCGGCTACGTCCACTATGGCAATCATGCCAGTGATCATCGTGTATATTTAAACCTGTTGCAAACTAACTTGTGTCTTCGTGGCAGGGAAGGCATGGTAAGTATTGTGCAGGTAATACAGACGGGCAGGTAAAATCCACCGAACGGTGGCAAGTTCATTTCAGTAAATTCTATATGCTGCTTACTTGTAAATGAACTAAGGCAAGATAGAAACCCACAAAATATGCATGTTTCATTAAAACAACGTGTTGATTGGTATAGTCAGGCTAGCTCGCCTTCACCAGTATGTTTCGACATACTGACCCTCGTTGAAACAGGTTCTCCGCACCAAGGCGAACCGAGCGAGGAGCCGAAGTCGTCTTCCCCGATCCAGTCCAGCTGTAGGCGCATCCTGATCGCGCCGCTTTGAAGTACTCGAAGAACCAGGAGCTTGCAACTCTTCATACACAAATGCAGCTCCGTGGCAAAGTCGTCCTCCAGCCTGGAGGTCTATACATTTTGAAGTTATAAAGGGATATAATGTACAGGACTGCTATCTCATTTTGAGTCAACACTTTTGTAAGCCCGTGCGGCATATTAGCTGACTCGTTCAAGAGTTTGTAATAGATGTTCATTATCAATAAAGAGAACTTTTCCATGTTTCAATCTGTGTTTCAATTTATCTGCGTACTCTGAATGTGTGTTCAATGAAAATACTTTAGCCTTGTGCGGGCGCAACTCCAGGCCCGCACGGCATCACGATTCGGGGGACGCCCCAACGATTCTAAGGAATCGGGTCGTGACATAGTGGTATCAGAGCACAGATTCAAAGTTCCTTAGACTCTCGCACTGGAAAAGTTCCTTTAACGATCAAATTCCTGTGCGAACTCTTGAACTCGCTAGGCCAAAATGAGATACGTTCATGCAATAAGTCCATAATACATTATGATCCTAATGTAATTTACCTTCTTTTGAAGGAATGGCTCCAGCGCAATCTGTAGCGCAAACACCGGACGAAACGCAAGGCCAAGAAAGTAGTTCGGGCACTTCGGGAAGTTCAAGGAGCCAGCGAGCCACGCCAAGCATCGATCCCGTCCAGCAAATGTTGCGGATGTTGGAGGAAAACCAACAAAGGGATGAGGCTCGCTACGAACGGGCCGAGAAGCGGGCGGAGGAGAGTCAACTCAAGTTGGAAGACAAGATAGAAGCACGATTCTCAGTCCAACAGAAGCAGGTAGATGCCCTGCAACAGATCGTTCAGACTTTGGCTTCCAACCATTCCACGGCAAGAGCGCCGACTCCGGTGGAACAGCCCGTGCTTGAAGTAGAGACGCCGCATATTCCAAGGGCGAGGGACGTGACTACCTTCGACTTTGGCCACTTCAAGAAAGTCTGCAACACCCCATTCAACGGGACTGAGGACCCAGTCGTAGCTCTAGATTGGTTGGCCGAACTTGAAGACCACTTCGTTCTGCTAGAGGTCCCCGAAGAGAAGCGCGTCGCCTGCGCGCAACTACAGCTCCGCCTCAACGCGCACGATTGGTAGGACGTGCATCGACGATCTCTCCAGTTTGATCACGGAGAGGAGGCGATCTCGTGGACGACTTTTCGTGACGCGTTCGAAGAGGAGTTTGTACCCCCTCCAGTACAACGTCAAATGGAAAACGAGTTCGTGCAACTGAGGCAAGGCAGCATGACAGTCAAACAATACTCCACCGAATTCAACCGACTCTTTAAATTCGCTAGGGCCTATTTACCTGATGTAGCGAGTCGAGCAAGAAGGTTTGAAGGTGGACTACGCCTTGCCATCCATTCGCACGTAGTCGTTCATCAGTATCGTACAATGCGTGAAGTCATGAATCACGCCCTATCGCTTGAACCACTCTATCCTCACGTTCCTACCGGCGCTGTGCATACCTACAATCACAAACGCCAAAGCAACGATAGAGGAAACAACGCGGCAAAGCGATGAAACGACGGTAGTCAGCAAATAAGGGATTGGAGCAATATATGTCGGTTCTACAAAAAGAGTGGATACGACAAGAAAGACTGCCGCTTGAGACTTGGGTTATGCCTCGCTTGTGGACGATCAGGCCATGCCATCAATTCCTGTCCGAACCTTCCTGATCGTCGTCCGCAACGTAATGTGCCCTAACAGTAGGTCCTATTCTTAAGTTTCGGGACGAAACTTCCAATTAGTTGGGTAGGATGTAGCGCCCCGTTCTCCCGGTGCGGAGAGCGCGGCTAAGAAACACAAGTCGGAATCGTTCGATCGGGATAGATTGAATTAAGAACTCGTCCTCGTTATGGATTTGTTTCTTCGGAATCGATTCCCATATTCAGTGGACCGTGCCCCCGGGATCGACTTAGCGGCAGAGTCAGGAGGGACCTCTCCGCTGCTATCTTTTATTGCCTCGGTTTTCGATGTCACTTGTTGCTTTCGTTCTTTGAGTTGGTTTTGGGATTTGCTTGTTTTCCTTGAACGGTTTCGATGGTTTTCATTGTTTTCGTTCATTGAACTGCACTTAAATTCTGAGATTGTAAAGAGAGGAAGAAGTATTGATCAAGCTGTTCGTTATGCAGGTGAACGAGCAGTAGGCGGCTTACGTGCGGAGTCGTGAAGCGCCTCTTTCCTTCTCCCTTCCAAAATCTAAGTGAGTGGCTACCAACCCGATTAGCTAGCCCTGCTTCCAAGCTTCACACCCTAAAAGCTTGAACTCTTCTTTGCCCCGATCAAACGATACCAAGTAATAACTAAAAGAAACCAAGATAAAAGAGAATAGACTTGGTTATTATGCTTGTCAATCAACCTGTGAACTGTTATCTGATTGTATGCTTGTTCGTGCAAATGTTCTATAAACCGTGCTAAGTATGGATCGTGTCTTGTATATGCATAATTGTTCAGGGAGGCTATGCAAAATAAATCATGCAATACTGCTTGTCGTGTACTCGTGTTCTTGCAATCATATTGCCTCAACTGCAGGACTTGTTAACTAATAATCGTGTTCGATCATGGACAACTTGTGCACAAGGTATTGGTTCTGCGGACGGTCGCTGGGGCACTGGCACCGATCCGATCCGGGCGGAACTCGTGTGTAGTCGTCGTGTTCGGGACAGGATAGCTTGCAGCGCAATCGTGTTCTCTCGTAGCATGCTATCCTTGTCCTCGGCTACGTCCACTATGGCAATCATGCCAGTGATCATCGTGTATATTTAAACCTGTTGCAAACTAACTTGTGTCTTCGTGGCAGGGAAGGCATGGTAAGTATTGTGCAGGTAATTCAGACGGGCAGGTAAAATCCACCGAACGGTGGCAAGTTCATTTCAGTAAATTCTATATGCTGCTTACTTGTAAATGAACTAAGGCAAGATAGAAACCCACAAAATATGCATGTTTTATTAAAACAACGTGTTGATTGGTATAGTCAGGCTAGCTCGCCTTCACCAGTATGTTTCGACATACTGACCCTCGTTGAAACAGGTTCTCCGCACCAAGGCGAACCGAGCGAGGAGCCGAAGTCGTCTTCCCCGATCCAGTCCAGCTGTAGGCGCATCCTGATCGCGCCGCTTTGAAGTACTCGAAGAACCAGGAGCTTGCAACTCTTCATACACAAATGCAGCTCCGTGGCAAAGTCGTCCTCCAGCCTGGAGGTCTATACATTTTGAAGTTATAAAGGGATATAATGTACAGGACTGCTATCTCATTTTGAGTCAACACTTTTGTAAGCCCGTGCGGCATATTAGCTGACTCGTTCAAGAGTTTGTAATAGATGTTCATTATCAATAAAGAGAACTTTTCCATGTTTCAATCTGTGTTTCAATTTATCTGCGTACTCTGAATGTGTGTTCAATGAAAATACTTTAGCCTTGTGCGGGCGCAACTCCAGGCCCGCATGGCATCACGATTCGGGGGACGCCCCAACGATTCTAAGGAATCGGGTCGTGACATAGTGGTATCAGAGCACAGATTCAAAGTTCCTTAGACTCTCGCACTGGAAAAGTTCCTTTAACGATCAAATTCCTGTGCGAACTCTTGAACTCGCTAGGCCAAAATGAGATACGTTCATGCAATAAGTCCATAATACATTATGATCCTAATGTAATTTACCTTCTTTTGAAGGAATGGCTCCAGCGCAATCTGTAGCGCAAACACCGGACGAAACGCAAGGCCAAGAAAGTAGTTCGGGCACTTCGGGAAGTTCAAGGAGCCAGCGAGCCACGCCAAGCATCGATCCCGTCCAGCAAATGTTGCGGATGTTGGAGGAAAACCAACAAAGGGATGAGGCTCGCTACGAACGGGCCGAGAAGCGGGCGGAGGAGAGTCAACTCAAGTTGGAAGACAAGATAGAAGCACGATTCTCAGTCCAACAGAAGCAGGTAGATGCCCTGCAACAGATCGTTCAGACTTTGGCTTCCAACCATTCCACGGCAAGAGCGCCGACTCCGGTGGAACAGCCCGTGCTTGAAGTAGAGACGCCGCATATTCCAAGGGCGAGGGACGTGACTACCTTCGACTTTGGCCACTTCAAGAAAGTCTGCAACACCCCATTCAACGGGACTGAGGACCCAGTCGTAGCTCTAGATTGGTTGGCCGAACTTGAAGACCACTTCGTTCTGCTAGAGGTCCCCGAAGAGAAGCGCGTCGCCTGCGCGCAACTACAGCTCCGCCTCAACGCGCACGATTGGTAGGACGTGCATCGACGATCTCTCCAGTTTGATCACGGAGAGGAGGCGATCTCGTGGACGACTTTTCGTGACGCGTTCGAAGAGGAGTTTGTACCCCCTCCAGTACAACGTCAAATGGAAAACGAGTTCGTGCAACTGAGGCAAGGCAGCATGACAGTCAAACAATACTCCACCGAATTCAACCGACTCTTTAAATTCGCTAGGGCCTATTTACCTGATGTAGCGAGTCGAGCAAGAAGGTTTGAAGGTGGACTACGCCTTGCCATCCATTCGCACGTAGTCGTTCATCAGTATCGTACAATGCGTGAAGTCATGAATCACGCCCTATCGCTTGAACCACTCTATCCTCACGTTCCTACCGGCGCTGTGCATACCTACAATCACAAACGCCAAAGCAACGATAGAGGAAACAACGCGGCAAAGCGATGAAACGACGGTAGTCAGCAAATAAGGGATTGGAGCAATATATGTCGGTTCTACAAAAAGAGTGGATACGACAAGAAAGACTGCCGCTTGAGACTTGGGTTATGCCTCGCTTGTGGACGATCAGGCCATGCCATCAATTCCTGTCCGAACCTTCCTGATCGTCGTCCGCAACGTAATGTGCCCTAACAGTAGGTCCTATTCTTAAGTTTCGGGATGAAACTTCCAATTAGTTGGGTAGGATGTAGCGCCCCGTTCTCCCGGTGCGGAGAGCACGGCTAAGAAACACAAGTCGGAATCGTTCGATCGGGATAGATTGAATTAAGAACTCGTCCTCGTTATGGATTTGTTTCTTCGGAATCGATTCCCATATTCAGTGGACCGTGCCCCCGGGATCGACTTAGCGGCAGAGTCAGGAGGGACCTCTCCGCTGCTATCTTTTATTGCCTCGGTTTTCGATGTCACTTGTTGCTTTCGTTCTTTGAGTTGGTTTTGGGATTTGCTTGTTTTCCTTGAACGGTTTCGATGGTTTTCATTGTTTTCGTTCATTGAACTGCACTTAAATTCTGAGATTGTAAAGAGAGGAAGAAGTATTGATCAAGCTGTTCGTTATGCAGGTGAACGAGCAGTAGGCGGCTTACGTGCGGAGTCGTGAAGCGCCTCTTTCCTTCTCCCTTCCAAAATCTAAGTGAGTGGCTACCAACCCGATTAGCTAGCCCTGCTTCCAAGCTTCACACCCTAAAAGCTTGAACTCTTCTTTGCCCCGATCAAACGATACCAAGTAATAACTAAAAGAAACCAAGATAAAAGAGAATAGACTTGGTTATTATGCTTGTCAATCAACCTGTGAACTGTTATCTGATTGTATGCTTGTTCGTGCAAATGTTCTATAAACCGTGCTAAGTATGGATCGTGTCTTGTATATGCATAATTGTTCAGGGAGGCTATGCAAAATAAATCATGCAATACTGCTTGTCGTGTACTCGTGTTCTTGCAATCATATTGCCTCAACTGCAGGACTTGTTAACTAATAATCGTGTTCGATCATGGACAACTTGTGCACAAGGTATTGGTTCTGCGGACGGTCGCTGGGGCACTGGCACCGATCCGATCCGGGCGGAACTCGTGTGTAGTCGTCGTGTTCGGGACAGGATAGCTTGCAGCGCAATCGTGTTCTCTCGTAGCATGCTATCCTTGTCCTCGGCTACGTCCACTATGGCAATCATGCCAGTGATCATCGTGTATATTTAAACCTGTTGCAAACTAACTTGTGTCTTCGTGGCAGGGAAGGCATGGTAAGTATTGTGCAGGTAATTCAGACGGGCAGGTAAAATCCACCGAACGGTGGCAAGTTCATTTCAGTAAATTCTATATGCTGCTTACTTGTAAATGAACTAAGGCAAGATAGAAATCCACAAAATATGCATGTTTCATTAAAACAACGTGTTGATTGGTATAGTCAGGCTAGCTCGCCTTCACCAGTATGTTTCGACATACTGACCCTCGTTGAAACAGGTTCTCCGCACCAAGGCGAACCGAGCGAGGAGCCGAAGTCGTCTTCCCCGATCCAGTCCAGCTGTAGGCGCATCCTGATCGCGCCGCTTTGAAGTACTCGAAGAACCAGGAGCTTGCAACTCTTCATACACAAATGCAGCTCCGTGGCAAAGTCGTCCTCCAGCCTGGAGGTCTATACATTTTGAAGTTATAAAGGGATATAATGTACAGGACTGCTATCTCATTTTGAGTCAACACTTTTGTAAGCCCGTGCGGCATATTAGCTGACTCGTTCAAGAGTTTGTAATAGATGTTCATTATCAATAAAGAGAACTTTTCCATGTTTCAATCTGTGTTTCAATTTATCTGCGTACTCTGAATGTGTGTTCAATGAAAATACTTTAGCCTTGTGCGGGCGCAACTCCAGGCCCGCACGGCATCACGATTCGGGGGACGCCCCAACGATTCTAAGGAATCGGGTCGTGACATAGTGGTATCAGAGCACAGATTCAAAGTTCCTTAGACTCTCGCACTGGAAAAGTTCCTTTAACGATCAAATTCCTGTGCGAACTCTTGAACTCGCTAGGCCAAAATGAGATACGTTCATGCAATAAGTCCATAATACATTATGATCCTAATGTAATTTACCTTCTTTTGAAGGAATGGCTCCAGCGCAATCTGTAGCGCAAACACCGGACGAAACGCAAGGCCAAGAAAGTAGTTCGGGCACTTCGGGAAGTTCAAGGAGCCAGCGAGCCACGCCAAGCATCGATCCCGTCCAGCAAATGTTGCGGATGTTGGAGGAAAACCAACAAAGGGA
Source organism: Iris macrosiphon (assembly GCA_036927795.1). Taxonomy (NCBI): domain Eukaryota; kingdom Viridiplantae; phylum Streptophyta; class Magnoliopsida; order Asparagales; family Iridaceae; genus Iris; species Iris macrosiphon. Next base: position 526,735 of record JAYESA010000045.1, on the reverse strand, counting down.
TGAGGCTCGCTACGAACGGGCCGAGAAGCGGGCGGAGGAGAGTCAACTCAAGTTGGAAGACAAGATAGAAGCACGATTCTCAGTCCAACAGAAGCAGGTAGATGCCCTGCAACAGATCGTTCAGACTTTGGCTTCCAACCATTCCACGGCAAGAGCGCCGACTCCGGTGGAACAGCCCGTGCTTGAAGTAGAGACGCCGCATATTCCAAGGGCGAGGGACGTGACTACCTTCGACTTTGGCCACTTCAAGAAAGTCTGCAACACCCCATTCAACGGGACTGAGGACCCAGTCGTAGCTCTAGATTGGTTGGCCGAACTTGAAGACCACTTCGTTCTGCTAGAGGTCCCCGAAGAGAAGCGCGTCGCCTGCGCGCAACTACAGCTCCGCCTCAACGCGCACGATTGGTAGGACGTGCATCGACGATCTCTCCAGTTTGATCACGGAGAGGAGGCGATCTCGTGGACGACTTTTCGTGACGCGTTCGAAGAGGAGTTTGTACCCCCTCCAGTACAACGTCAAATGGAAAACGAGTTCGTGCAACTGAGGCAAGGCAGCATGACAGTCAAACAATACTCCACCGAATTCAACCGACTCTTTAAATTCGCTAGGGCCTATTTACCTGATGTAGCGAGTCGAGCAAAAAGGTTTGAAGGTGGACTACGCCTTGCCATCCATTCGCACGTAGTCGTTCATCAGTATCGTACAATGCGTGAAGTCATGAATCACGCCCTATCGCTTGAACCACTCTATCCTCACGTTCCTACCGGCGCTGTGCATACCTACAATCACAAACGCCAAAGCAACGATAGAGGAAACAACGCGGCAAAGCGATGAAACGACGGTAGTCAGCAAATAAGGGATTGGAGCAATATATGTCGGTTCTACAAAAAGAGTGGATACGACAAGAAAGACTGCCGCTTGAGACTTGGGTTATGCCTCGCTTGTGGACGATCAGGCCATGCCATCAATTCCTGTCCGAACCTTCCTGATCGTCGTCCGCAACGTAATGTGCCCTAACAGTAGGTCCTATTCTTAAGTTTCGGGACGAAACTTCCAATTAGTTGGGTAGGATGTAGCGCCCCGTTCTCCCGGTGTGGAGAGCGCGGCTAAGAAACACAAGTCGGAATCGTTCGATCGGGATAGATTGAATTAAGAACTCGTCCTCGTTATGGATTTGTTTCTTCGGAATCGATTCCCATATTCAGTGGACCGTGCCCCCGGGATCGACTTAGCGGCAGAGTCAGGAGGGACCTCTCCGCTGCTATCTTTTATTGCCTCGGTTTTCGATGTCACTTGTTGCTTTCGTTCTTTGAGTTGGTTTTGGGATTTGCTTGTTTTCCTTGAACGGTTTCGATGGTTTTCATTGTTTTCGTTCATTGAACTGCACTTAAATTCTGAGATTGTAAAGAGAGGAAGAAGTATTGATCAAGCTGTTCGTTATGCAGGTGAACGAGCAGTAGGCGGCTTACGTGCGGAGTCGTGAAGCGCCTCTTTCCTTCTCCCTTCCAAAATCTAAGTGAGTGGCTACCAACCCGATTAGCTAGCCCTGCTTCCAAGCTTCACACCCTAAAAGCTTGAACTCTTCTTTGCCCCGATCAAACGATACCAAGTAATAACTAAAAGAAACCAAGATAAAAGAGAATAGACTTGGTTATTATGCTTGTCAATCAACCTGTGAACTGTTATCTGATTGTATGCTTGTTCGTGCAAATGTTCTATAAACCGTGCTAAGTATGGATCGTGTCTTGTATATGCATAATTGTTCAGGGAGGCTATGCAAAATAAATCATGCAATACTGCTTGTCGTGTACTCGTGTTCTTGCAATCATATTGCCTCAACTGCAGGACTTGTTAACTAATAATCGTGTTCGATCATGGACAACTTGTGCACAAGGTATTGGTTCTGCGGACGGTCGCTGGGGCACTGGCACCGATCCGATCCGGGCGGAACTCGTGTGTAGTCGTCGTGTTCGGGACAGGATAGCTTGCAGCGCAATCGTGTTCTCTCGTAGCATGCTATCCTTGTCCTCGGCTACGTCCACTATGGCAATCATGCCAGTGATCATCGTGTATATTTAAACCTGTTGCAAACTAACTTGTGTCTTCGTGGCAGGGAAGGCATGGTAAGTATTGTGCAGGTAATTCAGACGGGCAGGTAAAATCCACCGAACGGTGGCAAGTTCATTTCAGTAAATTCTATATGCTGCTTACTTGTAAATGAACTAAGGCAAGATAGAAACCCACAAAATATGCATGTTTCATTAAAACAACGTGTTGATTGGTATAGTCAGGCTAGCTCGCCTTCACCAGTATGTTTCGACATACTGACCCTCGTTGAAACAGGTTCTCCGCACCAAGGCGAACCGAGCGAGGAGCCGAAGTCGTCTTCCCCGATCCAGTCCAGCTGTAGGCGCATCCTGATCGCGCCGCTTTGAAGTACTCGAAGAACCAGGAGCTTGCAACTCTTCATACACAAATGTAGCTCCGTGGCAAAGCCGTCCTCCAGCCTGGAGGTCTATACATTTTGAAGTTATAAAGGGATATAATGTACAGGACTGCTATCTCATTTTGAGTCAACACTTTTGTAAGCCCGTGCGGCATATTAGCTGACTCGTTCAAGAGTTTGTAATAGATGTTCATTATCAATAAAGAGAACTTTTCCATGTTTCAATCTGTGTTTCAATTTATCTGCGTACTCTGAATGTGTGTTCAATGAAAATACTTTAGCCTTGTGCGGGCGCAACTCCAGGCCCGCACGGCATCATGATTCGGGGGATGCCCCAACGATTCTAAGGAATCGGGTCGTGACAGCTGTTTGTGGTATTAAACGAAAGAATGAAAGTGTATTTCAATGACGGGGTTTATGCGAAACCCGCGCTCTTCTGTTTACAAACAAACTTGTACAATGTAATCCTATACTAGGATGTGGGAGTACAATTTATTTAATCTGGGTATAAATTGCTATAGGTGTCTGATCTGCGGTCGATCACTTTAGCCCTTGGACCACACGACGTTGAAGAAGTGCCGCGGAAGACAGGTAGCTGCTTCGAAGGTTGCAGGAGAGGTTGGACGAACGATGCCAAAGTCGTCGATCCCTGCTCTCCGTCTGATCTCCGGGCTCTCCCTCTCTCTCTCTCTCCGGACGATAATTCTCCTCCTTGGATGATAATCTCTCCTTGGATGATAATTTCTCCTCCGATGATAATCTCTCCCCTTTTCCCCATTGATAGGGATCTCTATTTATAGAGTTTTGGTGACAGTGACCACTCCGTCGGTGTAGAAACCGAGAAATGGGAAGTACAGCACCCTTTTACACAACGGTTAAAATAACCAATCCCTCCGTATAGATGACCTTTTGAGTGAGCATGTGACGCGTGTCCAACTAAGGGGACAAAGCACGTGCGTTTGCTGCGAAGGTCACGACATAGAAGCCACGTAGGTAGGTATCCCGTGTGTAGAAAAGGGTTGGCGTAGAAGCCAAATGACTGTCACCCCGGCGTAGAAACCGGATAGGCATAGAAGCCGACGAGGCGTTGAAGCCGAAGAGGCGTTGAAGCCGGAGAGTCGTAGAGACTGGAGAGGCGTTTGAAGCCGGAGAGGCGTTTGAAGCCGGAGAGGCATTTGAAGCCGGAGGGGCACAGGTCTTGAATGGGCGTAGAAGCCGCTGCGTACCGAGCCCGAGCGCTGATGTGGATATCTTTAGCCGGAACCACGGCTGTTGAAGATATAACCAAATCCCTCGCATTAAATGCAGAGATCTGCCATTATTTTGTGCATTAAATGCGGAGGCGTGTTTCGAAGGTCTGTAACCCTTCTGTGCATCCGTCGCAGAGACGTGCCTTGAGTGAAACTGTCACCGCCCTGTGCAATTAGACGTGGAGACGTGCCTCGAGCCCCGTACGATGTGCAACTTTTGACGTGGCAGGCGGTTTGTCTGCTGCGAAGCGTAAACCAGCTCATGTTTGCCTGTGTAAAACAAGGCAGCGTATTCCCCTGTACGCAAAAGAGCGGTTTATGCTGAGGGGACGGCAGTAAATGACGGTTCGGTGGTATCTTAACCCAATCCTCTGTATTAAATGCAGAGATCTGCCATCATACTGTGGTGTGCGTCCCGAGGGGTCTGTGCTCGTTTCCAGCCGTCGTCTGGGTAGCCGTGCAGCACTTTTTGTCAGGAGTCAGAGGCCAGGTTCACTGCATGACTTTGACAGGTTCATCTCGGGGAAGACGAAGCGTTCCTCGTACGCTTTAACGCTGCTTCGAGATCGGATGTGTTTTACGCCATGGAGGCGAATGAAGAGCTCCGTCTACGCTCAAGCGGTTTTGGACGTACTGCACCTTACGCGGATGGTCCTTTGAGCGTTTTTACGTCTGATGGCTCTGAAGGCCAGCGTATATTTTCATGCTTCTACAAGACCCCCTTCAAAGCTTTTAAATTATTCGGAATTTGAAATGCTTTGAATGAAGCATGAACGGCCCCTCGTAACTCGAAATGTCTCTGAATGGAGCGTTGAAACGGTCGAGGCGGACTTTATGGCGGATTTATTGGGGACCGCTGTGATCTCTTTCGCCTATAAAAAGGCGGGGGGGGGGGGGGTTTAACCTGTCTTCCCCACATTCCCATCACCATGCAGAAATGATCGCCGGAGTTCGTCGGGTCGATCTGAGGAAGAAGGAGATCATGTTCTTCCAGCATGTTGGGAGCCGAAAAAGATGACGTCTTCGAGCAAGTATCCACTGCAATGATGGATCGTGGAAGGATATCTTAGCCTCCCTTGCTCGGGATAATCAGCAACTTTGTATGGCGTTGCTCCGGGAAAGAGGAAGGGTCGTTTTGGACCACGGCGGCTGGCAAGCTGCGCCTTCTCTTGATGCCCGGTGGTGGCGATGGATGTAGGAAAGCAGAATCATGCTGCTTTGATTCTGTTGAAAGCATCCTTTCGCCGCTGATCATCTTCTTGTTCACCGACTGCGGATGTCGATGAACCGCCATGGAAGAAATGGAAGATTTGGATGTGATCTTCCGACGATGATTAGGAAACCCTTTGTAGACGGGATTTCCCTCATATGTAATCATGAAAAGTAGAGGAAAAAACCCTTGTAGATAGGATTTCCCTCATATGTAATCATGATTATAATCTTCAATAAAGTTATCTTTTTCTTCATATGATCGTCTTGCCATACGTTGTTGTGAAGTCTGAATGTGTGCAGCTTCGACACGTCTGATACTTTACGCGACTCTGTATAGAGAGAGTATTAGGTTCTGTCCTGTTCTTTACGCGCAGCAGATAGTGCATAGAGCGCTGCTTTAGCATTTTGAACACTTAGAACTGTCCTGTTGCTAGGACTGAGGAACCGCGTAGAGCTCTGAACTGTTGCTTCTGATGAGCAGAATTTTGTTCAGTCTTCGTCTTCAAGAATGATCTCTCAAAATTCCCCTGAAACAGGGTCGAGGATGTTGGCTGAGTTTGTCATCTTGACAGACGAGATGTTCAGACTGGAGTCTGGATGAACCTCCAATTTGGGACCCGAAAAGAGTAATTTCTCAATGATTGAACTCTGTGTGTTTCGGGTACTTGGGATATCCTGGGGTCAAGGACGAGTATCTTCTGTGTGAACTCTTTGCACTTGACCAAGTCGGGGACTGTTTTGGATAAGCGGAAAGTCGTGGAGCGCGAAATCATCAGTCTGTAGCCTCTGGGCGTAAAACACCGTCGAGCATGAAATCATAGACTTGTGGTTCCTGTGCGTGAAGTCGTAGGTTTGTCGCCTCTCGAGCATAAAAGCTACCGAGCACAAAGGCATCCGGGCGAGAAAAAACCATAGACATGTAGCTGTCGAACGTAAAGCCGTAGAATTGTTGCCGTCGAGCGTAGAAAGCTCCTTTAGCGTAGGACTGGTAGATCTGTTGCTCCTGAAAAAGAAAATTTTTTCGAGCGTGAAGTTCTTGCGGATCTGTTGCTTCTGAGCGTAAACTGAGCGCCACCGAGCGTGAGATCATCAATTTGGTATCTGCTGAGCGTGAAGTCATAGGTTCGTCGCCTCTCGAGCATAAAAGCTACCGAGCACAAAGGCATCCGGGCGAGAAGAACCGTAGGCTTATAGCTTGCGAGCGTAAAACCGTAGATCTGTTGCTGTCGAGCGTAGAAAGCTCCTTTAGCGTAGAACTGCTGAACTGTCTTGCGTGAAAAACTTTTCGAATTCGCTGACTGTCCGTCTTTCGAGGGTAGTGGGCTGACGTAGCACCCAATCATAACCGACCATTAATGCGAGATCTGGTTAGGGTCTCGAGGAGTCCGTCCGAGGATTCGAGGAGTCGATCCGAGGATTCGAGGAGTCGATCCAGACTCTATATATATCCCAAGTTTTTGAGAGAAGAAACCTTTTATCCGTCTTCTGAGAGAGAGAGCTTTCGACTGATCGAGTTTTCTCCTTCGTTCTGCTCCGAGCACTTCGAGTCTTCAGAAATGGCGTCGAAACAAACCTCCTCCGCTAAGGGAAAGGGCATAGGTTCTTCTTCCGCTTCTCCTGCTCCAGTGATGGAGTCTTTGGTCGGGCAAGGGGAACTTCCTTCTGAGCGAAGTGTCCCGCCGACGGGCAGTGCACCTGGTCTTAGAGGTAGAGCCTTTGGGGTGACAAGAATAACGAAAAATCCTTCGCACACGTTGAACGTGACTGCGCTAGGTCATCTTCTGTGCTGATAGCCTCTTTGAGGAAGATGATGCACGGAGGCATTTTCGTCTTTTACGCCCATATTTCTCATGTGCCAGCGTAAAAGCTCCACATTTTTGTAGTTCCGAGCGTAAAAGCTCTGGCTGCCGAAAATTGGCGTACATCGTAAAATAAGCATTTTACGTTTGTGGAGGGGACTCCTGGCGTAGAATAACCATATTCGTAGTCCTGGCGTAGAGCACAGACCGTCGCATGTTCGTGTGGGATTTTGTAAATGACATGCTTTCTTTGCACTCTTGCAGTTGACTTGGGCGAGTCTCCGCTGACCGAGGTGATGGGTTCCTCTGCCGGGATGCTGCATTCGAACTACCTGGAGGATTTGTCCCACGTGGCATTTCCTCTCTCCGGATCCCAGTATCCTGAGGGAAGGGGGTTTTTGCTATCGGCTCAGGGCGAACGGGCGCTGCTGAGCATGATCAACGGGGAGCCCCTGACGTATGTAGACGGGGAGCGGTACATAAAGCCGGCCTTCCTCTTCGGAGACATGATCGACAAACGGTCTCAGACGAAGCCCAAGAGAGAACTTTGGGTTTTTGCTGCCGAGAGTTCGGTTCTGTATCTGCCGACGATGCCGAGGGATTATCCTATCTCGGCTTTCTTCCATGCCACTCATCCCAGGAAGATGTCATGGACGCTGACTCCCGATCTTCACGGCAAGCCGGGGAAGATCTTTCATCAGAAAGGAGCTGACCAGGGATCGTTCGTCAGTCGTCCTTCCGGCCCTGTGGCGTTGTTCAGGGGGCTGTGCCCGGGTAGTGTCCCAAGTGAAGACAGCTCTGTGATCCAGCCGGTCCAGTTGCCGACTTTCTGCAACAGCTTCATGGGACGAGGCGGGGTATATCCCAAGGAGAACCCTCGGTGCAATGGGTGGATCACCCCGGCGAACCTCCGATGGACTAGCCTGGTTAACTGGGCCTTGAGGCACTTTCGGCCAGAGCTGGAGGGTATCGGGCTGTACGCCGCTGTGAGTGCGACAAGCGTCGGGTTGCCTCCCAACCCTAACTTGTTCTTGGCACTGATGGAGCGATACATTTCGCTCACCGAGACTTTTGCCACTCCACTGGGGGAGCTGGGATTGGCCCTGCATGAGATGGCAGTTGTCTCGAGGCTGCCGATGGGGGATACCCCGTACGAAGAGTATGTTCCCACTAACCGGGAGTTGGGGGATTTGGATCCCCGGGTGGCGGATGTGTATCAGGAGCTGATGTGCCAATACTTCGCGTGCACCGTCTTTTATAACGAGCCCTCTGACTTGGCTCACACCACCAAGTGGATGTCGTACCTCTTCTTTCACCGAGCCAAGGCCGTCAAGTCGGAGAAAGTCTCGGGGGGTAAGAACGAACCCGTGAACTGTTTGGGCGTGCTTAGTGCCCAGGTCGTGGACGGCCTTATGGAGGAGGCTAAAGCTCCGGATCAGATTCTCGCTGAGGGGGTAGGAAAGTACCCCGAAGGCACTATGGCCCGTAGTTACTTGAGGTGCTGTCGCAAGCCTCTATCTAAGGAAGCCCAGCTGGCCGGTTTCCTTTCGTTATGGCTACGCCGAGTAGTAGTGCCTGGTACTGCGTCCGCGGATCGCATTCACCGGAACATCTTGTGGCCGGCAGTGCGCCTGGTGTTCGGGGCAAGACTGGGCTTGCTTCCCGCCATGGTGTGCCGTATACAGGCTGGCTTGAGAGCTTTGACCGATGGGTTGCTCACCGATGAAGCTCGGCACGAGAGTTTTCCTCGGGTGGAATTACCATACCTGTACCTGATGGGCTGGTTAATTCTCCACAATCCCCGGGTGATGTCTCCCGGCTCTGGTAGCAGCTCGGGGGGGAATTTCTTGCTGAATTATAAGGACTCTCCCTGGAATGTGGACACCATTTTGGATTATCGGCTGGCGTTGAACCTCAGCCATGGCTGGAAATTCCTCTGTACACCTCCTCCCGTACATCAAAATCAATCAGGGGTGAGGCTTGTGGATTCAGGTGGAGAGAAGACCGATCTTTCTCCGGAAGCTTTTAACTGGCTGGTCTGTATTAGACCCTCCCATCTCCTGTATAGGAGTGAAGATCACTGCTTCTTCGAGCCCTATTTGCCTAGTCGGTTTGCTAGGAAATTTGGATATGATCAGTTGCACGTGGGCAATGCTATCACCAGCTTCCGGTCTAGAGGCGGGCTCATTGATGGAGCCAGAGGATGGCGGTACTTCATCATGGGTTGCATGGGAGCCGCCTTCATTGCGCCGGTTGTCACCACTTCCACGGAGTTGCGTATCCTCCATTTTTACGCCCAATTCTACGTGGCGGTCAACACCTTCCACCGCGATTTTGATATGCGCGGAAGTCTCCGGGTCCCCTCCCCTCAGGCTGGGGGAGGAGTTGAAGTTCCCTCGATTTCTCCTGATGAGGGTGAGGAGTTTGATACTCCGGATGAACCCTTGGAGTCGATGCCGAGGTGTGAAGTGCCTCTGCCAGCGGGGGCTTTGTTAGTCCCTCAGAAGCGAAGGGCGTCTGTTCCCAAGGAGGTTTCTGTTCGTAAGAGGAGGAAGGAGACGGTTGCTCGTCCTCTCCGCCTTCTTGGTACCGAGGCTCCTGGAAGCGGGGCTACATCTCCCCATGTCGGGGGTGAGTCCTTGGCTGAAGGCTCCTCGCCTTTTAGAGAGGGACCTTCCTCAGTTCCGGTTGGCGGCGTCGGAGAACCTTCGCTAGGGGTCGCTGCTGTGGCTACTGCTCCGGGTGGTGGAACGAGATCGCCTGTGTGGCCATGGCAGATGGGAGGATCTTTTCCTGGGCCTGCAACGGATAAAGTTCCCGCTGTGTCAGCGAGCATGCCTAGCGAGATTCCGGTTGACGAACCCCGACTGCGTCTCGGTGGAGGCTTGGCAGAACTCCGGGCAATGTCGGTTGGTCCGCCTTCTTCCCCAGGTATGATAGTTCGCATTGCGTCGTTAGAGCGAGGTTTAGCCACCTCGGCTGCAGATGCGCCATATATACCGTTGGCTTCGGGTAAATTTCGCCTTTTATGTCTCCCTTTAGAAAAGTTACCATCATACTGATGTTGACTTTCTGGCCCTTCCTTCTCAGGGGATGGCGCCCACGGGGAGTATAGCGTTGAAGCACCTTCCGGCTCTGTTCCGGCTCCTGGTGATGATACGGCGGCCTTTGACTTCGAGGAAGAGATACCTTCGAGGGCCAGCTCGTCTGGAGTGGTTTCGTCACCTCGAGAGGAGGACGAGCCCGTCATCGTGACCTTGCCTCCTGCGAGTATGGCAATAACTTCGACCGTCGTCGTTGCATCTTCTTCGGTCGCACCAACTGTTGAGGTGGCGGCTGTGGCTACCTCGTCTGCAATTGTCGCTGATATTGCGGCCACTCCTGGCGTTCAGTCGGCTCTAGTTGCGCTGACTGAGCAACACACCAACCTCTTTTTCACCGGTTTGGGAGCGATGATATCAATGGTGTTGGCGAAGAGCCTGGATTTTGAGTGCCTGAAGAGAACTGCTCAGTTTTCGATCGGGGTTGTCAGGGAGTTTGGCGATTTTGGAGGAGCCGATGCCCTGGAGGCGATGGTTAATGGTTTAGAGCAACCCATTAACGAATACTTGCGGCTGGCTCAGGGTAATCTTGACGCGGAGGCCCAGACCAGATACGGCTTCATGACTGCGCATCTCGCCAAACGGAGGGAAGACCTGAACGAACTCCTTCGAACTCGCCAACTGGAGGCGATTCAGAGGAAAGCCGCCGTGGATGAGATCCCTGCTCTCCAGACAAAATGCCAATCCGAGCACGAGGGAAATGCAGCAAGGATTCGCAGGTTGAGGGAGAAACTCGCTCGGGCAGAGGAGTGGGCTTCTCAGTCGTCGGCAGGCTTGTATGTGGTGGCCGGTCGACTGGGCACAGCGCGGCGGGATTTGGACCGCGCGGAAGCTGCCTGCGCAGGTCTTCGTCGGTCGATAGCCGAAATGTCCCTTTCGAGTGACAATGAGGCACTACTGGAGCGGGCCCGTGCTGATGCTCTGGCCATCAGGGACGAGAGGATGGCTGTGCTAGCACGGCAGATTCGTGATATGACTGCTCCACCACAATGATGTACTCTTTTTTTTGTCTTTTTGGTTCCCCAGATGTAATTCTGCCCCTTTTCTTGGGAATATATAAAAAGAGACTTTTATCTGACTTTGTGGACCTATCATTTCGGAATGTAAATGACAGGTTTGGGCGAAAGCGATATCAGAGGTAGTATGGACGTGATATGCTTTGTGGGCCTATTACTCTTTGCGCACCTGGGTGCAAGCAATAGGTTTGGGACAAGCCCTGCTAGAGGTAATATGGACGTAGCAGATTTTGTGGACTTAACACCACTGGCGTACTTGCGATTAAGTACGGGTGTTAAGTTGAAGTGACGATCGATATCAGAGGTAATATGGACGTGATAATCGGTGGTCAGGATCTTGAAAAGCCTGTTCAGAGGTGATATGGACATGGCAGATTCTCCAAGGAAATACAGTTCAGAGGTAATATGGACATGACTGATTTGTGGGCCTATTACTCTTTGCGCACCTAGGTGCAAGCAATAGGTTTAGGACAAGCCCTGCTAGAGGTAATATGGACGTAGCAGATTTTGTGGACTTAACACCACTGGCGTACTTGCGATTAAGTACGGGTGTTAAGTTGAAGTGACGATCGATATCAGAGGTAATATGGACGTGATAATCGGTGGTCAGGATCTTGGAAAGCCTGTTCAGAGGTGATATGGACATGGCAGATTCTCCAAGGAAATACAGTTTAGAGGTAATATGGACATGACTGATTTGTGGGCCTATTACTCTTTGCGCACCTGGGTGCAAGCAATAGGTTTGGGACAAGCCCTGCTAGAGGTAATATGGACGTAGCAGATTTTGTGGACTTAACTAGTTTTATTTTGGAAGTAGTTTCGTCAGGTCCTGAGATTCTCGCTATATTCTACTCGAGCAGAGGAGGTCAAGCATAGTACCTTTTCAGGAATTTGCCGTTGATAGGAGCCAATAACAGGTCTCCATTAGGCTGGGCTAGCCTGTAGGCCCCGTTTGAGAACGTTGTCTCGATCACGTAAGGGCCTTCCCACTTGGGCTGGAATTTGCCTTTACTCCTGTGAGTGAGAATCATCGGCCTTCTTACGGCTAGCACTAGCTCGCCGACTTTGAATACCCTTTCCTTTACTTTACGATTGAAAGCTCTAGAAATGCGTGCTTGGTAGAGTGCGATGCGCTGTTGAGCTTGGAGGCGTTTCTCGTCTAATCCTTCTAGCTCCTGAAGCCTTAGCAGGTCATTCTTTTCTCGAGTCAGCTCGTTAGCCACGGCTATCCTGAGTGACGGGATCTGGATTTCAATGGGAAGAACTGCTTCGCTCCCGTATACCAGTGAGAATGGAGTACAACCTGTTGGGGTTCGTACCGTTGTGCGGTATGCCCAGAGACACTCGCCCAGCCTTTCATTCCAATCTCTTTTATTCAAAGAGACGAACTTCTTCAGGAGTTTGATAATGGTCTTGTTGAAGGCTTCCGCCAAACCATTAGCAGCTGGATAATATGCCGTAGAGGCGATATTGTGTATCCGATTTTTATCGTAAAATCGATGAAATGCTTGGCTGAGGAATTGAGGCCCATTGTCATGGATTATCCTTCGGGGAATCCCGAAGCGATAAATGACGTGATGCTTGATGAAGCTGATCACGTTAGACGCCTTTACCTCAGCAAGAGGGATCGCCTCTGCCCATTTGGAGAAGTAATCCGTGACGGCCAGTATGAATTGGTGACCTTTGGAAGAAGACGGGTGAATGTGACCAATGACGTCCATACCCCATGCTTCGAAAGGCCAGGATGCAACTGTAGGATGCAGATATTCAGATGGTTGGTGTATGAAGTCTGCATGAACCTGACAGGCTCTGCATTATCTTGCATACCGTATTGCATCTATGATCATAGTAGGCCAATAATAGCCCATTCTCCGGATGCGATCCTGTAGCTTAGGACCGGGTTGGTGAGCTCCGCATACGCCGTCGTGAGCTTCCCGGATAATCTGCTGTGCTTCGTCATCAGATAGACATCTCAACAGCAGTCCGTCGTAGGCCCGGCGATACAGGCATTGTGAAGATGCGTCGTAGTAGAAGCACAATGATCTTCTTTTGACGGACACTGCTTCTTTGGGGTCTTCTGGCAAGATCCCGTATGCGATGAAATCTATGAAGGGACTTCTCCAGTCTCTTCTGGGGAGACTTGTCTCTACAGCAAGGCTGTATTCTATGTAAAGGTTGTTCTTCACACAGAATAAGTCTCTGTTAAGGAGGATTACCGAATCCTGCCTTCTTATAGGAGTGGCTAAATCTGCAGCTAGACTGGCCAGGGCATCAGCTTCCAGATTCTGAGATCGAGGTACATGCTCTAGGAAGAACCCTCTGAAGGTCATGGCTATCTCGACCGTTGCCTGGTGATAGGGGATGAGGTCGGGATTCCGGACTTCATATATCCCTCTGACTTGATTGACGATAAGCAGAGAATCACCGAAAGCTTCCAGGGATTCGACCCCCAGCTCTTTGGCGACTTGGAGCCCGATCAGCAGAGCGTTGCATTCTGCCACATTGTTGGAGCAGGGCTCGCTGAGAGAATACGCTCGGTAGATGACGAGCTGATCAGGAGTGACTAGGACGACTCCTACTCCCGAGACGATGTTTCCCTTAGGACCGGTCCTGGAGGCACCATCGAAGAAGAGTTGCCATGCGCCACTCTCCACCGCAGAGTTACATTCTGCGACTTCGTCGGGAATGTCCTCGTATAGCTTGGAGGACTCCGGGATCGGATGGGCAGCTAGGAAGTCGGCCAGTGCTTGGCCTTTGATGGACTTCTGCGGTATGTATACCATGTCGTATGGTGTTAATAGCATCGCCCAAGTCGCGAGTCGGGAGTTAAGAACACTTGGTTTGCTCATCAGTACCCGCAGAGGGTTGATCCTGGAAATGATGTGAATGGTCTGCCCGGTGACATAGTGTCGCGTTTTCTGGACAGCGAACATCAGAGCCAAGCGTTCTTTCTCCACTGGGTTGTACCGGTGCTCGGCTCCGACCATTATCCTGCTGAGGTAGTAGATAGCCTGTTCATGACCCACGTCATTCTTCTGTGCGAGAAGAGCCCCTAGTGAATGATCCATTTCTCGAACGTACAGCAAGAACGGTTTTCCCATGATGGGAGGCGCCAGAACTGGCGGACTGGTGAGGTAGCATTTGATATCTCCGAACGCCTGCTGACAGGTTTCGTCCCATACGAAGGATACCCCTTTCTTCATGAGGTGAGAAAAGGGCTGACATCTCCCCGAGAGGTTGGATATGAATCGCCGGATATAGGCCAGACGGCCTTGAAATCCCCGGAGTTCCCTCAGATTACGGGGCGGTCGCATTTCTACGATTGCCTGGACTTTGTCAGGGTCCACCTGGATGCCCTTGGCGGTGATGACAAATCCCAAGAACTTGCCACTAGATACACCCAGAAATGACTTCGTAGGGTTCATCTTGAGTTGATGTCGGCGCATTAGCTCGAATACCGTCCTCAAGTCTTGGATGTGATCATCTTTGAGGCGACTCTTGACGGCTATGTCATCTACGTAACATTCCACTGTTTTGCGTAAATGCTCATGGAATATGTTACTCATGGCCCGTTGGTATGTAGCCCCGGCATTTTTTAATCCGAAGGGCAGGACCGTATAGCAATATACCCCCAGTGGCGTCCGGAAGGCAGTGTGCTTTTCGTCTTCAGGATGCATCTTGATCTGATTGTATCCTGAGAACCCGTCCATGAAAGACATGCGTTCGAAACCGCAGGTGTTGTCGATCATGATGTCGGTGATAGGAAGAGGGAATTCATCTTTGGGACAGGCTGCATTCAGATCCCGGTAATCGATGCAGATACGTACCTTCCCATTCTTCTTCATGACCGGGACAACATTGGCGACCCAGTCGGGATGTTGCTCTTCACGGATGAAGGCGCAGGCTATCAGTTTCTTGACTTCAGCCTCAATGGCGTCCATCATATCCGGGCGGAACCGGCGTTGGTGCTGCTTGACAGGCTTTGAGTTGGTCAATATGTCGAGCTTGTGAGTAGCCACCTTTGGATCGAGGCCTGGCATATCCTCGTAGTTCCACGCGAAGACGTCGATGTATTCTTTTATCAGCTGGACGATTTCTTCCCTTTCCGCTGGGGAAAGATAGTTACTGATAAATATTGGTTTTGGTGAAAGTTCACCCCCAACGTTGATTTGGATAACTTCGTCTTTGGTGGGAGGTTCCCTTTGCTCGAAGCAGAATTCCCATTGCGTATCCATCTGTTGAGCCCAAGCGTTATTTTCGAACAATTCAGATTTTGTTCGCTTGCCTCCGGGGGATCTGTCGACACCATGTTTACCAAGAATGTTCGTCCGAGATCGTCGGACGAATCGGAGGACGTCGAGCCACCTCGAGAGGAGGCACCGGCGTCTTTGTAAGTCGCAAGGGAAGTCGGATATCCTAACCCGAAGCGGGTTTGTTGATAGCAGGGGTCGCCGAGCAGCGGTGTTCGCCTGCCCTTTTCGCCGTTGAGACCTTGCTTCCGCTTGAAATCGTAGCCCATATTCTGCATGATCTTCAATGCTTGCGGGCTGTATTGGCGAACCTGTATTTTCCCAGTATCGTCGTCGAAAGCATCCTCTTGGTCAGCTGGCTGATTGCGCATACGGCCGAAGAATATTGGGCGCTGACTGCCGCAGGTAGGCGGGACAATGAAGATAGAATCCTCATGGGGTCCATACGTTGCGATGACGTTGGATGACGACGCGACTTCCCATACATATGGATGATAGGCCTTTATAGCTCCCAAGAATTTCTGTGCTATCGGTTCTATCTCATCAACGTACTGGAAAAGGGGACTTTCATTGTCATTGGCAATCACATTAGTAGTTTTTACATCCCTTGGTTGCCTGTTGCGCTGAAGGTTGATGACCAAGGGTGGAGGCTTTTGGTTTAAGGTGATTACTAAAGGATCTCCCCCTCTTCCTGACCTAGTATCATTCAGGTGGATGGTAATTGGCTCTGCGGCCTTTGGACGAGCAGTTCATCCTTTTACCTTGATCGACAGAGGCTGCTCGATAGAAGGTTCTTCAGTCTCCCGGCGGGATCCCTTCTCTGTTTGGGCTGACACTTCCTCCGTGTAGTTCTGAGAGTATAACACGGCGTCGGAGTAGTAGGATTCTACTCCTCTGAATGGGTTCATGTCAGCGAACTTGGTTTGCACTGCTCCTTTGGCATCTACATATTTGAAGCATTGATGTAGAGTTAAAGGGACAATATTGTGGTCATGGATCCACGGTCTTCCCAGCAGGATGTTGTAGGACACCTCTGAATCAATGACGTAGCATGTAGCCACCGATCTAAGGTTGCCAATCTGGATCCTTAGGCGAATCTTCCCCAACGGTTTGCTTTTTCCGGCGTTGAATCCCACGATTGTAGTAGTGGTATAGGCCAGTTCACTGGTGGGGATCCTCAATGGTCTGAGCAGACTGTGAGGAATGATGCTGATTGACGATCCTGGATCTATGTGGATCCGGTCGACCTCCATGGAACCGATATATCCGGTGTGATAGAGGGGCCTGTCATGCCTGTTGTGTTTCAGCAGCATGTCGTCTTGGGTGAAAGTGATGTTTGGCACCACCTCCATCACGCTGTGGCATTGAGGGCATGCCGCGGGTTCCTCGTCGGGGGACTTGAGCTGGGTCAAGTACACATCCGCCTGCATCAGCGCTTCACTCAGAGCTAGACGAGTGTCTTGGGAGAGCCTGAGTAGCTCGAAGATGGACAACCTGGCGGGCGTATTGGCTAGTTGGGCCAGGATGTCGAAGTTGTATGGATTTTCTAAACCTTTGTTCGGAATATTTTTTACAGGTTTATCGAAGCGCACTTCTTTCTGCTTCCCCTTGTCCGCTGGAGCTGGTCTTGAAGGGCCGGTCTCTGGTACGGCGGGCTCGGGTTCTGAAGGCTTGGTGGTTGAAGCGTCTGCCGGCGCATCTTCCGGACTTGCTCCATAGTCCTTGAGGTAGGCTTTCCCTGAACGGGTCGCAGTAGCCAGTACCTCGTCTTCGTCTGATGTCGAAGAAGCCGTAACCATATGGCACGGTCTGCATTTGGAGTTCTTCTCGGACTTAGCTCTGACAGCGTTAGTCTCTTCCTCGATTTCTGTAACCAGATCGGGGTGAACCCACATAATCTCGCCTTGCCGGGTAGTCAGGGGTACCAGGTTGCAATTTTGGTCCCTAGCTGGCGGGAGATTGACGATGCTCATCGTTGTCCGGGAAATAGGTGCAACACCATCCAGGATGTTCTGGGGAGGCAGACTGCCAAACTGGAGAGAGATCATGTTGGCCGTGACCGTCTTCTCGGTATTGTGCAGGGTGATAGCTTTAGCATCGATTAACCCCTGGATTTTCCTTTTCAGTACGTAACACGCCTTTGTCGGGTGGTGTACGTATCTGTGGAAGACACAGTATTTGGGGTCGTTAGTATTGCCAACTTCCTGGGGCCGTCTCAGCTCTGGAAGGGTGATCTTGCCACTCTTGACGAGACACTCGAATATACTCGGTACGTCGTCGTCGTCGAAAGAGTAGATTTCAACGGGCCTGGAAGTCCCGGGTTTCGCTTGCGCGGTTGCTGCAATCTTCGGTCTGGCCGTATTGATTGCCAGGGCTTCTTTCCCTTTGGGACCACGAGGATGGTCGCTGCTAGGAGATGACCTCTTGCCTCTGTCGGAGGCGGAGATCATGATGCCATTGTCGCGTGCCTTGCGACCGTTGTCTTCGGCTGCTACCGCCGAGATAATGAACGAGGGCCAATCACGGAACTGATACGGTCCTGTGAACACCGAGACCACTGGAAGGAGGTTCTTCCTGCAAATGTCTACTAATGCAGAGTCGGGAACTCCCGGAGGCATTTGTAAGGTGGCCTGACGAAAACGTTCGATGAAGATGCGAACGTCCTCCTTTTCCTTTTGCTTGACTTCGATGAGAGAGGACATAGACATGTCCATTCCTCCCTCGTAGAATCGCATGAAGAATAAAGTTCTGAAGTCTTCGAAGGAAGTGATGCAGTTGTCCGCCAAGCTACGGTACCACTGATAGGCTACTCCTGAGAGGCAACCTTTGAACACCCGAGTAAGGAGGGCGTCGTTCCCTTGTAGCAATACCGTCATCATACTGAAATAGTTCATGTACTGGCTTGGCGACGTTTTCCCCTCGAACAGGGCCATGGTCTGAGGTTTGTACCTCGGTGGGAAAGGGACTTCCTCCCAGATGGCTGGGTAGGGCTGGTTGATTCCCAGTTTCTTGAGCTGATCCTTGTGTTTCAAGGCGTCGAACTGGGCTTTCAACTCCCGGACTGCCTGCATCGGATTTTCAGTTGCAAGCGGGGCCACGGAGTGGTGCGGAGTTGGTCGCACTGTAACTCCAGTGGTAGGTACGGCATTCTCCGAGTGAGGAAGCGGAGGGACTGCTGACTCTTGATCTTGCGCGGGCTCTTGGCTTGGGCAAGATGGTGGTGAGTCCACCCCCACTCGCACCTGAGTTGGCAGGACCGATGCTTGAGCCACGTCAGTTGCGTGCTGAGTTAGCATCATCTGGTGCATGTTTTCCATCACGGATTGCATTTGCTTCAGAGATGTCTCCAGTGTAGCGATGTGCTGTTCTGCGTTCCCTGACGGCAAAGCTTCCTCGCATTCATCCTTAATAGCGTAGGCTCCCATTTCCCTGGGCGTTATTGAAGGATTAGTATAGGTCACTGTAGAAGTCGACTCCACACTTTCTGCTTCTGATTCGGGGGCTTGGCGACCCCCAGCGTCGGAATCGGAAGAGGACGAAGCTGGTTGTCGTGACTTTGCGCGAGTGTTCTGGAATACTCCGGCTTCAGTGCTTCAGCTCGGGGTTTTGGAGGGATGACGTCTTGAACTCGACCCTCCTCTACGCATGTGTGAGGCCATGTTCACAGGTGCATGCGCGGGTTCCTCTCCCTGGAAAGACAACCGGTCGAAGACCGATTGTTTCGTCTTGGGACAGCAGCAGTTAATCACAACCTCGTGGCTATTACAATGATGCTCGTTAGGAAGCGTAATAGACATGTTGGAGGGTCCCCTCTCTTTACGCTTCTGGATTAGATATTTGCGCAGGTCAGGAGGAGTTGCTGGAGAGGCCCTCAGTCGGCCGTTGCCTTCTCGCGCAATCCGGAGGGTAGGCATTCTGTTCTCTCGCTGGCGTGACTGCCGAGAGGTTGAGTAGCCTTCCGCTCGCTTTCCCTCGCGGAGATCACAGCGCTCATCTGGGGTACCGTAGAGGTCAGATGATATCTTGCGCGTGGAGCGTGATCTGTTCTTCCGATTTGGCGTTGAGACACCATCGGAAGTTCGGTCTGTTCCGCGCGGAGCGGGAGACCGATTTCTACGCGTGAAGCGCAGTGGATTCTTCTGGGTTAGCGCTAAGGCTTTGCCCGAAGTCTTGTCTGTACCGCGCGAAGCGGGAGACTGGTTCCTACGCGTAAAGCGCAGTGGATTCTTCTGGGTTAGCGCTAAGGCTTCGCCCGAAGTTTTGTCTGTACCGCGCGAAGCGGGAGACTGTATTTTACGTGCGGGGCACGGAGGGAGCGATGCTATAACCTCATTGGTCGGAGAGATCGAAGAGTCCACAGGAATGGCAGAGGATGTCTTGGGCATCCACACTTTGCGCAGCTTCCTATTGTCGCGGACGGAGAGAGGGTGAGAGTTACCCCCGGTTCGGAGCATGTCTTCGTAGGCAGACTGGTCGAAATGAACGACCAGTGTCTTCTTCACGGTTCCTATAGATACCGCATCGTGTTGAGCAATTACTTCCTCGTCAGAAGAGAAAGATGTCCCCAGCAGAGTCGCCATCTTGTTTGTGGTATTAAACGAAAGAATGAAAGTGTATTTCAATGACGGGGTTTATGTGAAACCCGCGCTCTTCTGTTTATAAACAAACTTGTACAATGTAATCCTATACTAGGATGTGGGAGTATAATTTATTTAATCTGGGTATAAATTGCTATAGGTGTCTGATCTGCGGTCGATCACTTTAGCCCTTGGACCACACGACGTTGAAGAAGTGCCGCGGAAGACAGGTAGCTGCTTCGAAGGTTGCAGGAGAGGTTGGACGAACGATGCCAAAGTCGTCGATCCCTGCTCTCCGTCTGATCTCCGGGCTCTCCCTCTCTCTCTCTCTCTCTCCGGACGATAATTCTCCTCCTTGGATGATAATCTCTCCTTGGATGATAATTTCTCCTCCGATGATAATCTCTCCCCTTTTCCCCATTGATAGGGATCTCTATTTATAGAGTTTTGGTGACAGTGACCACTCCGTCGGTGTAGAAACCGAGAAATGGGAAGTACAGCACCCTTTTACACAACGGTTAAAATAACCAATCCCTCCGTATAGATGACCTTTTGAGTGAGCATGTGACGCGTGTCCAACTAAGGGGACAAAGCGCGTGCGTTTGCTGCGAAGGTCACGACATAGAAGCCACGTAGGTAGGTATCCCGTGTGTAGAAAAGGGTTGGCGTAGAAGCCAAATGACTGTCACCCCGGCGTAGAAACCGGATAGGCATAGAAGCCGACGAGGCATTGAAGCCGAAGAGGCGTTGAAGCCGGAGAGTCGTAGAGACTGGAGAGGCATTTGAAGCCGGAGAGGCATTTGAAGCCGGAGAGGCATTTGAAGCCGGAGAGGCGTTTGAAGCCGGAGGGGCACAGGTCTTGAATGGGCGTAGAAGCCGCTGCGTACCGAGCCCGAGCGCTGATGTGGATATCTTTAGCCGGAACCACGGCTGTTGAAGATATAACCAAATCCCTCGCATTAAATGCAGAGATCTGCCATCATTTTGTGCATTAAATGCGGAGGCGTGTTTCGAAGGTCTGTAACCCTTCTGTGCATCCGTCGCAGAGACGTGCCTTGAGCGAAACTGTCACCGCCCTGTGCAATTAGACGTGGAGACGTGCCTCGAGCCCCGTACGATGTGCAACTTTTGACGTGGCAGGCGGTTTGTCTGCTGCGGAGCGTAAACCAGCTCATGTTTGCCTGTGTAAAACAAGGCAGCGTATTCCCCTGTACGCAAAAGAGCGGTTTATGCTGAGGGGACGACAGTAAACGACGGTTCGGTGGTATCTTAACCCAATCCTCTGTATTAAATGCAGAGATCCGCCATCATACTGTGGTGTGCGTCCCAAGGGGTCTGTGCTCGTTTCCAGCCGTCGTCTGGGTAGCCGTGCAGCACTTTTTGTCAGGAGTCAGAGGCCAGGTTCACTGCGTGACTTTGACAGGTTTATCTCGGGGAAGACGAAGCGTTCCTCGTACGCTTTAACGCTGCTTCGAGAGCGGATGTGTTTTACGCCATGGAGGCGAATGAAGAGCTCCGTCTACGCTCAAGCGGCTTTGGACGTACTGCACCTTACGCGGATGGTCCTTTGAGCGTTTTTACGTCTGATGGCTCTGAAGGCCAGCGTATATTTTCATGCTTCTACAACAGCTATGACATAGTTCGCGAAGCCGAGGCATTACCCTTACCGAGGAACCTCTTGTTGGTGTCAACCATTATAGCATGGAGACCTTACGCTCCTTTGTAGTGCTGTGCTACCGTGCTTCATGTTAAGCTCACCAGACATTCAAAATATCTGAGAACTCATTAAGGCATCTAAGCTACCTTCCACAGGACTTATTCTACACATAAGAGTAATTAGTAGACAACAGTAGTTCTGGGTCTTTAACCCCTCAATATCTCAAAGGACTACCCACTGTTCCTGATATTCTCTAAGTCAATGATCCTCCCTTAAACCAATAGCTAGATTCCTAATAGATTTCTCTTTGAACTAATAGCATAAAACTAAATGGTAGGATTACAAAGACACAATATCAGAATGTCTTCAAGCCTATCTCGATTACTGTATCCTCGACTAGCTGGCGCTTAAGACCTTTGGTGAACGGATTGGCCAAAATTTTCTGGCTCCAAACATCAATTACGATAATGACTCCGGTCTTGATAAGATCATTCACTGCCCTATGCCTCAGTCGCACAGTCCTCTTCTTACCATTGAAGAGATCATTTGATGCCATCACTGTAGTCGCTTGGTTGTCACAGTAAATTAGTACCGCCAAAATTAGTGCATCCACCAGTGAAAGATCATACATGAGCTCCCGAAGGCACTCTACTTTATCTGCTGCAGCCGCCAGTGCATAGAACTCAGATTCCATCAAGGAATGAGAGAGCATTGTCTGTTTCTTCGACTTCCTCGATATAACTGCTCCACCCATTGCCACCCTCACATTTTCAATCAAGGGTAGTTTGTAATTGACACGGGTATTTTAAATTTAGGATTTATTGTATTTAAATATTGTGCATGTGTATTATTTATTTATTGTATTATTTAGTTATTATTAGATACTAGATTATTTTGGACTTGTGTAGTGGACCTAACTAATTAATTAGGTGCATGAACCCAATATTTTATTTTGGTTTAGATTGAGCCCAAGAATTAGGCCCATGTATTAGGAGGATGAATTAATTAGTGAAACCATTAGACTAGAACCTTCCCCCTTAATTAATTTTTTCATGAGAGGCCCTAAGGGGTGTTTTGGATATTTTATAATAGCTTAGGAGAGGGGTATATGGCCGGCCACACCAAGGAGGAGAGAGAGTGTCTCTTATTTTATTTTTTATTCTATTGGATCTATATTTTCTTCCTTTCCAAATTCCTTTATTCCTTCACCATTTCTTCACAAATTTCTTCTCAAATTCCTTTCCTATTCTTCAATTAAAGCTGCTACAACAAGGATCTACATGAAGAAAGCAAGGATCTACAAGGAGGAGCTACATTTCTATATTTGGGGATTTTTATTGGAAATCCATCTCCAAATAGGTATATTTTAGTTTTTTCTCTTGTATTAGGTTCTAAATCTGAGATTTAACCATGAGAAATCACCCCACATGCATAGGCTACCCATAGGAATTTGTTTTAGGTTCATAGGAGACCTATGGTGGAATTTATGTATATTTTGTGTCAATTTTAAAAGAATTTCGAGATTGGCACATGCGTTTGTCAATTGGTCAAATAGATCAATATGACATGTAATTGGTTGTTTGTGACTAGTGTCGTGTCCACAATTGGGTACGTGTAGGCCGTATTTCGTTAATTTGGCGATACAGGTTATTTTTTGGGGTTTTCTTCCGACACGAGAATTTGTGCATATCACTTCTTGACACAAACATGTAGTTGTTATTATTATTATTCGTATAGTGCATAATTATTATTCGAGAATTACTCGTGTCCTTCGGGAGGCGTTTGGTTGTGTGGTGGAGCCGTGTCGCATGCGTATCATAGAATGAGTGTGATACGAGTATGGTGCACTCCACGTGTTTGCTTTATTGCCCTCAATTCTATGTATGCTTGTGTTTGTATATATATATATATATATATATATATATATATATGAGTACATGTAACTATGTTTTTATATATATATGCATATGAGTTTATGTTTATAGATAGATGTATGTATCTATATAACTATATGTATGGATATTTATATCTATACATATATATGATTGTTTATATATATATATATATATATATATATATATATATATATATATATATATATATATATATATAAACACATATAAACACTCATCACCTCTCTCTATATATATACTCATATGTGTATATATATATATATATATATATATATATATATATATATATATATATATATATATATATATACTCATATGTGTATATATATATATATATATATATGTATATATATATATATATATATATATATATGAGTATATATATATATATATATATATATATATATATATATATATATATATATATATAGTTGAATACGTGAGTATATATATAGAGAGAGGTGATGAGTATATATATATATATATATATATATATATAGATGAGGGGTTTGATACCTATGTAGATTTATATAAGTAGAGGTGTATACATATATGTAAGTGAGCTATGTGTATGTGTTTGTGAGTGAGTGAGTGAGCAAGGTGCTTTTAGTTAGCAATGCAACAGAGATGAGCAGCCTGTGCTCTATGCAGTGCATAGCAGGGAGTGCACAGGAAGGTGCAGCAGTACATTAACCCAGCAGAGGCAGCAACTGTATCAGCTTTCAGCAGCAACGTAGAGCATCATGTTCAGCAACCTGCACTGGGATGTGCAGTGGCAGCAAGGGCTCGAGCCACTACACATCAGCCAGTGAATGCTGTAGCTGCTAGCACAACTAGAAGGGGAAGGCATTGTGCAGCTGCACAGCGAGCAGCAGAGAGGCAGAGTAGTGCACAAGATCCTTGTGCACAACAACTGAAGGTGTACAACAGGTTTCAGCATAGCACAACAACGTGGCATTGTGCAGTGCATACAAGGAGATGAGCCAATGCATCGATGCACAACTAGTGCATGTAGTACAGAGTAGCAGGCAAGGAACAGTCTGTGAATGTTCAGTTCAGTGCACATCATAGGCCAACTGCTCAGTGAGAGCATCAACTATTATAGATCACTGCATCAGTCGAGCCACAGCAAGGATGTGCACTGCACTGAGGACAAGGAAGCTCGGGGCAGAGAGAGGGCAGCAATGTGGAGTTCAGTCTTGAATACAGCAGCTCAGGGTGCACACTGCTCAGCAGAGGGCACTGTAGTATAGAGAACAAGTGCACAGCAACAAGGCATTATGAGCAGCAGCAGCCCGACACCAGTAAGCCACTGCACAACATTTGTAGAAGCACAGGTAGCAGTATCAGCAAGTCTCAGGTATCAGTGTATCAGTCAGTATCAGCACAATGTAAGGTATATGAGTAGTGTTAGCTAATCATTGGTTTAGTTTTTAAGTATTCGTTTAGATAGTCTAGTTAGTTAAGTTGGTAGTTAAGTATTAGCAATTACTAGTTAGTTAAGTATCTATTTATATACCTCTATGTATGTAGGTTGGTATCTATGTACTAGTAGGTATATTTGTTAGTAGTTAGTATAAATAGATATGTATACTAGTATAGGTAATGCATGTTAGTAGTTAGTAGGTATTATATTGATACATAATATATGTTACTAGTTAGTTATATTATATAGTTAGTACTTGAGGTATTTTAATATATATATATATATATATATATATATATATATATATATATATATATTAGCTATACTCAATAGGTTTTGAATTACCTTGGGATACCAAGGTAAAGTCAAGGTAATGGGTCGATACCAAGGTATTGGGTTTGGGTATCGAGATGGGTAGTGTGATACGCATTGGTGCAAGGCCAAGGTATCCTAATTTTAGTATTTAGTTAGATACTATATATATATATATATATATATATATATATATATATATATATATATATATATATATATATATATATTGACTTGTATGTATATATATTACTTTTTCATATATTAAAACTTGCGTATCTTGAGATACAGTATTTTGTGTGTTTCATAGTATCGTAGATTAGCTAGTATAGCTTAGTTTCATAGCGTATCGACCTAGTAACCTAGTGTTAGACTCTTACAACCTAGAATTAGTCGGTTTGATTTAGAAATGGCTTTATGACTTAGAATTACATCAATTTAACTTATTTTCATTTTCGAACCTTGTATTGATGCAACATACCATATATAGGTCTGTGTGACACCAGCTTGGGCATCGAGAGACACACCTTGCTCAGGACTTCAGACGAGTACACTTCTCTGATAGTTTTCAATTCATAATATATGCATGTTCTAAAATTGTATACTTGATTCTGACACAGTGATTTTACGGACTTGTACTACATGGATCCCGTCATAAGATGTTATCCCCTACCGTGTTCAGCGGGTACTCCTGTACATATATTTCATCGTGTACATTGGGTATTGATTTATATTTCATGTTTACACGCTGCTCGTATTTAGTATGCTTATTCGTGTACACACACTGCTCGTGTTCAGTGTGATTATATTTGTGTACACCCACTGCTCGTGTTCAGTGGTCATATTTGTGTTCATAGCGTGTCGTGATTGGATCCATTGGTATTAGTTGGGGATGAGAGAGTAGGAGTTGATTATGTGATCAAAGCCCCATTGTTTATCATGTACATTCTGATTACATACCACACTTATAATCGTCTTATCTTATTGATCATGTTCACCCAAACCGATCACATAATAAACTTGTATTCTGAGGTATATTAGTTAGGTTGCAGTTATTTTATCATATTGTATATATTCATATTGTTGTTCTATATTTTCGTACATTACCTGTATACCTATTATTCATTCATTCATATGTTTAGTGATCTTGTATTTCATTTCTATTATCTGTTTTATATGCTCGATTATGTTATTGAAACAACTTTCAGAGGTATGTACTTCGCTCCAATCCTGACTGGATATATTTTTCCATATGATTGGCTTATAGAGTAGTGCCCTACATTCTATGGGTCGCAGGATGGTGTACCTATAGAGGATAGTCCTGTAGACCAGGAGGACGTAGTTACAGAGCCCGAGGAGGTCTAGTTATTTGTGTTGGCATATATTAGACTATTTGTTGATATTCACAGTTTGTATATTATTTTAGATTGTGGATTGTATCTTGATTTCGTTCTTTCGCTATTCCATTCGTGCTTTATCTTCCTTAGTTTGTTTTGTGATTAAGATTAGTTATACTTGTTAGATATCATATTGTTCCTCCGTTTGGAGTTGAGATGATTGACAAGTACCATATTATATTATTGAGATGTTAGATAGTTAGAAATGACCCCGACAGCGTTCTACCGCTGATGCCGCGGCATAGGCTGGGCTAACCACGTACTCGTGCCCGAATATCTGGGTGCGGGTTGTGACATATTTTTAGTGGTGGCCTATGCAGATCTCATCTACCCTACGATATCGTACTAATTGCGACTCTACGATACATATCGTAGTTGTGCTCGCCTAGAGTACTGCTACGAGCCTGCTTTAGGAAATAGGCTTTAGGCTGAGAGTTTACTCAATCACAACTAGAAAATATTCCAATATCTATTTTACAATCCTTATGTATTGAATATTTGCTTTACTTGAATAAAATTATGTCATTCTTTGATGATATCGTATCATATTCAATATTAATTCCTTATTTTAATCTATCTTCAGGATGCCGCCGAAGACGCGTTCCCAGCGCTCAGGTGTCGCGACAGCACTATCAGCCACTTCATCACCCATGAGGGCAGCACCCTCAGACGATGGTCTAGCACCTATATTCAGGAGGTCAGCTTCACCGATCCAGGTGGGCGTATCCGCAGCAGCTTTCGGAGGTGCTCCAACTCCGGTACCGAGGACAACGCAGACAATTTTCGAGAATCTTCCACCCCCACCACCTGCAGTTGATCAGTCGCAGATATTCGCGCTCTTTCAGCAGATGATGGAGGCGCAGTAGCGTCAGTCAGAGGTCCTACGACAGAGCATGGAAAATGCTCACCAGATCGCGCTTGCAGCAGTTGGGAGAGCTACCACAGTCCAGCCACAAACGATACCACCTTAGCTTATTCCTCAGCAGCCAAGGCCGGGGACCATCATAAACTTCAAGGGGATGGGCCCGAAGGACTTTAGAGGAACATAAGGGATCCTTTATGATGATTGGATCGAGGACATCGAGTGGAACCTGCGGCTGGCATAGATTCCAGAGATGTTACAGATAGAGGCAGCAGGGTGCATAATATTCGACATTGCTTTGACATGGTTTAGGGCAGACCCCAGGATTGCAGTACCAGGACTCACTTGGGAAGCTTTCAAAGAGATTTTCAAGGAGAAGTTCTTCCCAGATGTGGCTCTGACATCTTTAGAGAGCCAGTTCCAGTACCTCGTCAAGAGAGGTATGTCAGTGGACGAGTATGTGGCAGAGTATTGCCGACTAGGTCTCTTCATGGAGGGACAGAATCCTAGGGGGAGAGTCAGAAATTTCAGGAAGGGCCTGAACCGAGAGGTCAAATCCTTACACAAACGGAGATCCTACCGCCACCTTCGAGGAGATTCTCAGACAGGTGCAGCGGGCAGAGGATAACTTAGAGCTTGGCTCTAGGAGGCCGAGGGACACATGAGGATCCAGTACCAATACGGGTCCAGTAAAGAGGCCTTATTTCCAGCAGCAGCACCAGAGGCACTACTAGCATCCGATGCAGCAGTATCACGGGCCAGCTAGAGCGCCGGCACAACAGATACACCAGATCCAGAGGACAGCTGTCCCTTGTATAGAAGCATGAAATACGGTGGGGAATTGTACGCGTATTATACAGTCAAAACTCCCAACATATATGAAGTCCGCGTAAAACAGAGCTTCAGCGCTGAGTGGCATAAAATATGACTTTAGAGCTATTGGTGTACAACAGAGCTTCAGCGCTATTTAGCGTAAAATAGAGCTTCAGCTGCCCGCGTAAAAGCAGCACTTCAAGGCTGTTTTGGCATAAAAAGGTTGCTATACCCCCCTGCGTAAAATACGTCTGCTTTTAATGCAGAGTGAAGTTGTACGAGGAACTCTTCGTATTCCTCGGATGAATCTGTCAGACAAAACAGTAAACCTGACTCCTGACAAAAAGTACTACACGACGATCGAGAGGACGACTGTGATGATGATTTTGTACAGAGACCCAGGCTGTCGTTTAGTGACATATTCTTGATACAAGTCATTTTTATGCATTCAAAGAATACGCTGCCTATTCTACATGGGCAGAAATGAGTCTTTACGCTCAAGATAAGACAAAATCAGACGCCACATCAAAAGCTATTTCTCGTACAGAGCTCGAGGTATATCTCTGCATTTAATGCACGAGATGGGGGCAGATATCTGTATTTAATGCACGAGATTTCATTCTATTTTTAAAATGACTGGGAAAGCTAAAACTGTGGCTAATACGCTCACATCACCATCCTCATATTTTACGCCAACCAGGCTATTTTCAACTATAGGAGTACGCCGTATGCTATCTCCTCGAAATACGCTAACTCGGCTATATTTGTAATGGTACGTGATAAGGCTATTTAGCCCAGAATACGCTCAAGGCCTCAGTCATGACAGACAATTGGCTATTTTATGCTGGTTGTCTATTATCCATGATTCATCAAGTTTTACGCAGGGCTTGGCTTTTACGCCAACAAGACATTTATTTCGTTTTTACGCCAACAAGACAGTTATTTGGCTTCTACGCCAACCATCTCTACGCAAGGTACAGTTATCTATGTGGCTTGCATGCCGTGATCTTCGAGAAGCAGTTATACGCGTTACCTTATAATGGGACACGTGTTATACACGGATTCAGGAGATCATTTGAACGTGGGTAGCAGTTATTATAACCGCTGCGTAAAAGATGCAACTTTCTTCACAGTTTGGCATCTACGCCAACTGGACAGTTATTGTGACTGATCTCTATAAATAGAGACCCCTGGTCACAGGATCAAGGGTCATAAAAAGATCAAGGATCAAGAGATCAGAGAGAGAGAGAGCACAGATAGAGAGTGTTGATTGACAACTTTGGCAACGAGAATTCAATCCCACTTGCAACCTTTGAAGCTTCTTCTTCTTCTACAACACTTCTTCATCATCGTATGGTCCAAGGGACAAAGTGATCGACCGCAGATCAGACTCCTATAGCAATTCTTTCCCAGAATTTTTTTTGTACTTAACATCCTCGTATAGGATTAATTGTACTCTTTTTCTTGTTTGTAAGCAAAAAAAAGAAAGGTTTCGTATAAACCCTCTTCTTCTCTCATTTTTTTGTTTATTCAAACACAAGATGGCGATTCTGCTGGGGATCACTTTCTCATCTGACGAGAAAGCAATTGCTCAACACGATGCTGTATCTATTGGATCGACGAAGAAGACTTTGGTCGTCCAGTTCGACCAATCTTCTTATGAAGACATCCTTCGTGCAGGGGGTAGCTCTCGTTCCCTCTCTGTCCAGAATAATAGGAAGCTGCGTAAAGTGTGGATGCCCAAGTCGTCCTCTACCCTTCCTGCAAGCTCTCCTTCTCTGATCAACAAGGTTGTGACAACACAGCCTACATGCCTTGTGCATAAAAATTTGTCTCCCGTATGTGACGTGGCAGACAAGACTTATGGCAATGCCTCAATGCCAATCCAGAAGCCTCAGACATGCCTTGGGCGTAAAAATCTGTCTCCCGTCTGTGACATGGCAGACAAGACTTCTGGCAATGCCTCAGTGCTAATCCAGAAGCCTCAGACACGCCTTGGGCATAAAAATCTGTCTCCCGTCTGTGACGTGGCAGATAAAACTTCTGGCAATGCCTCAGTGCCAATCCAGAAGTCTCAGACGCGCTCTGCACGTAATACTTTGTCTCCCATCTGTGACGTGTCAGACAAAACTTCTGGCAATGCCCCAATGCCAATCCAGAAGTCTAATACGCACCCTGCGCGTAAAACTTCGTCTCCCGTCTGTGACGTGGCAGACAAGATTTCTGGCAAGGCCTCAGTGCCAATCCGGAAATTTCAAACGCGCCCTGCACGTAAAGTATATCTCCCGTCTATGATGAGGCAGATGGACCCTTGGATCACATCAAGGGAAAACGAGTGGCGAATCTCCCACCCTCTAGGCTTGTACGCCCACAAGAGAAGAAGTTGCCCACTCTTCAGATTATGCGTGATGCTGGAGGCCGTTTGAGGACTTTCCCTGTTCTGCGCGAACCTGGGCAAAACTCCAAATTACGCCAGGATAAGTCCGTCCGCGTAAAGAAGACCCGTTTCATGGGGAAATACGCTCCTCAGACTGATGATGGGTCATATGCTACTCACATGGGTGAACTGCTGTATTCTTATGGCAGAGAAAGGGTTATGGTTCCTAATCTCCACGTTCCTACTTATGTAAAAAGTCATAATAAGCCTTCTTCTTCTTCTTCTTCTTCTGTTAATCCCCCTGATTTGCGTAATTTCTTGATCCAGAAACGCAAAGACAGGGGATCTTCTAATATGTTTATTACACCCCCTATGGAGCATTATTGTAATAGTCATAAAGTTGTAATTAACTACTGCTGTTCTAAGGCAAAACGGTCTGTTTTCGACCGGTTGAACTACTCTTTGTCCTTACAAGAAGAAGAACCGACTTTCGCGTCAGTAAACATGGCTTCGCACATTCCTAGAGGAAGGTCAAGTTCAAGACGTCATCCCTCTAGAACTCCAACCCAAAGGAGATTTGACAGACTCCTTGAGAATATTGAAGCATGTGTTTTTTGAAACACCCGCTCGAGGTCACGACAATCGACTTTATATTCTTCTGATTCCGACACTGGGGGTCGCCAGTTTTCTGAATTTGATGATGAAAGTATAGACTCAATCTCTACAGAGATCTATACTAATCCCTCAGTGGCCTCCAGAGAAATGGGAGTTTATGCCGTTGGAGATGAACATGAAGAGGCTTCCCCATCAGGAAGTACTGAGCAACGCATCGCTGTATTGGAAGCATCGCTTAAAGTGATACATACCATGATGGAGAGTATGTGCCAAATGATGGTGACTCAACATGCAGCTGCAATAGCTCAAACACCTGTTCCTCTGACTCAACTGCGTGTGGGGGTAGACATACCACCATCCAATGCAAGCCAGGAGCCTGTTCAAAATCAAGAATCATCTGCTCCTCAACCTCTTAACCCGGAGAATGTATTACCTCCTTTTGGAGTTACAATACAACCGATCTCTCACCTCTCTGCTATCCATTTCCCAACTGAAGATCCGATACAGGCAGTTCGGGAATTAAAGGCCCAATTTGATGCCTTGAAGCATAAGGATCAACTCAAGAAATTGGGAATCAACCAGCCATACCCAGCTGTCTGGGATGAGATCCCTTTCCCACCAAAATACAAACCACAGGCTATGGTTTTATTTAAGGGAAATATATCACCAAGCCATTATATGAACTACTTCAGCATGATGACGGTGTTGTTGCAGGGAAATGAGGCCCTTCTCACTTGAGTGTTTAAAGGCTGTCTGTCCGGAGTAGCTTACCAATGGTATCGGAGTCTATCGGACAACTGCATTACTTCTTTTGAAGATTTCAAGACTCTGTTCTTCACTCGATTCTATGAAGGAGGAATGGACATGTCTATGTCATCACCCATCGAAGTAAAGCAGAAAGAAATAAAAAATATTCGTACTTTTATTGAACGTTTTTGTCAGGCTACTTTGCAGATGCCTCCTGGAGTTCCGGATTCAGCCTTAGTGGACATTTGCAGGAAGAACCTTCTCCCACTGATCTCAGTATTCATGGGACCATATCAGTTCCATGATTGGCCCTCATTTATCATATCAGCGGTAGCCGCTGAAGACAACAGTCGGAAGGCTCGTGACAACGGAATTATGATCTCTACCTCTGATAGAGGGAAGCGGTCATCCTCCAATAATGACCATACTCGTAGTTCCAAAGGAAAGGAAGCTCTGGCAATCAACACGTCCAGGCAACATACTCCAGTAACTACGCAGACGAATCCTGGAACTTCCAGGCCTAAAGAAGAATATTCTTTTGACGACGAAGATATTCCGAGCATATTCGATTGTCTAGTCAAAAGTGGCAAGCTTACTCTCCCCGAGATAAAGCGTCCAAATGAAGTCGGCAGTACAAATAATCCTAAGTACTGCATTTTCTATAGATACATACATCACCCCACAAAGGCATGCTATGTATTGAAAAGGAAAATCTAGGAGTTGATCGACACCAAGGCCATCACTCTGCGTAATAACGAGAAGACGGTCACTGCCAACATGATCTCACTCCAATTTGGCAATCTGCCCCCTCAAGAAGTCCCGGATGGTGTGGTACCTATTCCACGGACAATGATCAACATTGTTAATCTCCCTCCTACCAGGGGTCAAAATCATGACCTAGTGCCCCTAACTACCAAGCGTGGGGAGATCATGTGGGTTCACCCTGATCTGGTGTCAGAAATTGAGGAAGAGACTAAAGCTGCTAAAGCTAAGTCTAAAAAGAACTCAAGATGTAAACCATGCCATATGGTTGGAATATCCCCGGCATCGGAAGAAGAGGCTTTGGCAACCGGAACCCGGTCAGGGAAAGCCTACCTAAGAGAATATGGAGGGAACCAGGAGGAAGCAATGGCAGACACTTCAGCTGCCAAACCTCCAAAGTCTGAACCTGTTATGCCAGAGATAGGTCCTTCTAAACCAACTTCGGTGGACAAGGGCAAACAAAAAGAAGTTTGTTTCGATAAACCTTTGAAGAATATTCAAAATAAAGGTTTAGAGAAACCTTATAACTTCGACATCTTGGCTCAGTTGGCTAATACTCCGGCCAGATTGTCCATTTTTGAGCTACTTAGGCTATCCAAAGACACTCGTCAAGCCTTGAGTGAAGCGTTAATGCAAGCAGATGTATGTTTGACTCAGCTCAAATCCCCTGATAAAGAGCCTGTGGCATGTCCTCAATGCCATAGTGTGATGGAAGTGGTCCCTAACATCACTTTCACTCAAGAGGACATGTTGTTGAAACATAACAAACACGACAGGCCTCTTTATTACACCGGATACGTCGGCTCCATTGAGGTAGATCGGATTTATATAGATCCGGGATCGTCGATTAGCATTATCCCTCATAGTCTGCTGAAACCATTAAGAATTCCTACAAGTGAACTGGCTTACACTACCACTACAATTGTGGGCTTTAATGCCAGGAAAAGCAGACCGTTGGGGAAGATTCGTCTGAGAATCCAGATTGGTGACCATAGATCAGTTGCTACATGCTACGTCATTGATTCGGAGGTGTCTTAAAACATTCTGTTGGGCAGACCATGGATCCACGATCACAATATTGTTCCTTCAACTCTACATCAATGATTCAAATATGTAGACGTCCAAGGGACAGTGAAAACAGAGTTTGCTGATCTCAATCCGTTCAAAGGAGTTGAGTCCTACTATTCTAATGCCATATTGTACACCCAAGACTACATGAAGGAGGTGTCAGGCAAGATGGAGGAGGAATCCCACCAGGAGCCAGGAGAACCATCTGCTGAGCAACCTTTGTCAATCCAGGTGAAAGGGCAGACTACCCGTCCAAAAGTCATGGAACCTATGACTATCCACTTGGGCAAATCAAAATCGGGAGGAGAAAATGATCCTCTAGTGATCAGTCTGAACAAGAAGCCTCCACCTTTGGTCATTGACCTTAGGCGCAACAAGCAGTCGACTTATGTAAATATAACCGGGAACGTAGTTTCTGATGATAATAAAGATTCTCTTTTCCAGTATACTGACGCCCAATTTCCTAATCAGGAATCTTCTCCTCATATAGATATAGGACCTATAGCACAAAAATTCTTTGAAACTATAGATTTCTATCATCCATATGTGTGGGAAGTAGCGTCAACATCTAATGTCGTCATGACATATGGGCCACATGAAGATTCTATCTTTATTGTTCCACCTACTCGCAACGATAAACATCCAATAGTCTTCGGTCGCATGCAGAATAGACCGATTGTACAAGAAGATTCTCACGAGTCTGATGCTGGAAAAATACAAGTCCACAAATATAGCCCACAGGCTTTGAAGATTATGCAAAGCATGGGTTATGATTTAAAGTTGGAGCCAGGCCTCAACTATGGAAAAGGCAGACGAATGCCGTTGCATGGTGATCCCTACTGTCAAAGAACTCATTTCGGGTTAGGGTATACCACATCTCTTGCAACTTCAAACAACTCTGAGTCAAGTGAGGAGACCATTTCCTCTTCTCAAGATGATTTATCGTCCTCCGATTCATATGATGAACTCGAACGGGCATTATCAGTAAATATGGTGTTGACAGATTCCCTCGAAACAGAGGAACAAGAAT
The DNA here is from genome assembly GCA_036927795.1 of Iris macrosiphon. Classification (NCBI taxonomy): domain Eukaryota; kingdom Viridiplantae; phylum Streptophyta; class Magnoliopsida; order Asparagales; family Iridaceae; genus Iris; species Iris macrosiphon. The sequence goes on along the minus strand of JAYESA010000045.1, from coordinate 492,104 downwards.
CTGAACCATTTAAAAATGAATCCTGGGCACAGCAAATGGATACACAATGGGAACTCCGGTTCGACCAAAAAGAACCACCCACTAAAGATAAGGTTATCCAAGTCAATATTGGGGATGAATTTTCACCAAAGCCGATATTTATCAGTAACAATCTTTCCGAAGAAGAAAGAGAAGAAATGATCTAGCTGATAAAAGAATATATCGATATCTTTGCTTGGAATTATGAGAATATGCCAGGTCTTGATCCTAAAGTGGCTACCCATAAACTCAACATATTGTCCAATTCAAAGCCTGTAAAGCAACACCAACGCCGGTTCTGCCCGGATATGATGGATGCTATTGAAGCTGAAATCAGGAAACTAATAGCTTGTGGGTTCATCCGAGAAGAACAACATCCTGATTGGGTCGCTAATGTTGTCTCGGTTATGAAGAAAAACGGAAAAGTTCGTATTTGTATCGACTTCCGAGATCTAAATACGGCTTGCCCTAAAGATGAGTTCCCACTTCCCATTACAGACGTCATGATCGATAATACGTGCGGTTTTAAGCGCATGTCTTTCATGGACGGATTTTCAGGATATAATCAAATTAAGATGAATCCTGAAGATGAGAAGCATACTACCTTTCGTATACCCTTGGGGGTATATTGCTATATAGTCATGCCTTTTGGATTGAAGAATATCGGGGCTACATATCAACGAGCTATGAGTAACATATTCCATGAGCATTTGCGCAAAACAGTAGAATATTACGTAGACGATATTGCTGTCAAAAGCTGCCTCAAGGATAATCACATCTAAGACTTGAAGACAGTATTCGAGTTGATGCGCCAACATTAACTCAAAATGAACCCTACAAAGTCCTTTCTTGGTGTATCCAGTGACAAATTTTTGGGATTTGTCATTACAGCTAAAGGCATTCAAGTTGACCCTGATAAAGTAAAAGCTATCCTAGAAATGCGACCGCCCCGTAATCTCAGAGAACTTAGGGGATTTCAAGGTCGTCTAGCTTATATCAGGAGATTCATATCCAACATCTCTGGGAGATGTCAACCTTTTTCTCGTCTAATGAAGAAAGGTGTGTCATTCATATCGGACGAAGCCTGTCAGTAAGCGTTTAATGATATCAAACGCTATCTTACTAATCCTCCAGTTCTGGTGCCTCCCGTCATAGGAAGACCATTTTTACTGTATGTTCGAGCAATGGATCATTCTTTAGGGGCTCTCCTCGCACAGAAGAACAATAAGGGTCATGAACAGGCTATCTACTATCTAAGCAGGATGATGGTCGGGGCTGAACACCGGTACAACCCAGTGGAAAAAGAATACTTGGCCCTAATGTTTGCCATTCAGAAGACGCGACATTACGTAACAGGCCAAACTATTCATATCATCTCCATAATCAATCCACTTTGGGTATTAATGAATAAGCCAACTATTCTTAATTCCCGACTCGCGACTTGGGCAATGCTATTGACACCGTATGATATGGTGTACGTCCCTCAGAAGTCCATGAAAGGTCAAGCCTTGGCTGATTTCTTAGCCGCCCATCCAATTCCGAAAACCTCCAAATTATATAAGGACATTTCCGACGAAGTTGCAGAATATAATTTGGCAATGGAAGGTGATACATGGCAGCTATTCTTTGATGGTGCTTCCAGAACTGGTCCCAAGGGAAACGTGGTTTCTGGAGTAGGAATTGTCCTGGTGACTCCTGATAAACTCGTCATCTATCGAGCATATTATCTTAGTGAACCCTGCTCTAATAATGTGGCAGAGTATAATGCTCTACTAATCGGGCTTCAAGTCGCTAAAGAATTAGATGTTGAATACCTGGAAGCCTTTGGTGATTCTCAGCTGATCGTCAATCAGGTCAGAGGAATATATGAAGTCCGCAATCCAGGCCTCATTCCTTATCACCAAACAACGATTGAGATAGCAATATCTTTTAAAGGATTCTTCTTAGAGCATGTTCCTCGATCTCAAAATTTGGAAGCTGATGCTCTGGCCAGCCTAGCTGCAGATCTACCTATTCCTATAAGAAGGTAGAATTCGGTGATCCTTCTTAACAGAGATTTGTTTTGTGTGAAAAATAATTTTCACATAGAATGCAGCTATGCCATAAACACGGTTCCTCCTAAGAGAGATTGGAAAAGTCCCTTTATAGACTTCGTGTCATATGGAATCTTACCAGAGGATCCTAAAGAAGCAGTATCTATCAAAAGACGATCATTACGTTTTATATTTTGATGCTTCTTCACAAAGTCTATATCGCCGAACATATGATGGACTATTGTTACGATGTATCTCTGATGATGATGCAAAGTGGGTTATCCGAGAAGCTCATGACGGAGTATGTGGAGCACATCAACCCGGTCCTAAGTTACAGGATCGTATCAGGAGGATGGGCTACTACTGGCCTACTATGATTGTAGATGCCGTGAAATATGCAAGACAATGCAAAGCTTGTCAGGTTTATATGGATTTCATACATCAGCCTTCTGAGTATTTACATCCTACTATTGCATCATGTCCCTTTGAAGCATGGGGTATGGATATCATTGGTCCTATTCATCCTTTGTCTTCTAGAGGACATCGGTTCATATTGGCTATCACTGATTATTTCTCCAAATGGGCGGAGGCAATCCCTCTTGCTGCGGTAAAGACATCCAACGTGATCAGCTTTATCAAGCACCATGTAATTTATCGCTTTGGGATACCCCGAAGGATAATTCATGACAATGGGCCTCAATTCATCAGTCAAGCATTTCACCAATTTTGTGATAAGAATCAGATACAAAATATGGCCTCAACGGCATATAATCCTGCTGCTAACGGTTTGGCGGAAGCCTTCAACAAAACCATCATCAAACTATTGAAGAAGTTTGTCTCTTCGAACAAAAGAGATTGGAACGAGAAGTTGGGAGAATGTCTGTGGGCATACCGCACAACGGTATGAACACCAACGGGTTGTACCCCATTTTCATTAGTTTACGGGTGTGAAGCAGTTCTCCCCATTGAAGTTCAAATTCCATCACTCAGAATAGCAGTGGCTAATGAGCTGACTCAGGAAAATAATGATCGTTTAAGACTTCAAGAGCTAGAAGGATTAAACGAGAAACGCCTTCAAGCTCAACAGCGCATTGACTTCTACCAGGCACGCATCTCCAGAGCTTTTAATCAAAAAGTGAAGGAAAGAGTGTTCAAAGTTGGTGATCTAGTTTTAGCTGTAAAGAGGCCAATGATCATTATGCACAAAAGTAAGGGCAAGTTCCAGCCCAAATGGGAGGGCCCTTATGTGATTGAAACAAAATTTTCAAATAGCGCTTACAGATTAGCCAAGCCTAATGGAGATTTGATAATGGCTCCTATCAACGGCAAATTCCTGAAGAAGTACTATGCTTGATCCCCCTTGCTTAACAGGGTATGATGAAGATCTCATTCTGACGATACTACGTACAAAGATTAGTTGGATCATATTCTATCATGTTCTTATGACCTCTGAATAGATATGTTTAACTAATTTGAAATTTCAAAACCTATCACGTCCATATTACCTCTGATAGTGTTTTGTATACAAATTTAGTTGAATCATATTCTATCATGTCCATATTACCTCTGAATAGATATATTCAGCTAAACCCTACCGAAAGTGAATCATGTCCATATTACCTCTGATATCACTTTTATCTTAGCCTATCATTTATATTCTAAAGTGATGGGTCCACAAAGTCAGAAAATGTATCTTTATTATCTCTGGGAATAGCAAATTACCAAAGGAGCAAAAAGGTACATCATTGGGGAGGAGCAGTTAAATCGCGGATCTGTTGCGCCAAAGCAGCCATCCTCTCATTCCTGGAGTTCAAAATATTAGTGCGAGCCCGTTCCAGCCTTGCCTCGTCATTGCTCAAAGGAGATAGTTCAGACAGAGTACCAATAAAGCTTGTGTGGACGACACCGACATGTGTCAAGTTCTGCTGAGCTGTACTCACTTGGCCCTCCAATACATTACGAACTAGCGATGCTTTGAGAAGCCTCTCCCTTGTCTGAGCAAGTTCAGCTTCCAATTCTTGAACCCTCACTTCGTATCCCTCACATTCTGCATAGCACTGAGCTAGTTGAGGAATACTCTCCACCAATACTGCTTGCTCTTTCTCTATCTCTTGTTGATGTTCCTGGATGGATTTATTTAAAGATTCGGTCTTCTAAGCAAGTTTTGCAGTTAGGGAGTCGTACTCAGCCTGAACCAGGTCATCGATGCTGCCTCAGAATAGTTGCAAATATTCGTTAATGAGTTGTTCTAAACTATTAACTATTTGCTCTAGCGCATTAGCTCTTTCAGCGTCATTGAAATTTCTAATCTGCGCTATGGTGAGCTTGGAGGACATCTTCAGAGCATCAAAGCCTAGACTCTTCTCCAGCACCATGGATATCAATTCTTTCAAAGTGAGGTAGAATATGCTAGTATATTGATCCACTAGCATAGCAAAGCTCGAATGGACGCTGGGAGTGGCCGCAATATCGGTAAGCCTCCTTTCCGGAATGACTGTAGAGGATGTTGCCACAGTCGTTGCTTCAACAGATGGCACGACAAAAGAAGAGACACCAACAACGGTCGAAGTTGCTGGCATGCTTGATGAAGGAGGCACGGTCGAGATTGTGGGTTCATCCTCCTCTGATGTTATTTGAACTGCTATTGGCGGGATGACATCCGAGAATGTTGCGGATGAAAGATCAGCAGTTTCAGGGTATGCTTCTTCGATGTTGGGCACTGCCGTTTCATTAGCTGGATCCGCAACAAAATCAGAAGTTGTGTCAACTCCGCCCTCCCCCGAGATGTCTTCGCCTGAAAATAAGATAAGAGAAAGTTAATATCAATTTGATGTTAATTTTCCTGAAAAAAGCGTGGAGACAACATTTACCCATGGCCGATGGTATGTATAGTGCGTCTGCAGCCTGTATAGCTAAATCATTTCTTAATGATGCTAAACAAGCTGTCATACCTGGAGAAGAGGGTGCACCAACTGACGCTTGAGGGTAGTCATCCCAGTCATCACCCAGATCTACTCGAGGTTCATCGGGTGGAATCTCGCTTGAAATACTTACAGACGAAGGAGGGGCTAGTCCCATTATTTGTCTTGGTAAAGGTATAGTGATTCTTATTAAACTCGGTCTCGAAGGCGATCTAGAAGCACTACCAGTAACGGTGGTAGCGACAGCAGTAGCGGGCAAAGAATCTCTAGCACTGTCAGCTGGAACTGTGGAGGTTCCCTCTCTAAAAGGCGAAGGACCCCTGATCAAAGAATTATCCCCAATAGGGGAAACAATAGGCTCACTCCTGGAAAGGCCCCCTTAGTGGAAGTCTTTTTAGGACCTCTGGCAGACTGCTTCTTCTTGCGAGGGGAAGGCTCTTTCATAGTGGAAGCCTTTCGTTTATTGGAGATTATGAGAGGCTCTGCTGGCGGAGCTATTACGCCTCTCGGTAAAATCAACAAATAATCATCTGCACCGATAGTTTCATCACCTTCATTAGAGGAAACAGATGGTATCTCCTCTCTTCCAGTGGACTTATGGGAGGGCATTCTGAAACTTCCATGTACATTAAAATCATGATGGAAGGTATTGATGGACGAATAAAACAGTGCGTACGAATGGAGAATGCGCAACTCCGTGGAGAGATAAGTCGCGGGCACAACAAAGGTTGCTCTAGTACAACCCATGATGAAATGCCGCCATCCTCTAGCTCCATTAATATGTCCACCATTGAACTTGAAGCTGGTGATGGGATTCCCCACGTGCAACTGATCATACCCAAATTGCCTGGCGAAACGGCTAGGCAGATAAGGCTCCAAGTAGCAGTAGTCCTCACTTCTGTACAACAGGTGGGAAGGTCTAATGCAGACCAACCAGTAAAAGGCTTCAGGAGAAAGAATAGTCTTCCTCTGACCTGCATCCTGAAGTTTAGTCCCCTGTTGGTTGATATGTATGGGGGGGATGGTGCAGAAAAATTTCCAACTATGGGCAAAATTGAGTGCTAGTCGACAATCTATGACGCTAGCCACATTCCAAGGAGAATTCTTGTAATTCAACAAGAAGTTATGTCCCAAACCACTGGCAGATCCGGGAGACATCACTCTGGTGTTGTGAAGGATTAACCATCCCATTAGATATAAGAATGGTAATTCCACTCTGGGATATCCTTCACGCTGCGTAGTATCGGCCAGCAGCCCATCAGTAATATCCCTCAGGCCAGCTTGTATCCTGCATATCATGGCAGGGAGCAGGCCCAATCTTGCTCTAAACATCAAACACACCGCGGGCCATAAGGTGTTGCGATGAATGCGATTCGCAGACGCGATGCCAGGCACCACCCATCGGCGTAGCCAGATAGAGAGAAAGCCAGCCAGTTGAGCTTCTCTTGACAGAGGCATGCGACAATGCCTCATATAACTGTAGGCTTTGGTTCCTGCAGGATAACCCCCTATCTCTTCATCGAGAACACAATCTGGAGCCCCTACATCTTCAATGAGATCATCGACTGTGTTGGCATTAAGCATGCTCAGAAGGTTCAAAGGCTTATCTTTGCTATCTACAACCTTGTCCTGCTTGGCATTTCTAGCCTGATGGAAGAAGAGATAGGATACCCATTTGTTAATGTGAGCTAAATCAGAGGGCTCTCCGTAGAAGGTGGTGCATGCAAGATAGTGGCTCATCAGCTCTTGGTACACTGCCACTACCCGAGGGTTGGTATCCTTCAACTCTCTGTTGGTGGGGACGTATTCTTCGTAAGGAATGTCTCCCATTGGCAGCTTTGAGATATCTGCCATCTCATGAAGGGCTAGGCCTAACTCACCTATCAGAGTGGCAAAAGTCTCAGTGAGCGAGTTATATCGCTCCATCAAAGCTAAGAACAAGTTGGGGTTGATAGGCAGCCCAACACTAGTGGCGCTCACAGCCTCAAATAAGTTAATACTTTCTAGCTCCATCTGGAAGTACTTCAGGGCCCATGCAGTTAAACTGGCCCATCGAAGATTCTGGGGTTTAAGCCATCCACTGGTGCGAGGGTTAACCCTGGGATATACTCCTCCCTGCTCCATGAACTCATTGCAGAAGTTTGCCATTTAAAATGGCTGGATCAAGGAAGAGTCTTCACTCGGGACGCTGTCCGGCAGTAATCCTCTAAAAGGCATGACAGGGCCTGAGGGACTGCTTACAAAGGATCCTCGGTTTAATCCTTTCTTATAAAAGATCTTCCCTGGCTGGCCATGAAGATCAGGAGTCAGAGTCCATGCCATCTTTCTGGGATGTGTGGCATGGAAGAATGCAGAGATAGGGTAATCTCTGGGCATCTTTGGCAGATACATGACCGTGCCCTCAGCAGAAAACAGCCAATCTTCCTTCTTGGGCTTTGTCTGGGATTGTTTATCAATAACATCTCCAAATAAGAAAGCTGGTTTCTTATACTCAGTGCCATCTATGTACGTCAAGGGTTCCCCACTGATCATATTCAGCAACATCCTTTCTCCTTGGGCCGAGATCAGAGTTCCCCTTTCTTGGGGATACTTGTTTCCAGAGATGGGGAAAGTCACATGGGACAAATCCTCCAAATAGTTGGAATTCAGCATTCCAGCAGCAGAGCCCATCACTTCAGCCAGAGGAGGGATCTGTAAGTCCACTGCAAAAAGCAAGAGAAAAAGTCAGTTTTACGCTGGAATTTTCTTTCATCGCGTAAAACATAAGGTGTTACACTCTTGCCGTATACGCCAAAACTTGACAGTCTGAGTTTTACGCCAGACTGCAAAAACTTGAGTTTTACGCTGAAATTTACTTCCAGTGCGTAAAACTCAAGGTTGGCAGTATACGCCAAAACCTAACAGTCTGAGTTTTTACGCCAAACTGCCAAAATTTGAGTTTTACGCTAGAATTTACATCCAGTGCGTAAAACTCAAAGTTTGCAGTATACGCCAAAATTTGGCAGTCTGAGTTTTTACGCCAGACCGCAAAAATATGGAGTTTTACGCTGACACATTAAGAATGTCGACATATTTGCGCATACACGTACAACGTGTGAGAAGGGTTTTATTCTCGAATTCTTTACCTGTGATGCCCGGTGCACAACTAGATGGTGGAGCACTTCATTCAAAACGAGGCTCACTTGGCCTAGTAGGAGTCGCTCGTGCCTGAGCAGTAGAGCGAGATAATGAAGCGGCTTTCTTTCCCTTAGTGACGGAGGCCTGTTTTGGTGCCATGGCAAATCTGAGAGTTTTTAGAAGGAGACGAAGAGTTTTCAGAAAGAAACGAAAGGTTTTGCAGAGATAGATGAAGGGTTTTTCTCTCTCATGACCTAGGCCTATTTATAGAGTTCAAGTGACTCTCCGAATCCTTAACCAAATCAGATTTTTAATAGTCGGTTATGATTTGGGACCACGTCATCCTATCATTTGAAAAGGAAGACAGATAGTCATGCTGCGTAACAGATCTACGATTTTAAGCTCAGAAGCTTTTACGCTCAGAAGCTACAGATCTACGATTTTACGCTCAGAAGCTACAGATCTATGATTTTACGCTCAGAAGATTTTACGCTCAGAAGCTACAGATATATAATTTTACGCTCAGAAGCTACAGATCTATGATTTTATGCTCAGAAGCTTTTACGTTCAGAAGCTACAGATCTACGATTTTACGCTCAGAAGCTACAAATCTATGATTTTACGCTCAGAAGCTTTTACGCTCAAAAACTACAGATCTATGATTTTACATTCAGAAGCTTTTACGCTCAGAAGCTACAGATCTACGATTTTACGCTCAGAAGTTTTTTTCGCTCAGAAGCTGCGGATCTATGCTACGGATCTATGATTTTACGCGCATCTTAAAATACGCGGGACGAATTAGCTAGCAGAATACGCGTATATCTTGATAATTTGGGTTTCATGCTTGAAAAAGCCAGTTACAAGAGTTTACACAGAAAATGTTCTTCTTCTTCAGTCGAAAAGACTTCATCAGACGAAGGGCCAAGGAGTTCCTTGAAAGTGTCTTCTTCACTGGAAGATGACTTTTCTTCCTTGGCCATTGATAGTTCATTCGAAGTTTGGCCAGAATTTTTACATCTAGTTCAGGGATGGCCTGTTCGGCGGACATTTCTTGCCTCGTCCCGAGAATCTTTCGAGAAGCCATTCTTTTGAAGATGATGTTCTGAACAGATGTTCTCCACATTTAGGAAAAGTGACGGTTCAGAATTCTATGTGACTCCTCGTCAAAAATAGCATGACAGTTGGATCTTCAAGACAACTTAATGCTAAAAGAGCTTTTACGCATCTTCCTTTACGCATAAAATTTGGGACATGACTGGAGGCATATTTGTCAGAGTCAGCGTAAAAAAAAAATTACTCAGACGTGTTGAAGCTGCGCATTATCAGACTTCCTCACAGCAATATGGCAAATCAATAGTGCGTAAAAGAAGACATGTTTATTAATCATGATTACATATAATGGAAATCCATTTTATAAGGGATCCTTCATTAATATTCAAGATCATGATTACATATAATGGGAATCTATTACGCTAGATTCTCGTCTGATGGAGATCTCTATTGCTTCTTCTACAGCACTTCTTCGGCCGGGAGGCCAAGAAAATGGTGAATGGAGGAAGGATACAAAACTGGGCCTGTTTAAATTATTCAAGCCCACCCCCCATACGTCATCGCGGCTATGCTTAGAATTGTGTTAGGGATTCAGACCCAACACAATACTGGAAGACACGGCCAAGCTGCCCACCTGGGTCCAGCTTCATAATAGGGGAAAATACAACTAGCAAGCTGTGTGGTCCGATGAGACCCTTCCTCTCTCCTGGACGAATTGCCACATAAAATCGCTGATTATCCCGAGCAAAGGAAGCTATGATATCCTTCCATGATCCATCATTGCAGAGAATATTTGCTCGAAGACGTCTCTTTTTACGGCTCCTTACATACTGGAAGAGCATAATCTTCTTCTTCCTCAGATCAGCCCAATGAATCTCAACAACCATCTTTGCGGTGAAGGGAGTATGGAAAAACAGGTTCACTCGCTTGCCTTTATATAGGCAGAAGAGAACATACCAAATCCCAACAACTTCTTAAATATCGCCATAAAATCAGCCTCGCAGAATGAGTCAAATTTGACCATTTTATGCTTCATTCAAAGTATTTCAAATTACGAGGAATTTGAAAACTTTGAAGGGGGTATTGTAGAAGCATGAAATATGCTAGGGAATTGTACGCGTATTATACAGTCAAAACTCCCAACATACATGAAGTCCGCGTAAAACAGAGCTTCAGCGCTGAGTGGCGTAAAATATGACTTCAGAGCTATTGGCGTACAACAGAGCTTCAACGCTATTTGGCATAAAATAGAGCTTCAGAGCTGCCCGCGTAAAAGCAGCACTTTAAGGCTGTTTTGGCGTAAAAAGGTTGCTATACCCCCTGCATAAAATACGTCTGCTTTTAATGCAGCGTGAAGTTGTACGAGGAACTCTGCGTATTCCTTGGATGAATCTGTCAGACAAAATAGTAAACCTGACTTCTGACAAAAAGTACTGCACGACGATCGAGAGGACGACTGTGATGATGATTTTGCACAAAGACCCAGGCTGTCGTTTAGTGACATATTCTTGATATAAGTTATTTTTACGCATTCAAAGAATACGCTGCCTATTTTACATGGGCAGAAATAAGTCTTTACGCTTAAGATGAGATGAAATCAGACACCACGTCAAAAGTTGTTTCTCGTACAGAGCTCGAGGTATATCTCTGCATTTAATTCACGAGATGAGGGCAGATCTCTGCATTTAATGCACGAGATTTCATTCTATTTTTAAAATGACTAGGAAAGCTAAAACTGTGGCTAATACGCTCACATCACCATCCTCGCATTTTATGCCAACCAGGCTATTTTTAACTATAGGAGTACGCCGTATGCTATCTCCTCGAAATACGCCAACTCGGCTATATTTGCAATGGTACGTGATAAGGCTATTTAGCCCAGAATACGCTCAAGACCTCAGTCATGACAGACAATTGGCTATTTTACGCTAGTTGTCTATTATCCATGAATCCTCAAGTTTTACGCAGAGCTTGGCTTTTATGCCAACAAGACATTTATTTGGCTTTTACGCCAACAAGACAGTTATTTGGCTTCTACCCCAACCATCTCTACGCAAGGTGCAGTTATCTACGTGGCTTGCATGCCGTGATCTTTGAGAAGCAGTTATACGCGTTACCTTATAATGGGACACGTGTCATACGCGGATTCAGGAGATCATTCGAACGTGGATAGTAGTTATTATAACCGCCGCGTAAAAGATGCAACTTTCTTCACAGTTTGGCCTCTACGCCAACTGGACAGTTATTGTGACTGATCTCTATAAATAGAGACCCCTGGTCACAGGATCAAGGGTCGTAAAAAGATCAAGGATCAAGAGATCAGAGAGAGAGAGCACAGACAGAGAGTGTTGATTGACAACTTTGGCAACGAGAATTCAATCCCACTTGCAACATTTGAAGCTTCTTCTTCTTCTACAGCACTTCTTCATCATCGTGTGGTCCAAGGGACAAACTGATCGACCGCAAATCAGACTCCTATAGCAATTCTTCCCCAGAATAATTTTTTTTGTACTTAACATCCTCGTATAGGATTAATTGTACTCCTTTTCTTGTTTGTAAGCAAAAAAAAGAAGAAAGGTTTCGTATAAACCCTCTTTTTCTCTCATTTTTTTGTTAATTCAAACACCTTGCACTTTCTGTAAGAAGCAAGGACAGGATAAGATGCATACATGATGAGACTAGGCCAGTGCTTATTCTGTGGGTCAGGAGACCATCAATTGAGGGCTTATCCTAAAGTCCCAACTCGTCCAGTTCAGGGCTACTACGGAAAGGGTGCATGTAGGATGAATTAATTAGTGAAACCATTAGACTAGAACCTTCCCCCTTAATTATTTCTTTATAAGAGGCCCCAAGGGGTGTTTTAGACATTTTACAATAGCTTGGGAGAGGGGTATATGGCCGGCTACACCAAGGAGGAGAGAGAGAGTGTCTCTCATTTTATTTTTTATTCTATTAGATCTCTATTTTTTCCTTTCCAAAAACCTTCATTCCTTCACCATTCCTTCATAAATTTCTTCTCAAATTCCTTTCCTATACTTTAATTGAGGCTACTACAACAAGAATCTACAAGAAGAAAGCAAGAATCTACAAGGAGGAGGCCAAGATCTACAAGGAGGAGCTATATTTCTATATTTGGGGATTTTTATTAGGAATCCATCTCCCAATAGGTACATTTTAGTTTTTCCTCTTGTAGTAGGTTCTAAATCTGAGATTTAACCATGAGAAATTATCCCACATTCATAGGCTACCCATAGGAATTGGTTTTAGGTTCATAGGTGACCTATGGTGGAAGTTATGTATATTTTTGTGTCAATTTTGGGAGAATTCCGAGATTGGAACATCTGGTGTTTGTCAATTGGTCAAATAGATCAATATGACATATAATTAATTGTTTGTGACTAGTGTCGTGTCCACAATTGGATACGTGTAGGCCGTATCTCGTCAATTTGATGATACGGGTTATTTTTAGGGTTTTTCTTCGACCCAGAGATTTGTGCATATCACTTCTTGACACGGACACGTAGTTGTTATTATTATTGTTCGTATAGTGCATAATTAGTATTCTAGACCTGCTCGTGTCCTTCAGGATACGTTTGGTTGTGTGGTGGAGCCGTGTCGCATGCGTATCATAGAATGAGTGTGATACGGGTGCGGTGCACTCCACGTGTTTGCTTTATTTCCCTCAATTCTATGTATGCTTGTGTGTATATATATATATATATATATATATATATATATATATATATATATATATATATATATATATATATATATATGTATGATATACATTATATGATATATATTTATATGAGTATATATAACTATGTGTATGGATATCTATATGTATACATATCTATGATTATTTATATATGTATATATAAGTGAATATGTTGCCTATGCATATAAGTATGTGTAAGAGTGTATATATATATATATATATATATATATATATATATATATATATATATATATATATGAGGGGTTTGATACCTATGTATATTTATATATGTATAGGTGTATACATATATGTAAGTGAGCTATGTGTATGTGTTTGTGAGTGAGTGAGTGAGCAAGGTGCTTTCAGTTAGCAGTGCAACAGGGATAACCAGCCTGTGCACTGTGCAGTGCACAACAGAGAGTACACATGAAGGTGCAGCAGTACATCAACCCAGCAGAGGCAGCAACTGTATTAGCTCTGTATCAGAGAATAGCTTTCAGTAGCAACGTAGAGCACCATGTTCAGCAACCTACACTGTGATGTGCAGTGGCAGCAAGGGCTCGAGCCACTGCACAGCAGCCAGTGAATGCTGTAGCTGCTATCACAGCTAGAAGGGGGAGGCATTGTGCAGCTGCACAACGAGCAGCAGAAAGACAGAGTATTGAACAACAGCCTTTTGCACAACAACAGAAGGTGTGCAACATGTTTCAGCATAGCATAGCAACGTGGCATTGTGCAGTGCATATAAGGAGATGAGCCAATGCATCGATGCACAACCAGTGCATGTAGTACAGAGTAGCAAACAAGGAACAGTCCGTAAATATTCAGTTCAGTGCACATCATAGGCCAACTTCTCAGTGAGAGCAGCAACTATTATAGATCACTGCATCAGTCGAGCCACAACAAGGATGTGCACTACACTGAGGACATGGAAACTTGGGGCAGAGAGAGAGGGCCACAATGTGGAGTTCAGTCTTGAACATAGCAGCTCGGGGTGCACACTGCTCAGCAGAGAGCACTGCAGTACAGAGAACAAGTGCACATCAACAAGGCATTGTGAGCATCAGCAGCCCGACACCAGCAAGTCACTGCACAATACTTGAAGAAGCACAGGTAGCAGTATCAGCAAGTCTCAGGTATTAGTATATCAGTCAGTATCAGCACAGTGTAAGGTATATGAGTAGTTAGCTAATAGTTGGTTTAGTTTTTAAGTATTGGTTAGATAGTCTAGTTAGTTAAGTTGGTAGTTAAGTGTTAGCAATTTTTAGTTAGTTAAGTATCTATTATATATACCTCTATGTATGTAGGTTGGTATCTTTGTACTAGTAGGTATATTTTTTAGTAGTTAGTATAAATAGATATGTATACTAGTATAGGTAATGCATGTTAGTAGTTAGTATGTATTATATTGATACATAATGTATATTAGTAGTTAGTAATATTATATAGTTAGTACTTGAGGTATTATACATGAGATATGTATACTTGATTCTGACACAGTGATTTTACGGACTTGTACTACTATTTTATTTTAGAAATCCTTGTGAAAGAGTGATAGATTTTCTTAGAATTTAATTTCGGAGTACAAATATAATTTCTGGAGTTTTTATACCTCAAATATATACGTAAATAATAATTATAGAAATAATAATAATAATAATAATAATAATAAGTATTAAGTAATAGTTATAATAATAATAATAATAATAATAAGTATTAAGTAATAGTTATAATAATAATAAGTGTTAGTTATAATAAAAGAATAATAATAATATTAGTAATAATAATCTTAATATTAATAATAATAATAATAATAATAATAATAATAATAATAATAATAATAATAATAATAGTAATAGCAGTAGTAATTATAGTATTAATAAAACTAAAAGTAAAAGAAAAAGAAAAAGAAAAAGAAAAAGAAAAGGAAAACCTTAACTACTAAAACCCTTAACCACTAATCCTTAACCTTAAACAAACCCTTAATCTAAATTCCTAAACATTAATCCCTTAAACAAATCTAAACTACAGCCCCAACCCCCTAAGCCTGTGAATAACCCACAGCAGCCCCGCTGCTCCTACCGGCGCGCGGCCCAGGCCCCGCTTCCCTCTCTCTCGATATATATATATATATATATATATATATATATATATATATATATATATATATATATATATATTATAAAACCTAAACCTAAACCCTAACCCTAACCTAGCCTCTCACCTCCACGACGCCGACCCGCCGCCCGTCGGAGCAACTGCGCACCGCCTGGACCTGCCGGCCGGTCGCACAACCGCGCGTCAACCGCGAGATTCTCGTACAGATTTAGACAGCGACGAACCTCCCTTTCCGCAAAGTTTTTCGTTCCATCGCTCGACAAAATTCAAATATGTCTTTACCGGTATGTTCATGACCTATCCCTCTTCCAACTCTGTTAACTAGTTCCATCGTACAACGTTAAATTCTAGGTAAAAATTGAGACCAAGTTGAAGAAAAACCACGTCCTTTAACTTCAGAAAACTGATTGCGAGGACCCATGTTTAAGGACCAATATCTTCCTCAAAGGACATCCAAACTTAAAAATTCTTTTTGCTATATGAAGACCATATAACCGAGATTATTTTTGTCAATTACATTATTTTATTTGGTGTTATATGCAGAACTAAATTAGGTTAAAAACTCATAAAAACTTATTTTGAAACACAAAAATTTGTGATACGGAGCACGTCCCGCCAAACGGGACCGCCTCGTCGCATACCAACTGCACCGAAAGGCGCGTATGGTATGTCCTGACGTGTGGGCTCTCGCAAAAACTGATTTGGACGTGTGTGCACGTCGAAATCATCTTGTATCCGTAAAAAGGCCCCGTATTGCGACTTTTGTAAAACACCGCACTATTTAGTGTATGCTCGTCATAATGCGCAAAACTTGTGCCATTGGATTCTTGGTATCACGCTGGTCCTGTGACCCAAGGTTCACGCAATTTTGAGATAGTTGACCAAGCCGCCTATTTGCGGGCCCCACGGTTGATTTTTGGACGAATTTGTGTTTGGCTCATCGAAATCCAAAATTGGATGTACCGTTCAGTCCGTATTAACTTTTAGAATTTGTTTGACCTATAATTTGTCCCATTTAGAGACCTTTACCCCTGACATGCTTTTCGGTGCAAAGTGGCCCACATGTGGACCCGTTTTGACCCAAAATTACTGTTTTGCCCATGTGTCCAAATTGGATAAAAAGGGTAGTATTTTCTAGCTATCTCGCTTATTCTGGGGACGTTGGTGATATTTATTTCAGCATCTGGAGACGTTCATTCTGATGTCGTAGTTTCTGATCCATTGTGCCTGACGTCTAGACGCTTACACTTTGCAGCTTTTTTGCCAGGCAAGATACCTTGCCAAATTGCTTATAGTACTTTGCATGCTTATTATATTTTTATATATTTATTGCATGGGTATTTTCTTTCAGTCATAATTATATACTATATATATATGTTGACACACACTTGACACATAGTATCATGGGAGGGGAGGACAATCAGTAGGCGTATGGGCTATAACTACTCTGGTAAACTATAATATCTAGCACGCACTACGGTAGTGTGTCGCACTGGTCACTACCCTCGAGGTATGTCGATTTCTGGTGTCGCGCTGGTCGCTACCCTTGAGGTATATCGATTTCTGATGTTCTAGACGTGTGTGTGAGTTGTGAGATTAGATAGAGTAGCCTACCCATGCCCATACGTCAAAAAGTTGTCCTCATTATGCATTTCATATAGATTGTCTTGTACAGCATACTTATATATTTTATGTCTATTATGCATGTTTACTATATTCAATTGGCATGCTTCTATGTATCTTGTTACGTCCCTCTGAGGACCTGGTCCCTTTCCAGGTGTAGAAGATCTTGACTATTCGCAGGAGCACGGATCAGGACTTGCTACTTATCTCTTTCGAGGAGGTCTTTCCTTCGAGTCCCATTGTTCATTAGATGTTCTTATGTGGTTTCTCTTATATTCTAGTTTGGCAGTGGATTTGTTTCCACCCGACTATTATTTTTGGATTATTCAGACTCATTATTCTAGTTTAGTTATTTCTTTTCTATGACTTGTTGTGTGGATGAGATTAGTATTTCCTGTGACTTGTGACAATATATACCACATGTGAGTTATTATTCATATTATAGCGTATGTGTGTATTATGGTATCCATATATTGGAGTTGCCATATACATACGGCTGGCATGCTTACGTGTTCCTACTCCTATATATTTTGGGACTGGGGCATGACACAACATATATATATATATATATATATATATATATATATATATATATATATATATATATATATATATATGTGTGTGTGTGTGTGTGTGTGTGTGTGTGTGTGTGTTGAGCTTGACTGTTACCTACTATGTTTTGTTAGTGATATATATACTTGGGACATTATTGTTGTCATTGTAGTGCCTCAAATCATGATCCGACCGGGATGCGCACTATATAATTGGGCTTGTGGCTAGTCTGTCTTAATCGTAGTTTGGTTTTTAGAGCTTCGGCATCCTCTTGCCACGGACGAAATACGATGATCCTTTCCAACTTATGGATATGCTTCTATTAAAATGAGTCCAATAGTTTTTTGTGATTTTTGCTTGGTTTTCTTGATATCGCTTTGGAATATTTGTTTTGGTGTTGCTTTCGATTTTGTTTGGTTTTCACCGTTGGATTTCTCGCTTGAAACTTTGATTCTTGGGGAGTTCGAAAGGAAGGATAGGAAAATATTTCTAACCCGGTGCTCGTGCTATTGCAGGTCCGCATAACTGACGTTTGATCGTCACTAGGCGGGACTCTTTCTTTCAGCACTTTTCCTTAACCAGTGAGTGGTTTGGACCCTTCTTTCCTACTTCTTCATGACCACATCTCTAATATTTCAAACGTTCAATCGATGATACCCGGCTGAACGCCTAGGAAATCCTTAGCCACAATGCATGTCAGCCACTAAGAAAGGAACATGGAATTGTAAATTAACTTGTATTCATGAACACGATATAACCCGAGCTCCATTATATAAGGAACTATTGAACATTGGTTGCGGCATGGTGCCTCGGAGAGTTTGAACTTACGGGATACCAAAATTGGAGAGTTTGGACTCATTTGCATGGTCTGGGACAACTTGTGCACAAGGTTTGGCATTTCCTCGAAACGGTATTCCGGGACACTGGAATCGTATCGACCCAGGGGAAAATATTTGATCATGCTAGTCGCGATGCATTACGGGATCTTCAGCAGGGCTTGCTACCCGGGCTGACAGGGCATTCCGCAATGCCTTGGATAAGTCCCCATGGTGTCGATCACACCAATAATCGAATAGAAATAGAACACATGCTAAATTATTGTCTTGTGCAGATGGTAAGTATACTTGTGTTTTGTTGCAGGAAAGGCGTGCATCGATTGAGTAAGCAACCGATGTACTTTATGGATTCAACGTATTTTCGTTCCTCTAAAAACATGCAACTTATATGAACTGAATTCACTTGATTCTCTATAGAAAGATCATTTTAATGCATGCTCGCCCCTAATAAGGAAGTGTTGATTTAGGCGAGTGGGTTTGTCCCACTCACCAGTACAGCTGAGTACTGACCCATATTGTGGGCAACTATTTCAGGCACTCAGATGGTGCAACGTTAGTGGATAGACGAAAAGGCGTTATAAGTTCTTCTATTTTGAAGTATAGTTGAAGCCAGTTCATTTTGGAGGCGTGGACTTTCAATCTATACAAGGGCATAATGTACGGACGATAAGGCTTATCTGATGGAGCGCGCCCTACCTTTTGAGTTTTTCTTTTTGTAATGCAAACCAAGTAGCTGTCACGACCCACACCCAAAATTTGGGACACGAGTACGTGGGTACGTCCAGCCTACGCCACAGCATCGGCGGTAGAATGCTGTCTAGGTCACAATAATATCTAGTCAATCTCACACGAGTATCCAACTCTGTAAGAAAACACAAATATTATAATATAATATGTAAATACTCAATCACAGAACTAAAGTACGATAAAATATCGAAGAAAATAAATGAAATGCAACACAAGTCTAAACAAAAATAGTCTAACTCAAACAATAACATCAAGGTCTCAAAGTATGCCGAAAACAAATCCGGTACCAATAATCTGCTAAAAGAAACTAACTGAATAACTAGTGATCCCGGCTAGACCTCCCGGAACCACACCTGAGCTACAAGATCCAAGGCTGCAGCTACTCTCCCTGTGGTCGATAATATGTCAGACACCGGTCCTCTAAGTCGCAGTCTGGAAAAATATTTTCAGTCAGGATGGAGTAAAGTACAACCCAATAACAGTTCCAGTTAATTGATAAGGACTATTATAAAACCCCTAATTTTAAAAATCGTATTATAATTATTTAATTTATTTATAGTATTTTTTAGTTAATTAGAAGATATAAAATTTATTGTATTTTTATTTCTAGGTAATGATGCATTTAGAGATTTATGGAGCAACTATTATTTTACCTTAATTTATTTTATGTAGGAGATCTTGTGGACGGTTGATAGATTAATTGTATGCACTAATATAATTTTCTGAAATTTATGTATGTATGTATGTATGTATATATATATACATATATATATATATATATATATATATATATATATATAGGTTGTTTAGTAAAATAATAAAGAAAAGAAAGAAAAGAAATAATTGAAATCAAAACAAAAACTTTGCTAACTTAAACCCCTAAGCCCAGCAAATCATTACCAATTCCCTACCCACTAATTCCCTTAGCAGCAGCTACACCCGCCCCCTTCACCCACACGGAAGCCCCCGCTCCCTCATCATATATATATATATATATATATATATATATATATATATATATATATATATATATATATATACAAGATAAAAATCCTAACCCTAAACTTACCATCCACCCTCCTCCTCGACCCAGCGCCGCAGCCCAGCCACGACACCGTCGCCGCCACCGCCGGAGCAGCCGCCCAGCACCGTCGCTCGCCCCGCGTCCGCGATCCCGCGCACGCTGCGCAGAAAGCTACAGCAGCGTACCCCTGTTCACGCATTGATTTTTGCTCCATCGCTCGACCAAATTTGAACCCGTCTTCACCGGTATGTTCACGATCTATCCATCTTCCAACTCTGTGTATTAGTTTTCTTCGATCAGCACGTACCCTTAGGTAAAAACCGAGACCAAGTTGGAGAATAACGATAACTTTAATTCCAGAAAAACTGCTGCAACCACCCTTGTTTAAGGACTCGTATCTCCCACCACAGAGATCCAAACTTAGATTTTCTTTTTGCTATATGAAGACCATGTAATCGAGATTATTTTCTGTCAATTATATTATTTTATTATGGTGCTATATATAGAATTAAACTGGGTTAAAAATCATGAAAAACCTATTTTTGAACCTTCAAAATTTGTGATACGGAGCGCGTCCCGCCAAACGGGACCGCCCCGTCGGATACCAATTGTACCGAAAGGCACGTATGGTATGTCCAAACATGTGGACTTTCACAGAAACTGATTTGGACGCGTGTGCGAATCGGAATCAACCCGTGTCCGTAAAAAGTCTCTGTATCGCGATATTTGTAAAATACCGCACCATTTAGTGTACGCTCGTCAGAATGCGACGAAACTTGCGTCATTGGATTCGTGGTATCACGATGGTCCTGTGACCCAAGTTTCACGCAATTTTGAGACAGTTGACCAAGCTGCTTATTTACGGGCCTTACGGTTGACTTTTTGGGCAAATTTGTGTTCGGCTCACCGGAATTCAAAATTGGACACACTATTGAGTTTGTACTGATGTTTAGAATTTGTTTGACCTATAATTTATTCTATTTAGAGACCTTCACCCCTGGCACACTTTTTGGTGCACAGTGGGCCACATGTGGACCCCGTTTTGACCCAAAATTACCGTTTTGCCCCTGTGTCCAAATTGGACAAAATGGTAGTATTTTCTAGCTATCTCACTGATTCTAGAAACGTTGGTGATCTCTATTTTATCATCCGGAGATGTTTATTCGGAGGCCTTAGTTCCTGATCCTGTGTACTTGACATCGGGACGCTTACACAATACAGATTGCTTGTCAAGCAAGTATACCTTGCCATTGTACTGTAATTTACATTCTATATGATGCATGCATTTATTTCTTTCTATTTAGTTCATTTATTTTAACTGCTATATAAACTGCGCGTCCAAGGAAACTTGGGTGCAACGACGGCGACGTCGTATTCTATTTTTTATTTATATATATGCATGTTGACCTAGTTTATGAGACCACCCCATTATCATGAGACATTTTATGTATTGGCCATGACACTGTTCTTATACGAGTGTGAGTCACATATAGGACACGGTCTTACGTATTCGGCTGGCCACCGGTACGTACAGGTCGTACGACGGATAGGGATAACTGCCGATAGAAACTTTGCATGCTAGTAGACCTGGCTGTTATTTAGAGGTATCATCGTGTCATGGATGTGACGTGCTTAAAGCATGGGGTGGAAAGAACAACAAGTAAGGCATTTGGGCTCCTTTGCACTTTTTTTTTATGTAACCCGCACGCTCCGCCGGAGATGCGTGGTCGTGATGACCCCTATATTACCTGGCGGCCTCTGAGGTTCAAAAGACATCATGCTTTTTAGGCCCCTGAATCTCCAAGAGAATCATGCCAATCCTAATTTTGGCCAGATAGTCCAATTGTTGGAAAGTTGTTCTCATACTGCATTCACTTAGATGGTTAGGCGACCCGTTGGATGTTTATTTTCAGTACTTTATTGGCATGTTTATATTTATCTTGTTATGTCCCTCTGAGGACCTGGTCCTTTTTCAGATATAGACGGGCAGGAGTATCCACAGGAGTACAGATCCGGACCTGACACTTCATTCCAGACTGAGGAGGTCTTATCTTCAGAGTATCTTTAATCCATCGCAGCTGATGGATATTCTAGTTGCTATTTTTTTATAGACATTTATCTTATATTAGAGTCGATCTCTTCTCTCTTTTAGTAGTTTTAGTACAGTCGATTTGTAGTGGATTTGTTTCCATCCGACTATCTTACTTTAAGACTTCCTATTTGATATTCAGTTATTTATTCCTATTTATTTATTTATTTATTTGTGCTATGGATGAGATATAGATTGCGTGTGACTTGTTGACAGTATATTACCACTGGTGGATTTGATATTCATGTACAGCGTACGTGTGTGTAAGGTTTCCATATATTGGAGTTCGTATACATATGGCTGGCGTATTACGTATTCCTAGTTGTGTTTGATGATAAACAAAAAAAATGAAACTAGGTTTATACGAAACCCTTTCTTTGTTTACAAACAAGAAAAAAAAAGAGTATAATTAATCCTATACGAGGATGTTAAGTACAATAAAAATGATTCTAGGGAAAAATTGCTATAGAAGTCTGATCTGCGGTCGATCACTTTGTCCCTTGGACCACACGATGACGAAGAAGTGCTGTAGAAGAAGAAGCTTCAAATATTGCAGGAGGGATTGGATTTTCGTTGCCAAAGTCGTCAATCACTACTCTCTGTCTGTGCTCTCTGCTCTTCCTTTTTTTCTTTTTTGACCCTTTTTACTCTGTGACTAGGGGTCTCTATTTATAGAGATCAGTCACAGTAATTGTCCAGTCGGCGTAGAAGCCAGACTGTGAAGAGAGTAGCGCTCTTTACGCGGCGGTTATAATAACTGCTACCCACGTCTGAATGATCTCCTGAATCCGTGTGTGACGCGTGTCCCATTATGAGGTAACGCGTATAACTGCTTCTCAAAGATCACGGCATGCAAGCCACGTAGGTAACTGCCCCTCGCGTAGGGATAGTTGGCGTAAAAGCCAAATAGCTATCTTGTTGGCGTAAAAGCCAAATAGCTGTCTTGTTGGCGTAAAAGCCAATAGTTGTCTTGTTGGCGTAAAAGCCAAATAGCTGTCTTGTTGGCGTAAAAGCCAAATAGCTATCTTGTTGGCGTAAAAGCCAAATAGCTGTCTTGTTGGCGTAAAAGCCAAATAGCTGTCTTATAGGTAACCAGCGTAAAGATAGCCAATTATCCTTCCTGACTGAGGTCTTGAGCGTATTCTGAGCCAAATAGCCTTATCGCGTACCTTTACAAATATAGCCTGAGTTGGCGTATTTCGAGGAGATAGCATACGGCGTACTCCTATAGCTGAAAATAGCCTGGTTGGCGTATTTCGAGGAGATAGCATACGGCGTGCTCCTATAGTTAAAAATAGCCTGGTTGGCGTAAAATGCCAAGATGGTGATGTGAGCGTATTAGCCCTAGTTTTAGCTCTCTCAGTCATTAAAAATAGAACAAAATCTCGTGCATTAAATGCAGAGATCTGTCCCCATCTCGCGCATTAACTGCAGAGATATGCCTCGAGTTCTGTACGAGAGACAGCTTTTGACGTGGCGTCTGATTTTGTCTCATCTTGAGCGTAAAAACTCATCTCTGCCTGTGTAGAATAGGCAGCGTATTCCTTGAATGCGTAAAAATGACTTGCATCAAGGATATGTCACTAAACGACAGTCTGGGCCTCTGTGCAGAATCATCATTACAGCCGTCCTCTCGATCGTCACGTAGTACTCTTTGTCAAGAGTCAGGTTCACTGTTTTGTCTGACAGGTTCATTCGAGGAATACAAAGAGTTTCTCGTACAACTTTACACTGCATTAAAAGCAGACATATTTTACGCCGGAGGGAGGTGTAGCAACATTTTTACGCCAAAAGGCCTTTAAGAGCTGCTTTACGCGGACTGTTCTGAAGCCATATTTTACGCCATACAGCGCTGAAGCTCTGTTTTACGCGTATAGCTCTGAAGTCATATTTTTACACCATATAGCGATGGAGCTCTGTTTTACGCAGGCCTCATGCATGTTGAGGGTTTTACGCGTATAATTCTCCAGTATATTTTCATACTTCTACAAGACCCCCTTCAAAGTTTTCAAATTCCTCATAATTTGAAATACTTTGAATGAAGCATGAAATGGTCAAATTTGACTCGTTCTGCGAGGCTGATTTTTCGAAGATATTTAGAAAGTTGTTGGGATTTGGTATGTTCTCTTCTGCCTATATAAAGGTAAGCGAGTGAACCTGTTTTTCCATACTTCCTTCACCAAAAAAGATGGTTACCGGGATTCATCGGGCTGACCTGAGGAAGAAGAAGATTATGCTCTTCCAGCATGTAAGGAGCCGTAAAAGGAGGCATCTTCGAGCAAATGTCCTCTGTAACGATGGATCATGGAAGGATATCATAGCTTCCTTTGCTTGGGATAATCAGCAATTTTATATGGCTATTCGTCCAGGAGAGAGGAAGGGTCTCATCGGACCACACAGCTTGCTAGCTGTATTTTCTTCCATTATGAAGCTGGACGTAGGTAGGCAGTTTGGCCCTGTCTTCCAGTATTGTGTTGGGTCTAAATCCCTAACACAATTCTAGGGCGTGGCCGCCATGGCGTATAGAGGGTGGGCTTGAATAATTTACACAGGCACAGTTCTGTACCCTCCCACCATTAACCATTTTCTTGTTCATCGGCCGCAGAAGCCGATGAAGTACCGTAGAAGAAGAAAAAGATCTCCATCAAATGAGAACCTGGCACAATAGATTCCCATCGTGATCTTGAGTATTAATAAAAAATCCTTTGTAAAAAAGGATTTCCATCATATGTAATCATGATAATCAAAAATCCTTTGTAAACCGGATTTCCATCATATGTAATCATGATTAATAGACTCATCTTCTTTTACGCATTACTGATTTGCCATATTTGCTGTGAGGAAGTCTGATAATGTGCAGCTTCGACACGTCTGAGTAGTTTTACGCTGACTCTGATAAACGCTTATCCGGTCACGTCCCGACTTTTACGCGTAACGGAAGATGCATAAAAAGCTCTTTAGCATTAAGTTGTCTTGAAGATCCAACTGTCATGCTATTTTTGGACGAGGAGTCGCATAGAATTCTGAACTGTCACTTCTCTGATACGAAGAATTTTTGTTCAGAACATCATCTCCAAGAATGGCTTCCCAAAAATTCCTCGACATAGGGCAAGAAATGTCCGCCGAACAGGCCATACTTGAACTTAGATGTAAAGGATTCTGGCTAGACTTCGAATGAACTTCCAATGGCCCAAGAAGAAGAGTCATCTTCAATGCTGACATCTGTGTGTTTCAGGTACTTTGAATGTTTTGTAGCTAAACAGGAGTATTTTCTGCGTAAACCCTTGTAATTGGCTTTTTGTAGCTTCTGAGCATAGAATCATAGATCTGTAGCTTCTGTGCATAAAACCGTAGATTTGTAGCTTCTGAGCATAAAACCATAGATTTGTAGCCTCTGAGTGTAAAACCGTAGATTTTTAGCCTCTGAGCATAAAAGCTTCTGAGCGTAAAACCATAGATTTGTAGCTTCTGAGCGTAAAATCGTAGATTTGTTACGCAGTATGACTGTCCGTCTTCTTTTTCAAATGATAGGCTGATGTGGTCCCCAATCATAACCGACTATTAAAAATCGGATTTGGTTAGGGATTCGAAGGGTTATCTGGACTCTATAAATAGCCCAAGGTCTTGAGAGAAAAACCCTTCATCTGTTTCTGCAAAACCCTTTCTTTCCAAGAACTCTTCGTCTTCGTTGTTTTTCTGAGAACTTTAAGTTTCGCCATGGCACCGAAACAGGCTTCTACTGCTAAGGGAAAGAAAGTCGCCTCTTAATCTCGCTCCTCTGCTCAAGCGCGAGCAACCCCCATTAGGCTGAGCGAGTCCCGTTCTGAACGAAGTGCTCCACCGTCGAGCTGCGCTCCAGGCATCACAGGTAAAGACTTCGAGAGGAATAGAGAACCTTCCGCACACGTTGTACGTGTATGCGCAACAATACGCCCATATTTCTAATGTGTCAGCATAAAAACTCCATATTTTTGCAGTCTGGCGTAAAAACTCAGACTGTCAAAATTTGGCGTATACTACAAACTTTGAGTTTTACGCACTGGATGTAAATTCCAGCATAAAAACTTAAATTTTGGCAGTCTGGCGTAAAGACTCAGACTGTTAGATTTTTGGCGTATACTGCCAACCTTAAGTTTTATGCACTGAAAATAGATTCCAGCGTAAGACTCAAGTTTTTGCAGTCTGGCGTAAAAGCTCTGACTGCTAGGCTTTGGCGTATACTGCAAGAGTGTGGCGTCTAGCGTAAAACTGACTTGTTTTCTTGCTTCTTACAGTGGACCTACAGATCCCTCCTTTGGCTGAAGTGATGGGCTCTGCTGCTGGGATGCTGAATTCCAACTATCTGGAGGACTTGTCCCATGTGACATTCCCCATCTCTAGAACTGAGTATCCTGAAGAAAGGGGAACTCTGATCTCGTTCCAAGGAGAACGAATGCTGCTGAGTATGATCAGTGGGGAGCCCCTGACATATATAGATGGGACTGAATATAAGAAACCAGGTTTCTTATTCGGGGATGTTATCGATAAACAATCCCAGACTAAGCCCAAGAAGGAAAATTGGGTATTTTTTGCTGAGGGCACGGTCATGTATCTGCCAAGGATGCCCAGAGATTATCCTATCTCGGCATTCTTCCATTCCACACATCCCAGGAAGATGGTATAGACTCTGACTCCAGATCTTCATAGGCGGCCAGGGAAGATCTCATACAAGAAAGGATTGAACCGAGGAGTCTTTGTGAGCAGTCCTTCAGGCCCTGTGATGCCTTTCAGAGGATTACTGCCGGGCAGCGTCCCGAGTGAAGACACTTCACAGATTCAGCCGATTCAAATAACGACTTTCTGCAATGACTTTATGGGGCAGGGAGGAGTGTACCCCAAGGTTAACCCTCGCACCAGTGGATGGCTTAGCCCCGGGAATCTTCGATGGGCCAGTTTAACTGCCTGGGCCCTGAAGCACTTCCAGATAGAGCTGGAGAGTATTGGCTTGTTTGCGACTGTGAGTGCCACTAGTATTGGGCTGCCTGTCAACCCCAACTTGTTCTTAGCTTTGATGGAGCGATACAACTCGCTTACTGGGACTTTTGCCACTCCATTAGGTGAGTTGGGCTTAGCCCTTCATGAGATGGCAGAGATTTCAAAGCTGTCAATAGGAGAGACTCCTTATGAAGAGTACGTTCCCACAAACAGGGAGATGAGGGATACAAACCCTCGGGCAGTGGTCGTGTACCAAGAGCTGATGAGCCACTATCTTGCATGCACCACCTTCTACAAAGAGCCCTCTGATTTGACCCATATCAACAAATGGGTATCCTACCTCTTCTTCCATCAGGCCAGAAATGCCAAGCCGAACAAGGTTGTAGATAGCAGAGATAAGCCTTTGAACCTCCTAAGCATGCTTAGTGCCAATACGGTCGATGATCTCATTGAAGACGCAGGGGCTTCAGATTATGTTCTCGATGAGGAGATAGGGGGTTATCCTGCAGGCACTAAAGCCTTCAGTTATATAAGGCATTGTCGTAAGCCTCTGTCAAGGGAAGCTCAACTGGCTGGCTTCCTCTCTATCTGGCTACGCCGATGGGTAGTGCCTGGCATTGCGTCTGCGGATCGCATTCATCGCAATACCATATGGCCCGCAGTACGTTTGGTGTTTGGAGCAAGATTGGGCCTGCTTCCTGCCATGGTATACAGAATACAAGCTGGCATGAGGGCCATTACTGATGGGCTGCTTGCAGATGATACACAACGTGAAGGATATCCCAGAATGGAATTACCATTCCTATATCTGATGGGATGGTTAATCCTTCATAATACCAGAGTGATGTCTCCCGGGTCTGCCAGCGGTTCGGGAAATAACTTCTTGTTAAATTACAAGAATTCCCTTTGGAATGTGACTAGCGTCATAGATTGTCGGCGAGCATTAAATTTTGCCCATGGTTGGAAGCTCTTCTATACCGTCCCCCCTGTACATATCAATCAACAAGGGACTAAACTTCAGGATGCGGGCCATGGGAAGACTATTCTTTCTCCTGAAGCCTTTTACTGGTTGGTCTGCATTAGACCTTTCCACCTGCTGTACAGAAGTGAGGACCACTGCTACTTGGAGCCTTATCTGCCTAGCCGGTTCGCCAGGCAATTTGGGTACGACCAGTTGCACGTGGGGAATCCTATCACCAGCTTTAAGTGCAAAGGTGGACTTATTGATGGAGCCAGAGGATGGCGGTATTTCATTATGGGTTGTACTGGTGCAATCTTTGTTGTGCTCGCGACTTATCTCTCCACGGAGTTGCGCATTCTTCACTCGTACGCGCAGTTTTATGCGTCCATCAATACCTTCCATCGTGATTTTGATGTGTATGAAAGTTTCAGGATGCCCTCCCATAAGTCCACTGAAAGAGAGGAGATCCCATCCGTCTCCTCTGATGAAGGTGAAGACACTACCGGTGCAGACGATTTCTTGTTGATAATACCGAGAGGCGTAATAGCTCCGCCAGCAGAACCTCTCGTTATCTCCAATAAGCGAAAGGCTTCCACTCTGAAAGAGCCTTCCCCCCGCAAGAAGAAGAAGATTATCGGAGGTCCTAAAAGGACCTCCACCAAGGGGGCCTCTAGGAGTGAGCCTGTTGTTTCCCCTGTTGGGGATGATTCTTTGATCAGAGGTCCTTCGCCTTTTAGAGAGGTAACCTCCACAGTTCCGTCTGACAGTGCTGGAGATTCTTTGCTCGCGATCGCTGTCGCTACCACCGTTAATGGTAGTGCTTCGAGATCGTCTTCGAGACCGAGCATATTAAGAATCAATATACCTTTATCCAGATAAATAATGGGAATAACCCCTCCTTCGTCTGTAAGTATTTCCAGCGAGATTCCACCCGATGAACCTCGAGTGGATCTGGGTGACGACTGGGATGACTACCCTCAAATGTCAGTTGGTGCACCCTCTTCTCCAGGTATGACAGCTTGTTTAGCATCATTAAGAAATGATTTAGCTGTACAGGTTGCAGACGCAACATACATACCATCGGCCATTGGTAAATGTTATCTTTATGCTTCTTTCAGGAAAATTAACATCAAATTGATATTAACTTTCTCTTGTCTTCTTTTCAGGCGAAGACATCTCTGGGGAGGGCGGAGTTGACATAACTTCTGACTTTGTTGCGGATCCATCTAATGAAATGGCAGTCCCCGACGTCGAAGAAGCATGCTTTGAAGCTGCCGATCTTTCATCCGTAACATTCTCGGGTGTTATCCCGCCAGTAGCAGTTCAAATAACATCAGAGGAGGATGATCCCATTATCTCGACTGTGCCTCCTTTGTTGAGTATGCAATAAACTTCAACCGTTGCTGGTGTCCCTTCTTTTGTCATGCCATCCGTTGAAGCAACGACTGTGGAAACATCCTCTACAGTCATTCATGAAGGGAGATTTACCGGTATTGCAGCCACTCCCAGCGTACATCCGATTTTTGCTATGCTAGTTGAACAATACACTAGCATATTCTACCACACTTTGAAAGAACTGATATCCATGGTGCTGAAGAAGAACCTAGGTTTTGATGCTCTGAAGACGTCCTCCCAGCTTACTATAGCGCCGATTAGAAATTTTAATGACGCTGAAAGAGCTGATGCGCTAGATCAAATAGTTAATGGTTTAGAACAGCCCATTAACGAATATTTGTAACTATTTCGAGGCAGCATCGATGATCTGGTTCAGGCTGAGTATGACTCCCTAACTGCGGAACTTGTTGAGAAAATAGAATCTCTAAACAAATCCATCCAGGAACAACAGCAAGAGATGGATAAAGAGCAAGCTGTCTTGGTGGAGGTCATTCCCCAGCTAGCTAAGTGCCAGGCCGAGTGTGAGGGAAATGAAGCGAGGGTTCGAGAATTGGAAGCTGAACTCGCTCAGGCAAGGGAGAGGCTTCTCAAGACATCGGTAGTTCATGATGTATTTGAGGGCCAAGTGAAGACAGCTCAGCAGAACTTGACACATGCGGTGTCATCCACGCAAGTTTTGTTGATTCTCGGTCCGAACTATCTCACTTGAGCAATGACGAGGCAAGGCTGGAACGGGCTCGTGCTAATATTTTGAACTCCAGGAATGAGAGGATGGCTGCTTTGGCGCAACAGATCAAGGATTTAACTGCTCCTCCCCAGTGATGTACTTTTTTGTTTCTCATATAATTTCTCAGATATAATAAAGATACATTTTCTGACTTTGTGGACTCATCATTTTTTAGAATATAAATGATAGGCTAAGATGAAAGTGATATCAGAGGTAATATGAACATGATATACTTTCGGTAAGGTTTTGCTGAATATAAATCTATTCAGAGGTAATATGAACCTGATAGAATATAATCCAACTAAATTTGTATACCAAACACTATCAGAGGTAATATGAACATGATAGGTTTTATAAATTAGTTAAGCATATCCATTGAGAGGTCATATGAAACTGATAGAATATGATCCAACTAACCTTTGTACATAGTATCATCAGAATAAAGTCTTCATAATTCTCTGTTAAGCAAAGAAGATCAAGTATAGTACTTCTTCAGGAATTTGCAGTTGATAGGAGCCATTATCGAATTTCTATTAGGCTTGGCTCATCTATAAGTGCCATTTGAGAATATTGTTTCCATCATATAAGGGCCCTCTATTTCTTTGCGATTGTGTGAACTTCGGATATTGTACTAGAGGTAGTATGGACGTAGTACAATACCGTATTTGTTGAGAACATCCCACTGGGGGATCTTTTTGGTGGACCTATTATTTGTTGCGCACGTTGAGTGCAAATAATATGTTCGAAACAAGCCCTATCAGAGGCAATAGGTTTTGTGGCTAATAGAGACATCCTGCTGGGGGGATTTTTTTGTGGACCTATTACTTCTTGTGCACGAGAGTGCAAGTAATGGGTTTGAGACAAGTCCTGACAGAGGTAATACGGACGCTGTAAAATATGACTCTGTGGGGATGGTGGAGAGACATATTTCAGATGTAATATGAACATGTCCTGACTTTTGCTGGGGAAAACGAGGATAGTTCAGAGGTGATATGGACATGAACATTTTGTTTTCATTGCGGGTATACTCCCAGGTTTTTTTTTGGACCCATTACTTCTTGTGTACGAGAGTGCAAGTAATAAGTTTAAGACAAGCCCTGCCAGAGGTAATATGGACATGACAGTTTTTGTGGACTTAACACCACTGGCGTACTTAGAGTTAAGTACGGGTGCTAAGTTGAGATGACGACCGATATCAGAGGTAATATGGACATGATATCGATAGCCGAATCTCGGAAGGTTTTTTCAGAGGTAATATGAATATGACAAACTCAGCCTGAGGTAATATTATGACAGCAGTTCAGAGGTAATATGAACATGAACTAATATCCGAAAAACTCATTGAGGAGTGATTCGTTGAGTGTGGTCTATCCAAACATGAAGACAGACCAAAGGATTGCCCCGCTGGGGAGACTGATGGGACGATAGCTCAGAGGTAATATGAACATGGCTAGCGTCTAATGAGATTGGTTTGACTAGTCACTGCAGGAGTGCACAAGTAGACCTAAAGATTACTTCGCTGGTGTAGAAGCATGAAAAATATGCCGGATGGCTATAGGCGGCATATCGATGCACAACAGCGTAAGATGACCTCAGAAGCCATCAACATGCAGCAGAGCTCTTCCCGCTGAAGCACAGCGTAAAACATAAGCTCGAGGACTATCCGCGCAGCACAGCACGTCCAAGACTACTTCAGCGTAAGAAGGATGATCTCGCCTCTATGGCGTAAAACTCCTCCGCTCTCCGTGCAGCATTAAAGCGTACGAGGAACGCTTCGTATTCTTCGAAATGAACCTGTCAGATCATACAGTAAACCTGACGGTTCGACTCCTGACAAAAGGAACTGCACGGCTATCTAGACGACGGCAGGCCCTCGAGACACGCCTCTGCATTTAAGGCGCCAAATACTGACAGACGCCCAAAATGCGTCTCTGCGTTCGATGAAGGGTGGCAGGCCTCCAAAAACACGCCTCTGCATTTAATGCACAAGATAATGGCGGATCTCAGCATTTAATGCGAGATTTGATCAAATGCCACCGAACCGTCGTTTAGTGACATCCCCGTTGCGTAAACTGCTTTTACGCATGCAAAGGGATACGTTGCCTAGTTTTACACAGGCAGATGTGAGCCGCCTATGCTCCGCAGAAGACAAGCAGACTGCCACGTCATCAGCCTCCCCTCGTACAAGGTTCGAGGCGCGTATCGGCATTTAATGCGAAGAATGATGGCAAATCTTCGGGACAGCAGGTCTTCGATGGCACGCCTCCGCATTTAATGCACAAGATGATGGCAGATCTCGGCATTTAATGCAAAGGATTTGATTATATCTCCACTCGGCTTCTACGCCTCCTCGGCTTCTATGCCCTCTTCGGCTTCTACGCCTCCTCGGCTTCTATGCCCTCTTCGGCTTCTACGCCCACTCGGCTTCTATGCCTACTTGGCTTCTACGCCATGGTAACAGTTGTTGGCTTCTATGCCAAACCTTTCTACACGAGGGATAACTACCTACGTGGCTTCTACGCCGTGATCTTCGCAGCCGCTAATACGCATCATCCCTTAAGTTGGACACGCGTCACGCGCTCACTCAAAAGGTTATCTATACACAGGAACGGTTACTTTAACCATCGTGTAAAAGGGTGCTGCACTTTCCGTTACTCGGTTTCTACACCAACGGAGTGGTCACTGTCACCAAAACTCTATAAATAAAGACCTCTATTGACAGAGGTCCAAGGTCGAGAAAAATTATCGTCCAAGGTCTGAGATCAGTAAAAGATTTATCAACCCAAGGTCGAAAAGGAGGTCAGGAGAGAGAGAGAAGAATCCAGAGCGCAGGAAAAGAGTAGCGATCGGCATTTTTGGCGTCGGACATCCACTCTCTTCAGCAACCTTCGAAGCTGCTCACCGTCTTCTACGGCACTTCTTCACTATCGTGTGGTCCAAGGGCTAAAGTGGTCGACCGTAGACCAGACACCTATAGCAATCATTTACCCAGATTTAAATAAATTATACACCCACATCCTAGTATATGATCAATATTGTACAATCCTGTTTGTGAAACAAGAGGAGCGGGTTTCGTATAAACCTCGTCTTACAAATCTCTTTTCGTTTTAAGTCCAACGCAAACAAGATGGTCCTCTAGCCTTCCTGTGGACTCTCCGACCTCTTCGACCAATGAGGTGGTAGCATCGCTCCCTCCGCGCCTTGCGCGTAAAATTCAGTCGCCTGTCTCTGATAGGACCGACAAAACTTCGGGCAAATCTTCAGTGCTAGCCCAGGAGTATCCTCCGCGCCCTGCGCATAAAATTCAGTCGCCTGTCTCTGATAGGACCGACAAAACTTCTGGCAAAGTGTCACGACCCGCACCCGGTGTAAGGGTACTAGTCGGAAACAACGCCCAGCCTACGCCGCAGAATCGGCGGTAGAACGCTGTCTAGATAATCTATCTAATATAATGAACCACCAATAATGATAAAATACTCAATCACAGAACTAAGATGGAATTGAGCACGAATCAGATAAAGAAATGAATAGTCACAATACAACTCATGAGTCTAAAATAATACATCAATGAGTCTGAAGAATAACAAAATAAGCTGGAGACAAATCCAGTACAAAAGAATACTACAACACTACAAAGCTACAACTCCAGGGTCAACTGTCTCTGTTGGGATAAGTCCCTCTTGAGCCAGGGTCTCAGAATCTAAACCCACAACATCCTAGGGTCCATAATGGGTAGGGTACTCCTCAGTGTCATCTGGAAAAATATTTCCAGTCAGGAAAGAGCAGAGTACAACCCTAACAGCAGTTCTCAAATAATGATAAAAACTATGTAACAGTAAATAGCTGTGGATAAATAAGATGCATAAATAGATACAAGAAATGTATAGGCAATAAGGAAATACTGGAAAGAAATACAATAATGAACAATATGCTGATGGAACAAGAATACTAATGACTAAGTGTGTGAGTACAGCTTAACATGTGATCGGCTTGGGCAAGATGCAATGCGGCCTGGCTAATCATACGTGCTGTGTATGATCAACACTATTCAGGAAAGAAGACTTTATTCAATAGGGATTTGATCACATATCTATACTAATACTCCCCACCCCCGACTGGTATAATAGATCCAACCACGGTACGTTATGGCACGAGATTCCCCAAGAAGAGAGCGACTCCTCCCGAAAATCGGTGTCTGTACATGTACAAGATAACCAATGAAACAATACTTGCACCATATACACCATATACCAAGGAATAACATCTCATGACGAGATTCGGATATACTAATCCGTGTAACCATAGTGTCAAGAGAACATGTAAATCTACACTAGATACAACGAACATAGAGGATATCATAAATGAGAAACTATCAGAGAATGTACTCGCCTGAAGTCCAATGAACAGTCTCACAAACGTCTGACTCGGTGCCTCAAAGACCTAGATATGGAATACAACATTAAAACAAGGTCCCAGAAAGAGAACAAGTCAAACTAGACAACTTCTAGGTCAATAACTCTATTCTAAGGCAAAAGTCAACTATGGTCAACTCTAAAGTCCACTAAAGTCAAACATGGTCAAACCCAAAGTCAACCTCACAAAACATCCATAAAATAATATAAAAATAAAATACAACAATTTAGGAATCAAATTAGATTCCAAAAGAAACTCACACAAAGTATACTAATAATACAATTAATATATACCTTAAAAATATATATATACAACCCAATATTTATACAAATAACATAATATATTATAACAAATATTATTCCTCACAAAAACACATATATATATACATATAAATATATACAAATACAATATATAATATATACATTAAATCTGTCAAAGCGTCACTGAAAACAGTGAGCTAAGAATACAATTTAATTAAAACAGCCTATAGTGACAGTTTCGACTGTCACCGAAAAACTGTCGCAGAAAAAACTGAATACAAAACCTACTGCCGACTGGATCGCTGACAGTTTAAAACCGTCGCAGAAAGACTGTCGCAAAAAATCTGCTCAGACCCGCCCACTGTTAATTAATGACAGATTTGTCATTAAATGCATTTAAATGCACAGGGTTACAGCGGCTGCTGTATCGGCTAATTAATGACAGTTTTACTGTCATTAATTCACTGTCACTAAAACAATCAAATATATATATATATATATATATATATATATATATATATATATATATATATATATATATATATATATACAATAAAATCGCAATACAATATAATTAAATAACTAATAATTATATACTTATATATATACACATCTACACTTATAATTAAATACCAATTGTTACAAACTCATGTACATATTAATGTACATATTTTATATGGCTAGAAGCACACCTAAAATATATACATTAATATACAATAAGTACATAATAATTGTAAATAATACAATTACACAATCAAACACATAAATATATTTTATAAAATATTTTATGTATACATTATATTATTTAACAAGTAGTAACATATATATTTGCATGCAAGAAGCTACATATTATATTGTACATCATATTAGCACACACAAAATATAGATCTATGCTACAATAATTACTATAATAAATACACAAAATAAATATATAATATCCATATATATTTACTAATTATAAATGAAGAATTGAACCACAATTAATTAGATCTATACAAAAATACACACAATTGGAGAGTATCTCACCGTATCCCACTAGATCTAGGATACGCATGCGACACGAGTCCAACACACAACCAAATGCACCCCGAAGGACACAAATAAATCACAAATAATATTTATGAACAAATCAAAGTGTCAAAAGTAGATCTATGTGTCCGTGTCAAAATACGACATGTTCAAAGCCCCGTGTCGGAGGAAAACCCCCAAATGACACGTATCACCAAATAGTTGGGATACGAACCACAAGTATCCCAATATGGACACGACACTAGCCCCAAACACAAAGCTCATTGTCCAATTGATCTATAGGATCAATTGACACACACAACAAAATGTAAATTCGGAATTCCAACAAAATTGACACAAAAAGCACCATAACTTTCTCCATGGGTCTCCTATGAACACAAAACAAAGTCCTATGGGTAGTACATACATATAGGTTGATTTTACATGATTAAATCCCAGATTTAGAAGCTATTTAAATGGGAAAAATCTGAATTATACCTATTGGGAGATGGATTCCCAATGAAACCTCCAATTGAGATGAACTTGCTTCCAAATTGTAGATCCTTGCTCCTCTTTGTAGATCCTTGCTTCCTTCTTCTAGATCCTTGCTTTCTTTTTCTCTAATGGTGAATTGGGAAGAATTTGGAATGAATTTGGTAGGGAATTGGATTGGGAATGGAGGGAATTTGGTAGTGGGAAAATTCTAGATCTAGATTTGGAATGAAATGAGAGGAGAGAGAAATCTCCCCTCCTCCTTAATAGGCCGGCCATAGCCCCTCCCCCAAGCAATTGTAAAATGTCCAATGTACCCCTTGGGGCCTCTCATGAAGAAATAATTAAGGAAGAAAGCTTCTAGTCTAATCATTTAATTAATTTAATCCATCTCCTTAACTATGGGCTTTCTAAATGGGCCAAGTCTAACTAATTAATTCATGTTGGTCCATGGGTCCAAACTAAACTAGTTGGGTCCACTAAAATAAGTCCAAAATAATTTAATAATATCTAACAACAAATAAAATAATACAATAATTAATTATTTACCATGCACAATATTTATTTAAATAGAAAATTACTAAAATACCCTTTTCCTAAAAATGTGGTAGTGACAAGTCTACCCTCCTTAAAATAATTTCGTCCTCGAAATTCAAAGACGAAAACTACCCCCAGAAAATCACAGAACATAACTAAAGAATCACAACTAACTAATGAACAGAACATAACCAGAAATAACATACCTCAAGGTACAACAAATATGGATAACGCTCTCGCATGTCATCCTCTCTCTCCCAGGTAGACTCCCCCGGAGAGTGATGCCTCCATGCGACGCGCACCAAAGGAATAGTCTGATTCCTCAGCACCTTCTCTCTTCGATCCATAATCTCAACTGGCTGCTCTGGATAGCTAAGAGTAGGGCCCACCTCTATCTCTGAGTGATCCAATACATGACTAGGATCTGCCATGTATCGTCTCAACTGCGACACATGAAACACGTTGTGCACTCCCTCCAATGCAGGTGGCAAGTCTAGTCTATAAGCAACTGCACCGACCCTCTCTAGAATAGTGAAAGGCCCGATGAATCGCGGACTAAGCTTTCCGCCTCCACCGAAGCGAATCGTGCCTCGTGTCGGAGAAATCCTCAGAAACACCAAACCACCCACCTAGAACAAAACACCATCTTAAGAACTTAATCTATAACAAACAAGAACAAGCACAAACAAAAATCTAAATTATACCTCAAACTCCAAAGGTCTCCGATGGCTATCGGCCCAATGCCGCTGTCTGTCCTGCGCCACTCGAAGTCTATCTCTGATCAACTGAACCTTCTCCGCTGCATCCACAACCATCTCTGGCCCAAGCAAAACTCTCTCTCCAACATCGTCCCAAGACAAAGGAGTACGACACCTCCGACCATATAGAGCTTCAAAAGGTGACATCTCTATACTGGCCTGGTAACTATTGTTGTAAGCAAACTCTACCAAATGGAGATGGTCCTCCCAAGAACCCCCGAAATCTAGTACACAAGTGCGCAACATATCCTCGAGAGTCTGAATAGTCCTCTCTGACTGCCCATCTGTCTGGGGATGATATGCAGTACTGAACTTGAGCTGAGTGCCCAAACTCTCCTGCAAACTCCTCCAGAAATGAGAAGTGAAACGACTATCCCGATCCGAGACTATGCTGACGGGAACTCCATGTATCCTAACGATCTGCCTCACATACATCTCTGCCAGCTTCTCCGTAGACAAACCCACCTTGAAAGGCAAAAAGTGGGCCGACTTGGTCAACCTATCAACAATGACCCAAATCGCGTCTTTCCCTCCTGGAGATCGTGGTAGTCCGGACACAAAATCCATAGTAATGTGTTCCCACTTCCACTCTGGAATGGGTAATGGCTGAAGTAAACCTCCTGGCCTCTGCCTCTCGGCTTTCACCTGCTGGCACACTAAGCATCTGGATACAAACTGTGCCACTTCCCTCTTCATGCCATACCACCACACACTCTCTCGCATATCCCGATACATCATGTTAGCACCTGGATGTATGGAATACTGAGAGCGATGCGCTTCCTGCAACACCTCCTCATGCAACTCCCCACTAGGCACACACAATCTAACTCCATGCCTCAAGGATCCATCCTCTGCAATAGTGAAATCATCCTCCAATCCTGCTCTCACCTGAGCTCTAATACTCCTCAAAGATACATCATCATACTGTGCTGCCTTGATCCTGTCCATCAGATCTGAGTGTATCTGCAATCCCCACATCTGCATAGCACCACCAGGAACAATCACCCCAATGCCCAAGCTCTCCAAGTCTTCCAACAAATATCGATCCTGTGTCAAGAACATAGCTACCGGATACCTGCTCAAAGCATCGGCAACTACATTGGCTTTCCCAGGGTGATATTACAAAGAGATATCAAAATCCTTCATCAGTTCCAACCACCGACGCTGCCTCATGTTCAACTCCTTCTGCGTGAAAACGTACTTCAAGCTTTTGTGGTCTGTGAAGATCTCCAGACGCTCTCCGTACAAATAATGTTTCCACAACTTCAGAGCGAATATGACAGCTGCCAACTCTAAATCATGGGTAGGATAGTTCTTTTCATGAGGACGCAATTGCCTGGATGTATAGGCAATCACTTTCCCATGCTGCTGAAGAACACAACCTAAACCCTTTTCCGATGCATCACTATAAATAGTGAAACCTCCGGACCCTGATGGCAACGTCAAAATAGGAGCAGACGTCAACCTCTTCTTCAACTCCTCAAAAGCAGCCTGGCAATCTTCCGTCCAAACAAACTCCACATCCTTCCTTGTGAGTCTGGTCATCGGCTCGGCAATCCTCAAAAAATCTTGCACAAACTTCCTGTAGTAGCCTGCCAATCCCAAGAAACTCCTGATCTCTGCTACCGAACTCAGAGTCTTCCAAGATTCCACTGCTGAAATCTTCTTCGGATCCACTGAAATACCATCACCAGTCACAACATGCCCCAAGAATTCCACCTTGTCCAAGAAAAACTCACATTTGGACAACTTCCCATACAACTTCTCCTTCCTCAGCACATCCAACACAATCCTCAAATGCTCCTCATGCTCCTCCGGTGTCTTCGAGTATATGAGTATGTCGTCGATGAACACCACCACGAACTTGTCAAGGTACTGGTGGAACACTTTGTTCATCAAGTTCATAAATACCGCCGGCGCATTAGTCAAACCAAACGGCATCACCATAAACTCGTACTGACCATACCGAGTTCTAAAAGCAGTCTTCGGTATGTCCTCCGGCTTCACCTTTACCTGATGGTAGCCTGATCTCAAATCTATCTTAGAAAATACCTTCGCACCACTCAACTGATCAAACAGATCATCAATCCGTGGCAAATGATACTTATTCTTGATAGTGAGATTATTCAAAGCCCTGTAATCAATGCACATACGCACCGATCCATCCTTCTTCGGTACAAACAATACCGGGGCTCCCCATGGTGAAGAACTCGATCTGATAAACCCCTTATCCTGCAATTCGTCCACCTGCTTCTTCAACTCGACCAGCTCGTTGTTGTTTACTCTATAGACATGCTGCGAAATTGGTTCTGCACCTGGCACCAAGTCTATAGAAAATTCAACATCTCGATCTGGCGGCAATCCTGACAATTCCTCAGGAAACATATCCAAGAATTCTGCTATCAACGGATGTGGCAACTCCTTGTCTTCCACCATAGCTCCACAAATAATGCCTTCTCCCTGCTCTGCAGCTCCTCTAGCAAACTCGAACTCTGGCTCTCCTGGCGGACCAAACAAAACTCTACCTCCTCTACAATCTATGCTAGCACGGTGCCTACTCAACCAATCCATCCCGAGTACAATGTCGTAGCTCGGAAGTGGCATTACAAGTAGACACGCACTCAACTCCCGGCCTCCCAGAGTAACTCTCCGATCCTTGCAAATATCATTAACCAGGATAATGCCTCCCCCGGTCATGATCTTGCAAGTCCTAAGCAAAGACTCAGCTACCAAACCATGCTTTAGAGCAAAAAAAACAGATACAAAACTATGGGAAGCACCACTATCAAACAAAGCTAAAGCTGGAATGGAATCAAGAAGAATAGAACCTGCGATGACATCTCCTGTGGGTTCCTCCTCTTCGACTGTCATAGCAAACGCTCGTCCCTGCCGAGCACCTCCCTGCTGTTGATGCTGGACAAAACGCTGCTGCTGTGTCGGAAGCGGTCCCCTCGGCTGTGCTGCAGGTGGTCTCGTCTGTGCCCTCGGAGCTGGAGCTGCTCCCTGGACTGCACGACGAGGACACTCCCTCAATTGATGCCCTTCAGTACCACAATACAAACAAACTCCTAGCCTCTTTCTGCAAACTTCCCAGATGTGGCCGGGCTTCTTGCAGAAGTTGCATAGAGCTTGCTGTAACTGTCTCTGCTGCTGAGGTGCCTGGTGAAAAGGCGCTCTAGCTGGAGTCTGGTTCTGCTGTGGCTGCTGGAAAGGTCTGGACTGGAAATGAGGACGTTTGGCAGATACTGCACTACCGTTGGCCCCCAGAAAAGAATCACGGTCTCTCTTGGTCTTCAAACCCAGATCCCGCTCAACCTTGCGTGCCTCCGCAAGTATCTCCGAGTATGTCTCATAAAAAGACGGAATGAGAATCTTCACTTCCCAGTTTAGACCCTCTCGGAAACGAATAGCTCGAACCTCCGGCTCCCTCACCAAGTACTCTGCAAATCGGCTCAGCCTACCGAACTCTGCAGCGTATTCCTCCACAGACATGCTTCCCTGAATGAGACTCTCAAATTGTCTCCCCAAGTCAAGCCTGTCTATCCGGGCGAAAAACTTCTTCTTGAAAAGGTCCTTGAATACCTCCCAAGATTGTCCTGCGTCAACTAGAATCGGCTCATTCCTGAACCAAGTACGAGCGACGTCGAACAGTTGAAGTCCTACCGCCTCAACCTTCAGATCTTCAGAAAGACGGGACACCCTCATAAGACGCTCAATGTCCTCGAGCCAATCATCAGCATAGACGATGCCCTCCGTCCCTTTGAAAACCCTAGGCTCCAGTTTCTTGAAGTCCTGAATGTTGCCTGGCCGAAGCTGAGCAACTTGAGGAACAACCTGCTTCTGGATCGGAACTCCTCTCTCGACTACAGCACGAGCAAGCTGATAAGCACTCTCGATGCCCTGCCGTAGAACGTCGGTCTGCCTCTGATGTGCCTCCGACTGAGCCCTCTGTGCCTCGAGCATCTCACGAAACAGTGTAAACATCTGTGACGCCTCTGCTGGCACAGGAGGTGGAGGTGGAAGCCCCTCAGATACAGCTGGCACAGTCCTCTGAGTAGGTGGT
Source organism: Iris macrosiphon (assembly GCA_036927795.1). Lineage (NCBI taxonomy): Eukaryota > Viridiplantae > Streptophyta > Magnoliopsida > Asparagales > Iridaceae > Iris > Iris macrosiphon. Next base: position 450,670 of record JAYESA010000045.1, on the reverse strand, counting down.
GGACCTCCGAAAGTAGCTGACACTCCAATCACTGGAGAAGTGACTGGTGCAGGCCCTCGGGATGTCGCAGACCTCTCAGAAACTGCTCTCCCCTGCTGTGATCTAGTCTTAGGCGGCATCCTGAGACAAAGCGAAAGAAAGAATCAATATGGCACAAGATGTAAGACATCAAGGAAAGGACAAGTTTAAAGGATCAAGTATCAATATCAAAGGAGAATAGTTGAATCAAAAGAATTTTCCTAGATGTGATTGAGTATCTCAGCCTATATCCTATATCCTATATCCTATTGCAGGCTCGCAGTAGTACAACTAAGTTGTCGCTCTACCACGACATCACATACTTGTGAAACTAGACCTGCATGGGCCACCACCAAAAACATGTCACGACCCGCACCCGGTGTAAGGGTACTAGTCGGAAACAACGCCCAGCCTACGCCGCAGAATCGGTGGTAGAACGCTGTCTAGATAATCTATCTAATATAATGAACCACCAATAATGATAAAATACTCAATCACAGAACTAAGATGGAATTGAGCACGAATCAGATAAAGAAATGAATAGTCACAATACAACTCATGAGTCTAAAATAATACATCAATGAGTCTGAAGAATAACAAAATAAGCTGGAGACAAATCCAGTACAAAAGAATACTACAACACTACAAAGCTACAACTCCAGGGTCAACTGTCTCTGTTGGGATAAGTCCCTCTTGAGCCAGGGTCTCAGAATCTAAACCCACAACATCCTGGGGTCCATAATGGGTAGGGTACTCCTCAGTGTCATCTGGAAAAATATTTCCAGTCAGGAAAGAGCAGAGTATAACCCTAACAGCAGTTCTCAAATAATGATAAAAACTATGTAACAGTAAATAGCTGTGGATAAACAAGATGCATAAATAGATACAAGAAATGTATAGGCAATAAGGAAATACTGGAAAGAAATACAATAATGAACAATATGCTGATGGAACAAGAATACTAATGACTAAGTGTGTGAGTACAGCTTAACATGTGATCGGCTTGGGCAAGATGCAATGCGGCCTGGCTAATCATACGTGCTGTGTATGATCAACACTATTCAGGAAAGAAGACTTTATTCAATAGGGATTTGATCACATATCTATACTAATACTCCCCACCCCCGACTGGTATAATAGATCCAACCACGGTACGTTATGGCACGAGATTCCCCAAGAAGAGAGCGACTCCTCCCGAAAATCGGTGTCTGTACATGTACAAGATAACCAATGAAACAATACTTTGCACCATATACACCATATACCAAGGAATAACATCTCATGACGAGATCCGGATGTACCAATCCGTGTAACCATAGTGTCAAGAGAACATGTAAATCTACACTAGATACAACGAACATAGAGGATATCATAAATGAGAAACTATCAGAGAATGTACTCGCCTGAAGTCCAATGAACAGTCTCACAAATGTCTGACTCGGTGCCTCGAAGACCTAGATATGGAATACAACATTAAAACAAGGTCCCAGAAAGAGAACAAGTCAAACTAGACAACTTCTAGGTCAATAACTCTATTCTAAGGCAAAAGTCAACTATGGTCAACTCTAAAGTCCACTAAAGTCAAACATGGTCAAACCCAAAGTCAACCTCACAAAACATCCATAAAATAATATAAAAATAAAATACAACAATTTAGGAATCAAATTAGATTCCAAAAGAAACTCACACAAAGTATACTAATAATACAATTAATATATACCTTAAAAATATATATATACAACCCAATATTTATACAAATAACATAATATATTATAACAAATATTATTCCTCACAAAAACACATATATATATAAATATAAATATATACAAATACAATATATAATATATACATTAAATCTGTCAAAGCGTCACTGAAAACAGTGAGCTAAGAATACAATTTAATTAAAACAGCCTATAGTGACAGTTTCGACTGTCACCGAAAAACTGTCGCAGAAAAAACTGAATACAAAACCTACTGCCGACTGGATCGCTGACAGTTTAAAACCGTCGCAGAAAGACTGTCGCAGAAAATCTGCTCAGACCCGCCCACTGTTAATTAATGACAGATTTGTCATTAAATGCATTTAAATGCACAGGGTTACAACGGCTGCTGTATCGGCTAATTAATGACAGTTTTACTGTCATTAATTCACTGTCACTAAAACAATCAAATATATATATATATATATATATATATATATATATATATATATATATATATAAATATATATAAATATATATATAACAATATATATATATACAATAAAATCACAATACAATATAATTAAATAACTAATAATTATATACTTATATATATACACATCTACACTTATAATTAAATACCAATTGTTACAAACTCATGTACATATTAATGTACATATTTTATATGGCTAGAAGCACACCTAAAATATATACATTAATATAAAATAAGTACATAATAATTGTAAATAATACAATTACACAATCAAACACATAAATATATTTTATAAAATATTTTATGTATACATTATATTATTTAACAAGTAGTAACATATATATTTGCATGCAAGAAGCTACATATTATATTGTACATCATATTAGCACACACAAAATATAGATCTATGCTACAATAATTACTATAATAAATACACAAAATAAATATATAATATCCATATATATTTACTAATTATAAATGAAGAATTGAACCACAATTAATTAGATCTATACAAAAATACACACAATTGGAGAGTATCTCACCGTATCCCACTAGATCTAGGATACGCATGCGACACGAGTCCAACACACAACCAAATGCACCCCGAAGGACACAAACAAATCACAAATAATATTTATGAACAAATCAAAGTGTCAAAAGTAGATCTATGTGTCCGTGTCAAAATACGACATGTTCAAAGCCCCGTGTCGGAGGAAAACCCCCAAATGATACGTATCACCAAATAGTTGGGATACGAACCACAAGTATCCCAATATGGACACGACACTAGCCCCAAACACAAAGCTCATTGTCCAATTGATCTATAGGATCAATTGACACACACAACAAAATGTAAATTCGGAATTCCAACAAAATTGACACAAAAAGCACCATAACTTTCTCCATGGGTCTCTTATGAACACAAAACAAAGTCCTATGGGTAGTACATACATATAGGTTGATTTTACATGATTAAATCCCAGATTTAGAAGCAATTTAAATGGGAAAAATCTGAATTATACCTATTGGGAGATGGATTCCCAATGAAACCTCCAATTGAGATGAACTTGCTTCCAAATTGTAGATCCTTGCTCCTCTTTGTAGATCCTTGCTTCCTTCTTCTAGATCCTTGCTTTCTTCTTCTCTAATGGTGAATTGGGAAGAATTTGGAATGAATTTGGTAGGGAATTGGATTGGGAATGGAGGGAATTTGGTAGTGGGAAAATTCTAGATCTAGATTTGGAATGAAATGAGAGGAGAGAGAAATTTCTCCCCCTCCTTAATAGGCCGGCCATAGCCCCTCCCCCAAGCAATTGTAAAATGTCCAATGTACCCCTTGGGGCCTCTCATGAAGAAATAATTAAGGAAAGAAGCTTCTAGTCTAATTATTTAATTATTTTAATCCATCTCCTTAACTATGGGCTTTCTAAATGGGCCAAGTCTAACTAATTAATTCATGTTGGTCCATGGGTCCAAACTAAACTAGTTGGGTCCACTAAAATAAGTCCAAAATAATTTAATAATATCTAACAACAAATAAAATAATACAACAATTAATTATTTACCATGCACAATATTTATTTAAATAGGAAATTACTAAAATACCCTTTTCCTAAAAATGTGGTAGTGACACAAAGCCTTAGCGCTAACCCAGAAGTACTCATCGCGCTCTGCGCGTAAAATTTTGTCTCCCGTCCCTGGCGGAAAAGACAGAATGCCTGATAAAGCCTCAGCGCCACATCAGGTATCCCAAGCGCACTCCACGCGTAAAGATGCATCAGCCTTCCGCGGAAGGGCAGATGGCCCTTACAATCAACGCGAAGGAAAGCAAGCGGCGTACCACTCAACTTCTCAGCCTTTACGCCAGCAAGAGAAGGGTCTTCCTGCCCTCCGAATTACACGAAAGGCTGACGACCGACTGACCGTGTCCTCGACTTTACACCGGCCTGGACAGAACTCCAATTTACACCAAGAGAAGCCCTTTGGCGTAAAACATTCCCAGTCTGCAACGAGGCGTACTCCCCGAGGATCATCGGCTACCCAGATGGCTAACCTGTTGTATACGGGTCGCACAAGGAGAATCATGAATCCCAACATCCACGTGCCATATGGCGCGAACAGAAGGAACAAATCTTCTCCTCCTTCCCCTGAAAATTCTCCTGACCTGCGCCAATATCTGATCCAGAAGCGCAAGAAGAGGGGATCCTCCAGCATGACTATTACGCCTCCTAACGAGCGCTGTTGTAATAATCATAGGGTTGTGATTAACTGTTGCTGTTCTAAGGCCAAACGGTCGGTTTTCGACCGGTTGAACTACTCTCCGTCTTTTCAGGAAGAAGAACACACAATGGCATCTGTGAACATGGCTTCCCGCATACCTACGGGAAGATCAGACTCAAGACGACTTCCCTCGAGAGCTCCGAGCAGAAGGAGATTCAATGCGCTCCTCAGGGACACCGAAGCTGGGGTGTTCCAAAACACTCGTTCAAGGTCACAACAACTGACTTCGTATTCTCCTGATTCTGACGCTGGGGGTCGCCAATACTCCAAATCAGAGGCTGAGAGCATAGAGTCGACTTCTACAGTGACCTATACTCACCCTTCAGTGACACCCAGGGAGATGGGAGCCTACGCCATTGAAGATGAGCGCGAGGAAGCTTCCCCGTCAGGGAGCGCCGAGCAACGCATCACTACGCTGGAGACTTCTCTGAAAGAGATGCAGTCCATGGTAGAGAACATGCACCAGATGATGCTAACTCAACATACAGCCACTATGGCTCAAGCATCGGTCCCTCCAACCCAGATACGTATGGGGGTAGACTTACCACAACCCAACACGATCCAAGAACCGGCTCTAGATCAAGAGTCAGCAGTTCCTCCACTTCCTCTCCACCCCGTGGTCTCGCTACCGATTGAAAATCCGATGCAGGCAGTACGGGAGTTGAAAGCCCAATTCGATGCCTTGAAGCACAAAGACCAACTCAAGAAGTTGGGAATCAACCAACCTTACCCAGCTATCTGGGAAGAGGTCCCTTTCCCTCCCAGATACAAGCCACAGACCATGGCTCTGTTCGAAGGAAAGACATCGCCAATTCAGTACATGAACTACTTCAGCATGATGACGGTGTTACTACAAGGGAACGATGCCCTCCTCACTCGGGTGTTCAAAGGCTGTCTCTCAGGAGTAGCGTACCAGTGGTACCATAGCTTGGCGGACAACTGCATCACATCCTTCGAAGACTTCAAAGCCCTATTCTTCACACGATTCTATGAGGGAGGAATGGACATGTCTATGTCCTCTCTCATCGAAGTCAAACAGAGGAAAAAAGAAGACGTTCGCACCTTCGTCGAACGTTTTCGCCAAGCCACCTTGCAGATGCCTCCCGGGGTTCCAGACTCGGCATTAGTCGACATTTGCAGGAAGAACCTTCTCCCCGTGATCTCAGTGTTCACAGGTCCATATCAGTTCCATGATTGGCCCTCATTCATCCTCTCAGCAGTAGCTGCCGAAGATAACAGTCGCAAGGCGCGCGACAACGGCATAATGATCTCCGCCTCCGACCGGGGCAAGAGATCGTCCCCCAACAGCGACCATCCTCGCAGTTCTAAGGGGAAAGAAGCTCTGGCAATCAATACGTCCAGACAGAAGACTGCGGCTACCACACAGGCAAAGCCAGCGGCATCCCGGCCTATTGAGGTATACTCCTTCGACGACGATGATATTACAAGCATCTTCGACTATCTCGTCAAAAGTGGCAAAATTATCCTCCCAGATGAGAAGCGGCCCGATGAAGCCGGCAGGACTAATGACCCTAAGTACTGCGTCTTCCACAGATACATACACCACCCTACAAAGGCGTGTTATGTGCTGAAGAAGAAGATCCAAGCACTGATCGATGCCAAAGCCATCACTCTGCGCAACAGCGAGAAGACGGTCACAGCCAACATGATCTCCTTGCAGTTCGGCGACCTGCCTCCCCAAGGAGTCCCGAACTATGTTATGCCTATTTCCCGGACAACGATGAACATCGTCAATCTCCCTCCGGCTAGGGGTCAAAATTATTACCTGGTGCCCTTAACCACCCGGCAAGGCGAGATTATGTGGGTTCATCCTGACCTGGTGTCGGAAATCGAGAAAGAGACTAATGCTACTAAAGCTAGGTCAAAAAAGAACTCCAAATGCAAACCATGCTACATGGTTGCGACTTCTTCGACATCAGACGAAGACGAGGTGTTGGCTACTGCAACCCGTTCAGGGAAAGCTTACCTCAAGAATTATGGAGCGAGCCAGGAAAATGCACCGACAGACGCTTCAGCCACCAAGCCTTCAGAGCCAGAGGCCGCCATACCAGAGACCGGTCCTTCAAGACCAACTGCGGCGGACAAGGGGAAGCAAAAAGAAGTGCGCTTCGACAAACCTGTGAAAAACATTCCAAACAAAGGTTTAGAGAAGCCGTACAACTTCGACATCCTGGCCCAACTGGCTAATACGCCAGCCAGGTTGTCCATCTTCGAGCTACTCCGGCTCTCTCAGGACACTCGTCAAGCCCTGAGCGAAGCATTAATACAGGCGGACGTATACTTGACCCAGCTCAAGTCTCCTGACGAAGAACCATTGGCATGTCCTCAATGCCACAGTGTGATGGAGGTGGTACCAAACATTACTTTCACTCAAGACGACATGCTGTTAAAACATAACAGGCATGACAAACCCCTCTATCATACTGGATACATCGGTTCCATGGAGGTCGACCGGATTCACATAGATCCGGGATCGTCAATCAGCATCATTCCTCGCAGTCTGCTCAGACCATTGAGGATCCCCACCAGCGAACTGGCCTATACCACTACTACAATCGTAGGTTTCAACGCCGGAAGAAGTAAGCCATTGGGGAAGATTCGCCTAAGGATCCAAATTGGCAACCTCAGATCGGTGGCTACGTGCTACGTCATCGATTCAGAGGTGTCCTATAACATCCTGCTGGGAAGACCGTGGATCCACGACCACAACATCGTTCCTTCGACTCTATATCAATGCTTTAAATATGTAGATGTCAAAGGGACAGTACAAACGGAGTTTGCTGACCTGAACCCGTTTAAAGGAGTAAAATCCTACTACTCCGATGCCGTGTTGTACTCTCAAGACTACACGGAAGAGGTGTCAGCCCAAGCAGAAGAGGAATCCCACCGGGAGCCAGAAAAGCCCTCTGCCAAGCAACCTCTATCAATCAAGGTGAAAGGACAAACTACTCGTCCAAAGGCCACACAGCCGATGTCCATCCACCTGAACAAAACTGGGTCCGGAGGAAGGGGTGATCCTCTGGTGATCACTTTGAACCAGAAGCCTCCACCCTTGGTCATCAACCTTCGGCGCAGCAAACACCCGAGGGATGTAAAAATAGCTAACGTGGTTTCTGATGACAATAAAGGCCCTCTTTTCCGGTATATTAACGCCCGAATTCCAAAGCAGATATGTGCCTCTCTCCGTGACGAGATGGAACCTATAGCGCAAAAATTCTTGGGAGCTATGGACGCCTTTCATCCATATGTGTGGGAGGTAGCATCATCATCCAATGTCGTCACGACGTACGGGCCGCACGAGGATTCTATCTTCACCGTCCCACCTACCAACAGCAGTCAGCATTCAATAGTCTTCGGCCACATGCGCAGTAAACCAACTGTCCATGAGGATGCTTTCGACGACGATACTAGGAAAATACAAGTTCGCCGGTACAGCCCGCAAGCATTGAAGATCATGCAAAATATGGGCTACGATTTGAAGCGAAAGCCAGGTCTCAACTACGGGAAGGGCAGACGAACGCCGTTGCTCGGCAACCCCTGCTATCAACAAACTCGCTTCGGGTTGGGGTATGCAACCTCCCTAACAATTTCCGAAGACATCGTTGCCTCTCCTCAAGATAGCTCGTCGTCCTCCGACTCATCCGACGATCTCGGACAAGCACTCTCAGCGAATATGGTGTCAACAGATTCCTTAGAGGCAAGCGAACAAGAGCATGAACTGTTCGAGAATGACGCTTGGGCTCAACAGATGGATACGCAGTGGGAGTTCCGATTCGAGCAGAGAGAACCTTCCACTAAAGATGAAGTTATCCAGATCGACGTGGGGGATGAGCTTTCGCCAAAGTCGATATTTATCAGTAACTATCTTTCCCCGGCTGAAAGGGAGGAAATTATCCAACTGATAAGAGAATATATCGACGTCTTCGCGTGGAATTACGAGGATATGCCAGGCCTCGATCCAAAGGTGGCTACTCACAAGCTCAACATACGATCCGATTCGAAGCCTGTGAAGCAGCACCAACGTCGGTTCCGCCCAGACATGATGGACGCCATTGAAGCCGAAGTCGAGAAGTTGATAGCCTGCGGCTTCATCCGTGAAGAGCAACATCCTGACTGGGTCGCCAATGTTGTCCCAGTCATGAAGAAGAACGAGAAAGTACGTATTTGCATCGATTATCGAGATCTGAATGCAGCCTGCCCCAAGGACGAGTTCCCTCTTCCCATCACTGACATCATGATCGACAATACCTGCGGTTTTGAACGCATGTCTTTCATGGACGGATTTTCAGGATACAATCAGATCAAAATGCATCCTGAAGACGAGAAGCATACCGCCTTCCGGACACCGCTGGGGGTATATTGCTATACGGTCATGCCCTTCGGATTGAAGAATGCCGGGGCCACATACCAACGGGCTATGAGTAACATATTCCATGAGCATTTACGCAAATAGTAGAATGTTACGTAGACGACATAGCCGTCAAGAGCCGCCTCAAAGATGACCACATCCAAGACTTGAGGATGGTATTCGAGTTAATGCGCCGACATCAACTCAAGATGAATCCTACGAAATCCTTCCTGGGTGTATCCAACGGCAAATTCCTGGGATTTGTCATTACCGCCAGAGGCATCCAAGTGGACCCTGATAAAGTCCAGGCCATTGTGGAAATGCAACCACCCCGCAATCTGAGAGAACTCCGGGGGTTTCAAGGTCGCCTGGCTTATATCCGGAGATTCATATCCAACCTCTCGGGGAGATGTCAGCCCTTTTCCCATCTCATGAAGAAAGGTGTATCCTTCGTATGGGACAAAGCCTGTCAGCAAGCCTTCGGGGATATCAAACGCTACCTCACTAGCCCGCCAGTTCTGGTGCCTCCCGTCATAGGAAAACTATTCTTGCTGTACGTTTGAGCGATGGATCATTCACTGGGAGCTCTGCTCGCACAAAAGAACAATGTGGGTCATGAACAGGCTATCTACTACCTCAGCAGGATGATGGTCGGAGCCGAACACCGGTACAACCCAGTGGAGAAAGAATGCTTGGCCCTGATGTTCGCTATCCAGAAGACGCGACACTATGTCGCGGGCCAGACTATTCATATCATCTCCAGGATCAATTCTCTTCGGGTACTGATGAGCAAGCCGAGTTTTCTTAACTCCCGACTCGCGACTTGGGCGATGCTATTAACACCATATGACATGGTATACGTCCCTCAGAAGTCCATCAAAGGCCAAGCAATGGCCGACTTCCTGGCTGCTCATCCGATCCCGGAGACCTCCAAACTATACGAGGATATCCCCGATGAAGTTACAGAATGCAATTCTGCAATGGAAAGTGACGCATGGCAGCTATTCTTCGATGGTGCCTCCAGAACTGGCCCTAGGGGAAACGTGGTTTCTGGAGTAGGAATCGTCCTGGTCACTCCCGATAAGCTCGTCATCTACCGAGCGTATTCTCTTAGTGAACCCTGCTCCAACAATGTGGCAGAGTACAACGCTCTGCTAATCGGCCTCCAGGTCGCCAAAGAGCTGGGCGTCGAATCTCTGGAAGCTTTCGGTGATTCTCTACTGATCGTCAATCAGGTCAGAGGAATATATGAAGTCCGGAATCCAGACCCCATCCCCTACCACAAAGCGACGATCGAGATAGCCATGACATTCAAAAGATTCTTCCTAGAGCATGTACCTCGATCCCAGAATATCGAAGCCGACGCCCTAGCCAGTCTAGCTGCAGATTTAGCTACTCCTATAAGAAGGCAGAATTCGGTGATCCTTCTTAACAGAGACTTATTTTGTGTGAAAAACAACTTTCACATAGAACGCAGCTACACGGTGGACACAGATCCTCCCAGGAGAGACTGGAGAAGTCCCCTTGTAGATTTCGTAGCATACAGAATCTTGCCAGAAGACCCCAAGGAAGCTGTATCCGTCAAAAGGAGATCACTACGCTTATATTTCGACTCATCGTCGCAATGCCTATATCGTCGCTCCTATGACGGACTACTATTACGATGTCTCTCTGTTGATGAAGCACAGCGGATTATCCGCAAGGCCCACGATGGCATGTGCGGAGCACATCAACCCGGTCCTAAGCTACAAGATCGCATCAGGAGGATGGGTTATTACTGGCCCACCATGATAGCAGACGCAATCAAGTATGTAAGACAATGCAGATCCTGTCAAGTTCATGCAGACTTCATACATCAACCGTCCGAGCATCTACATCCGACGGTTGCATCCTGGCCTTTCGAAGCATGGGGTATGGATATCATCGGTCCTATTCACCCGTCTTCTTCCAGAGGTCACCAGTTCATACTGGCCATCACAGATTACTTCTCCAAATGGACAGAAGCGATCCCTCTCGCCAAGGTGAAGACGTCCAATGTGATCAACTTCATCAAGCATCACGTCATTTATCGTTTTGGGATTCCCCGAAGGATAATCCATGACAATGGGCCTCAGTTCATCAGCCAAGCGTTTCATCGGTTTTGCGATAAAAATCGAATACAAAATGTGGCCTCTACGGCATATTATCCGGCTGCTAATGGTTTGGCGGAAGCTTTCAACAAAACCATTATCAAACTCTTGAAGAAGTTCATCTCTTCAAACAAGAGAGATTGGAACGAGAAGCTGGGAGAATATCTCTGGGCATACCGCACAATGGTCCGAGCACCGACAGGCTGTACCCCATTCTCGTTAGTCTACGGGAGCGAAGCAGTTCTTCCCATCGAGATCCAGATTCCGTCACTCAGGATAGCCGTGGCTAATGAGCCGACTCAAGAAAAGAATGACCTGTTAAGGCTTCAAGAGCTAGAAGGATTAGACGAGAAACGCCTCCAAGCTCAACAGCGCATCGCGCTCTACCAAGCACGTATCTCCCGAGCTTTTAATCAAAAAGTAAAGGAAAGGGTGTTCAAAGTCGGCGAGCTAGTCTTAGCCGTAAGAAGGCCGATGATTCTTACTCACAGAAGTAAAGGCAAATTCCAGCCCAAATGGGAAGGCCCTTACGTGATCGAGACGACGTTCTCGAACGGCGCTTACAGGTTGGCCCAGCCTAATGGAGACCTGCTAATGGCTCCTACCAACGGCAAATTCCTGAAAATGTACTATGCTTAAACTCCTCTGCTCAAGTAGGATAAAGGCAAAGATCTTATTCTGACAAAACTACTTCCAAAACAAGGCTAGTTGGACCATATCCTATCAGGTTCATATGACCTCTGAATATGTGTCTTAAAACTAATTTGTATACCTATCATGTTCATATTACCTCTGATAGTGTCTAAATACAGATTTAGTTGGATCATATTCTGTTAGGTTCATCTTACCCCTGAACAGATTTACATTCAGCAAAACCTTACCGAAAGTATGTCATGTTAATGATACCTCTGATATCACTTTTCACCCTAACCCGTCATTTATATTCCAAAGTGATGGGTCCACAAAGTCGGATAAGAGTCTCTTTATTCATGCCCAAGGAAGAGCAAAAGGTGCATTAGAAAAGCAAAAGTACATCATGAAGGAGGAGCGGTTAGATCGCGAATCTGCTGCACCAGTGCGGCTATCCTCTCATTTCTGGCGGCCAAGGCATCAGCGCGAGCCTGCTCCCGCCGCGCCTCGTCATTGCTCGTATGGGACAGTTCGGCCCTCGCCCGACGAACACCCGCACAGGCAGCTTCTGCACGGTCCAGATCCCGTCGTGCTGTGCTCAGTCGACCAGTCTCTACATCTAGACCTGCCGCCGACTGGGAAGCCCACTCATCTGCCTGAGCGAGTTTTTCTCTCAATTTGCGAGACCTCGCTATATTTCCTTCGTGCTCGGATTGGCACTTCATTTGGAGAGCAAGGGCCTCCTCCACGACGGCTCTTCTTTCATCCAGCTCCTGCTGGCGTGATCGGAGGATTTCATTTAGCCTTTCCATCTGTTTGGTAAGCCGCACGGTCATGAAGTCGTATCTAGTCTGGGCCTCAACATCAATGTCGCCCCGAGTTAGCTCAAGATATTCGTTAATGGGTTGCTCTAACCCATTAACCATCGCCTCCAGGGTATCAGCTAGCCCAGCTTCGTCGAAATCCCGGACCGCCTCTATCGAAAACCGAGAGGACCTCTTCAGACGCCCGAAATCTAGATTTCCTTTCAACACCATTGGTATCAGCGTTTGCAAGGTGGCATAGAAAGTACTGGTATGCTGCCGGATCAGCGCAGCTAGATCCGATTGGGCGCCAGGAGTAGCCGCAACATTGGCAAGTCCCCCTCCGAGAACCACCGCGGACGATGTTGTCACGGCGGTCGCCTCAACAGGAGGCGCGACAAAAGAAGAAGCGCCAACACCCGACGAAGTAATCGACATACTCAAAAGAGGCCTTGTCACGATGACGGGTTCGTCCTCCTCTTGGGACGCCGCAGTCTCTTCAACAGGCGAGCCAGCACCGAAGGACGTCTCCTCTTCAAAGTCAGGCACCTCCGTGTCGCCGCCAGAACTTGAAACAGTGCCAAAGGACGCATGTACATCGCCCTCCTCGAAGAGGTCTTCCTCTGGAAAAAAAAAGAGACAAAGGGAAGTTAGTATCAAACACAATATTTATTTTCCTAAGAGGAGGCGTGAAGACGACGTTTACCCCTGGACGACGGCATATATATCGCATCAGCAGCCTGTACAGCTAAATTATTTCTTAAGGATGCTAAACAAGCTATCATACCTGGAGAAGGGGGCCTAACAACTAACGCTGGGATACGCTCGTCCAAGTTCTCGTCAAATTCCGACCGAGGCTCATCGGCCGAAATCTCGATAGACGCGCTGATAGGCATGACAGGAATCTCGATAGACGCGCTGATAGGCACACAGGATAAGGGTGTGCGGGACCTTACTATACTCGTCCCCGGAGGCGACCGTGCTCCACTACCTGAAGCAGTAGCAGCAGTAGCAGCCTCCAGCTGAGACTCTCCAGCACCGCCTGCCAGAACTGTAGAAGGTCCCTCTCTAAAAGGCGAGGAACCTCCAATCAAAGAATCATCCCCAACATGGGGAGATGCGGGCTCACTCTCAGGGGCCTCGATGCCAGGAATCCGGAGAGGACGAGCGACCACCTTCTTCCTCTTACGAGGAGAAGCCTCCTTGGGAGCAGGAGCCCTTCGCTTCCCAGAGACCACCAAAGCCCCGGCGGCCGGGGGTACTTCACATCTTGGCACAGGCACCAGAGGCTCATCTGGAGTGACAGACTCCTCACCCTCATCAGAAGAAACCGAGGGGATGTCAACTCTCGCCCCTGGCTTGGGAGAGGGCACCCTAAAACTTCCATGCATGTCAAAATCACGGTGGAAGGTGTTGATGGCCACATAGAACTGGGCATACGAGTGGAGGATGCGCAGCTCCGTGGAAGGCGTAACGAACGACACGATAAAGATGGCTCTGGTACAACCCATGATGAAAGATCGCCATCCTCTGGCTCCATCAATGAGCCCGCCCCTGGACCTGAAGCTGGTAACGGCGTTGCCCACGTGCAACTGGTCGTACCCAAATTGCCTGGCGAACCGACTGGGCAAGTAGGGCTCGAAGAAGCAATGATCTTCACTTCTGTACATCAGGTGGGACGGTCTAATACAGACCAACCAGTTGAAAGCTTCAGGAGAGAGATCGGTCTTCTCTCTACTTGAATCCTCGAGCCTCAACCCCGATTGATTGCGGTGTACAGGAGGAACAATGCAAAAGAGATTCCAGCAGTGGCCGAGGCCCAGCACCCGCCGACAGTCCAAAACTGTGTTCACATTCCAGGGAGAGTCCTTGTAGTTCAGCAAGAAACTACCCCCCGAACTACCGCCAGAGCCGGGAGACATCACCCGGGGGTTGTGAAGAATTAACCATCCCATCAAATACAGGTATGGTAATTCTACCCGGGGAAAGCTATCACGCCGAGTTTCATCGGCAAGCAGCCCATCAGTCATGGCTCTCAGGCCAGCTTGTATGCGGCACACCATGGCAGGGAGCAAGCCCAGTCTTCCCCCAAACACCAGATGCACTACAGGCCACAGGATGTTCCGGTGGATACGGTCCGCAGATGCGATGCCGGGCACCACTACCCGACGCAACCATATGGAGAGGAAGCCAGCCAGCTGAGCCTCCCTAGACAGAGGCCTGCGGCAGCGCCTCAAGTAACTGAAGGCCTTAGTGCCTACAGGATACTTGCCCACCCCGTCCTCGAGAATCTGATCCGGAGCCTTTGCATCTTTCATAAGATCATCGACGAGCTGAGTACTGAGCACGCCCAGACATTTCACAGGCTCGCCCTTGCCCTCCGAGACTTTCTCCGGTTGGGCAGCCCTGGCCCGATGGAAGAAGAGATAGGACGTCCACTTACTGGTATGAGCCAAATCAGAAGGCTCATTATAAAAGGCGGTGCACGTGAAGTACTGGCACATCAGCTCCTGGTACACTTCCACCACCCGAGGGTCCGCATCCCCCAACCCCCGGTTGGTGGGAACATACTCTTTATATGGAGTGTCCCCCATCGGCAATCTCGAGATCACCGCCATCTCATGGAGGGCCAATCCCAACTCCTCCAGTGGAGTGGCGAAAGTCCCGGTGAGCGGAATATATCGCTCCATCAGCGCCAGAAACAGATTAGGGTTCGGGGGCAACCCGACACTGGTCGTGCTCACCGCAGCATATAGTCCAATCCTCTCCATCTCAAACTGGAAATGCTTCAGGGCCCATTCAACTAAGCGAGCCCATCGAAGATTGGCCGGAGTAATCCACCCATTGCATCGAGGATTCGCCTTGGGGTATATCCCCCCTCGACCCATGAAAGAGTTGCAGAAAGTCTGCAATTGGACCGACTGGATCACTGAACTGTCTTCACTCGGGACACTGCCCGGGTACAGTCCTCTGAACAACGTCACAGGGCCAGAAGGACGACTGACAAACGACCCCTGGTCAGCTCCCTTCAGATGAAAGATCTTCCCCGGCTTACCGTGAAGATCGGGAGTCAGCGTCCATGACATCTTCCTGGGATGTGTAGCGTGGAAGAAAACCGAGATGGGATAGTCTCTCGTATTGTCGGCAGATAAAAGACCAAGCTCTCGGCAAGGAAGACCCAGAGTTCTCTCTTGGGCTTCGTCTGGGACCTTTTGTCAATCATGTCCCCGAAGAGAAAAGCCGGCTTTATATACTGCTCCCCGTCTACGTACGTCAGGAGCTCTCCGTTAATCAGATTCAGCAGCGTGCGCTCGCCCTGGGCTGATATCAAGAACCCCCTTCCTTCGGGGTACTGGGGCCCGGAGATAGGAAATGTCACGTGCGACAGATCCTCCAGATAGTTCGAGTGCAGCATCCCGGTGGCGGAACCCATCACCTCGGCCAAAGGAGACGCGTGCAAGTTAACTGCGGATGCAAGAAAGAAAAAAAAATACGTCAGTTCCTGTACGAGACAATGCAAAATCTTGCAATATACGCCACAAGTCGACAATCTGTGCTTTACGCCAAGACGGTGGAGACTTGATCTTCTACGCTAAAATCTTGTTCCAAAAAGCGTAAGGTCGAAGACCGGCAGTATACACAAATTTGACAGTCCGTGCTTTACGCCAAGGCTGCCAAAATTTGAATTATTACGCCAAAATTCCGACAGTCAAAGCTTCTACGCTCAACTGCGGAAATATGGAGTTTTTACGTTGGCACATTAGAAATATGGGCGTAAAAGATGAAACGTCTCCGTGCATCATCTTCCGCAAAGAGGCTATCAGCACAGGAGATGACCTAGCACGGTCACGTTCAACTTGTGCGAAGGATTTTTCGGTCCCCATTCGTCCCAAAAGCTCTACCTTGCAGGCCAGGTGCACTGCTCGTCGGCGGACTACTTCGCTCAGACGGAAGTTCGCCTCGCCCGACCGAAGCCGCCCTCTCTTCGGCAGAAGAACGAGAGAAGGAGGCGACCTTCTTTCCCTTGGCGGAGGAGGTTTGTTTCGAGGCCATTACTGGGAACTTTGAAGACTCGAAAAAGAAACAACAGAGGAAACTCGAAGACTCAGAAGCTTTTCTTCACAGGGAGGCAGATAAAAAAATTTCTCTGGAAAAAACTTGGGATATATATAGAGTGCGGATGGACACCTCGAATCCTCGGACGAACTCCTCGAATCCCCGATGGACTCCTCGAATCCTCGGATGGACTCCTCGAGACCCTAAACGAATCCGATATTTAATATTTGGTCATGATTGGGTGCCACGTCAGCCTATTCTCAGAGAATGCGGACAGTCAGCGAACTCGAAAAGATTTCGTGCAAAATAGTTTCGTGGTTTTACGCTAAGGAGCTTTCTACGCTCGACAGCTACAGATCTACAGTTTCATTCTCACAGGCTACAAGTCTATGGTTTCACGCCCGGATGCCTTTAGTGCTCGGTAGCTTTCATGCTCGAGAGGCTACAAACCTACGACTTCACGCTCAGCAGATACAAACCTATGGTCTCACGCTCGGTGGTGTTTAGTTTACGCTCGGAGGCAACAGATCCACGACCTTACGCTCGAAAGATTTCTCTTTCACAGGCTACAAATCTACAGTTCTATGCTAAGGAGCTTTCTACGCTCGACAGCTACGAATCTACGGCTTTACGTTCAAAAAAGCTACAAGTCTATGGTTTCTCGCCCGGATGCCTTTGTGCTCGATAGCTTACATGCTCGAGAGGCTACGAACCTACGACTTCACGCTCAAGAACCACAAGCATATGATTCCACGCTCGGTGGCGCTTAGTTTACGCTCAGAGGCTACGAACTTATGATTTTATGCTCTTTGACTTTCCGCACATCTGAAGGATACGCCGGCCAGTACAACACATCTGGGACAGTTATCAAAGTTGGCCAGCTGCGAGGGTTCACACAGAAGATACTCCGCCTTGGCCCCAAAAATATCCCAGGTACCCGAAGTATACAGAGTTAAACATTGAAAATTACTCTTCTTCGTGAGTCCGGTTCGAAGTTCATCCAGAATCCAGTCTGAATATTCCGTCTGCAAAACTGAAGATGGCAACTCAGTTCTTGACAGCCGTTTCTCGCCCTGTTCCAAGGGAGTTTCGAGAAATCATTCTTGAAGACGGCGAAGTCTGAACAAAAAATTCTGTTCATCAGAAGTTCAGGACTCTACGCGGTTCCTCAGTCCTAGTAGCAGGACAGTTCTAATGTTCAAGATGCTAAGCAGCGCTCCGTTCACTATTCGCTATGCGTAAAGAACAGGACAGGACCTAACACTCTTTCTATACAGAGTCGCGTAAATTATCAGACGTGTCGAAGCTGCACATATTCAGACTTTACAGCAAAGTATGGCAAGATGATCATATGCGCAGAAGAAAGACGACTTTATTAAAGATTAAAATCATGATTACATATGAGGGAAATCCTGTCTACAAGGGTTTTTCTCTATTTTTCATGATTACATGTGAGGGAAATCCCGTCCACAAAGGACTCCCTCATCGTCGTCTGAAGATCGTCCAGAAGCTGTTCTGACAGGTTCTCGCTGGGCATCAATTCTTCACCCATCTTCTCCGGCAGACAGTCAGTTCCCGCAAACTGGCTGACATGGCAATGATAAACGGCAGAGTTGGGGCTTGCATAAATTATGCAGACCCTACGCCCCGTGACCGATTGAGTTGAGGTATTTCACCCAACTCAATCCTGGACAGCAGCTAGCTTGCCTGCCCTCGTCCACCGGTAATAGGAGAAGACACCGCTTGCAAGCTGTGTGGTCAAATACGACCCTTCTCCTCTCGCCGGAAGAACCGCCATACAAAGTTGCTGATTATCCCGAGCAAAGGAGGCTATGATATCCTTCCATGATCCATCGTTGCAGTAGACAGTTGCTCGAAGACGCCATCTTTTTCGGCTTCCTACATGCTGGAAGAACATGTTCTTCTTCTTCCTCAGCTCGGCCCGACGAACTTCAGCCATCGTCTCGGAGTGGTGAAAGAAATGTGGGGAAAACAGGTGAACTCCTCAGCCTTTTTATAGACGAAAGAGGACACACCTACCCCCAATAACTCCGCCATAAAGACAGCCCTGAAAGAACGCGCCAAACTTGACCGTTTCCGGCTCCAGTCAGAAGCGCTTTTCAAGTTACGAAGGACGTTTCATGCTTCGTTCAAAGCGTTTCAAATTTCGAGGAATTTAAAAGCTTTAAAGGGGGTCCTGTAGAAGCATAAAAAATATGCCGGATGGCTATACGCGACATATCGATGCACAGCAGCGTAAGATGACCTCAGAAGCCATCAACATGCAGCAGAGCTCTTCCCGCTGAAGCACAGCGTAAAACATAAGCTCGAGGACTATCCGCGCAGCACAATACGTCCAAGACTACTTCAGCGTAAGAAGGATGATCTCGCCTCTATGGCATAAAACTCCTCCGCTCTCCGTGCAGCATTAAAGCGTACGAGGAACGCTTCGTATTCTTCGAAATGAACCTGTCAGATCATACAGTGAACCTGACGGTCCGACTCCTGACAAAAGGAACTGCACGGCTATCCAGACGACGACAGGCCCTCGAGACACGCCTCTGCATTTAAGGTGCCGAATACTGACAGACGCCCAAAACGCGTCTCTGCGTTCGATGAAGGGTGGCAGGCCTCCAAAAACACGCCTCTGCATTTAATGCACAAGATAATGGCGGATCTCAGCATTTAATGCGAGATTTGATCAAATGCCACCGACCCGTCGTTTAGTGACATCCCCGTTGCGTAAACTGCTTTTACGCATGCAAAGGGATACGCTGCCTAGTTTTACATAGGCAGATGTGAGCCGCCTACGCTCCGCAGAAGACAAGCAGACTGCCACGTCATCAGCCTCCCCTCGTACAAGGTTCGAGGCGCGTATCGGCATTTAATGCGAAGAATAATGGCAAATCTTTGGGACAGCAGGTCTTCGATGGCACGCCTCCGCATTTAATGCACAGGATGATGGCAGATCTCGGCATTTAATGCAAAGGATTTGATTATATCTCCACTCGGCTTCTACGCCTCCTCGGCTTCTATGCCCTCTTCGGCTTCTACGCCCACTCGGCTTCTATGCCTACTTGGCTTCTACGCCATGGTAACAGTTGTTGGCTTCTATGCCAAACCTTTCTACACGAGGGATACCTACCTACGTGGCTTCTACGCCGTGATCTTCGCAGCCGCTAATACGCATCGTCCCTTAAGTTGGACACGCGTCACGCGCTCACTCAAAAGGTCATCTATACGCAGGAACGGTTACTTTAACCATCGTGTAAAAGGGTGCTGCACTTTCCGTTACTCGGTTTCTATACCAACGGATTGGTCACTGTCACCAAAACTCTATAAATAGAGACCTCTATTGACAGAGGTCCAAGGTCGAGAAAAATTATCGTCCAAGGTCTGAGATCAGTAAAAGATTTATCAACCCAAGGTCGAAAAGGAGGTCAGGAGAGAGAGAGAAGAATCCAGAGCGCAGGAAAAGAGTAGCGATCGGCGTTTTTGGCGTCGGACATCCACTCTCTTCAGCAACCTTCGAATCTGCTCACCGTCTTCTACGGCACTTCTTCACTATCGTGTGGTCCAAGGGCTAAAGTGGTCGACCGCAGACCAGACACCTATAGCAATCATTTACCCAGATTTAAATAAATTATACACCCACATCCTAGTATAGGATCAATATTGTACAATCCTGTTTGTGAAACAAGAGGAGCGGGTTTCGTATAAACCTCGTCTTACAAATCTCTTTTCGTTTTAAATCCAACACAAACAGCTAGGGAAATTTTGAGGATCCATCATTCATTGCGTATCCGAGACTCTTGGACATGGATGGTGGCTTTTTACAAGAATTTGTAGCGAAAGAGAAAATGCCGTACATAGGCAGTTGTTGGGGATGAAAAACCAAGAGCCGATTTGTTCATCTGGGTTGTGGACTTATTACCTATGGCGTACCTTAAGTACAGGTAATAAGCTGAAATGACTAGCACTACCAGGGGTTCTGTGAACGTGATAGTAGAAAGTCGAAGAGAAGAACTTTACTCAGAGGTAATATGGACATGAAAAAGTTCTGAAAATATCTTACTCAGAGGTAATGTGGACGTGGTAAGATATTACTTTGTGGGGGTAAATAAAAACATGACAAAGGTAATTTGACCATTTTTGTGGTGATAGATTTACCCTGCCAGAGAAAGTGGATAGACGTAGTTCAGAGGTAATATGGACGTGAACTGATCGATAGCAACAACCTGGGAGGTTTGCTCAGAGGTCACTTGGACATGGAAAACTCAGCTGGGGAAAAAGAAAATGTTTGGACAATAATTCAGAGGTAATATGAACATGAACCGATATCCGAAAAATTTACTGGAGAGTGATTTACTGAGTGAAGATAGTCCCAAAGGTTGTTCCTCTGGGGAGATTTTAGGGACTCATTATCCGGTACCTCTTGAGGGGCAAATTGACACGTTGGAGTGATATCAATTTGCCGTGACCGTCATCTTGTTTATAAATGCAAAGTGATGACTTTGGTGTCGATCAACTCCTGGATTCTCCTTTTTAGTACATAGCACGCCTTTGTAGGGTGATGAATGTACCGATAAAAGAGACAATATTCTGGTTTATCGACCTTGCCATCCCTTTCAGGGTATCTGATGTTGGGTAGCCGAAGTTTGTTTTCCTTCATCAATATATTGAAGATTTCAATAGTGTCATCCTCATTGAAGAAGAAAGTCCCCTTTGGCTTTCGGGCTCCCGATACCTGAGTCGTACGGTCTTCAGGGAAGATGGTCATAGTTGCATCATCTTCGGACACAGAGGGATTTCTACCCCCAGCTTTGGATGCTGCTCTGTTTTGTTGAGGGAGACCACCCCCAGACATGTCGTTGTCTGGTTCACAGAAGTTGATTTAGAAGGACCTGCCTCTGGTATTACCGGATCAGACTCTGGAGGTTTGGAGTTTGCAAGAGATGCGGTATACCCTAACCCAAAATGAGTTCATTGACAGTAAGGATCACTATGCAACGGTATTCGTCTGCCTTTTCCATAATTGAGGCCTTGTTTCAACTTCAAATTATAACCCATGTTTTGCATAATCTTCAAAGCCTGTGGGCTATATCTTTGGATTTGCATATTCCCACCATCAGACTCGTGAGATCTTTCTTGTACAATCGGTCTATTTCGCATTCGACCGAAGATTATCTGATGCTGATCGTCATGAGTAGGTGAAACAATAAAGATAGATTCTTCATGTGGCCTATATGTCATGACGACATTAGATGTTAATGCTACTTCCCACATGACCTCCCCACGCTTGGTAGTTAGGGTCACTAAATCTTGATTTTGACCCCTGCCTTTGCCTTTCTGGATCAAGAAATCATGCAAATCAGGGAGATTAACAGAAGAAGAAGAAGAAGAAGAAGAAGAAGGCTTATTCTGCCTTTTTACATCAGTAGGGGTGTGGAGATTGGGAACCATAACTCTCTCCCTACCATAAGAATACAGCAGTTCAGCCATGTGAGTAGCATACGATCCATCATCCGTCTGAGGAGCGTATTTTCTCGTGAAGCGGGTCTTCTTTACGCGGACAAACTTATCCTGGCATAATTTGGAGTTTTGCACAGGTTCGCGTAAAACAGGGGAAGTCCTCAAACGGCCTCCAGCGTCACGTGTAATCTGAAGAGTGGGCAACTTCTTCTCTTGGTGGCGTACAAGCCTAGAGGTCGGGAGATTCGCCACTCGTTTTCCCTTGATGTGATCCAAGGGTCCATCTGCCTCCTTATAGACGGGAGATGTATTTTTACGCGCAGGGCGCGTTTGAAATTCCCGAATTGGCGTTGAAGCCTTGTCGAAAATTTTGTCTGCCACGTCACAGACGGGAGACGAAGTTTTACGCGCAGAGCGCGTTCTAGACTTCTAGATTGGCACTGGGGCATTGCCAGAAGTTTTGTCTGCCACGTCATAGACGGAAGACAAATTTTTACGTGCAGGGTGCATTTTAGACTTCTGGATTGGCACTGGGGCATTGCCAGAAGTTTTGTCTGCCACGTCACAGACGGGAGACATAGTTTTACGTACAGAGCACGTAGGCTGTATTGTCACAACCTTGTTGATCGGAGAGAGAGAGCCTGCAGGATGGGTAGAGGATGTCTGGGGCATCCAAACTTTACGCAGCTTCATGTTGTCTTCATAAGCAGATTGGTCGAATTGGATGACCAAAGTCTTCTTCATTGATCCGACGGATATAGCATCATGTTCAGCAATGGCTTTCTCGTCAGATGAGAAAGTAGTCTCCAGCAGAGTCACCATCTTGTGTTTGATGATAAACAAAAGAAATGAAACTAGGTTTATACGAAACCCTTTCTTTGTTTACAAACAAGAAAAAAAAGAGTACAATTAATCCTATACGAGGATGTTAAGTACAATAAAAATGATTCTGGGGAAAAATTGCTATAGGAGTCTGATCTGCGGTCGATCACTTTGTCCCTTGGACCACACGATGACGAAGAAGTGCTGTAGAAGAAGAAGAAGAAGAAGAAGAAGCTTCAAATATTGCAGGAGGGATTGGATTCTCGTTGCCAAAGTCGTCAATCACTACTCTCTGTCTGTGCTCTCTGCTCTTCCTTTTTTCTTTTCTGACCCTTTTTACTCTGTGACTAGGGGTCTCTATTTATAGAGATCAGTCACAGTAACTGTCCAGTCGGTGTAGAAGCCAGACTGTGAAGAGAGTAGCGCTCTTTATGCGGCGGTTATAATAACTGCTACCCACGTCTGAATGATCTCCTAAATCCGCGTGTGACGCGTGTCCCATTATGTGGTAACGCGTATAACTGCTTCTTGAAGATCACGGCATGCAAGCCACGTAGGTAACTGCCCCTCGCATAGAGATGGTTGGCGTAAAAGCCAAATAGCTATCTTATTGGCGTAAAATCCAAATAGATGTCTTCTTGGCGTAAAAGCCAAATAGTTGTCTTGTTGGCGTAAAAGCCAAATAGTTGTCTTGTTGGCGTAAAAGCCAAATAGCTATCTTGTTGGCGTAAAAGCCAAATAGCTGTCTTGTTGGCGTAAAAGCCAAATAGCTGTCTTATAGGTAACCAGCGTAAAAATAGCCAATTATCCTTCCTGACTGAGGTCTTGAGCATATTCTGGGCCAAATAGACTTATCACGTACCTTTGTAAATATAGCTTGAGTTAGCGTATTTCGAGGAGATAGCATACGGCGTACTCCTATAGCTGAAAATAACATAGTTGGCGTATTTCGAGGAGATAGCATATGGCGTGCTCCTATAGTTAAAAATAGCCTGGTTGGCATAAAATGCCAGGATGGTGATGTGAGCGTATTAGCCCTAGTTTTAGCTCTCCCAGTCATTAAAAATAGAACAAAATCTCGTACATTAAATGCAGAGATCTGCCCCCATCTCGCGCATTAACTGCAGAGATATGCCTCGAGTTCTGTACGAGAGACAGCTTTTGACGTGGCGTCTGATTTCGTCTCATCTTGAGCGTAAAAACTCATCTCTGCCTGTGTAGAATAGGTAGCGTATTCCTTGAATGCGTAAAAATGACTTGCATCAAGGATATGTCACTAAACGACAATCTGGGCCTCTGTACAGAATCATCATTACAGCCGTCCTCTCGATCTTCGTGCAGTACTCTTTGTCAGGAGTCAGGTTCACTGTTTTGTCTGACAGGTTCATTCGAGGAATACGAAGAGTTCCTCGTACAACTTCACACTGCATTAAAAGCAGACATATTTTACGCCGGAGGGAGGTGTAGCAACCTTTTTACGCCAAAACGGCCTTTGAGTGCTGCTTTACGCGGACTGTTCTGAAGCCATATTTTATGCCACACAGCGCTGAAGCTCTGTTTTACGTGTATAGCTCTGAAGTCATATTTTTACGCCACATAGTGCTAGAGCTCTGTTTTACGCGGGCCTCATGCATGTTGAGGGTTTTACGCGTATAATTCCCCAGCGTATTTTCATGCTTCTACACTAGTTCTACGTATTTTGGGACTGGGGCGTGACATATTTTTAGTGGTGGCCCATGTAGGTCAAGAATATATTATATCGGTTATATTACTGTACCGAGCAAGCCTGCATATAGGAATAGAGTATAGATCTCATTCACGCTTGACTAAAAATCATCTTCCCTTTCAACTATTCTATTTAAATGCTTGCATCCTGTTTGATTCCTGTACATCTTCTAATCGTTTCGTCCACCTCTTACAAAGAGATGGATTCGCGTAGTGGATGTACTGCCGCTGATGGCAACACACCTTCAGGAGTCAATGGCCAAACTCGAGGGGATACCTTGACGACTCCTAGACTTCCGGGGACGGATGGACAGACTCACAATCCAGTTCTATCTAATCCTTCCACATCACCTAATGGGACCCTTCCAGCATCATCGACACCGCAGGATGGCCAGACACAATTTTTCTAATTCATCCAAATGATGATGCAGGAACAGAGACACCAGGTGGCCGTACTAGCTGTAGAGCAGAGGCAGCAAGCGGCAAAGCAGAGGCAAGAATTTCTGGCAGCACTTGAGAGGATGGCTGCACAGGCTTCTGTACCAGCTCAGGCACTAGTTCCAGTACTGCGAGCTAGAGTGGGTTCAGTCAAGGACTTTATACAGATGGGTCCCAAGCCGTATAAAGGCACTGAGAGGAGACCACAAATTGGATTACCCACATCCAGAAGTTATTAGAAGCATCACAGCTACCTACAGATCTATAGATGGCAGGCGTAAGGACTTTGTTAGATGGTAACGCTCATCACTGGTGGGAATCAATGGAGCCACAGTTGGGTACGTATCAGACTTGGGAGCAATTCTTGGAGTGCTTTAAGAAGAAGTACTTCCCGGACACTGTAAGGGATGTATTATACGATCAGTTTCTTCATCTGGAGCAGGGGAACAGAACAGTTGATGAGTATGATGCAGAGTTTAGTCGCCTTAGTAAATATGGCACTGCCCTGATACCAAATAACTTGGCCAAGGCTAAGAGGTTTCACCGCGGACTGACTCAGGAGCTCCAACACTATACTAGCTCACAGTCCCGGATCTCTTATGCCTAACTATTGACAGAAGCTAGACTACAAGAGGCCATCAGGAGGGGAAAAGGAGGTCAACTGAAGACACAACAAGGACCAGCAAGGACACAGCAAGGACCAGCAAGGAGGGCCTATCAGACGTCCGTTGGCGCAACAACAACAGCATCAGCACATAACTGGGCCGTACCAGAATTCGGAGAAGCCCCACTACAGTTATTGTGGGAAATACGGATACATTTTAAGAGACTGTCGGACTCGTTTGGGATAATGTATGAGGTGTCGTTACGGGCAGCATATGGTGAGAGACTGTCTAATACAGCAGACATTGGCGCTTCCACTGCCAATACAGAGGCTAGCACTTCCAGTACCGAAGCCAGTTCAGCAGATGACTAGACCAGGAGCACCTCGACCCCCAACAGTAGAAGGATTTTAGCAAGGACCACCGCTACCTACTCAGGAGGATCAGTACACGAGGGCCAGTCATGGACTTCCATAGAGGAATGGACAAGCTTTTGCACTAGAAGTGGATGACATAAAACAGGAGATTGATGTTATAGCAGGTATTACTCTTGCTTTTAATTTTTCTGCTATGACATTATTTGATACGAGAGCCACCCACTCGTTCATATCTTCTAGTTTTATTGCCAAACACAATATTGCCACTACACCTTTACTTAGTTGTGTTAGAATTCTTATCGGAGGAGTTGTTGTACCTGTTAGTCGGATTTGTAGATCGTGTCCTGTAGTAATTCGTGGCAGAGAGATAAATGCCCAACTCATAGTCTTTCCTATGCCAACTTTTGATATTATGCTTGGAATGGACTGGCTAAGCAAGTACCACGCTTTCTTCGACTGTTTTGGAGAAAGCATTCTTTTTAATGTACCAGACCAGCCAAAACTTGAGTTTGCATGAGGATCCACCGAAGCCCTTGGTGGTGTTCAGCTTGCAATGGACGACGTTATTTATTACCCCATTATTTCAGAGTTTCAAGACGTCTTTCCAGAGGAATTTCCAGGACTACCTCCGGACAGAGATGTGGAATTATTAATTGAATTGACACCGGGAGCAGCACCAATAGCGTCGCATGTTTATATATTGGCAAAGAAGGAAATGGATGAGCTGAAGGCACAGTTGAAAGAATTAGAGGAGAAAGATTTTATTCGACCAAGTGCATCACCCTGGGGAGCACCAGTGTTGTTTGTACCAAAGGAAGATGGGTCAGTGCGTATGTGCATTGACTATAGAGCCTTAAATACAGTGAGCGTAAAGAATAAATACCCATTGCCACTCTTTGATAACTTATTTGATCAGCTTAGTGGAGCCAAGGTGTTCTCGAAGATAGACTTGAGGTCGGGATATCACCAGGTGAAGGTACGGAAGCAGGACATCCCGAAGACCGCATTCGGGATAAGATATGGACCCTACGAGTTTTTGGTCATGCCATTTGGGTTGCCCAATGCTCCAGCTATCTTTATGGACTTAATGAATCGAGTATTCCATCATTATTTGGACCAGTTCGTGGTCGTCTTCATAGATGACATACTTGTCTATTCGAAGAGCCACGAGGAGCACGAGAAGCACCTGCGGATTATCCTAGAGACATTGAGGAGAGAGCAGTTATATGTAAAGCTCAGTAAATATGAGTTTTTCTTGGACAGAGTCTCGTTTCTTGGGCATTTCGTTACGGGAGATGGTATTTCTGTTGATCTAGAGAAAATCTCGGCAGTCGAGACATGGCGCGTTCCTAAATCAGCATCGAAGGTAAGAAGTTTCCTTGGACTTGCGGGATATTATATACGGTTCGTGAAGAACTTCTCAAGGATAACAGCACCTATGACTCGGTTGACTTACAAGGATCAAGAGTTCGTATGGACCGACGAGTGTCAAGCCACTTTTGAGGAGTTGAAGAAGCGACTGACCACAGCACCAGTATTGACTATTCCATCAGGATCAGGAGGTTATGTAATTTACAGTGATGCATCAGGGAAAGGCTTGGGATGCGTGTTGATGCAGCATGGCAAGGTGATTACATATGCATCTAGGCAGTTATGAGTACATGAGAAGAATTATCCAACTCATGACTTGGAACTTCCAGCCGTTGTTTTTGCTCTGAAGCTACGGAGACATTACTTATATGGGGAACGAGTGGAGATCTATACAGACCACAAAAGCCTCAAGTATGTCTTCACACAGAAGGAGATAAATATGAGACAACATCGATGGCTTCAGTTAATGAAGGATTTTAAGATAGAGCTACATTATCACCCAAACAAGGCTAACGTAGTAGCAGACGCGTTAAGCCGGAAACCAGCAGCTTACTTCTTGACGACATAGAGGAATTATTGGAGGACTTGCAAGAGCTTGGCATAGAAGTGATATTACCCAGAGCAGATAGGACATTAGCCAACTTGTAAGTACAGTCATCACTAGTAGAGAGGATCAAGGCAGCTTTGCCTACGGACGCCAAATTCAGGAGATTGAAAGAAAGGACAGAGACCGAAGAGCAGACAGGATTGTGCATTCATGATGATAGGACATTACGATGTGGTGATCGTCTATATGTTCCCAATGGAGAGATTCGACAGGAGCTGATGGCAGAAGCTCATAGTTCGATATATTATATTCATCCTGGAGGTACCAAGATGTACCGTGACTTACAACACTTTTGGTGGCATGGGATGAAAAGAGAGATAGCTCACTTTGTAGCCAAATGTCAAGTATGTCAGCAGGTAAAGGTGGAGCATCAGAGAACAGCAAGGCTACTGCAACCACTTTCAATTTCTGAGTAGAAGTGGGAGCACATCACTATGGATTTTGTCACGGGTTTTCCAAAGAGTCTAAGTGGGAGAGATGCAGTATGGGTAATAGTGGACCGACTCACCAAGTCAGCCCATTTCTTGCCTTTTAGAGTTGGCCAGTCTACAGAAGCTTTGGCTGACTTATACATGAGGCAAATCGTGAGGTTGCACGATATTTCGGTCAGCATTGTGTCAGATAGGGATTCGCATTTTATATCACACTTTTGGAGAAGCATGCAAGAGAGTCTTGGGACTCGTCTGAAGTTCAGTACATCTTATCACCCGCAGACAGATGGGCAGTCCGAACGTACTATTCAGACACTGAAGGATATGTTGAGGGCTTGTATGTTAGACTTTGGAGGATCATGGGAGGACCACCTACATCTTGTGGAGTTTTCTTACAACAATAGCTACCAAGCGAGCATCCAGATGGCTCCGTTTGAAGCATTGTATGTAAGAAAGTGTAGGTCTCCTGTGTGTTGGAGTGACATGGGAGAGCGTCAGATTCTGGGACCAGAATTGGTAGTCAACACCGTTGAGATAGTGAAGAAGATACAAGGGCACTTACGAGCAGCGCAAGACTAGCAGAAGCAGTGGACAGACCTTCTGTAAAACCCCTAATCCTAAAAACCGTATTTACCTTTTTAATTAATTAATAATTGAATTATAGTAATTATGAGCTAAATAGAGGAAATAGAATTTATTGGATTTTTATTTTAGGTGTTCGTGCATTTAGGAAATTTATAGAGCAATTATAAATTTTTTCTAATTTATTTCATGTAGGAGACCCTTTGGACAGTTGCTAGCTTAATGGTATACAATAATATAAATTCTAGAATTTTATATATATATATATGTATATATATATATATATATTAAATAGAAATAGAAAAAGAAAAAGAAAGAAAGAAAGAAAGAAAGAAAAGAAAATAGAAATAAAAAGGAGAAAGAAAAGATAAAAGAGAAATAGATTACCAAATGGATCCTACCCGTTAGCCTTAAACTACCCACACCCATTAGACTTAAGAAACAACAACAGCGGCAGCTAACCGAGCACCCACCCGCGCAGCGCTGTAGCAAAACTCGCTCATCTTTCCCCTCTATATATAACATCTCCCAGCAAACCCTAAACCTAAACTCATCTCTCCCATCCACCCTCAATCAGAGCGCCGCCGTCGACCTAACTGCGTCCGCCGCCAGCCACCCGCCCAGCCAAGCCGCCCAGACCGCCGAAAACCGCCCGCACGACGTAACTGCGACCCCGCGCGTGACAGTTTGGACAGCGAAGTACCTGTGTTCACGTGCTATTTTTTGTCACCTCGCTCAACCAAACTCGACCCCGTCTTCACCGGTACGTTCACGACTTAACTCCCTTCAATATCTGTATGTTAGTTGACCTCGAACAGCAAATAACCCTAGGCGAAAATAGTGCCCAAATTGACGAAAAATGACAACTTTTGGGTATCGAAGAAAACTGCGGTAACTACCTATGTTTACAGATAAGTATCTCCCACCACAGAGATCCAAATTCGATTTTTTTTTTTGGTATGCGGAGACCACTTGACCTAGTTTAATTTCTATTATTTACATTAATTTATTAACTACTGTATGTAGAATTAAACCAGTTAGAAAATCCCAAAAACATACTTTTCCAGAATTCTAAAACTTGTGATACAGAGCGCATCCCGCCAAACGGGACCGTCCCGTCGTGTACCAAGTGTACCAAAGGGTGCGCACAGTGTACCCGGACATGTGAGATTTTACGAAAACAGATTTAGACGCGTGTGCGCGTCGAAATTAGTCCGTATCCGCAGAAAATC
The DNA here is from genome assembly GCA_036927795.1 of Iris macrosiphon. Lineage (NCBI taxonomy): Eukaryota > Viridiplantae > Streptophyta > Magnoliopsida > Asparagales > Iridaceae > Iris > Iris macrosiphon. Next base: position 420,533 of record JAYESA010000045.1, on the reverse strand, counting down.
CCCTTTGTCGTAACTTTTGCAAAAGTCCTGCTCATTTAGTGCACGCTCGTCAGAATGCGACAAAACTTGTGCCACTGGACTCGTGGTATCGCGCTGGTCCTGTGACCCAATTTTCACACAATTCTGAGATAGTTGACCAAGTCGCCAATTGGCGGGCCCTACGGTTGACTTTTTGGGCGAAATTGTGTTCGGCTCACCGGATTCAACATTTGGATATACCGTTGAGTTCGTACTGACTTTTAGAGTTCGTTTGACCTATAATTTGTCCCATTTAGAGACTGTTATCCTTGGCACGCTTTTCGGTGCAAAGTGGACCACACGTGGACCCCACTTTGACCCAAAATTACCGTTTTGACCCTATGTCCAAATTGGACGAAAGGGTAGTGATTTATAGCTATTTTGCTTATTCCGAAAATGTTAGTGATGTCTATTTCAGCATCCGGAGACGTTTGTTTGGAGCCAGTAGTTTCTGATTCCGTGTCCTTGACATTTGGACGCTTACACCATATAGATTTCTTGCCAGGCAAGTATACCTTGCCATTGTACTGTATTTATATTCCATATGATGCATGAATATTTTATTTCTATTTATTTTAGTTCATATATTTTAACTGTTATATAAATTGCGTGTCCAAGGAAACTTGGGTGCAACGACGGTGTCGTCGTATTATATTTTTATTTATGTATATGCATTGGACCTACTTTATGAGACCACCCCATTATTATGAGACATTTTATGTTTCATTGGCCATGACACTATTCTTACACGAGTGTGAGTCTCATGTAGGATACGGACTTGCGTACTCGGTTGGCCACTGGTACATATAGGTCGTGCGACAGATAGGGATAACTGCCGATAGAAACTTTGCATGCTAGTAGACCTGGCAGTTATTAGAGGTATTATTGTGTCATGGATGTGACATGCTTAGAGCATGGGGTGGGGAGAACAACAAGTAAGGCATTTGGGCTCCTTTGTACGTTTTTTCTTGTGCGCCCGAATTCTCCGCCGGAGAAACGGGTGGTGATGACCACTATATATTATATATTATCAGGCGGCCTTTGGCATTCAAAAGACGATATGCTTTGTAGGCCCCTAGATCTCCAAGAGAACCATGCCAATCCCATTTTTAGCCAGATAGCCCACTTGGTGGAAAGTTGTTCTCAAACTGCATTCACTTAGACGGTTAGGCGACCCCATTGGATGTTTATATTTTAGTACTTTATTGGCATGTTATTATGTATCTTGTTACGTCCCTCTGAGGACCTGGTCCCTTTCCAGATATAGATGAGCAAGAGTATCCGTAGGAGTACGGACCTGGACCTGACGCTACTTATCAGACTGAGGAGGTCTTACCTTCGGATTATATATGATTCATTGCAGCTATTAGAGATTTTAGTTGCTATTCTTTTGAGACATTTATTCTTATATTAGAGTTGATTCTCTTCTCTCTTTAGTAGTTTTGGTATAGTCGATTGCAGTAGATTTGTTTCCATCCGACTATCATACTTTGAGATTTCTTATTTGATACTCATCTTGGATATTCAGTTATTTATTTCTATTTATCTATTTATTTGTACTGTGGATGAGATATAGATTGCATGTGACTTATTGAGATAGTATATTACCACAGGTGGATTGGATATTCATGTACAGCGTACGTGTGTATATAGTTTCCATATATTGGAGTTCGTATACATACGGCTGGCGTGTTACGTATTCCTAGTCCTACGTATTTTGGGACTGGGGCGTGACATATTTTTGTGGTGGCCCATGCAGGTCTGGAATATATTGTCTCGGTTATGTAACTGTACCGAACAAGCCTGTGTATAGGAATAGAGTATAAGGATCTCATCCACGCTTGACTGAAACTCATCCTTCCTTTCAACTATCTTATTTAATGCTTGCATCCTGTTTGATTCATGTACTTCTTCTAATCTTTTCGTACATCACTTGCAGAGAGATGGATATGCAAAATGGATGTACTGCCGCCGACGGCGACACACCTTCAGGAGTCAATGGTCAGACTCAAGGAGGGACCTCAACGATTCCTAGACTTTCGGGGCCAGATGGACAGACTCATAATCCAGTTCCATCTGATCTTCCCGCTTCACCTATTGGGAACCTTCTAGCTTTTTCAGCACCGCAAGATGGCCAGACACAACTATTCTAATTCTTTCAGATGATGATGCAGGAACAGAGGCAGCAGGCAGCCGAGCAGAGGTAAGAATTTCTGGCAGCACTTGAGAGGATGGCTGCACAGGCTACTGTACCAGCTCAAGCACTAGCCCCAGTACCTCGAGCTAGAGTTGGTTCAGTAAAGGACTTTATACAGATGGGTCCGAAGCCGTACAAAGGCATTGAGAGCCCAGAGGAGACTACCAACTGGATCACCCACACGCAGAAGCTATTGGAAGCATCGCAGTTACCTGCAGACCTATGGATGACAGGTGTAAGGACGCTTCTAGATGGTAATGCTCATCACTGGTGGGAATCCATGGAGCGCCAGTTGGGTAAATACCATACTTGGGAGTAGTTCTTGGAGTGCTTTGAGAGAAAGTACTTCCCGGACATCGTAAGAGATGCATTGTACGATCAGTTTCTTTACGTAGAGCAGGGAAACAGAATAGTGGACGAGTATGATGTAGAAGCATGAAAAATACGCTACAAAATTATACGCAGTATGCATAAAACCCACGTAAAGCAGAGTTTCAGTGCTGTATGGCGTAAGACATGACTTTAGAGCCATCGGCGTACAGCAGAGCTTCATCGCTAAGTGCAGCGTAAAATATAGCTCCAGAACAACCCGCGTAATGCAGTATGTTCAGACTGCTTCAGCGTAAAAAGGTTGTTATATCGCCACTTTGGCGTAAAATCTACTCGCTTTTAATGCAGTGGGAAGTTGTACTGGGAACTCTTCGTATTCCTCGAATGAACCTGTCAGATCATGCAGTGAACCTGACTCCTGACAAAGAGTACTGCACAACTATCCAGACGACGGCTGTAATGATGATTCGGCATTGAGACCCAGACCGTCGTTTAGTGACATTTCCTTGATACAAATTGCTTTTTACGCATTCAAGGGAATACGCTGCCTAGTTTTATACAGGCAGATGTGAGCTTTTACGCTCAGCAGAAGATGAAACAGGCCGCCACGTCAAAAGCTGCTCTTCGTACAGAGCTCGAGGCACATCTCTGCAGTTAATGCGCATGTTGAGGGCAGATCTCTGCATTTAATGCACAAGATTTGGTCCTATTTTCAAAGACTGGGTGAGCCATAATTACGGCTAAGACGTCCACATCATCACCTCTGCGTGTTACTCCACCTGGCTATTTTTAACTATAGGAGTACGCCGTATGCTATCTCCTCAGAATTTGCCAGACCTGATAACTATTCGGCCTCTACGCCTACTCGGCTTCTACGCCTACTCGGCATCTACGCCAAACTCGACAACATTTTGGCTTCTACGCCTATTTTGGCTTCTACGCCAACAAAACAACTTTTTGGCTTCTACGCCAATGTGACAATTATTTGGCTTTTATGCCAACCTTTTCTACGTGCGGGGCAGTTACCTACGTGGCTTGCATGCCGTGATCTTCGTAGCAGTTATATGCATCGTTCCCATACTGGGACACGCGTCACACGCGGATTCAGAAGATCATTTATATGTGGGTGGCAGTTATTATAACCGCCGCGTAAAAAGTGCCACGCTCTCCACTGTTCGGCTTTTACGCTGACTGGACGGTTACTGTCACTGAACTCTATAAATAGAGGCCTCTGTCCACAGAGATCCGAGGTCGAAAAAGAGTCGAGGAATTAGTGGGTCAAGGGTCGAGAAATTTTAAAGAGAATCGAGAACACTTGGAGAGTTTTGGCAACGAGAGTTCAACTTTCTCTGCAATCTTTGAAGCCTCTTCATCTTCTACAGCACTTCTTCATCATCGTGTGGTCCAAGGGACAAAGTGATCGACCGCATCAGACTCCTATAGCAATATTTACCCAGATTAAATTTTGTACTTAATATCCTTGTATAGGATTAATTGTACTTCTTGTTTGTAAACCAAAGAAAGGATTTCGTATAAACCTATTTTCATTTCTTTCGTTTATTATCAAACACAAGATGGCGACTCTGCTGGGGACCTCTTTCTCATCTGACGAGAAAGCAATTGCTCAACACGATGCAGTATCAGTAGGATCAATGAAGAAGACTTTGGTCGTTTAATTTGACCAATCCGCCTACGATGACGTGCTTCGAGCAGGGGGTAGCTCTCACTCCCTCTCCGTCCAACACAACAGGAAATTGCGCAAAGTGTGGATGCCCCAGACATCCCCTACCACTCCTGCCGACTCTCTGGTTTCTCCGACCGACAGGGTTGTAGCTTCACAACCCGCGCGCCCTGCGCGTAAAATTCTATCCCACGTCTGTGACATGGCAAACAAAGCTTCTGGCTATGCCACAGTGCTAACCCAGAAGTCTGCTCCGCGTCCTGCGCGTAAAATTCTGTCTCCCATCTGTGACATGGCAGACAAAGCTTCTGGCTATGCCACAGTGCTAACCCAGAAGTCTGCTCTGCGCTCTGCGCATAAAATTCAGTCTCCCGTTTGTGACGCGGCAGACAAATTTTCTGATAATGCCTCAGCGCCTATTCAGAAATTCCAAACATGCTCCGCGCAAAAGCAGATGATCCCTGCAATCTACGTAAGGGAAAACAAGTGGCGGATTTCCCAAACTCTCGGCCTTTACTCCATCAAAAGAAGAATCTGACTGCTCTCCAGATTACGCGAGAAGCTGATGGCCGATTGAGGACTTCCTCAATTTTACGCCAGCCTGAGCAAAATTCCAAATTATGCCAGGAGAAGCCCTCGGCGTAAAGAAGACCCAGTTCATGGATAGATACGCTCCTCATGGATCAGCTGCTATTCATATGGCTGAACTGCTGTATACATACGGCAGAGAAAGGGTTGGGGTTCCCAACATCCGCATTCCAACTGATGTAAACAGGAGGAATAAACCTTCTTTTTCCTCTTCTGTTAATCCTCCTAACTTGCGTGAATTGCTAATCCAGAAGCGCAAAGATAGGAGATCTTCCAACATGTCTATTACGCCTCCTAGGGAGCATTATTGTAATAGTCATAAGATTGTAGTTAATTATTGCTGTTCTAAAGCAAAATGGTCGGTCTTCGACCGGTTGAACTACTCTTTGTCTTTCTAGGAAGAAGAGCCTACATATGCATCAGTGAACATGGCTTCACACGTTCCTAGAGGAAGGTCAAATTCAAGACGCCATCCCTCTAAAACTCTAAGCCAAAGAAGATTCGATAGACTCCTTGAGAACATTGAAGCCGGGGTATTCCGAAATACCCGTTCGAGGTCACGACAACCGGCTTCGTATTCTTCTGATTCCGACACTGGGGGTCGCCAGTTTCTCGAATCGGATGTTGAAATTATAGAGTCAATCTCTACAGAGACCTATACTAACCCTTCAATGACATCCAAAGAAATGGGAGTCTACGCCATTGAAGATGAACGCGAAGAAGCTTCCCCATCAGGAAGTACTGAGCAATGCATCGCTGTGCTGGAGACATCTCTAAAAGAGATGCAGTCCATGATGGAGAATATGCACCAGATGATGTTGACTCAACACACAGCTGCCATAGCTCAAGCATCGGTCCCTCCAACTCAAATACGTGTGGGGGTGGACTTGCCACCATCCAATGCGAACCAGGAGCCTGCTCTAAATCAAGAGTCAGCAGCTCCTCCACTTCCTAATTCGGAGAATGTATTGCCTCATGTTGGAGCTACAATACAACCGATCTCTTACCACTCCGCGGTCCCTCTACCGGCTGAAGATCCGATGCAAGCGGTGTGGGAATTGAAAGCCCAATTTGATGCCTTAAAGCATAAGGATCAGCTCAAGAAATTGGGAATCAACCAACCTTACCCAACTATCTGGGATGAGATCCATTTTCCCCCTAAATACAAACCACAGGTCATGGCTTTGTTTGAGGGAAAGACATCACCGAGCCAGTACATGAACTACTTCAGTATGATGACGGTGTTATTACAAGGGAATGACGCCCTTCTCACTCGAGTGTTCAAAGGCTGTCTCTCGGGAGTGGCTTATCAGTGGTACCATAGTCTTGAGGACAACTGCATTTCTTCCTTTGAAGATTTCAAGACTATATTATTCGTGCGATTCTACGAAGGAGGGATGGACATGTCTATGTCCTCTCTCATCGAAGTAAAGCAGAAGGAAAAAGAGGACGTTCGCATCTTCATCGAACGTTTTTGTCAGGCCACTTTGCAAATGCCTCCCGGAGTTCCAGACTCGGCATTGGTAGACATTTGCAGGAAGAACCTTCTTCTAGTAATCTCGGTGTTCACAGGACCATATCAATTCCATGATTGGCCCTCGTTCATCATCTCAGCGGTAGTCGCTGAAGATAACAGTCAGAAGGCACGTGATAATGGAATTATGATATCTTCCTCTGATAAAGGAAAGAGGTCGTCTTCCAACAGCGACCATCCTTGTGGTTCCAAAGAAAAAGAAGCTCTGGCGATCAATACGTCCAGGCAAAAGACTGCGGCAACCACACAAACGAAACCTGGGACCTCCAGGCCCATTGAAGTATACTCTTTTGATGACGACGAAATCCCGAGCATATTCGAGTGTCTAGTCAAAAGTGGCAAGATTACCCTCCCCGAGGTAAAGCGGCCTAATGAAGTCGGCAGTACCAATAACCCCAAGTATTGCATTTTCCATAGGTACATACATCACCCCACAAAGGCGTGTTATATACTAAAAAGGAAAATCTAGGAGTTGATCGATGCTAAAGCAATCACTCTGCACAATAGCGAGAAGACGGTCACCGCTAATATGATCTCTCTCCAATTTGGTAATTTGCCTCCTCAAGAAGTTCCGGATGGTGTTGTACCTATTTCCCGGACAATGATGAACATCGTTAATCTCCCTCCGGCCAGGGGTCAAAATCATGATCTGGTACCCCTAACTACCCAGCGTGGCGAGATTATGTGGGTTCATCCAGATCTGGTGTCAGAGATCGAGAAAGAGACTCAAGCTGCTAAGGCTAAGTCTAAAAAGAACTCGAAGCATAAACCATGTCATATGGTTGCAACATCCTCTACATCAGAAGAAGAGGCTTTGGCTACCGGAACTCGTTCAGGTAAAGCCTACCTCAAGGACTATGGAGGAAATCAGGAAGAAGCAACGGCAGATACTTCTTCAGAACCGGAACCTGTTATACTAGCGGCCGGTCCTTCTAGACCAACTGCGGCGGACAAGGGTAAGCAAAAAGAAGTGCGCTTTGATAAACCTTTGAAGAATATTCAAAACAAAGGTTTGGAGAAGCCGTATAACTTCGACATCCTGGCCCAATTGGCTAGTACACCAGCCAGATTGTCCATCTTGAGCTACTCAGGCTCTCTAAAGATACTCGTCAAGCCCTGAGTGAAGCATTAATGCAGGCGGATGCATGCTTGACCCAGCTCAAGTCCCCTGATGAAGAACCTGTGGCATGTCCTCAATGCCATAGTGTGATGGAAGTGGTCCCCAACATCACTTTCACTCAAGATGACATGCTGTTAAAACATAACAAGCATGACAGACCACTCTATTACACCGGATATGTCGGTTCTATGGAAGTAGACCGGATTCACATAGATCCGGGATCATCGATCAGTATCATTCCTCATAGCCTGCTCAGACCGCTGAGGATTCCTACCAGTGAATTGGCTTACACCACCACTACAATCGTGGGCTTCAACGCCAGGAAAAGTAAGCCGTTGGGGAAGATTCGTCTGAGGATCCAGATTGGCGACCTCAGATCAGTGGCAGCATGCTATGTCATTGATTCAGAAGTGTCCTATAATATTCTGCTAGGAAGACCATGGATCCATGATCACAACATCGTTCCTTCGACTCTACATCAATGCTTCAAATATGTAGATGCTCAAGGAATAGTACAAACGGAGTTTGCTGACCTTAACCCGTTTAAAGGAGTAGAATCCTACTACTCCGATGCCATGTTGTACAACCAAGACTACATGGAGGAGGTGTCAGGCAAGACAGAGGAGGAATTCTATCGGGAACCAGTAGAACCCTCTGCCGAGCAACTTCTGTCAATCAAGGTGAAAGGGCGGACCACTCGTCCGAAAGTCATGGAACCCATGGCTATTCACCTGAACAAAACCAAGTCAGGACAAGGAGGTGATCCTCTAGTGATCACTTTGAACCAGAAACCTCCACCTCTGGTCATCAACCTTCGGCGTAACAAGCAAGCAACGGATGTAAATATGACTGGGAATGTCATTTCTGACGATAATAAAGATTCTCTTTTCCAGTATACCGATGCTCAATTCCCGGATCAGGAATCTCTCCTCCACACCGATATAGAACCTATAGCTCAAAAATTCTTAAAAGCTATAGATTCCTATCATCCGTATGTGTGGGAAGTGGCGTTGACATCTAATGTCATCACGACATATAGGCCATATGAGGATTCTATCTTTATTGTCCCACCTACTCGCAGCAATCAGCGTCCAATAGTCTTCAGTCGTATGCGCAACAAGCCGGCTGTACAAGAGGATTCTCATCAATCCGATGCTGGGAAAATGCAGGTTCATAGATATAGCCCGCAAGATTTGAAGATTATGCAAAGAATGGGTTATGACTTGAAACTAGAACTAGGCCTCAACCATGGTAAAGGCAGACGAATGCCACTGCAAGGTGATCCCTACTGTCAACGAACTTATTTTGGGTTAGGGTATACCATCTCCCTTACAACTTCTGAGTCAAATGAGGATATCTTTTCCTCTTCTCAAGATGGTTCGTCATCCTTCGGCTCACATGTTGACCTCGAACGAGCATCATCAGTAAATACAGTATTGACAGATTCTTTCGAAGCAGATGAACAAGAATTCGAACCATTTGAAAATGACTCATGGGCACAGCAGATGGATACACAGTGGGAATTTAGGTTCGAGCAGAGAGAGCCTCCCACCGAAGATAAAGTTATCCAAGTGGATGTCGGGGATGAAACTTCACCAAAACCGATATTTATCAGTAACAATCTTTCCGAAGAAGAAAGGGAAGAGATGATCCAACTGATAAAAGAATATATCGATGTCTTTGCGTGGAATTATGAGGGTATGCCAGGTCTTGATCCAAAGGTGGCTACTTATAAGCTTAACATACTGCCCAATTTGAAGCCTGTAAAGCAGCACCAACGCCGATTTCGTCCGGATATGATGGACGCCATCGAAGCTGAAATCAGGAAGTTGATAGCCTGTGGCTTCATCCGGGAAGAACAACATCCCGACTGGGTCGCCAATGTAGTCCCGGTCATGAAGAAAACAGGGAAAGTGCGTGTCTGCATCGATTTCCGAGATCTGAATGCAGCCTGCCCTAAAGATGAGTTCCCTCTTCCCATCACTGACGTCATGATCGATAATACATGCGATTTTGAACGCATATCTTTCATGGACGGATTTTCAGGATATAACCAAATCAAGATGCATCCTGAAGACGAAAAGCATACAATCTTCCGGACACCATTGGGGGTATATTGCTACACGGTCATGCCTTTCGGACTGAAGAATGCCGGGGCTACATATCAGTGAGCTATGAGTAACATATTCCATGAGCACCTACGCAAAACAGTAGAATGTTACGTGGATGATATAGCTGTCAAAAGCCGCATCAAGGATAACCACATCCAAGACTTGAAGATAGTATTTGAGTTGATGCGTCAAAACTAACTCAAAATGAACCCTACGAAGTCCTTTCTCGGGGTATCCAGTGGCAAATTCCTGGGATTTGTCATCACCGCTAAAGGTATTCAAGTGAATCTTGATAAAGTGAAGGCCATTTTGGAAATGCGACCACCCCATAATCTAAGAGAACTCAGGGGATTTCAAGGTCGTCTGGCTTATATTCGGAGGTTCATATCCAACCTCTCTGGAAGATGTCAGCATTTTCTCGCCTAATGAAGAAAGGTGTGTCTTTCGTATGGGACGAAGCCTGTCAGCAAGCTTTTGATGACATCAAATGCTATCTTACCAATCCTCCAGTTCTGGTGCCTCCCATCATAGGAAGACCATTTTTTTGTATGTTCGAGTAATGGATCATTCTTTAGGATCTCTTCTCTTACAGAAGAACGATGAGGGCCAGGAACAGGCTATCTACTACCTAAGCAGGATGATGGTCGGAGCTGAATATCGGTACAATCCAGTGGAAAAAGAATGCTTGGCTCTAATGTTTGCTATTCAAAAGACGCGACATTACGTCACAGGCCAAACTATTCATATCATCTCCAGAATCAATCCTCTTCGAGTATTGATGAGCAAGCCGAGTGTTCTTAATTCTCGCCTCGCGACTTGGGCGATGTTACTGACACCGTATGATATGGTGTACGTCCCTCAAAAGTCTATAAAAGGTCAAGCCTTGGCTGATTTCTTGGCTGCCCATCCAATTCTGGAAAATTCTCAATTATATGAAGACATTCCTGACGAAGTTGCAGAATGTAACTCAGCAACGAAAAGTGGTCCTTGGCAGCTATTCTTCGATGGTGCCTCCCGGACTGGTCCCAAGGGAAATATAGTCTCAGGAGCAGGAATTGTTCTGGTAACTCCTGACAAGCTCGTCATTTATCGAGCCTATTCTCTTAGCGAACCCTGCTCTAATAACGTGGCAGAGTATAATGCCCTACTCATCGGGCTGCAAGTCGCTAAAGAATTAGGTGTTGAATACCTGGAAGCTTTTGGCGATTCTCAGCTAATCATCAATCAGGTCAGAGGAATATAAGAAGTCCGCAATCCAAACCTCATTCCATATTACCAAGCAACGATCGAAATAGCCATGACTTTCAAAGGGTTCTTCCTAGAGCATGTGCCTCGATCTCAAAATATGGAAGCTGACGCGCTGGCCAGTCTAGCTGCAGATTTGGCTATTCCCATAAGAAGGCAGAACTCGGTGATCCTTCTTAACAGAGATTTATTCTGTGTGAAAAACAAATATCACACAGAACGCAGCTACGCTGTGAACACAGATCTTCCCAAGGGAGACTGGAGAAATCCCTTTATAGATTTTGTGGCATACGAAATCTTACCAGAGGATCCTAAAGAAGCAGTATCCATCAAAAGACGATCATTACGCTTCTATTTTGATGCTTCTTCACAAAGTTTATATCGTCGAACATACGATGGACTACTACTACGATGTCTCTCCAATGATGAGGCACAACGGATTATCCGTGAAGCTCACGATGGCATATACGGAGCACATCAACCCGGTCCTAAGCTACAGGATCGTATCAGGAGGATGGGCTATTACTGGCCTACTATGATCACAGATGCAATAAAATATGCAAGACAATGCAAAGCCTGTCAGGTCCATGCAGATTTTATACATCAACCTTCTGAACATTTACATCCTATGGTTGTATCATGGCCTTTTGAAGCATGGGGTATGGATATCATTGGTCCTATTCACCCTTCTTCTTCCAGAGGTCATCGGTTCATATTGGCCATCACGGATTATTTCTCCAAATGGGCAGAGGCGATCCCCCTTGCTGAGGTAAAGACATCCAACATGATCAGCTTTATCAAGCATTATGTCATTTATCGCTTCGGGATACCCCGAAGGATAATTCATGACAATGGGCCTCAGTTCATCAGCCAAGCCTTTCACCGATTTTGCGATAAAAATCGGATACAAAATATGGCCTCTACGGCATATAACCCTGCTGCTAATGGTTTGGCGGAAGCCTTCAACAAAAATATTATTAAACTCCTGAAGAAGTTCGTCTCTTCGAACAAAAGAGATTGGAATGAGAAGCTAGGAGAATGCCTCTGGGCATACCGTACAACGGTACGAACACCGACGGGGTGCACCCCATTCTCATTAGTCTACGGGAGTGAAGCAGTTCTTCCCATCGAAATCCAAATTCCATCACTCAGAATAGCAGTGGCTAACGAGTTGACACAGGAAAATAATGATCGACTACGGCTTCAAGAGCTAGAAGGATTAGACGAGAAACGCCTCCTAGCTCAACAGTGCATTGCGTTCTACCAGGCACGCATTTCCAAAGCTTTTAATCAAAAAGTGAAGGAAAGAGTATTCAAAGTTGGTGAGCTAGTTCTAGCTGTGAAAAGACCAATGATCATTACTTACAAGAGCAAGGGTAAATTTTAGCCCAAATGGGAGGGCCCTTACGTGATCGAAACAACGTTTTCAAACGGCGCTTACAGATTAGCCAAGCCTAACGGAGATCTGATAATGGCTCCTATCAACGGCAAATTCCTGAAGAGGTACTACGCTTAATCTCCCTCGCTTAAACAGGGTATGATGAAGATCTCATTCTGACAATACTACGTACAAATTTTAGTTGGAGCATATTCTATCATGTTCTTATGACCGCTAAATAGATATGTTCAACTAATTTGAATCGTCAAAACCTATCACGTCCATATTACCTCTGATAGTGTTTTATACACAAATTTTAGTTGGAGCATATTCTATCATGTCCATATAACCTCTGAATAGATATGTCCAGCTAAAGCTCACTGAAAGGATATCACGTCCATATTACCTCTGATATCACTTTCACCCTATCCTATCATTTATATTCAAAAAAAATGGTGGGTTCACGAAGTCAGATAAAGTCTCTTTATTATCTCCGAGAAGAGCAAGTTATACAGAAAAGCAAAATAGTACATCATCGGGGAGAAGCAGTCAAATCACGGATCTGTTGCACCAGTGCGGCCATCCTCTCATTCCTGGAGCTTAAAACGGTAGCGCGAGCCCGCTCTAACCTTGCCTCCTTATTGTTCAAAGAAGACAGTTCAGACCGAGCATGTACAAAACCTGCGTGGATGATACCCACACGGGTCAAGTTCTGTTGGGCCGCTTCCCTTCGGTCTTTCAATACGTCTCTAGCTACCGATTTAGCGAGAGCCCTCTCCTCTGCCTGAGCAAGTTCATCTTTCAATTTGTGGACCCTTGCTGCCTCTTCTTCATATTCGGCCTCGCACTTGGCCAGCTGGGGAATGACATATCCCAGGATGGTCTGATCTTCATTCATCTCTCGCTGCCGTGCCTCGATCGAAATGTTAAGGGCCTCCATATCCCCAGTAAGCCTCGCAGTTACGGAGTCATACTCAGCCTGAATCAGGTCATCAATGCTGCCTTGGGATAGTTGCAAATAATTGTTAATGGATTGTTCTAAACCATTAACTATTTGCTCCAGCGCATCAGCTCTCCCAGTATCATCGAAATTCCTAATCGGCGCTATCGAGAGCTGGAAGGACGCCTTTTTTTTTGGAATAGTGAAGTGTCTTCACTAGGGATAATACCCGAAAATAATCCCCTGAAAGGCATTACAAGGCCTGAAGGGCGGCTCACAAATAATCCTTGGTCAAATCCTTTCTGAAAAAATATCTTCCCCGGCTGGTCGTGAAGATTAGGGGTCAGGGTCCACGACATCTTCCTTGGATGCGTGGCATGGAAGAACGCCGAGATAGGATAATCTCTTGGCATCTTAGGCAAGTACATGACCATGCCCCTAGCAGTAAAAACCCAGTTTTCCTTCTTGGGCTTCGTCTGAGATTGTTTATCAATCATGTCCCCGAATAGGAAAGATGGTTTTATATAGTTGGCCCCATCTATATACGTCAAGGGCTCCCCGTTGATCATACTCAACAGCATTCGTTCTCCTTGAGACGATATCAGAATTCCCCTTCCTTTAGGATACTGAGTGCCAGAAATAGGGAATGACACGTGGGACAAATCCTCCAGGTAATTGGAGTTCAGCATCCCAGCAGCAGAACCCATCACCTCAGCCAACAGAGGTATCTGCAAGTCAACTACAAAATACAAAAAGAATAAGTCAGTTTTTGTACTAGACATTACAGTCTGTGCTTTTACGCCAAGACTGTAAAAAACTTGAGTTTTTACGCTGAAACCTATTTCCGAGGCGTAAAATTCAAGATTGGTAGTATAAACAAAAATCTGACAGTCTGTGTTTTTACACAGACTGTCAAAATTTGAGTTATTATGCCAGAATTTCTATCCAGAGCGTAACACTCAAAGCGTGTAGTATACGCAAAATTTCAACAGTATGTGCTTTTACACTAGACTGCGAAAATATGGAGTTTTTACGCTGACATATTAGGAATGTGGGCGTAAAAGATAAAATATCTCTGTGCATCATCTTCCTCGAAGAGGCTCTTAGCACAGAAGATGACCAAGCGCGATCACGTACAACGTGTGCGAAGGGTTTTTCTTTTTTTGTCGTCCCAAAAACTTTACCTATGACGCCCGGTGCACAACTTGACGGTGGGGCACTTCGTTCAGAGCGAGGTTCATTCAGCCCAAGGGGAGTCGCTCGTGCTTGAGAAGAGGAGCGAGAAGAAGACGCATCTTTCTTTCCCTTAGCGGTGGAGGCGTGTTTTTGTGCCATTACTAAAATTCAGAGTGCTCAGAGAAGAGTTGAAGATGAGTTCTCGAAGAGACGAAAGTTTTTTGCAAAAGACAAATAAAATTTTTCTCTCTTAGCCTTTGGACTATATATAGAGTTCGGATAACGCTTCGGATCCCTAACAAATCCGATATTTAATACTCGGTTATGATTTTGGGCCACGACAGCTAATCATTTGAAAAGAGAAGGCGAACAGTCGATGGATCCAGTTTTATGCATAGAGCAGATCTATGATTTTACGCTCAGGAGTTTTTACACTCAGAAGCTACAAATCTACGGTTTCTACGCCCAGAGGCTATAAGTCTATAGTTTTACTCCCGGATGCTTTTATGCTCGGTAGCTTTTACGCTCGAGAGGCTACAGACTTACGACTTTACGCTCAGAGGCTACAAATCCATGATTTCATGCTCGGAAGCTTGTTATGCTCAGAGGCTACAAATCTATGATTTCACGCTCGAAAACTTGTTACGCTCAGAGACTATAAGTCTGCGGTTTTACGCCCAGATGCTTTTATGCTCGGTAGCTTTTACGCTCGAGAGGCTACAAACCTACGACTTTACGCTCAGAGATTACAAATATACGAGCCCACGCTCGAAAGCTACAGATGGCCAATCATAAGGATCTACGCAGAAATGCTCCTTCTTTGGCTACAAAATATTCTAAATGCCCAAAACATACAGAGTTCAACATTAAAGATGACTCTTCTTCCTGGGTAGATTGGAAGTTCATCCGAAGTCCAACCGGAACCTTTCTCAGAAGTTCAAGTATAGCTTGTTTAACGGCCATTTCTTGCCCTATTTTTAAGGGATTTTCGGGAAAACCATTCTTGAAGATGATGGTCTGAACAGGAATCCTTCATATCAGAGAAGTGAAAGTTCAAAAATTCTATGCAACTCCTCATTCAACAGCATGACAGTTCGAATATTCGACTTAAATGCTAAGCAATTTTCTACGCGTCTTCAGTTATGCGTAAAAGATGGGACGAGACCAGATATTCTTTTTATCAGATTTGGCGTAAAAGTTATTCAGACGTGCCAAAGCTGCACATATTCAGACTTCATCACAGCAAATATGGCAAATCATCATATGCGTAAAAGAAGACAATTTTATTAATCATGATTACATATGATGAAAATCCAGTTACAAAGGGTTTTTCGTCTCTCATGATTACATATGATGGAAATCCTTGTTCTGCCAAGGGTTTCTCATTTTTCATTTAAAGATCACGCCGAGAAACTGTTGTGCCAGCTTCTCATCTCGGTGGAGATCCTCAGCTCTTCTGCTACAGCAGTTCATCGACTTCCACAGTCGATGAACAAGAAATGATTAATGGCGGGAGGATACACAACTGGGCCTGCTTAAAGAGCCCATCCTCCATACGCCATGACAAATTGAGTTGAGGTTTTAAACCCAACTCAATACTGGAAGACAGGGCTAGTTTGTCTGCCCTCGTCCACGGTCGTAACGGAAGAAAATACAGCTTGCAAGCTGTGTGGTCTAATGGGACCCTTCCTCTCTCCTGGACGAATCGCCATATGAAATTGTTGATCATCCCGAGCAAAGGAAGCTATGATATCCTTCCATGATCCATCGTTGCAGAGGACATTTGCTCGAAGACGCCTTCTTTTACGGCTCCTTACATGTTGAAAGAACATGATCTTCTTCTTCCTCAGATCAACCCGAAGCATCTCGGCAGCAACCATCTCTGTGTGGTAAAGGAAATATGGGAAGATAGGTTCACTTCCCTTGCCTTTATATAGGCAGGGGAGATCACATCAAATCCTAACAACTTCTTAAATGTTGCCAAAAAATCAGCCTCGAAAAACGAGTCAGTTTTTGACCGTTTCATGCTTCATTCAAAGTGTTTCAAATTATGAGGAATTTGAAAACTTTGAAGGAGGTCTTGTAGAAGCATGAAAAATATGCTGCAGAATTATACGCAGTATGCATAAAACCCGCATAAAGCAGAGTTTCAGTGCTGTGTGGCGTAAGACATGACTTCAGAGCCATCGGCGTACAGCAGAGCTTCATCGCTAAGTACAGCGTAAAATATAGCTCCAGAACAACCCGCGTAATGCAGTATGTTCAGACTGCTTCAGCGTAAAAAGGTTGTTATATCGCCACTTTGGCGTAAAACCTACTCGCTTTTAATGCAGTGGGAAGTTGTACGGGGAACTCTTCGTATTCCTCGAATAAACCTATCAGATCATGCAGTGAACCTGACTCCTGACAAAGAGTACTGCACAACTATCCAGACGACGGCTGTAATGATGATTCGGCACAGAGACCCAGACTGTCGTTTAGTGACATTTCCTTGATACAAATTACTTTTTACGCATTCAAGGGAATACGCTGCCTAGTTTTATACAGGCAGATGTGAGCTTTTACGCTCAGCAAAAGATGAAACAGGCCGCCACGTCAAAAGCTGCTCTTCGTACAGAGCTCGAGGCACGTCTCTGCAGTTAATGCGCATGTTGAGGGCAGATCTCTGTATTTAATGCACGAGATTTGGTCCTATTTTCAAAGACTGGGTGAGCCATAATTACGGCTAAGACGTCCACATCATCACCTCTGCGTGTTACTCCACCTGGCTATTTTTAACTATAGGAGTACGCCGTATGCTATCTCCTCGAAATTTGCCAGACCTGATAACTATTCGGCTTCTATGCCTACTCGGCTTCTACGCCTACTCGGCATCTACGCCAAACTCGACAACATTTTGGCTTCTATGCCTATTTTGGCTTTTACGCCAATAAAACAACTTTTTGGCTTCTACGCCAATATGACAGTTATTTGGCTTTTATGCCAACCATTTCTACCCGCGGGGCAGTTACCTATGTGGCTTGCATGCCGTGATCTTCGTAGCAGTTATACGCATCGTTCCCATAGTGGGACACGCGTCACATGCGGATTCAGAAGATCATTTATACGTGGGTGGCAGTTATTATAACCGCCATATAAAAAGTGCCACGCTCTCCACTGTTCGGCTTTTACGCTGACTGGATGGTTACTGCCACTGAACTCTATAAATAGAGGCCTCTGTCCACAGAGATCCGAGGTCGGAAAAGAGTCGAGGAATTAGTGGGTCAAGGGTCGAGAAATTTTAAAGAGAATCGAGCAAACTTGGAGAGTTTTGGCAACGAGAGTTCAACTTTCTCTGCAATCTTTGAAGCCTCTTCATCTTCTACAGCACTTCTTTATTATCGTGTGGTCCAAGGGACAAAGTGATCGACCGCAGATCAGACTCCTATAGCAATATTTACCCAGATTAAATTTTGTACTTAATATCCTTGTATAGGATTAATTGTACTTCTTGTTTGTAAACCAAAGAAAGGATTTCGTATAAACCTATTTTCATTTCTTTCGTTTATTATCAAACATATGATGCCGAGTTTAGTCGCCTTAGTAAATATGGTGCTGCCTTGATACCAGATGACTTGGCCAAGGCTAAGAGGTTTCATCGTGGACTGACTCAGGAGCTCCAACATTACACAAGCTCACAGTCCCGGATCTCTTATGCCGAGTTACTGACAGAAGCCAGATTGCAAGAAACCATCAGCAGAGGAAAAGGAGGTCAGCTGAGGACACAACAAGGATCAGCAAGGATACAGCAGGGACCGGCTAGGACACAACAAGGAGGACCTATCAGACGTCCTTTAGCTCAGCAATAGCAGTACCAACACAGAGCAGGACCGTACCAGAATACGGAGAAGCCCCACTGCAATTATTGTGGGAGATGTGGACACATTTCGAGAGATTGTTGGACTCGCTTGGGTCAGTGTATGAGATGTGGCTCCGGACAGCACCTGGCGAGAGACTGCCCAATGCAGCAAACACTTCCACCGCCAGTACAGAGACTAGCGCTTCCAGCACCGAGGCCAGCCCAGCAGATGATGAGACCAGGAGCACCTCGACCCCCAGTAGCCGGAGGATTTCAGCAAGGACAACCGTTACCTACTCAGGAGGATCAGTTCATGAGGGCCAGACATGGACAACCACAGAGGAACGGACAAGCTTTTGCATTGGAAATGGATGAGTTGGATCAGGAGGTGGATGTCATAGTAGGTATTACTCTTGCTTTTACTTTTCCTGCTGTGACATTGTTTGATACAGGATCCACCCACCCACTCATTCATATCATCTAGTTTTATTTCCAAACACAATATTGCCTCTATAACTTTACCTAGTTGTGTTAGAATTCTTACCGGAGGAGGAGTTGTACCTGTTAGTAGAATTTGTAGATCGTGTCCTATAGTGATTCGTGGCAGAGAGATGAACGCCCGACTCTTAGTCCTTCCTATGCCAACTTTTGATATTGTGCTTGGAATGGACTGGCTAAGCAAGTACCACGCTTTCTTTGATTATTTTGGAGGAAGCATTCTTTTTAAGGTACCAGGCCAGCCTGAACTTGAGTTTGCACGAGGATCTACAGAAATCCTTGATGGTATGCAGCTCGCAATGGATGATGTTGTCTATCATCCCATTATTTTAGAATTTCAAGACGTCTTTCCAGAGGAATTGCCAGGACTACCCCCAGACAGAGATGTAGAGTTTTTAATTGAATTAGCACCGGGAGCAGCACCTATAGTATCACATGTTTACAGATTGGCAAAGAAGGAGATGGATGAACTGAAGGCACAGTTGAAAGAACTAGAAGATAAAGGTTTCATCCGACCAAGTACATCACCCTGGGGAGCACCAGTATTGTTTGTACCAAAGAAGGATGGGTCAGTGCGTATGTGCATTGACTACAGAGCCTTGAATGCATTGACTGTGAAGAATAAATATCCATTGCCACGCATTGATGACCTATTTGATTAGCTTAGTGGAGCCAAGATGTTCTCGAAGATAGATTTAAGATAGGGATATCACCAGGTAAAGGTACGGAAGCAGGATATTCTGAAGACTGCATTCAGGACAAGATATGGGCACTACGAGTTTCTGTTCATGCCATTTGGATTGACCAATGCTCCAGCTATCTTTATGGACTTAATGAATCGAGTCTTCTACCAGTATTTAGACCAGTTCGTGGTCGTCTTCATAGATGATATACTTGTCTATTCGAAGGGCCACGAGGAGCACGAGAAGCACCTGCGGATTGTTCTAGAGACATTGAGGAGAGAGAAGTTATATGCGAAGCTCAGTAAATATGAGTTCTTCTTGGACAGAGTCTTGTTTCTTGGGCATGTTGTTACGGGAGATGGTATCTATGTTGATCCAGAGAAGATCTCGGTAGTTGAGACATGGCCTGTTCCTAAATCAGCAGTGGAGGTGAGAAGTTTCCTTGGACTTGCGGGATATTACCGATGGTTCGTGGAGAACTTCTCAAGGATAACAGCACCTATGACTCGTTTGACTTGTAAGGATCAAGAATTCATATGGACCGACGAGTGTCAAGCCGCTTTTGAAGAGTTGAAGAAGCGACTGACTACAGCCCCAGTATTGACTATTCCATCAGGATCAGGAGGTTATGTGATCTACAATGACGCATCAGGGAAAGTCTTGGGATGCATATTGATGCAGCATGGCAAGGTAATTGCATATGCATCTAGACAGTTACGAGTGCATGAGAAGAATTATCCAACTCATGACTTGGAACTTGCAGTCGTTGTATTTGCTCTGAAGTTATGGAGACATTACTTATATGGGGAACGAGTGGAGATCTATATAGACCACAAAAGCCTCAAGTATGTATTCATGCAGAAGGAGTTAAATATGAGGCAACGTCGATGGCTTGAGTTGATGAAAGATTTTGAGATAGAGCTACATTATCACCCAGGCAAGGCTAACGTTGTAGCAGACGCGTTAAGCCGGAAGTCAGCAGCTTATTTCTTGACAGCACAGAGAGAATTATTAGAGGACTTGCAAGAGCTTAGCATTGAAGTAATTTTACCCAGAGCAGATGGGACACTAGCCAACTTGCAAATACAATCATCACTAGTAGAGAGGATTAAGACAGCTTTGCCTACAGACGCCAGATTCAGGAGACTGAAGGAAAGGACAGAGGCCGAAGAGTAGACAGGATTGCGCATTCATGATGATGGGACATTACGATGTGGTAATCGTCTTTATGTTCCAAATGGAGAGATTCGGCAGGAGTTGATAACAGAAGCTCATAGTTCGATATATTCTATTCATCCTGGAGGTACCAAGATGTATCGTGACTTACGGCAGCACTTTTGGTGGCATGGAATAAAAAGAGAGATAGCTCGCTTTGTAGCTAAATGTCTGGTATGTCAACAAGTAAAGGCGGAGCACCAGAGAACAACAGGATTATTGCAACCACTTTCGATTCCAGAGTGGAAGTGGGAGCACATCACTATGGACTTCGTCACGGGTTTTCCTAAGAGTCCAAGTGGAAGAGATGTAGTATGGGTAATAGTGGATAGACTCACCAAGTCAGTCCATTTCTTACCTTTTAGAGTTGGACAGTCTACGAAAGCTTTAGCTGACTTATATATGAGGCAAATTGTGAGATTGTACGGCATACCAGTCAGCATTGTATCAGACAGGGATTCGCGTTTCATATCGCACTTTTGGAGGAGCATACAAGAGAGTCTTGGAACTCGTCTGAAGTTCAGTACATCTTATCACCCGCAGACAGAAGGGCAGTCAGAGCCTACTATTCAGACATTAGAGGATATGTTGAGGGCTTGTATGTTAGACTTTGGAGGATCATGGGAGGACCACCTACATCTTGTGGAGTTTTCTTACAACAATAGCTATCAAGCGAGTATCCAGATGGCTCTGTTTGAAGCATTGTATGGAAGAAAGTGTAGGTCTCCTGTGTGTTGGAGTGACATGGGAGAACGTTAAATTCTGGGACCCGAGTTAGTGGTCAACACCGTAGAGACAGTTAAGAAGATACAAGGACACTTGCGAGCAGCGCAAGACAGGCAGAAGCAGTGGGCAGACCTTCATCGTCGTCCCTTGGAGTTTAAAGAGGGCGATTATGTCTTCTTGAGGATATCACCTACCAGAGACACCATTCGATTCGGAGGGCGTGGCAAGTTGAGTCCAAGGTATATTGGACCATTTGACGTGCTCGAGAGAGTGGGAGAAGTGGCATATCGACTTGCGCTACCACCTTCACTTGAGGGAGTACATGACGTATTCCATGTGTCGCAGCTCAAGCGATATGTAGCAAACAGCAGTCATGTTCTCGACCATTTGGAGATCACCATTGGGCCGAGCTTGTCATACCAAGAGCAACCCGTGGGAATCCTTGATCGTCGAGAGAAAGTGTTGAGGAACTAGTCTATTCCCTTGGTTCGCGTGGCATGGAAGCATGGTGCGCCAGGAGAATCAACTTGGGAGTTCGAGGACGACATGCACAAACGTTTTCCGAACCTATTCGCAGACCAAGGTATGAATTACTTTGTTAATTTATATCTTATACCATCCTTGACCTTCTACAGTGGCTTAGTTTTAATTTCGAGGACCAAATTTTTATAAGTTGGGTAGAATGTAAAACCCCTAATCCTAAAAATTATATTTACCTTTTTAATTAATTAATAATTAAATTGTAGTAATTATGACCTAAATAGAGGAAATAGAATTTATTGGATTTTTATTTTAGGTGTTCGTGCATTTAGGGGATTTATGGAGCAATTATGAATTTTTTTCTAATTTATTTCATGTAGGAGACCCTTTGGACAGTTGCTAGCTTAATGGTATGCAATAATATAAATTCTAGAATTTTTCTATATATATATATATATATATATATATATATATATATATATATATATATATATATATATATATATATATATATATATTAAATAGAAATAGAAAAAGAAAGAAAAAAAGAAATAAAAGAAAATAGAAATAAAAAGGAGAAAGAAAAGAAAAAAGAGAAATAGATTACCAAATGGATCCTACCCGTTAGCCTTAAACTACCCGCACCCATTAGACTTAAGAAACAACAGCAGCGGCAGCTAACCGAGCCCCCACCCGCGCAGCGCTGTAGCAAAACCCGCTAATCTTTCCCCTCTATATATAACATCTCCCAGCAAACCCTAAACCTAAACATATCTCTTCTATCCACCCTCAACCAAAGCGCCGCCGTCGACCTAACCGCATTCGCCGCCAGCCACTACGCCCAGCCAAGCCGCCCAGACCGCCAAAAACTGCCCGCACGACGTGACTGCGACCCCGCGCGTGACAGTTTGGACAGCGAAGTACCTGTGTTCACGTGTTATTTTCCGTCATCTCGCTCAACCAAACTCGACCCCGTCTTCATCGGTACGTTCATGACTTAACCCCCTCCAATATCTGTATGTTAGTTGACCTCGAACAGCGCGTAACCCTAGGCGAAAATAGCGCCCAAGTTGACGAAAAACGACAACTTTTGGGTATCGCAGAAAACTGCGATAACTACCTATGTTCACGGATTCGTATCTCCCACCACAGAGATCCGAATTCGATTTTTCTTTTTGGTATGCGGAGACCACTTGACCTAGTTTAATTTTTGTTATTTACATTAATTTATTAAATATTGTATGTAGAATTAAACCAGTTAGAAAATCCCAAAAACTTACTTTTCTAGAATTCTAAAAATTGTGATACGGAGCGCGCCCCGCCAAACGGGACCGTCCCATCGTATACCAAGTGTACCAAAGGGTGCGCACAGTGTACCCGGACATGTGAGATTTTGCGAAAACTGATTTGGACGCGTGTGCGCGTCGAAATTAGTTCGTATCCGCATAAAATCCCTCGTGTCGCAACTTTTGCAAAATCCCTACGCATTTAGTGCACGCTCGTCAGAATATGATGAAACTTACACCACTGGACTCGTGGTATCGCGCTGGTCCTGTGACCCAATTTTCACGCAATTCTGAGACAGTTGACTAAGTCGCCAATTGGCGGGCCCTACAATTGACTTTTTGGGCAAAATTGTGTTCGGCTCACCGGATTCCACATTTGGATATACCGTTGAGTTCGTACTGACTTTTAGAGTTTGTTTGACCTATAATTTGTCCCATTTAGAGACTGTTACCCTTGGCACACTTTTCGGTGCAAAGTGGGCCACACGTGGACCCTACTTTGACCCAAAATTACCGTTTTGCCTCTGTGTCCAAATTGGACGAAAGGGTAGTGATTTCTAGCTATTTTGTTGATTCGAGAAACATTGGTGATGTCTATTTCAGCATCCGGAGACGTTTGTTCGGAGCCAGTAGTTTCTGATTCTTAGTCCTTGACATTTGGACGCTTACACCATACAGATTTCTTGCCAGGCAAGTATACCTTGCCATTGTACTGTATTTACATTCCATATGATGCATGCATATTTTATTTCTGTTTATTTTAGTTCATATATTTTAACTGTTATATAAATTGCGTGTCCAAGGAAACTTGGGTGCAACGACGGTGTCGTCGTATTATGTTTTTATTTATGTAAATGCATTGGCCCTACTTTATGAGACCAACCCATTATCATGAGGCATTTTATGTTTCATTGGCCCTGATACTATTCTTACACGAGTGTGAGTCACATGTAGGACACGGACTTGCGTACTCGGCTGGCCACTCGTGTCATGGATATGAGACCTACTTTATAGGTCGTACGACGGATAGGGATAACTGCCGATAGAAACTTTGCATGCTAGTAGACCTGGCAGTTATTAGAGGTATTATCGTGTCATAGATGTGACATGCTTAGAGCATGGGGTGGGGAAAACAACAAGTAAGACATTTGGGCTCCTTTGCACGTTTTTCCTTGTGCGCCCGGATTCTCCACCGGAGAAACGGGTGGTGATGACCACTATATATTATATATTATCAGGAGGCCTCTGGCGTTCAAAAGACGACATGCTTTGTAGGCCCCTGGATCTCCAAGAGACTATGTCAATCCCATTTTTAGCCAGATAGCCCACTTGGTGGAAAGTTGTTCTCAAACTATATTCACTTAGACGGTTAGGCGACCCCATTGGATGTTTATATTTCAGTACTTTATTGGCATGTTATTATGTATCTTGTTACGTCCCTCTGAGGACCCGTTCCCTTTCTAGATATAGATGAGCAGGAGTATCCACAGGAGTATGGACCTGGACCTGACGCTACTTATCAGACTAAGGAGGTCTTGCCTTCGGATTATATGTGATTCATTGCAGCTATTAGAGATTTTAGTTGCTATTCTTTCGAGACATTTATTCTTATATTAGAGTTGATTCTCTTCTCTCTTTAGTAGTTTTGGTATAGTCGATTGCAGTGGATTTGTTTCCATCCGACTATCATACTTTGAGATTTCTTATTTGATACTCATCTTGGATATTCAGTTATTTATTTCCATTTATCTATTTATTTGTGCTGTGGATGAGATATAGATTGCATGTGACTTGTTGAGATAGTATATTACTATAGGTGGATTGGATATTCATGTACAGCGTACGTGTGTATATGGTTTCCATATATTGGAGTTCGTATGCATACGGCTGGTGCGTTACGTATTCCTAGTCCTACGTATTTTGGGACTGGGGCGTGACACCTTCATCGACGTCCCTTGGAGTTCAAAGAGGGCGATCATGTCTTCTTGAGGATATCACCTACTAGAGGCACCATTCGATTCGGAGGGCGGGGCAAGTTGAGCCCAAGGTATATTGGACCATTTGACGTGCTAGAGAGAGTGGGAGAAGTGGCATATCGACTTGCGCTACCACCTTCACTTGAGGGAGTACATGATATATTTCACGTATCGTAACTCAAGCGATATATGGCAGATAGCAGTCATGTTCTAAACCATTCTTAGATCACCATTGGGCCAAGCTTGTCATATCAAGAGCAACCCATGGGGATCCTTGATCGTCGAGAGAAAGTGTTGAGGAACCAGTCTATTCCCTTGGTCCACATGGCATGGAAGCATGGCGCACTAGGAGAATCCACTTGGGTGAGCGAGGAAGACATGCGCAAACATTTTCTGTATCTATTCGTAGACCAAGGTATGAATTTACTTTGTTAATTTCTACCTTATACCATCCTTGACTTTCTATCGTGGCTTAGTTTTAATTTCGAGGACGAAATTTTTATAAGTTGGGTAGAATATAAAACCCCTAATTTTAAAAACTGTATTATAATTATTTAATTAACTATTTAATTTATTTATAGTATTTATTAGTTAATTAAAAGATATAGAATTTATTGAATTTTTATTTCTAGTTAATGATGCATTTAGAGATTTACAGAGCAACTATTATTTTACCATAATTTATTTCATGTAGGAGACCTTGTGGACGATTGATAGATTAATTATATGCACTAATATAATTTTTTGAAATTTATGTATATATATATATATATATATATATATATATATATATATATATATATATATATATATATATATATATATATATATATATATATATATATATATATATGTTGTTTAGTAAAAGAATAAAGAAAAGAAATAATTGAAATCAAAACAAAAACTTTGCTAACTTAAACCCCTAAGCCCAGCAAACCATTACCAATTCCCTACCCACTAATTCCCTTAGCAGCAGCTACACCCGCCCCCGTCACCCGCGCGGAAGCCCCCGCTCCCTCGTCATATATATATATATATATATATATATATATATATATATATATATATATATATATATATATATATATATACTTGATAAAAACCCTAATCCTAAACTTACCATCCACCCTCCTCCTCGACCCAGCACCGCAGCCCAGCCACGACACAGCCACCGCCACCGCCGGAACAGCCGCCCAGTACCGCCGCTCGCCCCACATCCGCGATCCCGCGCACGCTGCGCAAAAAGCTACAGCAGCGTACCCATGTTCACACGTTGATTCCCGCTCTATCGTTCGACCAAATTCGACCCCGTCTTCACCGGTATATTCACGATCTATCCCTCTTCCAACTCTGTGTATTCCAACTCTGTGTATTAGTTTTCTTCGATCAGCGCGTAACCCTAGGTGAAAACCGAGACCAAATTGGAAAAAATGACAACTTTAATTTTAGAAAAACTGTTGCAACCACCCCTGTTTAAGGACTCGTATCTCCCACCACAGAGATCCAAACTTAGATTTTCTTTTTGCTATATGAAGACCATGTAATCGAGATTATTTTCTGTTAATTATATTATTTTATTTTGCTGTTATATGCAGAATTAAACTGGGTTAAAAATCACGAAAAACTTGTTTTTGAACCTTCAAAATTTGTGATACGGAGCGCGCCCCGCCAAAAGGGACCACCCCGTCGCGTACCAATTATACCGAAAGGCACGTATGGTATGTCCAGACGTGTGGGCTTTCACAAAAACTGATTTGGGTACGTGTGCACGTCGAAATCAACACGTGTCCGTAAAAAGTCTCCGTATCGCGACTTTTACAAAATATCGCACCATTTAGTGTACACTCATCAGAATGTGACAAAACTTGTGCCATTGGATTCATGGTATCACGATGGTCCTGTGACCCAAGTTTTATGCAATTCTGAGACAGTTGACTAAGCTGCCTATTTGCATGTCCTACGGTTGACTTTTTGGACAAAATTATGTTAGGCTCACCGGAATCCAAAATTTGACACAATGTTGAGTTTGTACTGACGTTTAGAATTTTTTTTGACCTATAATTTATCACATTTAGAGACCTTCACCCCTGGCACGTTTTTCGGTACAAAGTGGGCCACATGTGGACCCCGCTTTGATCCGAAATTATCGTTTTACCCTTTATCCAAATTGGACGAAAGGATAGTATTTTTTTAGCTATCTCGCTGATTCCAAAAATGTTGGTGATGTCTATTTTAGCATCCGGAGAAGTTTATTCGGAGGTCTTAGTTCCTGATCCTGTGTACTTGACATCGGGACGCTTACACTATACAGATTGCTTGCCAGGAAAGTATACCTTGCCATTGTACTGTAATTTATATTCTATAAGATGCATGCATTTATTTCTTTCTATTTAGTTCATTTATTTTTACTGCTATATAAATTGCGCGTCCAAGGAACTTGGGTGCAACGACGGCGATGTCGTATTCTATTTTTTATTTATATATATATGCATGTTGACCTAGTTTATGAGATCACCCCATTATTATGAGGCATTTTATGTTTCATTGGCCATGACACTGTTCTTACACGAGTGTGAGTCATATGTAGGACACGGTCTTGCGTATTCGGCTGGCCACCGGTACGTACAGGCCGTGCGATGGATAGAGATAACTGCCGATATAAACTTTACATGCTAGTAGACCTGGCTGTTATTTAGAGGTATCATCGTGTCATGGATGTGACATGCTTAGAGCATAGGGTGGGGAGAACAACAAGTAAGGCATTTGGGCTCCTTTGCACTTTCTTTTTTATGTAACCCGTACGCTCCGCCGGAGAAGCGTGGTCGTGATGACCCCTATATTACCTGGCGGCCTCTGAGCTTCAAAAGACTTCATGCTTTTTAAGCCCCTGAATCTCCAAAAGAATCATGACAATCACATTTTTGGCCAGATAGCCCACTTGTTGGAAAGTTGTTCTCAAACTGCATTCACTTAGATGGTTAGGCGACCCGTTGGATGTTTATTTTCAGTACTTTATTGGCATATTTATATGTATCTTATTATGTCCCTCTGAGGACCTGGTCCCTTTCCAGATATAGACGGGCAGGAGTATCCACAGGAGTACGGACCCGGACCTGATACTTCATTCCAGACTAAGAAGGTCTTATCTTCAGAGTATCTTTAATCCATCGCAGCTGATGGATATTCTAGTTGCTATTTATTTTATAGACATTTATCTTATATTAGAGTTTATCGCTTCTCTCTTTTAGTAGTTTTAGTATAGTCGATTTGCAGTGAATTTGTTTCCATCCGACTATCTTACTTTGAGACTTCCTATTTGATATTCAGTTATTTATTTCCATTTATTTATTTATTTATTTGTGCTATGGATAAGATATAGATTGTGTGTGACTTGTTGACAGTATATTACCACTGGTGGATTTAATATTCATGTACAGCACATGTGTGTATGGTTTCCATATATTGGAGTTCGTATACATACGGTTGACGTGTTACGTATTCCTAGTCGTACGTATTTTGGGATTGGGGCGTGACAACTATAAAACAATAAATAGATGATGCTATATACTGAGAGAAGACAATAAATAAATACAATGGCAAAATAAAGAGAACAGACAATATAGGCAATATGGTACTGTCACGCCCCAGTCCCAAAATACGTAGGACTAGGAATACGTAAGAATGACAGTCGTATGTATATGGCAACTCAAATATATGGATACCATAATATACACGTACGATGTATTATGAATATTAACTCATATGTGGTATATATATTGTCATAAGTCACAGGTCATAACTAGATCTCATCCACAGAATCAAATAACCAATCAACTATATAACTGAATCAAGTATAAAATGCTTGATAAGAACAAGTAGTTGGGTGAAGACAAATCCACTACCAACTAGAATATAAAAGAAAGCACATAAGTACATCTAATGAACAATGAGACTCAAAGAGAAGACCTCCTCGAAAGAGAGATAAGTAGCAAGTTCTGATCCGTGCTCCTGCGACTAGTCAAGATTGTCTACACCTGGAAAGGGACCAGGTCCTCAGAGGGATATAACAAGATACATAGAAGCATGCCAATTGAATACAGTAAACATGCATAATAGATAGAAAATATATAAGTACGCTGTATTAGACAATCTATATGAAATGCATAGTGAGGACAACCATTTTGACGTATGGGTAGGTATAGGATACTCTATCTATCTCACAACTCTCACACACGTCCATGAACATCAGAAGTCATCATACCTCGAGTGTAGCGACTATGGTGACACCAAAAATTGACATACCTCGAGGGTAGCGATCAACACGACACAACTACCATAGTGCGTGCTAGTTACTACGGGTTACCAGAATAGATATAGCACATACGCCTACTGATTGTCCTCCCCTCCCATGCTACTATGTGTCAAGTGTGTGTCAACATATATACAGTATATAATTATGATTGAAAGAAAACACATATATAATGAATATATAAAAATAAGATAAGCATGCAAAGTACTATAAGCAATTTAGTAAGGTATCTTGCCTGGTAAGAAAGCTGCGAAGTATAAGCGTCCAGACGTCAAGCGCAAGGGATCAGAAATTATGGCATCATAATGAACGTATCTGGATGCTTGAAGATGGGGTCGGAGTGGTGCTGCTGCACGCGTGCGGACGGCGCGGCTGCGGCGGCGCGGGGCGTCTGGGGCAGCGATGGTCGGCACGGGGGCGGTGGCCGGAGGTCCGGGCATGGTCGCCGGCGTCGTGGCTAGGGTTAGGGTTAGGGTTTAGGGTTAGAGTTTTGTGTGTATATATATATATATATATATAGAGAGAGAGAGAGAGAGAGAGATACTGGGAGAGGGGGAGAGAAGTCCGTAGGGGTCTCTGGGTTTGCTGAAGGGGGGTAGGGAATTAGATAGGTTAAAAATTAGTTAAGGGTTAAAGGTTAGGTTAAGGATTTAAAATTTTGATTGGGGATTAGTTTTCCTTTTCTTTTCTTTTCTTTTTCTTTTCTTTTCTTTTCTTTTGTTTTGTTTTGTTTTGTTTTGTTTTTATTTCTATTATTATTATTAATACTACTTTTACTTTCATTATTATTATTATTATTATTATTATTATTATTATTATTATTATTATTATTATTATTATTATTATTATTATTATTATTATTATTATTATTATTATTATTATTATTACTATTACTATTATTATTATTATTATTATTATTACTAGTACTATTATTATTATTATTACTATTACACTATATATTTATTCGCATATATGTATGAGGTATAAATAAATAAAAACATTTGTAAACCAAAAATAAATTCTAAAAAAAATTTATCACCCTTTAACAAGGATTCCTAAAATAATAATAAAAAATTATTTTGTAAAATAATTCCAAATGGGTATTTATATAATTAAATTAATAAAATTTATTTTCTAATTAATTATGAAAATACTTTAAGAAATTCAATAATTTAATAAAAATACTTAAAATAAAATTTAAAATTTTAGGGGGCTTACAGGTACAGTCAGTGCATATATGAAATAAAGAGGAAGAGCTACAATATCATATACGGGGTGATGTAGTATATGAACTAAAATGGAGAACTGTAACTATTCTAAGTGGTTGAAATAGTAGCTTCGATATGTGATCGGCTTGGGAACATGTACGAGAGCTATATGGCCTAGCTAATCATACGTGAGATGTATGATTAACACTAATATGATTCTATACTTGTACAATAGGGATATGATCATATTTCTCACTAACTATTTCTCCGCCCCCAACTAGTACAGTGGATCCAACCATGACATGTCATGATACACGAGCAATGTCCAATATATCATATACAAGGTCTAATATCAATGTCTAATATCAATGTCATGTACAATGTCAATACGATAACCAATGTAACATCTCATGACTGAAGATCCAATCTAAATACTAGTCCGTGTAGCACAGTGTCAAGAATCAGATGTAACATTTCTAAATACTTGAATTATAGAAATTATCAAATAACGAAAATTATTAGAGAATGTACTCGCCTGTGGTCCTGAGCGGGCAATACTAATGTCCTGCTCCTATAGTCTTGCAAAATAATCCAATGGTCCTATATATAAATAATATAATATAATACAACATCAGTCATTACACTAGCACACACAAACACAATTTATACTACGCTCGAAACTACGCAAGGGTGATAACTAGTCAACTAGCGGGGTCAAGTGTGCATGTCTAAATGCACAGGTGTCATGTTCTCGAATATTGTGCATAACAAGATAGACAACTAACACTAACACAATGTCAAATATCCAAATCTCGTGTAGCACGCCTAGTAGGTTAGGGTATACAAGGCAGTGAGTCCAAAATACGTTTAATATATAATTATAGCACCTTAACATATTACATAATATTACCCACTACTTATAATTATATTAATACACCTAGGGTCATGCTTAACAGTAGCCAAGAGGTGCATCAAATGTAAACTCTTATAAATTACTCTAAATTATCAATGAAAAGCATATTTTTCTTCCTATACTTGTGTTCAACTATCTGTGAATATTGTTTTCTAACTTGTGTTTCAAATGGGTTCCTATCACTACACGTTCTTGTCTTGTGCGAGCGTAACTCCAGGCTCACACGGCATCATGCTCTAGCGAGGATGATCGGTTCCACAAAGGATCTAGCGAGGACGATTGACCCTTTCGTTATCGGGGCGTGGCAATCATACATTCCAAAATACATATTGTAGACTTCTTCATGAAGATCTTCCTCGATAGATGAAAGAAGAAATTTTGTACGACACCTTCCAACTTTCTGTATCCATGTAACCCTCTCAGTGTCCCCTCCATCCATCCACTTTATCTCACAATTCAACTATTTCTCAAAAGATATAAAATGACTGTAATGTCCTTCTATTTTTTTTTAAACTTAAGTTGTGGGCGACCTCATCTCCCCCTCATGTGAAATTTTTTTATGAAATTATATGTTTATTTTCTCTTGAAGTAAAATGGAATTTATATAACCATTTACTATTAATTAACTATATATAGTATTTTATTCATATTTATAACCATTTAGAACTATATATAACAAATTATAGAATTTATTACTGTTTACAGTAAATTATGGAAAAAAATTATATCAATTATAACAAATTGTGACAATTATATATAATCATCTTGGTTTATTTATAACCATCTGCAAAAAGATAAATTACATTAGAAAGAGAAATTTTAAAAAGTGGACGAAGTTTGACTATATAGTATGTTATATTATGACCATAGTTTAATATTACTAAGTAAACATAATTATAATGTACAAAACCAAAAAAATTGATAACTAATTGTTGACATTTATAATAGGTATAACAAATTATATATAACTAACTATTATTGATTATGGTCAAATATGGCCACATGTAATGTATTACTAGTTAAACAAAATACTACAAATATACTCAACATGATTATAGTTTGTTTTAATTGTCTGTAATGGTTTCATATGGTTTAAGTTAGTTTTATTTGGTTATAGTTGATATAAATGGTTACAGTTAGTCTTTTATGGTTATGGAGTTCTAATCGACTACGGTTAGTTATAGTGGGTTATTATTATATTGCAACTGATCAATTAATGTTGGAATTCATGGAGTTATTTTGTACATGATGAGTGCACCGCAATTAAAGCACAATGCCACTCATGAGTGTTAGCACAATAATCTAACTATGTCTTTTTATTATGGTTGTTCGATTAAGTTTAACATTATGATCACTAATAATCTTTATATCACTAAAATGTTGTACTTAAACTTAGCATAGCCAAATATGTATTACTGTATAATACTTGCTACTATTACTGTATAATACTTGCTAATATGTATATTGTCTTGTTCGTTTAACATATATATGCAAAAAAGCAATAAGCAAGATCAAACATGGACATATGAATGCAATGAAGAAATCATGATAGGCCAAAGACGACGACATCCCACAAGATTTTTCTGAACCGCCTATGACATCTCTAGATCCACACACTCAGGGGTTCCGCTGTCCGTTCAGCGGATGGGGCCGGGTTATAAGCATCTAGAATTGGGGAAAAATATTTTTGTCATTTTACTATTATTTAAATATTAGATTTAGATTTATATAGTTATATTAAAATTAGTATTGGTTAGTATGCTAGCTAATTAGAATGGACTAAGTGTTAGTTATGGTTAGCTAGTGCCATTTATGTTAGCGCATGACTTAGTTGACTAGAATTAATTAAGTGTTAGTTAAAAATAGTTAACATTAATTAGTGTTATTCATGACTTAGTGTTTAGAACTAACTTAGTTAGTGCATGCATAAAATATTCCTTTATTTAATGAAGATACATTTTCATTACTTTAAAGATTTTATTCATGACAACCATTAGAGAGTGGAGAGGGACACTTTAGACATATCAACCACCCTAACATAGCCGATAGGTGGCCGACCCTATGTTAAGGGAGGATTAACCTCCATCACGACACTTCTTAGCCTCCATCATTTCTAAATTAGTTCATCCCCAAATCCAACTCTATTTTTCTACCAAACCCAAATCAAATCCACTCATTCTCACCCATTACAATCATCATAAAGATCTAGAAGCTTGGAAGAGCAAAAAGGACATTAGAGAAGAGCTTGGTGAGGATGAGTTGTGTCCAAAACCTTGCTTTGTGTCCCTTGGAGGAGTTACATTGGGATTCCAACTCCCAATAGGTATAAAAAAATTTCCTCCTCCATCAATTTATATATAAATTGTAAACCCCCTCAAATTATTATTTTAGGTAGACTAGATATGGTTAAAAAATTTGGTTTGGCATCATGTTGTTTAAGGTTTAGAAATTAGGTTGCGTTGACTGGTTCTTTAATTTAAATCATTGGTGCACCTTACCGTTGCTACAATAATTGGAGCCCAATAATAGCCTTTAAATTTTTAACAAATTATTGCACTCTTGACCTGACAAGCCAACCTAGGCGCTGGACATTTTTGTCACTCATAAATACCCTCCCTTGTGTTCTAATTTAATTGCACAACTTCCCAGTCACAAAATCAATTCTTTAATCCTATGTCGCATACCTATGTCGTTGTCATCGATTTTGGGACACAAACTCAACCCGTTTCTCTGAACCAATTAAAGGGCCCAAGACTAACACTAAGCCTACACCATTCATGAACTTTGTGTCACTCCTAATTGAGACTCCATGTACTTCCATTTATTTTAAGAGCAAATAATACTTTATTTAATTAAATTGGGGATACCAACTTAAACTAATCACAACCTAACCCCAATTTAATCCAATACCCCTTTCTTGAGGCCCATACAAAACACACAATACCCTCTCATCCTAAAAATCACCAAACACCACTTTTTACACCAAATTCTCATTATTTTTTCTTCATGTGCAAATACCCAAATGTTAAGGGACTTAATGGCAAAAAGGGTGCTAGGTGTCACCACACTATTGGTAAAAGCCAATAAAGAAGACCCTCCCCCAAACCTCACATGTTTGGTCACATCACTCTGTCTCTCTCCCCTTGTAAAGTATTTTGTTTCATGTGGAATCCTAACCATTGATCCAAATTCTTTCCCTCATCACAACCACTCATCCCCCTATATTAACACACACACACACCCTTCCCAATGTGGTCGGCCCTAATCCCTAGGAAAACCTAGGACTCCCTCTCCCCTCTCTCTCTCTCTCTCCTCCCTCTACTTAATTTAGCAGACCACACTCTTCTTCTCCATTCCTCTTCACTACTTCTACTTTATTTCACCTTCTTCCTTACGTAGCCGAGTTTCGGCCACTAGCCGCTGCACTTCACCATCCCCACCACCACGAACCACCCTCATAGCTCCGGAAACTACCACATTCACCGCCTCCACCTCACAGCTCCACCGCCACTGCCATCTCCACCACCCGACAGCATCTTCACCACCTTCATCGCCACTGCCATTTCCCGTACCACCTCCACGACCAGCTCCGGCCACCACCACAAACGGCCACCACCACCTTCACCCGCCCAGACTTCCATGAACGGCCACTACCACCTTCACCGCCTGCACCTCATAGATCCACCATTGCTGCCATCTCCACCACCCGCCAGCATCTTCACCGCTACTGCCATTTACCCCACCACCTCCACGACCAGCTCCGGCCGCCACCACCACGACCACCACCTCCAGCACCACCCCGACCTCCACGACCAGCTTCACCACCACCACCACCACCTCCAGCACAACATCCTTCATGTAGCCGAGCGCCACCACCTGCATGCAGCCGAGTACCCCTACCACCTCGGTCGACACGCGTGCCACCCCTGCGATCGACGCCATCCCTGACCGAATCTGCAGCATCGCCGCTGCCACCACCCACAGCCACCGGGGTAACTCCTCACCCTTCTCTTTTTGTGTAGTATGATGTTTGTGCTAGAGAAACCCTAGTTAGGGTTACGTAGATACTTCACATACATTTTTATGGTAAATATTGAGGTTAGGTATACATGTGGAAATGGTTATATAGTATTTTAATTACGGTTATTTATTGTGAACTTGATAACTTATAACTGATTATTTGAGGATGAATAAATTAGGTGTATAAAATAACGTCTGTGAATACAAGGATGGTATGGTTAAGGATGAGCATAACTTGAATGACTAAAATTACTGTGATGAATATTAGGGGTTGGAGATTTTGTTTGAGGATGTTATACTGATTGTTGATCGTATTTGATGTAACATTACCCTAGTCAACTTGGGTTAACCCTCTTGTTAGTATCTATATGAGCTATGTAACTAAGACAGAAGCCTATGCTAGACGTGTGGCACCTCTTATTTTAGAATAGTATCGAGATAGATTATTGATTAATTTTATATATCGTCTCTAGGTACTTCAGAATCCGTATACTTGGAAGTTGTACCGGAGCCCTGCCTTCAGCATCCAGATCCAGGCAAATGTACCTTGTCATCCTGTATCTCAGTTCCAGATTTACTATTTATTTTATTTATGCTTTATGCACGCTTTGGATTAGAATCGTTACTTAGTGTCCGGGTCATAACCGGGTGCAGACGTTTATTGGTAACGTTTAGTATTTATTGATAGATATTCGTGACACCTTGATGTACCTACATGGTTACATCGGAACCCTAGGACACATTCAGACACCGTCATCATGCCAGACTTCCTGTATTCTGATATTGTCAGTATGACCAGAATCTGGGATGACTTTAGGGTCGTGATTGTTGATAGTTACTTCAATATGAATAGACAGTTAGATAGAGGTTCAGGTTCAGCGAGCACTCATTGACCGTATTGGGAGGGAAAGACAGCTACTAGACGTTTGGGCTACTTTGCACGCGCTATATATATGTATATGTTCCTATTTATGTAGTGATCCTGTATCCGAAGTCGTAGTATCACCCATGTGACTCTGTGCTTGGAACTATGTTACGCCCCGTGTGTCTCTGTGCCTTTGAGCTACAGTTTTATATTTGGAAAGCCCACGCGTCAAACATTATCTTCAAGTTGTGTCTCACTTAGGTGGTTATGCTAGATTGCACCAGCGTTACACTTGTTCTTTCTGTTATACTATGGCATACTATTTTTGTACCTTGTTATATCCCTCTGAGGACCTGGTTCCCTTCCAAGCTTAGGCGAGGAGGACTACTCGGAGGAGTACGGACCGGGGGTATATCCAGGAGCAGGACCTATTGCAGAGGATGAGATCCTTTCCGAGGACTTTGTTTGATCTCTGGTAGTGACCTCACCTGGGCCGGTATTATTATCTAGTTTGCAGATACCAGCCCTGGTTATCTTACTGCTTTCTTTCATTCAGTATTTGTATTAGCGGGTTTGTTCCCGTGTGATTCTACTCGTATTTGTATTATGATACATTTCCAGTCTTTTTTCTCTTCTGCACATTAGTAGTCATGACTTCTCTATATGCTCTATATTCAGATGTCTGTAGATGAGATTTAGTTTCACTGTCTGTGTGTTATATGTTGGGTTTTATCGTTGTACTTTACAGATTAGGTGCACTCCGTCGGGTCTATTAGATTGGGATGCCCGTCGAAGTGTACCCACTGGCCATTGCCACGTGGCTCAGTTTCTTACATTTGGAACTGGGGTATGACAAGATTTTTGTGGTGGCCCATGCAGATCCAATTTAATTCGTCTTGGTTACCTGGCTGTGCCAAGCGAGCAGCCTGTAAATTAGGAATAGATATTAGGAATCTCATCTACATGCTTAAGTACTTCACATGACACATCTATTTTGATTTTACTCTTGCCAATTTGCATCTTGTTTAATTCCTAAACGCTAATCTTAAATATGACTTCTTTTCAGAGTTATGAATCTCCATAGTGGATGTATCGCGCAGCCGGACGATGTCCCCCGTGACGCAGGGTCATCCAGGAAACCGGAACTGGGGCATGTTCTTCTGTTGACCCCAGCTCCCTAGGAACAGTCATCTGGGCAGCCAGAGGTGCCTTCAGACGGACACCAGACTCTGCACTAGGTAGGTCATGAGGACCAGAGGACCGCAAGATAGGAGGAGCAACAGTTGCCCCCACCACCTCTATTTCCTTCACAGATTCCATATATAACTTCTCCACCAGGGCAACCCATGGACGGGCCGCAGATGTTCCAAATGGTTTATGCTGTGATGTAGGCCTAATAGCAGGCCCAGCAGCGCCAGGCTGAGACCTTGAGAGAGAGTATTATGACGGCCTTGGGATATGCGTCACCACCAGCTCGCCAGTCGACGATGGGGTCTGTCACAGACTTCCGTCATATAATAACACTTCCATTTTCTAGCATGAAGAAGCCAAAGGAGGTTCATGCATGGCTCACCAGCATTCAACACCAGCTGGAGGCTATCGATCTCCTGAGACATAGATGGATGACCGTTGTCAGGATGGAGCTTACCGGCAACGCTCATCACTGGTAGCTTTCAGAGGAGAAGCGTTTAGGGCCCGATCCGGTCACATGGGAGGACTTCTCTAGGCTCTTCCAGGAGATGTATATACCTTCCACTGCCAGAGCAGAACTTCGGGATAGGTTCCAAAACCTCAGGCGGGACAGTTTGACTATAAAGAAATACAATGTCGAGTTCCTCTATTTGAGCAGTTTTGTACCGTACTAGATCCCGACCGAGGAAAAGAAGGCCAAAAAGTTTTATGAAGGCCTGAGTTTTGAGACGCAGAGATTTATTTGGTCTACGGCCCCCACCTCCTACTCCAAGGTTCTATTAGCAGCTCAACGCCA
Organism: Iris macrosiphon; assembly: GCA_036927795.1. Taxonomy (NCBI): domain Eukaryota; kingdom Viridiplantae; phylum Streptophyta; class Magnoliopsida; order Asparagales; family Iridaceae; genus Iris; species Iris macrosiphon. The sequence goes on along the minus strand of JAYESA010000045.1, from coordinate 382,211 downwards.
GGATCGCATCAACAAGATGGAGGCCAGTCTGAAGTGCTCATGTGCATCGTCATCATCAGTTCGAGCTCCGCAAGGAGGACCTGCAAAATGTCCCCTGGTACCGCAGCAGCAGAGAGCAGCACCCCTGCAGGGACCAGTGATTCCCATATGCCATTACTGCGGCAAGAGAGGATATTTGTTGAGGGACTGTCGATGGAGACTGGGAGTATGCCTGAGATGTGGGTCTGACCAGCATGCAGTCCGAGATTGCCCAGACCAGAGGACTCCAGTACCGATAGTTCATCGACCAGCCTTGCCAGCACCAAGACCTTACCAGCAGCCTCCCGGACCGAGGTTGCCCTACGCGGGAGCTGGAACACTGTGACCACCAGCACCAGGAGGAAATCAGAGAAGGCCACCTTTGGCCCCACAGGCAGTTCGATTCCAGCAGGCTCGACAGCAGCCGAGGGCACCAGCACCAGGACATGGCCAGGCCTGTCACGACCCGCACCCGGTACAGGGGCACGAGTGTGTGGGTATGTCCAGCCTACGCCATAACATCGGCGGTAGAACGCTGTCTAGGTCACAATAAAACTAATATAACTCACCTGTCAATGATATCAATCTCCATAAGGAGGATAATATACATCTCACAATATCTCATAATGTAAACTCAATCACAACCACTATAAGAGTATAAAGGCACGATTAATGATAAGAAGAATGACATAGTCAAACACCATGTCTCAAAATATAGATAAATCACAGTCTAGCTGTCCAACATAAAGTCTCCACCAGTCTCAACATAAACTAAGAATAAGTCTAAACATAAACTGAAATAAACCTCAAATAAGTCTCAACGCATAAAATAAATACTGTCTAAATAGCTGCAGGTAGTGTCTCCTCTAGATCTCTGGTGTGTAGTCTGCATCTATACCTGGTCCATAATGTGTCGGAAACCAGTCCTCTAAGTAGCAGTCTGGAAAAATATTTCCAGTCAGGATGGAACGAAGTACATCTCTAACAGCAGTTCTACATCAATGATATAAACTATGTAGCAGTAAATAGATAAAAATATACAAGATGCATATACATGTACAAGAGATATACAATAAAAGGGAATACTGGAAATAAATACAAGAATAAACAATATGTCAATGAGCAAGAATACTAGGACTAAGTGTGTGAGTACTAGCTTTAACATGTGATCGACTTGGGAACTTGTACGAGCTAGAATGGCTGGTTAGTCATGCGTGCGGTGTATGACCAACACTAACATATGAACGAGACTTGTACATTAAGGGTATGATCACATATCTACACTAAAATACTCCCCACCCTTGACTGGTATAATAGATCCAACCATGGTACACTATGCCACAGAATTCTCTAGGAAGGTAGCAAGCCTCCCCAAGAATCAGTGTTTGTACATGCACAACATAAACAATGAGACAAGACTTGTATAAGACACACCATGAACAAGGAATAACATCTCATGACGAGATCCGGATATACCAATCCGTATAACCATCGTGTCAAGAAATATGGATATTTACACTAGATACAATGAACATAGAGGATATCATAAATAAGAAACAATCAGAGAATGTACTCACATGGGATCCTGCTGCTGGCAATAACAATGTCTGATATACGAGGTCTTGTCTGAATAATCCAACAATCATATAGACATCATTTAATACAATATTGCATCAGACATTACTCTAACACACAATCATAAATACATTGAACTCAGGGGTACGCTAGGTATGACACTGGTCAACTAGGGTCAAGTGCGCGTCTAATTGCGCAGGTGTCGTGTCTATAATTGCTGTCCAAAACAGACAGTCAATGATATGATCTTGCCAGTACGTTGGTGTACATATGACAGTCTGCTATCATGCTACGTGGTTACAGGTCAATGTAACTACGGGGTATCCGTGGTTACACTCGGGTCACCTAGCTCATATATAATTATACATATTATTATCTAGTACATAACATTAATACTCATAGTATATATATGTACATATATAATAAATATATGTATATACACTAATTAAATACACAAACAATATATATATATCGTATATACACTAATTAAATGTATACTATATATATATATATATATATATATATATAAACATATACTAGGGAATACGTATACTATACATATACATATGTATATATATATACTAATTATATATTATACATATACTAACACTAATACATACATACCACCCATCAAAATATGTATATGCGTACATATACGTACACAACAATCATAAGAGAAATGCTCCTCACCTTGGCTTCGGCGTGCACGTGCACGAGCGCGGCGATGACGATTATGGCGACGACGATGACGTAGGTGATGATGACGATGTTGACGACGATGATAAAGGTACTGGTGGTGCGTGGTGGTGTGCAGCGTTCAGGTGAAGGGAAGCAGGGAGGAGGAGATCATTGGAGGCTCGTCGAGGTCGGGATTGGCAGCGGGTCATTCCGGTCGTCGCTGGCGAGTGCAACATTCAGCAGTCGGGGTCGGGACTGGTCGGTTCAGGCGAGGGAAGAACGTGGAGGAGGTTCAGGAATGGGTCGACGGTGGTGCTGGTGATGGTTCGAAGTCGACGAGAGCGACGGGCTCTGGTGGAAGCGTCGATTTCATGCAGGAACAGCGGGTCGTCGAGGGAACCGGGGCGGTTGCTCGGTGGTTTTGGTCGAAGAGAGGCGGGGCTCCGGGCTGTGGGGTGGTGAGTTACGGTTGCTGCGGGTCTGGACAGCAGGTCGACGAGGTGTCTCCGGCGAGAAGGATCGGTCGAGGGGGGTTCTTGGTCGAGGCAGTGTTGCTCGGGTGCTCAGGTGCAGACGAAGGTCAGGCAGCGGCTTCTCCGGCGCTGTGCAGCGGTGGCTTCAGTCGACCGGGGATGGGTTCAGGCGAGTCCGGTCGTGGGCTTCAGATCGAGGTCAGGACGGATAAGGAAGGCGTCAGGGAGAAGGGGAGAGGGCCGGAGGAAGAAGAAGGTGAATAGGTCGGCTGGGGTATTGGTGAAAGAAAAAAGAGAAAAGTAAAGAAAGGGAAAAATGATTATTTATACAAGTATGGTGTGGGTTTGACCTAGAATTAGTTTGACTAGTCAACCCCTCTTGGGATTGGAGCTTATCATGTAGGTATTTCAAGGGCCATGATTCAAATGGGTTCAAAATGGAAGGCTAGGATTCCATTGGTTCAAGGTTGCAGGGCTATGGTCTTAAGGAGGTTGATGTTGCATTGCACACTCCCGAAAATCATGGAAAATACACATGAAGGAGAAATGGGTTTATTCACGTGTCGTGTCCAATGGGATGGACACCTTAATGCACTTTTGCATAAAAAGTGCCCAATAATTAAAAATTGCACAAAGTTGGATTTATGGTCTAAATTAATTAAAATAAATACAATTGGTGTTCTAAAATAAATTAGAAGTACAAGGGACTAAAATTAAGTAGGACAGAAGTGTCATGAATGAAGTAGACTCAGAATAGAATATTACCCTAATTTGGGTTGCTTAAAATGGGTCGAGGTTGTGCCTCCAATTTTGATTGGAACGCACATGGGTACAAAGTTGGATTTATACCAAATTAAATAATAAATGTTTGCGACAAAAATTGTGCGACTAAAATGTAGCACAAGAGAGTATAATTATGACTTACACAAAGGCCAGAATGAAAGGCAGGTATGTCTAGGACAAAGGTATAAAATTTATTGGAAGGCAAAAGTTAGGGTAGCGCTCCAAATATTGAAGCAACGATAAAGCGCAACAATTAAATAAAATCACCATTATTAAATATAATTAAATATTATGCAATCATTTATACATTAATTATAAAAAGACAAAAATACCCCTAATCTGGAATGTGGGGGTGACAAGTCTAACCTCCTTAAAAGAATTTTGTCCTCAAAATTTAAGACACCTTGTCTCTCTCTGTCAAGTCATAACCTCTTCATTAATCTTTACTACGGTCAAACCCCCAACAATCACGGTCTAGGAAAATTCTACCTACAGTCATACAACATGCAATCTAGAAAAATATATGTATGGTTTATGGTCTATTTTCTCATAGTATTGCAGTCTCTGCCAGGGTGTACTACTAACTATATTCTAGCAAAATCATGGATACAAGCTACGGTACTATGGAATCAATCAATCAATCAAATAAAAGGAACAGAAGGAAGAATGAATAGAACCTGCTAACACATCACCTGCAGTATTGGCCTCCTCGACCGTTATTGTAAATGCTCCGCCCTGCTGGGGTGCCTCCCTTCGCGGTGCTGAGCAATCTGCGGTTCCACAGGTGGCCTAACTAGATCTCTATAATTTGGAGCTGTGCGCTGGCCGAAAAGATAATGAACTAGAGGACAATCCCTCATTCGATGTCCCGCAGTGCCACAGTGCTAACAAATCCTAGCCTCGCTCTACAGTTCTTCCAAAGATGACCTGGCTTCTTACAGTAATGACAAGTCTGCTGATCCTACTGAACACGGACCGGTGCCTGGTACCGCTGGTGGTTATACTGAAACGTCCTCGTCTGCTGCTGGCCAGGATACTGCTGGGCAACTCTCTCAATTGCCTGTAGTGCCATCTGGTGAGCGTTCTCCATGCTCTCTCTTATCAGTTTAGTCTGCGCTTGGTGTGCCTCTGCCTACACTCTCTGAGCCTCAGCTTGAACTCGTTGAGCTTTTGCTGTCACTCTTTGGGCATCTACCATGCCCTGGATCAAGGTAAACATCTGTGCCCCGTCAATGGGCATACCTGCAGGAAGCGGAGCCGGTGAAGGAGTAAGGTTCTCTGTCATAGCTGGGGCAACACTCGGAACAGGTGGGAGAGGAGGAACTCCAGATGTCTGTCCATCACGTGGAGAGGTGGCAGACCCCTCTGAAGTTGATGCTCCCACTCTCATAGATCTTGTCTTCGGCGGCATCCCGAAGATAGACTGAAAAGAATAAATTAAGGCAATAGATGCGATATCATCAAGGGAGGATAGTAAAATTCTAAAGGAAGCAATATTCAGAAGAAAATAAGGATAATAAGACAGATAGATTGAAAATGTTCCTAGTTGTGATTGAATATTCACTCTCATCCTAGTATACTATATCCTAGATCCTATCGCAGACACGCAGTAGTACAACTAAGATATCGCACTACCACGATATCGCACAACTTGCGAAGTCTGGCCTGCGTGGGCCGCCACTAAAAATGTGTCACAACTCGCACCCGGTATAGGGGCACGAGTGCATGGGTACGTCCATCCTACGCCACAGCATCGGCGGTAGAACGCTGTCTAGGTCACAATAAAACTAATATAACTCACAACATGTCAATGATATCAATCTCCATAAGGAGGACAATATACATCTCATAATATCTCATAATGTAAACTCAATCACAACCACTATAAGAGTATAAAGGCACGATAAATGATAAGAAGAATGACATAGTCAAACACCATGTCTCAAAATATAGATAAATCACAGTCTAGTTGTCCAACATAAAGTCTCCACCAGTCTCAACATAAACTAAGAATAAGTCTAAACATAAACTGAAATAAATCTCAAATAAGTCTCAACGCATAAAATAAATACTGTCTAAACAGTTGCAGGTAGTATCTCCTCTAGATCTCTGGTGTGTAGTCTGCATCTATACCTGGTCCATAATGTGTCAGACACCAGTCCTCTAAGTAGCAGTCTGGAAAAATATTTCCAGTCAGGATAAAATAAAGTACATCTCTAACAGCTGTTCTACATCAATGATATAAACTATATAGCAGTAAATAGATAAAAATATACAAGATGCATATACATGTAAAGAGATACACAATAAAAGGGAATACTGGAAATAAATACAAGAATAAACAATATGTCAATGAGCAAGAATACTAGGACTAAGTGTGTGAGTACTAGCTTTAACATGTGATCGACGTGGGAACTTGTACGAGCTAGAATGGCCTGGTTAGTCATACGTACGGTGTATGACCAACACTAACATGTGAACGAGACTTGTACATGAAGGGTATGATCACATATCTACACTAAAATACTTCCCACCCCCGACTGGCATAATAGATCCAACCAGGGTACGCTATGGCACGGGATTCTCTAGAAAGGTAGCAAGTCTCCCCAAGAATCAGTGTTTGTACATGCACAAGATAAACAATGAGATAAGACTTGTACAAGATACACCATGAACAAGAAATAATATCTCATGACGAGATCCGGATATACCAATCCGTGTAACCATCGTGTCAAGAAATATGGATATTTACACTAGATATAATAAACATAGAGGATATTATAAATAAGAAACTATCAGATAATGTACTCGCCTGGGGTCCTGCTGCTGGCAATAATAATGATCGATATACGAGGTCTTGTCTGAATAATCCAACAATCCTATAGACATCATATAATACAATATTGCATCAGACATTACTCTAACACACAATTATAAATACATTGAACTCAGGGGTACGCTAGGTATGACACTAGTCAACTAGGGTCAAGTGCGCGTCTAATTGCGCGGGTGTCGTGTCTGTAATTGCTATGCAAAACAGACAGTCAATGATACGGTCTTGCCAGTACGTTAGTGTACATATAGCAGTCTGCTATCATGCTACGTGGTCACAGGTCAATGTAACTACGGGGTATCCGTGGTTACACTCGGGTCACCTAGCTCATATATAATTATACATATTATTATCTAGTACATAACATTAATACTCATAGTATATATATGTATACCAATTTAGTACATATATAATAAATATATGTATATACACTAATTAAATACACATGTAATATATATATATCATATATACACTAATTAAATTTATACTATATATATATATATATATATATATATATATATATATATATATATATATATATATATATATATATATATATATATATATATATATATATATAAACATATACTAGGGAATACGTATATTATACATATACATATGTATATATATATATATACTAATTATATATTATATTAATACATATACTAACACTAATATATACATACCACCCATCAAAATACGTATATGCGTACGTATGTGTACACAACAATCACAAGAGAAATGCTTCTCACCTTGGCTTCGGCGTGCACGTGCACGAGCGCGGCGATGACGATGATGGCGACGACGATGACGTAGGTAATGATGACGATGTTGATGACGATGATGTAGGTGCTGGTGGTGCTGTTTGATGATAAACAAAAGAAATTAAAACTAGGTTTATACGAAACCCTTTCTTTCTTTACAAACAAGAAAAATAGTACAATTAATCCTATACGAGGATTTTAAGTACAATAAAAATGAATCTGGGGAAAAATTGCTATAGGAGTCTGATCTGCGGTCGATCACTTTGTCCCTTGGACCACACGATGATGAAGAAGTACTGTAGAAGAAGAAGAAGCTTCAAAGATTGCAGGAGGGATTGAAGTCTCGTTGCCAAAGTTGTCAATCAACACTCTCTGTCTGTGCTCTTTCTCTCTCTCTCTGATCTCTTGGTCTCTAATCTTGATCCTTTTTTTGACCTTTATCTCCTATGACCGGAGGTCTCTATTTATAGAGATCAGTGACAGTAACTGTCCAGTCGGCGTAGAAGCCAAACTGTGAAAAGAGTTGCACTCTTTATGCGGCGGTTATAATAACTGATACCCACGTTTGAATGATCTCCTGAATCTGCGTATGACGCGTGTCCCATTATAAGGTAACGCATATAACCGCTCCTCGGAGATCATGGCATGCAAGCCACGTAGGTAACTGCCCCTCGCGTAAAGATGGTTGGCATAAAAGCCAAATAACTGTCATGTTGGCGTAAAAGCCAAATAGCTGTCTTGTTGGCGTAAAAGCCAAATAGATGTCTTCTTGGCGTAAAAGCCAAATAGCTGTCTTATTGGCGTAAAAGCCAAATTCTGCGTAAAACTTGATGCTGCATGAATAATAGGTAACCAGCGTAAAACTAGCTAATTATCCTTCCTGACTGAGGTCTTGAGCGTATTCTGGGCTAAATAGCCTTATCACGTATCTTTGCAAATATAGCCTGAGTTGGCGTATTTCGAGGAGATAGCATACGGTGTACTCCTATAGTTGAAAATAGCCTGGTTAGCATAAAATACAAGGATGGTGATGTAAGCGTATTAGCCCTAGTTTTAGCTCTCCCAGTCATTAAAAAGAGATCTGCCCCCATCTCGTGTATTAAATGCAGAGATATGCCTCGAGCTCTGTACGAGAGACAGCTTTTGACGTGGCGTCTGGTTTTGTCTCGTTTTGAGCGTAAAGACTCATTTCTGCCCATGTAGAATAGGCAACATATTCTTTGAATGCGTATAAAACGACTTATATCAGGGATATGTCACAAAATGACAGTCTGGGCCTCTGTGCAAAATCATCATTACAGCCGTCCTTTCGATCGTCGTGTAGTACTTTTTGTCAGGAGTCAAGTTCACTGTTCTGTCTGACAGATTCATTCGAGGAATACGAAGAGTTCCTCGTACAACTTCCCGCCGCATTAAAAGTAGACATATTTTACGTCGGAGGGAGGTGTAGCAACCTTTTTACGGCAAAACAGCCTGGAAGTGCTGCTTTACGCGGGCTATTCTGGAGCTCTATTTTACGCTAAATAGCGTTGAAGCTCTATTGTACGCCAATAGCTCTGAAGTCATATTTTACGCCACACGGCGCTGAAGCTCTGTTTTACGCGGGCTTCATGCATGTTGGGGGTTTTACGCATATAATTCCCCAACGTATTTTCATGCTTCTATGAGACCCCCTTCAAAGTTGTCACGACCCGCACCCGATATAGGGGCACGAGAGCGTGGGTACGTCCAGCCTACGCCGCAGCATCGGCGGTAGAATGCTGTCTAGGTCATGTAACTATCCAATTAATCTCACATGAATATCCAACTCCATAAGGAGACACAGATATCACAATATAATATGGAATATATTCAATCACATAAGCTAAAGCACGATAAGATATCGTAGTAAGCAATGAAATACAAGACAAGTCTAAACAACAATAAATAGTCTAACCTGCAATCAATAACATCCAGTCTCCAAGTATGTCGGAAACAAGTCCTCTATGTCACAGTCTGGAAAAAATATCCAGTCAGGATTGGAATGAAATACACCTCTAACAGCAGTTCCATGTATATTGACAAAAACTATAACACAGTGTAAAGAAATACAAGACATATATGAATACTGACAATAAGAAATACTGGAATAGAGAAATACTGGAATAAAGAAATACTGGAATAAATGGAATACTGGAGCATATGTCATCATCAATGTACATCTAGCAATAAAATAGAAATACAAGTACACGCAAGAACAATGAACTGGTATATAAGTGTGTACAAGAACAATAACTAGAACATGTGGAGATGCTAGATCAATATACCAAGATACATGTCAAGAATCATCTAACTAAGTGTGTGAACATCAGTATATCATGTGATCGGCTTGGGACTATATGACTCATTACATTGATTAGCGATCATCCCTAACAGGTCAGGGTAACCATATGTAACAGCGATGAGGCATGTAAGGGTAAGGCTGCACCGTCGTGAGGTGTGGATGAGCTATGATGCATGTAAAGTTGGGTATGATCACATAAGCTACTAATATTTCCCCATTTCCCCAGCTAGCATGATGGATTCCAATCACGACTCCTCGTGACAGGTCTCAATGATGCCAACTCGTGTAAACAATAGTGTCAGAGTCATGTACGCTATACAACAAGAATTATAGAGATAATTAACATAATGGAAACTGTCAGAGAATGTACTCGCCTGTGGTCCTTAGCTGGTATGAATCAGAGTCCAAGTTACAGTCCAAATAGCCTATGTATTACAAATTTACCATGTCAAAATATAATTTATTTTAATTTATTTAATTCTGGAATAATTACTCTAAAATCCTATTTTAATTTTATTATTCTGATTTTTAGGTTAATTCCTAAATTTTGTCCAAAGGAACTGAATTTTATCAACTCGAGACTCATGGCACGCAAATCGAGGCAATCTGTTGACCAAAAAGTCAACCGACACAAACTCAACTTTCATGCACTTTCATGCATGATTTCTTGTAGATTTTAGCATCAAAAACATGCTGGAATTTACGGCTCGTCCGAATTCAAATTCGTTTGGAAATTATGGCACATACAAATTTTGTATTGTGCACCGATGGTTAAATTCTAACCTAGAAGTTCTACAGAATTAAAAGTATAGAAATATTTTGAATTAAATTCTGGTAAAAACATATGTCAATTATATCTACATTAGCTTTCTGAAACTTCAAACGGTTTATGATTCTGATTCCTGGTTCTCCCGAATTCGCAAAAACATCAAAACACGTCTATTTTTGGACATGTTGTGCTCTACGAATTTTCCAGAATTTAATACTCGTAATTTCATAAAACAATTTATATATTCAGAAATCTAACCTCAATATCATTCTAACGCAAGAAACTGGGCCTCGTTTGGAGTCCGGAGCCATCCGACGCTGCCTGCTCAGATCTAACGGTCTGAGATCGATGCGGCTCGGCTCGGCTCAGCTCAGTCCGACTCGGACTAGGACGCGGCTAGGCTCGGCTCGGCTCGCGGTCGGCTCAGCGCACCCACACCCACCCCGCGGTCACTGACAGGCGGGCCCGGCCCAGTTCGCTGCAGGAGGCTGATAGGTGGGCCCCTATTGCCTGACTGGGCAAAAATAATTACTTTTTTGGGTTTTTATTTTCAGAAAATAGTTTTTAATTCAGTTTTTCATAATTAACTCAAAATAAATGCTAAAAATAATCAAAAAATTCCCAAAAAATTCTAGAAAATATATTTGATTATTTAGAACCTAAAATAAAATTTTGGGATATTTTTAATTAAGTTTATCCCTAAAATAAATTCTTACAAGTCCTAGGAAATTAGTGTTACTAGTTTTTAATTAACTAAAAATTGTAAAAAAATCCCACTAGCCCCAGATTAACCTAAAAATAACATTTAAGCTAGAATTTCATGATACGGAGGTTACAAGTCTACCCACCCTAAAAAAAATTGTGTCCTCAAAATTTAAAATCCTTAATTGTTTTATTTATTTATTTATTTATTTATTTATTTTTCCATCAAAATCAAATTCATCAATCATATAATCATGAAGTAATCCATATTGTTATTTCACAAAATTTCTTTCAAAATTCTATAAATATCATAGTCCTGCAAATCTTCAAAATTAAAAATCAAATTTTATTCTTATTACAATCTCCTCAAAAAATTTATGCTAATAACTAAATACAAAACTCAATATCCAATCCTCTAATTTAAATCCAATCAATGCACATTTATAAAATTTAAAAAAAATCTCATCCAAAAAGTTTGAATTCACACACTAATCCATTAATCATCTTACTCCTCTAATTTAAGTCTAATCGATGCGTATTTATAAAATTTAATCCTCATGCCAAAAATTGAATTCAAACACTAATCCATTAGTGATCTTATTCCTTGATTCTTTTTCCACACAATACTCAAACAATGTAGTACTTACGAAATCTTCAAATGCAACATTCAAAATATAAATTTATAACTTGCAGGCCAATGAATATAATGATAATCTCCTTAATTTTCTCAAATGCTAGTGACATTCAATCATACCACAATCTTCATAAAAATTTATGATTTTAACAAATCGTCAATTCTGTCATTTTAAATTCTCAACTCTCTTTATTTAAATAAATATTTATCCTCGAAATTTAAGGCACATTGTCTCTCTTTGTCAAATCATAACCTCTTCATTAATTATTCACTACGGTCAACTCCCAATAATCAAGGTCTAAGAAAATTCTTTCTACAGTCATACAACATACAATCTAGAGAAAATATGCATGATTATGGTCACTTTGTCATGGTATTGTAGTCTCTGTCGAGGGGTACTACTAACTACATTCTAGCAAGAGAATCATTGAGGCAAGCTATGGTACTAGAAAATTAATTAATCCAATAGACGGAAAGGAACAGAAGGAAAGAACAGAACATAGCCTTCTAACCCATTACTCGGACATCTACAACCTCTATCATACACTTAACTCTGGCACATTTATTCATAAATTCATGTCCCTATACACTGATACCCATATCAATTAATCACTGGTCCACAAGATATCCAGGGATACATCCATATTACACACATCTGTCTATTTAATACCAAAAGATGATACCAAGGACCTCTTAACATAATTATCGGTCAAATAATGCATCTAAAGTTTGATACCTGTATCCCTTTAGGTACTACTGTTTCTACTACAAGCACACTCACTGCTAGCTCTCTTACTTACTACAATTATTCATACTAGTTGTTCTTATCACTCAAGTGCACACCAAGTGCAACACACCATACTAAGTACTGCTCATTCTAATACAACTCTAGATGGAGACCTAAGTCAGTTTGCAGTACCATCTCAATCATGCTCAAGTCAATAGATCCTTACACATGTATATCATCTACTCATATACTAATATAAACTTCTTACCCACCATAAAATTTTATCCTCAAAATAAAATTATCAAAATTTAACTTCTTGAACAATTTAAAATAAAATGCATATACTTTCCTCAAAAGTCAAATATTCAAATATCGAAATAAAATTTTAATCACTTCCAAAAATCTGTATAGCTTTGACTATGTTTATTGAATCAAATTTTGAATCCTCAAACATTTTAATAACATAAAATCTCAACTCCTTAAAATTCTTAAAAATTGCAATTCATTTACACTCTTCAAATTATAAATTTAAATCCACAAGTATACATATAAATACTCACAGTCTCTAATACTCAAGGTGCACACAAATACATCAATTATCTACAACTCTCAACTGTGTACTGAATATTGCACTGCCTGGATTACTTGCACTATTACTTCCAATAATCAAAGTTATCATCACACATATTTTCTCCAATGATTTTCTATCTATATTAACTGGTACACCAATCTAATTATCATCACACGAAGTACTTACTGTCATTAGCACCTTGCTCAACAAATCTTTGATATAGAATCACTAGCACTATTAGTATGGTAACACTAGCTTCATCATTAGATTATCGTGTCATGACCCGCACCCGGTATAGGGGCACGAGAGCATGGGTACGTCCAGCCTACGCCGCAGCATCGGCGGTAGAACACTGTCTAGGTCATGTAACTATCTAATCAATCTCACATGAATATCCAACTCCATAAGGAGACACAGATATCACAATATAATATGGAATATACTCAATCACATAAGCTAAAGCACGATGAGATATCGAAGTAAGCAATAAAATACAAGACAAGTCTAAACAACAATAAATAGTCTAACCTGCAATCAATAACATCCAGTCTCCAAATATGTCGGAAACAAGTCCTCTATGTCATAGTCTGGAAAAAATATCCAGTCATGATTGGAACGAAATACACCTCTAACAGTAGTTCCATGTATATTGACAAAAACTATAACACAGTGTAAAGAAATACAAGACATATATGAATACTGGCAATAAGAAATACTGGAATAGAGAAATACTGGAATAAAGAAATACTGGAATAAATGGAATACTGGAGCATATGTCATCATCAATGTACATCTAGCAATAAAATAGAAATACAAGTACACGCAAGAACAATGAACTGGTATATAAGTGTGTACAAGAACAATAACTAGAACATATGGAGATGCTAAATCAATATACCAAGATACATGTCAAGAATCATCTAACTAAGTGTGTGAACATCATCATATCATGTGATCGACTTGGGACTATATGACTCATTACATTGATTAGCGATAATCCCTAATAGGTCAGGCTAACCATATGTAACAGCGATGAGGCATGTAAGGGTAAGGCTACACCGACGTTAGGTGTAGGTGAGCTATAATGCATGTAAAGTTGGGTATGATCACATAAGCTACTAATATTTCCCTATTTCCCCAGCTAGCATGATGGATTCCAATCACGACTCCTCGTGACAGGTCTCAATGATGCCAACTCGTGTAAACAATAGTGTCAGAGTCATATACGCTATACAATAAGAATTATAGAGATAATCAACATAATGGAAACTGTCAGAGAATGTACTCGCCTGTGGTCCTTAGCTGGTATGAATCAGAGTCCAAGTTACAGTCCAAATAGCCTACGTATTACAAATTTACCATGTCAAAATATAATTTATTTTAATTTATTTCATTCTGGAATAATTACTCTAAAATCCTATTTTAATCTTATTATTCTGATTTTTAGGTTAATTCCTAATTTTTTTTTTCCAAAGGAACTGAATTTTATCAACTCGAGACTCATGGCACGCAAATCGAGGCGATCTGTTGACCAAAAAGTCAACTGACACAAACTCGACTTTCATGCATGATTTCCTGTAGATGTCAGCATCAAAAACATGCTGGAATTTACGACTCGTCCGAATTCAAATTCGTTTGGGAATTATGGCACATACAAATTTTGTATTGTGCACCGATGGTTCAATTCTAACCTAGAAGTTCTACAGAATTAAAAGTATAGAAATATTTCGAATTAAATTCTGGTAAAAACATATGTCAATGATCTCGATATTAGCTTTCCGAAACTTTAAACGGTTCATGATTCTGATTCCTGTTTCTCCCGAAATCGCGAAAACATCAAAACATGTCTATTTTTTGACATGTTGTGCCCTACGAATTTTCCAGAATTTAATACTCATAATTTCGTAAAACAATTTATATATTCAGAAAGCTAACCTCAATATAGTTATAATGCAAGAAACTGGGCCTCGTTTGAAGTCCAAAGCTATGCGCAATGGCTTCTGGAAGATGAAGGAACCCTAGATGGCAATTCTCCAAAATTCGGCTCAAAGAAAACCCTAGAAATAAATAACTAAACTATTATATATATAGAGGAGAGAGAGAGCAGCCGCGGCTCGGAGAGCGCCACGTGGTAGCCATCCGATGCTGTCTGCTCAGATCTAATGGTCTGGGATCGATGCGGCTCGGCTCAGCTCAGTCCGACTCGGACTAGGACGCGGCTCGGCTCGGCTCGCGGTCAGCTCAGCGCACCCACACCCACCCCGCGGTCGCTGACAGGCGGGCCCGGCCCAGTTCGCTGCAGGAGGTTGATAGGTGGGCCCCTGTTGGTTGACTGGGCAGAAATAATTACTTTTTTGGGTTTTTATTGTTAGAAAATAGTTTTTAATTCAGTTTTTCATAATTAACTCAAAATAAATGCTAAAAATAATCAGAAAATTCCCAAAAAATTCTAGAAAATATATTTGATTATTTAGAACCTAAAATAAAATTTTGGGATATTTTTAATTAAGTTTATCCCTAAAATAAATTCTTACAAGTCCTAGGAAATTAGTGTTACTAGTTTTTAATTAACTAAAAATTGTGGAAAAATCCCACTAGCCCCAAATTAACCTAAAAATAACATTTAAGCTAGAATTTCAGGATACGGAGGTTACAAAAGTTTTCAAAATCCTCTTAATTTGAAATACTTTGAATGAAGCATGAAACGGTCAAATTTGACTCGTTCTGCGAGGCTGATTTTTTCGGAGATATTTAGGAAGTTGTTGGGATTTGGTATGTTCTCTTCTGCCTATATAAAGGCTGTTTTTCCATACTTCCTTCACCACAAAGATGGCTGCCAAGATTCATTGGGCTGACCTGAGGAAGAAGAAGATTATGCTCTTCCAGCATGTAAGAGCCGTAAAAAGAGGCATCTTCGAGCAAATATCCTCTGCAACGATGGATCATGGAAGGATATCATAGCTTCCTTTGCTCGGGATAATCAGCAATTTTATATGGCGATTCGTCCAGGAGAGAGGAAGGGTCTCATCGGACCACACAGCTTGCTAGTTGTATTTTTCCCTATTATGAAGCTGGACGCAGGTGGGCAGCTTGGCCATGTCTTCCAGTATTGTGTTGGGTCTGAATCCCTAACACAATTCTAGGCATGGCTGCCATGGCGTATGGGGGGTAGGCTTTATACAGTCCCAGTTCTGTATCCTCCCGCCATTTACCATATTCTTGTTCATCGGCCGAAGAAGCCGATGAAGTACCGTAGAAGAAGAACTGAAGATCTCCGTCAGACGAGAACCTAGCGTAATAGATTCCCATCATGATCTTGAATATTAATAAAAAATCCTTTGTAAAAAAAAGTATTTCCATCATATGTAATCATGAAAAATAAAAAATCCTTTGTAAACTGGATTTCCATCATATGTAATCATGATTAATAAACTTGTCTTCTTTTACGCATTGCTGATTTGCCATATTGCTGTGAGGGAGTCTGATAATGCGCAGCTTCAACACGTCTGAGTAATTTTTTTATGCTGACTCTGATAAATGTGCATCCGGTCACGTCCCAACTTTAGCATTAAGTTGTCTTGAAGATCCAACTGTCATGCTATTTTTTTTGGACGAGGAGTCGCATAGAATTCTGAACTGTCACTTCTCTGATACGAAGAATTTCTGTTCAGAACATCATCTTCAAGAATGGCTTCCCGAAAGTTTCTCGAAACAGGGCAAGAAATGTCCGTCGGATAGGCCATACTTGAACTTGATATAAAGGATTCTGGCTAGACTTCGAATGAACTTCCAATGTTCTGTAGCCAAAAAGAAGAAGAGTCATCTTCAACGCTGACATCTGTGTGTTTCAGGCACTTGCAATGTTCTGTAGCCAAAAAGGAGCATTTTCTGCGTAAACCCTTGTAATTGGCCTTCTTGAGTATAAGACCCAAATTATCAAGATATACACATATCCTATCTTGCGTAATTTTAAGATATGCGAAAAGTTGTAGCATCTGTAGCTTCTGAGCATAAAATCATAGATCTGTAGCTTCTGAGCATTAAAACTTCTGGGCGTAAAATCATAGATCTGTAGCTTCTGAGTGTAAAACCGTAGATTTGTAGCTTCTGAGCGTAAAACCGTAGATTTGTAGCTTCTGAGCGTAAAAGCTTCTGAGCGTAAAATCATAGATCTGTAGCTTCTGAGCGTAAAATCATAGATCTGTAGCTTCTGAGCGTAAAATCATAGATCTGTAGCTTCTGAGCGTAAAAGTTTCTGAGCGTAAAATCATAGATCTGTAGCTTCTAAGCGTAAAACCATGGATCCTTGCTCTGGGCATAAAATCTGGATCCGTTACGCAGTAAGACTATCCGTCTTCCTTTTCAAATAATAGGCTGACGTGGTCCCCAATCATAACCGATTATTAAAAATCGGATTTGGTTAAGGATTCGAAGAGTCATCTGAACTCTATAAATAGCCCTAGGTTGTGAGAGAAAAACCCTTCATCTGTCTATGCAAAACCCTTTCTTTCTGAGAACTCTTCGTCTTCGTCTCTTTTCTGAGAACTCTGAGTTTCGCCATGGCACCAAAACAGGCCTCCGTCTCTAAGGGAAAGAAAGTTGCTTCTTCATCTCGCTCCACTGCTCAAGCACGAGCGACGACCCCTACTAGGCCAAGCGAGCCTCGTTCTGAACGAAGTGCTCCGCCGTCTAGCTGCGCACCGGGCATCACAGGTAAAGACTTCGAGAGAAATAGAGAACCCTTCGCACACGTTGTACGTGTATGCACAACAATACGCCCACATCCCTAATGTGTCAGCGTAAAAACTCCATATTTTCACAGTCTGGCGTAAAAACTCAGACTGTCAAATTTTGGCGTATACTGCAAACTTTGAGTTTTACGCGCTGGATGTAAATTCTAGCGTAAAAAATCAAATTTTGGCAGTCTGACATAAAAGCTCAGACTGTTAGGTTTTGGCGTATACTGCCAACCTTGAGTTTTATGCACTGGAAATAGATTCCAGCGTAAGACTCAGGTTTTTGCAGTCTGGCGTAAAACTCAGACTGTCAAGTTTTGGCGTATACTGCAAGAGTGTAGCGTCTAGCGTAAAACTGACTTATTTTCTTGCTTTTTGCAGTGGACCTACAGATCCCTCCTCTGGCTGAAGTGATGGGCTCTGCTACTGGAATGCTGAATTCCAAATATCTGGAGGACTTGTCCCATGTGACATTCCCTATCTCTGGAAACGAGTATCCTCAAGAAAGGGGAACTCTGATCTCGGCCCAAGGAGAACGAATGTTGCTGATTATGATCTGTGGGGAGCCCCTGACATACATAGATGGGACTGAGTATAAGAAACCGACTTTCTTATTCGGGGACGTCATTGATAAACAATCCCACACGAAGCCCAAGAAGGAAGATTGGGTATTTTCTGCTGAGAGCACGGTCATGTATCTACCAAAGATGCCCAGAGATTACCCTATCTCTGCATTCTCCCATGCCACGCATCCCAGGAAGATGGTATGGATTTGACTCCTGATCTTCACGGCCAACTGGGGAAGATCTTTTACAAAAAATAATTGAACCGAGGGTCCTTTGTGAGCAGCCCTTCAGGCCCTGTCATGCCTTTCAGAGGATTACTGTCGGGCAGCGTCCCGATTAAAGATACTTCACTGATCCAGCCGCTTCAAATAGCGACTTTCTGCAATGACTTTATGGGGCAGGGAGGAGTATACCCCAAGGTTAACCCTCGCACCAGTGGATGGCTTAGCCCCCAGAATCTTCGATGGGCCAGTTTAACTGCCTGGGCCCTGAAGCACTTCCAGATGGAGCTGAAAAGTATTGGCTTGTTCGCGGCTGTGAGTGCCACTAGTGTTGGGCTGCCTCTCAACCCCAACTTGTTCTTAGCTTTGATGGAGCGATATAACTCGCTCACTGGGACTTTCGCCACTCCGCTAGGTGAATTGGGCTTAGCCCTTCATGAGATGGCAGATATCTCAAAGCTGCCAATGGGAGACACTCCTTATGAAGAGTACATTCCCACAAACAGGAAGCTGAGGGATACTAACCCTCGGGCAGTGGCGGTGTACCAAGAGTTGATGAGCCACTACCTTGTATGCACCACCTTCTACAAAGAGCCCTCTGATTTGGCTCATATCAACAAATGGGTGTCATACCTCTTCTTCCATCAGGCCAGAAATGCCAAGCAGGACAAGGTTGTAGATAGCAGAGATAAGCCTTTGAACCTTCTGAGCATGCTTAGTGCCAACACAGTCGATGATCTTATTGAAGACGCAGGGGCTTCAGATTGTGTTCTCGATGAGGAGATAGGGGGTTATCCTGTAGGCACTAAAGCCTACAGTTATATAAGGCATTGTCGCAAGCCTCTGTCAAGGGAAGCTCAACTAGCTGGCTTCCTCTCTATCTGGCTATGCCGATGGGTAGTGCCTGGCATCGCGTCTGCGGATCGCATTCATCGCAACACCTTATGGCCCGCAGTGCATTTGGTATTTGGAGCAAGATTGGGCCTGCTTCCTGCCATGGTATGCAGGATACAAGCTGGCCTGAGGGCCATTATTGATGGGCTACTGGCCGATACTACGCAGTGTGAAGGATATCCCAGAGTGGAATTACCATTCCTATATCTGATGGGATGGTTAATCCTTCACAACACCAGAGTGATGTCTCCCGGATCTGCCGGTGGTTCGGGCAATAACTTCCTGTTGAATTACAGGAATTCTTCTTAGAATGTGGCTAGCGTCATTGATTGTCAACTAGCACTAAATTTTTCCCATAGTTGGAAGTTCTTCTGCACCGTCCCCCCTGTACATATCAATCAACAGGGGATAAAACTTTAGGATGCGAGTCAGGGGAAGACTATTCTTTCTCCTGAAGCCTTTTAATGGTTGGTCTGTATTAGACCTTCCCACCTGTTGTACAGAAGTGAGGACCACTGCTACTTAGAGCCTTATCTGCCTAGCCGGTTCACCAGGCAATTTGGGTACGACCAGTTGTACGTGGGAAATCCCATCACCAGCTTCAAGTTCAAAGGTGGACTTATTGATGGAGCTAGAGGATGGCGGTATTTCATCATGGGTTGTACTGGAGCAACCTTTGTTGTGTCTGCGACTTCTCTCTCCATGGAGTTGCGCATTCTTCATACGTACGCGCAGTTTTATGCGTCCATCAATACCTTCCATCGTGATTTTGATGTACATGGAAGTTTCAGAATGCCCTCCCATAGGTCCACTGGAAAGGAGGAGATACCGTCTGTTTCCTTGGATGAAGGTGATGAAACTACCGGTGCAGACGACTATTTGCTGATTTTACCGAGAGGCGTAATAGCTCCGTCAGCAGAGCCTCTCATAATTTCCAATAAACGAAAGGCTTCCACTCTGAAAGAGCCTTCCCCCCGCAAGAAGAAGCAGACTGCCAGAGGTCCTAAAAAGACTTCCACCAAGGGGGCCTCTAGGAGTGAGCCTATTGTTTCCCCTGTTGGGGATGATTCTTTGATCAGGGGTCATTCGCCTTTTAGAGAGGGAACCTCCACAGTTCCAGCTGACAGTGCTGGAGATTCTTTGCTCGCGATTGCTGCCGCTACCACCGTTACTGGTAGTGCTTCGAGATCGCCTTTGAGGCCGAGCGTAATAAGAATTAATATACCTTTATCAAGACAAATAATGGGCCTAACCCCTCCTTCGTCTGTAAGTATCTCAAGCGAGATTCCACCCGATGAACCTCGAGTGGATCTGGGTGACGACTGGGATGACTACCCTCAAGTGTCAGTTGGCGCACCCTCCTCTCCAGGTATGACAGCTTGTTTAGCATCATTAAGAAATGATTTGGCTATACAGGCTGCAGACGCAACATACATACCAGCGGCCATGGGTAAATGTTGTCTTCACGCTTTTTTCAGGAACATTAACATCAAATTAATATTAACTTTCCCTTATCTTATTTTCAGGTGAAGACATCTCGGGGGAGGGCGGAGTTGACACAACTTCTGACTTTGTTGCGGATCCAGCTAATGCAACGGCGATGTCCGACGTCGAAGAAGCATACTTTGAAGCTGCTGATCTTTCATCCGCAACATTCTCGGGTGTCATCCCGCCAGTAGCAGTTCAAATAATATCAGAGGAGGATGAGCCCCCCATCTCGACTGTGCCTCCTTCGTCGAGCATACCAGCAACTTCAACCGTTGTTGGTGTCTCTTCTTTTGTCGCGCCATCTGTTGAAGCAACGACTGTGGCAACATCCTCTACAATTATTCCGAAAAGGAGGCTCACTGATATTGCAGCCACTCCCAGCGTCCATTCGAGCTTTGCTATGCTAGTGGATCAATACACTAGCATATTCTACCTCACTTTGAAAGAATTGATATCTATGGTGCTGGAGAAGAACCTAGGCTTTGATGCTCTGAAGATGTCCTCCAATCTCACTATAGCGCAGATTAGAAATTTCAGTGACGCTGAAAGAGCTAATGCACTAGAGCAAATAGTTAATGGTTTGGAACAACCCATTAAAGAATATTTACAACTATCCCGAGGCAGCATTGATGACCTGGTCCAAGCTGAGTACGACTCCCTAACTGCAGAACTTGCTCAACAGACAGAATCTTTAAACAAATCCATCCAGGAACGTCAACAAGAAATGGAGAAAGAGCAAGCAGTATTGGTGGAGAGTATTCCTCAGGTAGCTAAGTGCTGTACAGAATGTGAGGGATACGAAGCGAGGGTTCAAGAATTGGAAGCCAAACTTGCTCAAACAAGGGAGAAGCTTCTCAAAGCATCGCTAGTCCGCAATGTATTAGAGGGCCAACTGAGTACAGCTCAGCAGAACTTGACACACGTGGGTGTCATCCACGCAAGCTTTGTTGATAGTCTGTCCGAACTATCTCTCTTGAGCAATGACGAGGCAAGGCTGGAGCGGGCTCGTACTAACATTTTGGACTCCAAAAATGAGAGGATGGCTGCTTTGGCAAAACAGATCTGCGACTTAACTGCTCCTCCCCAATGATGTACTTCTTTACTTCTTTTGTAATCTGCTATTCCCAGAGATAATAAAGATGCATTTTCTGATTTTGTGGACCCATCACTTTAGAATGCAAATGATAGGCTAGGATGAAAGTGATATCAGAGGTAATATGGACATGATATACTTTCGGTAGGGTTCAGCTGGATATATCTATTCATAGGTTATATGGACATGATAGAATATGATCCAACTAAATTTGTATACAAAACACTATCAGAGGTAATATGGACGTGATAGGTTTTAAAGTTTCAAATTAGTTAAACATATATATTCAGAGGTCATAAGAACATGATAGAATATGATCCAACCAATCTTTGTACGTAGTATCGTCAGAATGAGATCTTCATCATACTCCATGAAGCAAGGGAGATTAAGCGTAGTACTTCTTCAGGAATTTATCGTTGATAGGAGCTATTATCAAATCTCCATTAGGCTTGGCTAATCTGTAAGCGCCATTTGAAAATATCGTTTCAATCACATAAGGGCCCTCCCATTTGGGCTGGAATTTGCCCTTACTTTTATACGTAATGTTCATTGGCCTCTTTACAGCTAAAACTAGTTTACCAACTTTGAACACTCTTTCCTTAACTTTTTGATTAAAAGCTCTGGAAACACGTGCCTGGTAGAACTCAATGCGTTGTTGAGATTGAAGGCGTTTCTCGTCTAATCCTTCTAGCTCTTGAAGTCTTAAGCGATCATTATTTTCCTGAGTCAGCTCATTAGCCACTGCTATTCTGGGTAATGGAATTTGAACTTCAATGGGGAGAACTGCTTCACACCTGTAAACTAATGAAAATGGGGTACAACCCGTTGGCGTTCGTATCGTTGTGCGGTATGCCCAGAGACATTCCCCCAGTCTCTCGTTCCAATATCTTTTGTTCGAAGAGATGAACTTCTTCAAGAGTTTGATGATGGTTTTGTTGAAGGCTTCCGCCAAACCATTAGCAGCAGGGTTATATGCCGTTGAGGCCATATTTTGTATCTGATTCTTATCGCAAAATCGGTGAAACGCCTGGCTGATGAATTGAGGCCCATTGTCATGAATTATCCTTTGGGGTATCCCAAAGCGATAAATTATATGGTGCTTGATAAAGCTGATCACGTTAGATGTCTTTACCTCAGAAAAAGGGATCGCCTCAGCCCATTTGGAGAAATAATCGGTGATAGCCAATATAAATCGATGT
The DNA here is from genome assembly GCA_036927795.1 of Iris macrosiphon. NCBI lineage: Eukaryota > Viridiplantae > Streptophyta > Magnoliopsida > Asparagales > Iridaceae > Iris > Iris macrosiphon. Next base: position 359,164 of record JAYESA010000045.1, on the reverse strand, counting down.
CCTCTAGAAGACGAAGGATGAATCGGACCAATGATATCCATACCCCATGCTTTAAAGGGCCATGATGCAATAGTAGGATGTAAATACTCAGAAGGCTGATGTATAAAATTCGTATGAACCTGGCAGTCTTTGCATTGTCTTGCATATTTCACGGCATCTGCAATCATAGTAGGCCAGTAATAGCCCGTCCTCCTGATACGATCCTGTAACTTAGGACCGGGTTGATGTGCTCCACATACTCCGTCATGAGCTTCTCGGATAATCCGCTTTACATCATCATCAGAGAGACATCGTAACAACAGTCCATCATATGTTCGGCGATATAGACTTTGTGAAGAAGCATCAAAATAGAAACGTAATGATCGTCTTTTGATAGATACTGCTTCTTTAGGATCCTCTGGTAAGATTCCATAAGATACGAAGTCTATGAAGGGACTTCTCCAATCTCTTTTAGGAGGAATGGTGTTTATAGCATAGCTGCGTTCTATGTAAAAGTTATTTTTCACACAAAACAAATCTCTGTTAAAAAGGATCACCGAATTCTACCTTCTTATAGGAATAGCTAGATCTGCAGCTAGACTGGCCAGAGCATCAGCCTCCAAATTTTGAGATCGAGGCACATGCTCTAAGAAGAATCCTTTGAAAGACATGGCTATCTTGATCGTTGTTTGGTGATAAGGAATGAGGTCTGGATTGCAGACTTCATATATTCCTCTTACCTGATTGACGATCAACTGGGAATCACCAAAAGCTTCCAGGTATTTAACATCAAATTCTTTAGCGACTTGAAGCCCGATTAGTAGAGCATTATACTCTGATACATTATTAGAGCAGGGTTCGCTAAGAGAATATGTTCGGTAGATGACGAGTTTATCAGGAGTCACCAGAACAATTCCTACTCCTGAAACCATGTTTCCCTTGGGACCCGTTCTAGAAGCACCATCAAAGAATAGCTGCCATATATCACCTTCCATTGCGAAATTATATTCTGTAACTTCGTCGGGAATATCCTCATATAGTTTAGAGATTTCCGGAATTGGATGGGCAGCCAAGAAATCAGCCAAGGCTTGACCTTTCATGGACTTCTGAGGGACGTACACCATATCATACGGTGTTAATAACATCGCCCAAGTCGCGAGTCAGGAATTAAGAACACTTGACTTATTCATCAATACCCGAAGAGGATTGATTCTGGAGATGATATGAATAGTTTGGCCCATGACGTAATGTCGCATCTTCTGAATGGCAAACATTAGGGCCAAGCATTCTTTTCCACTAGATTGTACCGGTGTTCAGCTTCGACCATCATCCTGCTTAGATAGTAGATAGCCTGTTCATGCCCCTCATTATTCTTCTGTACGAGAAGAGCCCTAAAGAATGATCCATTGCTCGAACATACAGCAAAAATGGTCTTCCTATGACGGGAGGCACCAGAACTGGAGGATTAGTAAGATAGCATTTGATATCATTAAACGCTTGCTGACAGGCTTCGTCCCATACGAATGACACACATTTCTTCATTAGACGAGAAAAAGGTTGACATCTTCCAGAGAGGTTGGATATGAATCTCCTGATGTAAGCTAGACGACCTTGAAATCCCCTGAGTTCTCTCAGATTACGGGGTGGTCGCATTTCGAGGATAGATTTTACTTTATCAGGGTCAACTTGAATGCCTTTAGCAGTGATAACAAATCCCAGAAATTTGCCACTAGATACACCAAGAAAGGACTTTGTAGGGTTCATTTTGAGTTGATGTTGGCACATCAACTCGAATACTGTCTTCAAGTCTTGGATGTGGTTATCCTTGAGGCGGCTTTTGACAGCAATATCGTCTACGTAACATTCTACCATTTTGCGTAGATGCTCATGGAATATGTTACTCATAGCTCGCTATTATGTAGCCCCGGCATTCTTCAATCCAAAAGGCATGACTGTATAGCAATATACCCCCAATGGTGTACGAAAGGCAGTATATTTCTCATCTTCAGGATTCATCTTAATTTGATTATATCCTAAAAATCCATCCATGAAAGACATGCGCTCAAAACCGCACGTATTATCGATCATGACGTCTGTGATGGGAAGAGGAAACTCATCCTTAGGGCAAGCCGCATTTAGATCTCGGAAGTCGATGCAAATACGAACTTTCCAATTTTTCTTCATGACCGGGACAACATTAGCGACCCAATCAGGATGTTGTTCTTCTCGGATGAACCCGCAGGCTATCAGTTTCTTGATTTCAACTTCAATGGCATCCATCATATCCGGGTGGAACCGGCGTTGGTGTTGCTTTACAGGCTTTGAATTGGACAATATGTTGAGTTTATGGGTAGCCATTTTTGGATCAAGACCTAGCATATCCTCATAATTTCAAGCAAAGATATCGATATATTCTTTTATCAGCTGGATTATTTCTTCCTTTTCTTCTTCGGAAAGATTGTTACTGATAAATATCGGCTTTGGTGAAAATTTATCCCCAACATTGACCTGGATAACCTTATCTTCAGTGGATGGTTCTTTTTGTTCGAACCGGAGTTCCTATTGTGTATCCATTTGCTGTGCCCAGGATTCATTCTCAAATGGTTCAGATTCTTCTTCCTCTGTTTTGAGAGAATCTGTCAACACCATATTTACTGATAATGCCCATTCGAGTTCATCATCTGAATCGGAGGACGACAAACCATCCTGAGAAGAGGAAATGGTCTCCTCACTTGACTCAGAGTTGTTCAAAGTTGCAAAAGACGTGGTATACCCTAACCCGAAATGAGTTCGTTGACAGTAGGGATCACCATGCAACGGCATTCGTCTGCCTTTTCCATAGTTGAGGCATGGCTCCAACTTTAAGTCATAACCCATGCTTTGCATAATCTTTAAAGCCTGTGGGCTATATCTTTGGACCTGCATTTTCCCAGCATCAGACTCGTGAGAATCTTCTTATACAATCGGTCTATTCCGCATGCGACCGAAGACTATTGGATGCTGATTGTTGTGAGTAGATGGAACAACAAAGATAGAATCTTCATGCGGCCCATATGTCGTGATGACATTAGCTGTTGACGCTACTTTCCACATATATGGACGATAAAAGTCTATAGCTTCCAAGAATTTTTGTGCTATAGGTTCTATATCGTTATGAGGGAAAGATTCCTGATTAGAAAATTGAGCGTCGATATACTAGAAAAGCGAATCTTTATTATCGTCAGAAACTACGTTCTCGGTTATATTTACATCAGCCGACTGCTTGCTGCGCCTAAGGTTAATGACCAAAGGTAGAGGCTTCTTATTCAGACTGATCACTAGGGGATCACTTCCTCCTCCCGATATGGTTTTGCCCAAGTGGATAGTCATGGGTTCCATGACTTTCGGACGGGTAGTCCGCCCTTTCACCTGGATTAACAAGGGTTGCTTAGCAGATGGTTCCCCTGGCTCCCGGTGGGATTCCTTCTCCGTCCTGCCTGACACCTCCTTCATGTAGTCTTGGGTGTACAACATGGCATCAGAATAGTAGGACTCAACTCCTTTGAAAGGATTGAGATCAACAAACTCTGTTTTCACTATCCCTTGGGCGTCTACATATTTGAAGCATTGGTGTAGAGTTGAAGGAACAATATTGTGATCGTGGATCCACGGTCTGCCCAACAAAATGTTGTAAGACACCTATGAATCAATGACGTAGCATGTAGCCACTGATCTAAGGTCACCAATCTGAATCCTCAGACGAATCTTCCCTAACGGCCTACTTTTCCTGGCATTGAAGCCCACGATTGTAGTGGTAGTGTAAGCCAGTTCACTTGTAGGAATCCTCAACGATCTTAGCAGACTATGAGGGATAATGCTGATTGACGATCCCGGATCTATGTGAATCTGATCTACCTCCATGGAGCCGACGTATCTGGTATAATAAAGAGGCCTGTCATGTTTGTTATGTTTCAGCAACATGTCCTCTTGAATGAAAGTGATGTTAGGGACCACTTCCATCACACTATGGCATTGAGGACATGCCACAGGCTCTTTATTAGGGGACTTAAGATGAGTCAAGCATACATCTGCCTGCATTAACGCTTCACTCAAGGCTTGACGAGTGTCTTTGGATAGCCTAAGTAGCTCAAAAATGGACAATCTGGCCGGAGAATTAGCCAACCGGGCCAAGATGTCGAAGTTATATGGTTTCTCTAAACCTTTGTTTTGAATATTCTTCAAAGGTTTATCAAAATGAACTTCTTTTTGTTTGCCCTTGTCCACAGAAGTTGGTTTGGAATGACCTGCTTCTGGCATAACAGGTTCAGGCTATGGAGGTTTTGCAGTTGAAGTGTCTGTCGTTGCTTCCTACTGGTTCCCTCCATAGTCTTTGAGGTAGGCTTTTCCTGACCGGGTTCCAGTTGCCAAAGCCTCTTCTTCCGATGTCGGGGATATTGCAACCATATGGCATGGTTTACATCTTGAGTTCTTTTTAGACTTAGCTTTTGCAGCTCTAGTCTCTTCCTCAATTTCTGACACCAGATCAGGATGAACCCACATGATCTCCCCACGCTTGGTAGTTAGGGGCACTAGGTCATGATTTTGACCCCTGGTCGGAGGGAGATTAATAATGTTCATCATCGCCCGTGGAACAGGTACTACACCATCCGGAACTTCTTGAGGGGGCAGATTGCCAAACTGGAGTGAGATCATGTTGGCAGTGACCGTCTTCTCATTATTACGCAGAGTGATGGCCTTGGCATCGATCAACTCCTGGATTTTCCTTTTTAGTACATAGCATGCCTTTGTGGGTTGATGTATGTACCTGTGGAAAATACAGTACTTAGGGTTATTGGTACTGCCGACTTCATTTGGGTGCTTTACATCGGGGAGAGAAAGCTTGCCACTTTTGACTAGACAATCGAATATGCTCGGAATATCGTCGTCATCAAAAGAATATTCTTCTTTAGGCCTGGAAGTCCCAGGATTCGTCTGCGTAGTTACTGGAGTATGTTGCTTGGACGTATTGATCGCCAGAGCTTCCTTTCCTTTGGAACTACGAGTATGGTCGTTATTGGAGAATGACCGCTTCCCTCTATCAGAGGTAGAGATCATGATTTCGTTGTCACGCGATCTTCAGCGGCTACCGCTGAGATGATAAAAGAGGGCCAATCATGAAACTGATATGGTCCCGTGAACACTGAGATCAGCGGAAGAATGTTCTTTCGGTAAATGTCCACCAAGGCTGAATCCGAAACTCCAGGAGGCATTTGCAAAGTAGCCTGACGAAAACGTTCAATAAAAATACGAACGTCTTCTTTATCCTTCTGCTTCACTTTGATCAGTGATGACATAGACATGTCCATCCCTCCCTCGTAGAATCGAGCAAAGAACAGGGTCTTGATATCTTTAAAAGAAGTAATGCAGTTGTCCGCTAGACTATGGTACCATTGGTAGGCCACTCCAGACAGACAGCCCTTAAATACCCGAGTGAGAAGGGCGTCATTCCCCTGCAACAACACCGTCATCATGCTAAAGTAATTCATGTACTGGCTTGGTGACGTCTTTCCCTCAAACAAAACCATAGAATATAGTTTGTATTTTTGTGGGAAAGGGATCTCATCCCAGACAGCTGGGTATGGCTGGTTGATTCCCAACTTCTTGAGCTGATCCTTATGCTTCAGGGCATCAAATTGGGCTTTTAATTCCCGAACTGCCTGTATCGGATCTTCAGCTGGGAAAGGGACAGCAGAGAGGTGAGAGATCGGTTGTATTATAACTCCAACAGGAGGCAATATATTCTCCGGGTTAAGAGGTTGAGGAGCCATTGACTCTTGATTTAGAACAGGCTCCTGGCTTGCATTGGATGGTGGTATGTCTACCCCCACACGTAGTTGAGTCGGAGGAACTGATGTTTGAGCTATTGCAGCTGCATGTTGAGTCACCATCATCTGGCGCATACTCTCCATCATGGTATGCATCTCTTTAAGCGATGCTTCCAATACAGTGATGCGTTGCTCAGTACTTCCTGATGGGGAAGCCTCTTTATGTTCATCTCCAACGGCATAAACTCCCATTTCTCTGGATGCCACTGAGGGATTAGTATAGATCTCTGTAGAAATTGAGTCTATACTTTCATCATCAAATTCAAAAAGCTGGCGACCACCAGTGTCAGAATCAGAAGAATATAAAGCCGATTGTCGTGACCTCGAGCGAGTGTTTCAAAAAATACATGCTTCAATATTCTCAAGGAGTCTGTCAAATCTCCTTTGGCTTGGAGTTCTAGAGGGATGACATATTGAACTTGACCTTCCTCTAGGAATGTGTGAAGCCATGTTTACCGATGCGAATGTCGGTTCTTCTTCCTGTAAGGGCAAAGAGTAGTTCAACCGGTCGAAAACTGACCGTTTCGCCTTAGAACAACAGTAGTTAATTACAACTTTATGACTATTACAATAATGCTCCCTAGGGGGTGTAATAGACATATTAGAAGATCCCATGTCTTTGCGTTTCTGGATCAAGAAATGACGCAAATCAGGGGGATTAACAGAAGAAGAAGAAGAAGAAGGCTTATTATGCCTTTTTACATCAGTAGGGACGTGGAGATTGGGAACCATGACCCTCTCTCTGCCATAAGAATACAACAGTTCACCCATGTGAGTAGCATACGATCCATCATCCGTCTGAGGAGCGTATTTTCCCGTGAAGCGGGTCTTCTTTACGCGGACAAACTTATCCTGGCGTAATTTGGAGTGTTGCCCAGGTTCGCACAAAACAAGAAAAGTCCTCAAACGGCCTCCAGCGTCACGCATAATCTGAAGAGTGGGTAACTTCTTCTCATGGGGGCGTACAATTCTAGAGGTTGGGAGATTCGCCACTTGTTTTTTCCTGATGTGATCCAAGGGTCCATCTGCCTCCTCATAGACGGGAGATGTATTTTTACGCACAGAGCGCGTTTGAAATTTTCGGATCGGCGCTGAGGCCTTGTCAGAAATTTTGTCTGCCACATCACAGACGGGAGACAAAGTTTAACGCGCAGGGCACGTTCTAGGCTTCTGGATTGGCACTGGGGCATTGCCAGAAGTTTTGTCTGCCACGTCACAGACGGGAGACGAAGTTTTATGCGCAGGGCGCATTCTAGACTTCTGGATTGGCACTGGGGCATTTCCAGAAGCTTTGTCTGCCATATCACAGACGGGAGACAGATTTTTACGCGCAGGGCGCATTCTAGACTTTTAGATTGGCACTGGGGCATTGCAAGAAGTTTTGTCTGCCACGTCACAGACGGGAGACAGATTTTTACGCACAAGGCATATAGGTTGTGATGTTACAACCTTGTTAATCAGAGAATGAGAGCTTCCAGGAAGGGTAGAGGATGTCTGGGGCATCCATACTTTACGCAGCTTTCTGTTGTCCTAGACCGAGAGGGAATGAGAGCTACCCCCTGCGCGAAGCATGTCTTCATAAGCAGATTGGTCGAATTGGACGACCAAAGTCTTCTTCGTCGATCCGACGGATACAGCATCATGTTGAGCAATGGCTTTCTCGTCAGATGAGAAAGTAGTCCCCAGCAGAGTTGCCATCTTGTGTTTGATAATAAACAAAAGAAATTGAAACTAGGTTTATACGAAACCCTTTCTTTGTTTACAAACAAGAAAAAGAGTACAATTAATCCTATACGAGGATGTTAAGTACAATAAAAATGATTTTGGGGAAAAATTGCTATAGGAGTCTGATCTGCGGTCGATCACTTTGTCCCTTGGACCACACGATGATGAAGAAGTGTTGTAGAAGAAGAAGAAGCTTCAAAGATTGCAGGAGGGATTGAAGTCTCGTTGCCAAAGTTGTCAATCAACACTCTCTGTCTGTGCTCTCTCTCTATGATCTCTTGGTCTCTGATCTTGATCCTTTTTCCAATATTTATCTCCTGTGATCGGAGGTCTCTATTTATAGAGATCAGTCACAGTAACTGTCCAGTCGGCGTAGAAGCCAAACTGTGAAGAGAGTTGCACTCTTTATGCGGCGGTTATAATAATGCTACCCACGTTTGAATGATCTTCTGAATCTGTGTATGACGCATATCCCATTATGAGGTAACGCGTATAACCGCTCCTCGGAGATCATGGCATACAAGCCACATAGGTAACTGCCCCTCGCGTAAAGATGGTTGGCATAAAAGCCAAATAACTGTCATGTTGGCGTAAAAGCCAAATAGGTGTCTTATTGGCGTAAAAGCCAAATAGCTGTCTTGTTAGCGTAAAAGCCAAATAGCTGTCTTGTTGGCGTAAAAGCCAAATTCTGCGTAAAACTCGGTGCTGCATGAATAATAGGTAACCAGCGTAAAACTAGCCAATTATCCTTCCTGACTGAGGTCTTGAGCGTATTCTGGGCTAAATAGCCTTATCACGTACCTTTGCAAATATAGCCTGAGTTGGCGTATTTCGAGGAGATAGCATATGGCGTACTCCTATAGTTGAAAATAGCCTGGTTAGCGTAAAATGCAAGGATGGTGATGTAAGCGTATTAGCCCTAGTTTTAGCTCTCCCAGTCATTAAAAATAGAACAAAATCTCGTGCATTAAATGCAGAGATCTGCCTCCATCTCATGCATTAAATGCAGAGATATGCCTCGAGCTCTGTACGAGAGACAGCTTTTGACATGGCGTCTGGTTTCGTCTCGTCTTGAGCGTAGAGACTCATTTCTGCCCATGTAGAATAGGTAACGTATTCTTTGAATGCGTATAAAATGACTTGTATCAGGGATATGTCACTAAATGACAGTCTGGGCATCTGTGCAGAATCATCATTACAGCCGTCCTCTCGATCGTCGTGCAGTACTTTTTGTCAGGAGTCAGGTTCACTGTTCTGTCTGACAAATTCATTCGAGGAATACGAAGAGTTCCTCGTACAACTTCCCGCCGCATTAAAAACAGACATATTTTACGTCGGAGGGAGGTGTAACAACCTTTTTATGCCAAAACAGCCTGGAAGTGCTGCTTTATGCGGGCAGTTCTGGAGCTTTATTTTACGCTAAATAGCGTTGAAGCTCTGTTGTATGCCAATAGCTCTGAAGTAATATTTTATGCCACACGGCGCTGAAGCTCTGTTTTACGCGGGCTTCATGCATGTTGGGGGTTTTACGCGTATAATTTCCCAGCGTATTTTCATGCTTCTACAGGTGCGTGGTGGTGCGCAGCGTTCAGGTGAAGGGAAGCATGGAGGAGGAGATCACTGGAGGCTCGTCGAGGTCGGGATTGGCAGCGGGTCGTTCCGGTCGTCGCTGGCGAGTGCAGCGTTCAGCGGTCGGGGTCGGGACTGGTCGGTTCAGGCAAGGGAAGAACGTGGAGGAGGATCGGGAATGGGTCGACGGTGGTGCTGGTGATGGTTCGAAGTCGACGGAAGCGGCGGGCTCTGGTGGAAGCATCGGTTTCAGGCAGGAACAGTGGGTTGTCGAGGGAATCGGGGCGGTTGCTCGGTGGTTCTGGTCGAAGAGAAACGGGGCTCCGGGCTGTGGGGTGGTGAGTTGCGGTTGATGCGGGTCTGGACAGCAAGTCGATGAGGTGTCTCCGGCGGGAAGGATCGGTCGAGAGGGGGTGCTTGTTCGAGGCAGTGCTGCTCGAGTGCTCAGGTGCAGACGAAGGTCAGGCAGCGGCTTCTCCGGCACTGAGCAGCTGTGGCTTCAGTCGACTAGGGATGGGTTCAGGCGAGTCCGGTCGTGGGCTTCCGGTCGAGGTCACGAAAAATGAGGGAGGCGTCAGGGAGAAGGGGAGAGGGCCGCAGGAAGAAGAAGGTGAATAGGTCGGTTGGGGTGTTGGTGAAAGGAAAAAGAGAAAAGTAAAGAAAGGGGAAAATGATTATTTATACAAGTATGGTGTGGGTTTGACCTAGAATTAGTTTGACTGGTCAACCCCTCTTGGGATTGGGCCTTGTCATGTAGGTATTTCAAGGGCCATGATTCAAATGGGTTCAAAATGGAAGGCTAGGATTCCATTGGTTCAAGGTTAGAGGGCTATGGTCTTAAGGAGGTTGATGTTGCATTACACACTCCCGAAAATCATAGAAAATACACATGAAGGAGAAATGGGTTTATTCATGTGTCGTATCCAACAGGATAGACACCTTAATGCACTTTTGCATAAAAAGTGACCACAATTAAATAATTACACAAAGTTGGGTTTATGGTTTAAATTAATTAAAATAAATGCAATTGGTGTTCTAAAATAAATTAGAAGTACAAGGGACTAAAATTAAGTGGGACAGAAGTGTCATGAATGAAGTAGACTTAGAATATAATATTACTCTAATTTGGGTTGCTCAAAATGGGTCGAGGTTGTGTCTCCAATTTTGATTGGAACGCACATGGGTACAAAGTTGGATTTATACCGAATTAAATAATAAACGTTTGCGATGAAAATTATGCGACTAAAATGTAGCACAAGAGAGTATAATTATGAGTTACACAAAGGCCAGAATGAAAGGCAGGTATGTCTAGGACAAATGTATAAAATTTGTTGGAAGACAAAAGCTAGGGTAGCGCTCCAAATATTGAAGCAACGATAAAGCACAACAATTAAATAAAATCACCATTATTAAATATAATTAAATATTATGCAATTATTTACACATTAATTATGAAAAGACAAAAATATCCCTAATCTGGAATGTGGGGGTGACAAGGCCTATGCGATGACCATTGAGGAGGCAGAGACAGTTGGAGAGGTGGTCGTAGGTACTATCTTAGTAGCTTCATTTCCAGCAGTAGTATTATTTGATTATGGTGCCACACACTCTTTTATAGCTGCTAGTTTCATGGCCACCCATAGAATATCAACTGCACCCCTTCCGAAGATTAAGAGGATTCTTATAAGAGGCAGAATAGTACTAGTTAGCAAAACTTGTAGATCTTGTTCAGTAGTTTTTTTTTGGGCGAGAGATGCGTGCCCGATTTCTAGTCTTCTCCATGCCGGACTATGATATTGTCCTAGGCATGGATTGGTTGAGCCAATACCACGCGATACTAGATTGCTGACGTGGTTACGTTATATTTAAACCACCATATCACCCTGAGTTTGAGTTTCATCGGGGAGCCCGAGAGCATGGTGTCCAACCTACCTTAGCGACACACATTGTAGAAGGAGAACCGGTGTACCCTTACTTTATATCAGAGTTTGAGAATATGTTTTTAGAGGATCTTCCAGGCCTGCCACCTGACAGAGAGATAGAGTTCACTATAGAGTTGACTCCCAGAGCTAAGCCAGTTACCTCCCACATCTACAGACTAGCACCAAAGGAGTTGGTTGAGTTGAAGGTCCAAGTAGATGATCTCTTAGACAAGGGTTTCATTCGGGCTAGTATTTCTCCATGGGGAGCACCCATCTTATTTGTGCCAAAGAAGGATGGGACGGTACATTTGTGTGTCGATTACAGGGCGCTAAATGCTGTAACGATAAAGAACAAGTACCCATTGCCGCGCATCGATGATTTATTTGATCAGCTAAGTGGCGCATGTATATTCTCGAAGATCGATCTCAGATTCGGCTATCATCATATTAAGGTACAAAGGGAGGACATTTCTAAGACAACTTTTTGGACGAAGTACGGGCACTATGAGTTTCTATTCATGTCGTTTGGTTTAACCAACGCATCAGCAGTATTTATGAGCCTGATGAATAAGATTTTGCACCAGTACTTGGATAAGTTCATGGTGGTATTTATCGATGACTAGTATATTCCAAGAGCCAGGAGGAGTACAAGGTGCATCTCAGGATAGTGTTGGAGCTGCTGAGACAGGAGAGGCTATATGCCAAGCTTAGCAAATATGAGTTCTGTTTGGATAGAGTACCATTCCTGGTCACATAATTACTAGAGATGGACAATCAGTTAACCCAGAGAAGATCACTGCAGTGGAGACGTAGCCTACCCTTACATCAGTTACGGAGGTTAGGAGTTTTCTCGAACTTGCCAAATATTATCGGAGGTTCATGGAAAACTTCTCGAGGATCATTGCGCCTATGACACGGCTGACGCGTAAAGGCGAGGAGTTTATCTGGACTGAGGAGTGTTAGATGGCTTTCAATGAGCTGAAGAAGCGTCTGATGTCAGCACCAATTTTGATACTTACTTTCTGGATCTGAAGGATTTGTGGTATATAGCGATGCGTCTGGGAGCGGATTAGGATGTGTATTGATGCAGCATGGCAAGGTGATAGCTTACGCATCGAGACAGCTGAGGGTTCATAAGAAGAACTATCCGACGCACGATCTAGAGCTAGCTGCAATGATATTTGCACTAAAGCTATGGTGGTACTACCTTTATGGAGAGCGGGTTAAGATTTACACAGATCATAAAAGTCTGAAGTATGTCTACACTCAGAAGGAGCTCAATATGAGACTGAGGCATTGGCTAGAGTTGATGACAGACTATGATATCGAGTTGCAGTACCACCCTGGCAAGGCGAATGTTATAGCAGATGCCTTAAGCAGGAAGCCCATCGCATACTTTTTGATGACTCAGCGACAATTGTTAGAGGATCTTCAAGAGCTCGGGATAGAGGCTGTAATGCCAGGCAAGGATGGACAGATGGCCAGTCTAGAGGTTCAGTCTATATTGGTTGAGAGGATCAAGGAAGCCCTGCCTACCAATGCGAGATTTCGACTACTGCGGGAGATGACAGAGGCCGATATGCAGATGGGACTCCGGATTCATAAAGATGGAACATTGAGGTGTGGAGATCTCCTATACGTTTCGAGTGGCGGGCTACACCAGGAGTTGATGACCGAGGCTCATAGCTCAATTTATTCTATTCATCCCGGGGGTATGAAGAAGTACCAAGATTTGAGACAACACTACTGGTGGCATAGGATAAATAGGGAGATTGTGAGATTCGTGGCGAGATGTTTAGTCTGTCAGTAAGTTAAGGCCGAATATCAGAGGATTGCAGGACTATTGCAACCGCTTCCTATTCTCGAGTAGAAGTGGGAACACACTACCATGGACTTCGTCACGGGATTTTCGAGGAGCCCTAGCGGAAAGGATGCAGTCTGGGTTATCGTAGACTGACTCACCAAATCGACGTATTTCTTTTCCTTCAGAGTTGGGCAGTCCACGGAGATATTGGCTTATATGTATATGAGGCAGATAGTACGACTACATAGAGTGCCTGTCAGTATTGTATCGGATAGTGATTCCAGATTCACCTCACATTTTTGGCGGAGTATACAAGAGAGTTTAGGAACTCACCTCAAGTTCAGTACTGCATATCATCCACAGACTTATGGTCAGTCAGAGCGCACGATTCAGATACTAGAGGATATGTTGAGAGCGTGCATGATCGACTTTGGAGGATCTTGGGAGGATATCTACACTTGGTAGAATTCTCCTATAATAACAGCTACCAAACCGGCATACAGATGGCACCTTATGAGGCACTGTACGTCAGGAAGTGTAGGTCACCAGTATGTTGGAGTGACATGGGAGAGCGTCAGATACTTGGTCCAGAGTTGGTGACACAGACAGTGGAGAAAGTAAAGTAGATTCATGGCCACCTGCGCGTAGCACAGGACAGACAGAAGCATTGGGCAGATACGTTCCGCAGACCTTTGGAGTTTAAGGAAGGTGACCATGTATTTTTGAATATATTATCCACTCATGATACCATCAGATTTGGGGGCAGAGGCAAGCTAAGTTCGAGATACATCGGACATTTTAACATCTTGGAGAGAGTTGTCGAAGTGGCTTATCGTCTTGTATTGCCTCCATCATTAGAAGGAGTGCATGACATATTTTATATATCGCAGTTGAAGAGATACGTGGCAGACCCTAGCCACGTGGTCGATCATTCAGAGATTACAGTCGGGCCCAGTTTATCATATGCGGAGCAGTCAGTGGGGATACTCGATCGCAGTGAGAAGATTTTGAGGGGACAGACTATTCGACTGGTCATGGTTGCATGGAAGCATCATTCGCCAGGCGAGTCTACCTGGGAGCGCGAGGATTCCATTCGACAATGTTTCTCGTATTTATTTGAGGATTGAGGTATGAATTTATGTACTGCTTTCGATTACCTGTTAACTTTTTAAATTCTCGTAACTCTCAATCTTGCTTTACTTTTAATTTCAGGGATAAAATTTTTCTAAGTTGGGAAGGATGTAAACCCCCTCAAATTATTATTTTAGGTAGACTAGATATGGTTAGGAATTTTAGTTTGGCATCATGTTGTTTAAGGTTTAGAAATTAGGTTGCATTGACTGTTTCTTTAATTTAAACCCTTGGTGCACCTTACCGTTGCTACAATAATTGGAGCCCAATAATAGCCTTTAAATTTTTAACAAATTATTGCACTCTTGACCTGACAAGCCAACCTAGGCGCTGAATATTTCTGTCACTCACAAACACCCTCCCTTGTGTTCTAATTTAATTACATAACTTTCCAGTCACGAAATCAATTCTTTAATCCTATGTCGCGTACCTATGTCGTTGTCATCGATTTTGGGACACAAACTCAACTCGTTTCTCTGAACCAATTAAAGGGCCCAAGAGTAACACTAAGCCTACATTATTCATGACCTTTGTGTCACTCCTAATTGAGACCCCATGTACTCCCATTATTTTAAGAGCAAATAATACTTTATTAATTAAATTGGGGATACCAACTTAAACTAATCACAACCTAACCCCAATTTAACCCAATATCCCTTTCATGAGGCCCATACAAAACACACAATACCCCCTCATCCTAAAAAATACCAAACACCACTTTTTACACCAAATTCTTACCATTTTTTCTTCATGTGCAAATACCCAAATGTTAAGGGACTTAATGGAAAAAAGGGTGCTAGGTGTCACCACACTATTGGTAAACGCCAATGAAGAAGACCCTTCCCCCAACCTCACATGTTTGGTCACATCACCTTCTCTCTCTCTCTCTCTTCCCTTGCAAAGTATTTTTCTTTCATGTGGAATCCTAACCATTGAATCAAATTATTAAATCCTATGTCGCATACCTATGTCATTGCCATCGATTTGGGGATACAAACTCAACACGTTTTGCCGAACCAATTAAAGGGCCCAAGACTGACACCAATTCTACACCGTTCATGACCTTTGTGTTACTCCTAATTGAGACACAATATACTCCCATTTATTTTAAGAGCACATAACACTTTATTTAATTAAATTAGGGACACCAACTTAAACTAATCCCAACCTAACCCCAATTTAACCCAATACCCCTTTCATGAGGCCCATACAAAACACAACACCCCCCACCCTACAAAATACCAAACACCACTTTCTATACCAAATCCTTACCATTTTTTCTTCATGTGCAAATACCCAAAAGTTAAGGGGCTTAATAGGAAAAATGGTGCTAGGTGTCACCACCCTATTGGTTAAAGCCAATGAAGAACCCCCCAACCCCACATGTGCGTTCACATCACCTTCTCTCTCTCTCTCCCCTTGCAACGTATTTTTCTTTCATGTGGAATCCTAATCATTAAATCAAATTCTTTCCCTCATCACAACCACTCATCCCCCTATATTAACACACACACACACACCCTTCCCAATGTGGCCGGCCATAATCCCTAGAAAAACCTAGGAATCCCTCCCCCTTGTTATGTCCAGTCCCAAAATACGTAGGACTAGGAACACGTAAGCATGTCAGCCGCATGTATATGGCAACTCCAATATATAGAAACCATAACATATGTGTACGCTGTATTATGAACAATAATTCACAAGTGGTATAAACTATCATAAGTCACAGGGCATAACTCTAAATTTCATCCACAGAAATCATAAAAAAATAAATAACCAATAATTATGTAACTAAATATCAATATGAAGTATCAAAGGATGATAGTTGGATGGAAACAAATCCACTGCCAAACTAGAATATAAAATAAATAAATCAAATATATTAACTAATAATCACGAGGCTCGAAGAGAAGACCTCCTCAAATATAAGTAGCTAGTCCGGATCTGCGCTCCTGCTAAGTCATGAACATCTACACCTGGAAAGGGACCAGGTCCTCAGAGGGACGTAACAAGATACATTGAAGCATGCCAATAAGTTGTCACTACCATATTTTAGGAAAAAGGGTATTTTAGTAATTTCCTATTTAAATAAATATTGTGCATGGTAAATAATTAATTGTTGTATTATTTAATTGTTGTGAGATGTTATTAAATTATTTTGGACTTATTTTAGTGGACCCAACTAGTTTAGTTTGGACCCATGGACCAACATGAATTAATTAGTTAGACTTGGCCCATTTAGAAAGTCCATAGTTAAGGAGATGGATTAAATTAATTAAATGATTAGACTAGAAGCTTCCTTCCTTAATTATTTCTTCATGAGAGGCCCCAAGGGGTACATTGGACATTTTACAATTGCTTGGGGGAGGGGCTATGGCCGGCCTATTAAGGAGGGGGGAAATTTCTCTCTCCTCTTATTTCATTCCAAATCTAGATCTAGAAAATTTCCACTACCAAATTCCCTCCATTCCCATTCCAATTCCCTACCAAATTCATTCCAAATTCTTCCCAATTCACCATTAGAGAAGGAGGAAGCAAGGATCTAGAAGAATGAAGCAAGGATCTACAAAGAGGAGCATGGATCTACAATTTGGAAGCAAGTTCATCTCAATTGGAGGTTTCATTGGGAATCCATCTCCCAATAGGTATAATTCAGATTTTCCCATTTAAATAGCTTCTAAATCTGGGATTTAATCATGTAAAATTAACCTATATGTATGTACTACCCATAGGACTTTGTTTTGTGTTCATAGGAGACCCATGGAGAAAGTTATGGTGTTTTTTGTGTCAATTTTGTTGGAATTCCGAATTTACATTTTGTTGTGTGTGTCAATTGATCCTATAGATCAATTGGACAATGAGCTTTGTGTTTGGGGCTAGTGTCGTGTCCATATTGGGATACTTGTGGTTCGTATCCCAACTATTTGGTGATACGTGTCATTTGGGGGTTTTCCTCCGACACGGGGCTTTGAACATGTCGTATTTTGACACGGACACATAGATCTACTTTTGACACTTTGATTTGTTCATAAATATTATTTGTGATTTGTTTGTGTCCTTCGGGGTGCATTTGGTTGTGTGTTGGACTCGTGTCGCATGCGTATCCTAGATCTAGTGGGATACGGTGAGATACTCTCCAATTGTGTGTATTTTGCATAGATCTAATTAATTGTGGTTCAATTCTTCATTTATAATTAGTAAATATATATGAATATTATATATTTATTTTGTGTATTTATTATAGTAATTATTGTAGCATAGATCTATATTTTGTGTATGCTAATATGATGTACAATATAATATGTAGCTTTCTTGCATGCAAATATATATATGTTACTACTTGTTAAATAATATAATGTATACATAAAATATTTTATAAAATATATTTATGTGTTTGTTTGTGTAATTGTATTATTTATAATTATTATGAACTTATTGTATATTAATGTATATATTTTAGGTGTGCTTCTAGCCATATAAAATATGTACATTAATATGTACATTAGTTTGTAACAATTGGTATTTAATTTATAATTGTAGATATGTATATATATATAAGTATATAATTATTAGTTATTTAATTATATTGTATTGTGATTTTATTTGTATATATATATATTGTTATATATATATATATATATATATATATATATATATATATATATATATATATATATATATATATATATATATATATATATATATATATATATATATATATATATATATATATATATATATATATATATATTTTAATTTGTTTTACTGACAGTGAATTAATGACAGAGAGCTGTCATTAATTAGCCGAATAAACAACAGCCGCTGTAGCCTTCGGGCAATTAATGACAAATCTGTCATTAATTGCAGCAGCGGGAAACAGCAGCTTTTCCGCGACGCTTTTCCGCGACAGTTTAACTGTCAGCGAAACCCAGGGAAGTAGCGGTTTAATTTATTCGGTTTCTGTGACAGATTTTTCGGTGACAGACGAAACTGTCACTATAAGCTGTTTTATTTAAATTGTATTCTTAGCTCACTGTTTTCAGTGACGCTTTGACAGATTAATGTATATATTATATATTGTATTTGTATATATTTATATGTATATATATATGTGTTTTGTGAGGAATAATATTTGTTATAATATATTATGTTATTTGTTATAATATATTGGGTCGTATGTATATTATTTTAGAGTATATATTATTGGTATTATTAATATACTTTTGTGTGATTCTTTTGGAATCTAATTTGATTCCTAAATTATTGTATTTTATTTTTATATTATTTTATGGATGTTTTGTGAGGTTGACTTTGGGTTTGACCATGTTTGACTTTAGTGGACTTTAGAGTTGACCATAGTTGACTTTTGCCTTAGAATTGAGTTATTGACCTAGAAGTTGTCTAGTTTGACTTGTTCTCTTTCCGGGACCTTGTTTTAATGTTGTATTCCATATCTAGGTCTTCGAGGCACCGAGTCAGACATTTGTGAGACTGTTCATTGGATTTCAGGCGAGTACATTCTCTGATAGTTTCTCATTTATGATATCCTCTATGTTCGTTGTATCTAGTGTAGATATACATGTTTCTCTTGACACTATGGTTACACGGATTGGTATATCCGGATCTCGTCATGAGATGTTATTTCTTGGTATATGGTGTATATGGTGCAAGTATTGTTTTATTGGTTATCTTGTACATGTACAGACACCGATTTTCGGGAGGAGTCGCTCTCTTCTTGGGGAATCTCGTGCCATAACGTACCGTGGTTGGATCTATTATACCAGTCGGGGGTGGAGAGTATTTTAGTGTAGATATGTGATCATACCCTCCTTGTGCATATCTTATTCCTTGTGAGTGTTGATCATACACCGCACGTATAATCAGCCAGGCCATTATACTCTTGTGCAAGTTCCCAAGCCGATCACATGTTAAAGCTAGTACTCACACACTTAGTCATTAGTATTCTTGTTCCATCAGCATATTGTTCATTATTGTATTTCTTTCCAGTACTTCCTTATTGTCTATACATTTCTTGTATCTATTATGCATCTTGTTTATCCACAGCTATTTACTGTTACATAGTTTTTATCATTATTTGAGAATTGCTGTTAGGGTTGTACTCTGCTCCTTCCTGACTGGAAATATTTTTCCAGATGACACTGAGGAGTACCTTACCTATTATGGACCCCAGGATGTCGTGGGTTTAGATTCTGAGACCCTGGCTCAAGAGGGACTTATCCCAACTGAGACAGTTGACCCTGGAGTTGTAGCTTTATAGTTGTAGTATTCTTTTGTACTGGATTTGTCTCCAGCTTATTTCTGTTTTTCTTCAGACTCATTGATGTATTATTTTAGACTCATGAGTTGTATTGTGACTATTCTATTCTTTATCTGATTCGTGCTCATTATATCTTAGTTCTGTGATTGAGTATTTTATCATTATTGGTGGTTCATTATATTAGATAGATTATCTAGACAGCGTTCTACCGCCGATTCTGCGGCGTAGGCTGGGCGTTGTTTCCGACTAGTACCCTTACACCGGGTGCGGGTCGTGACACGTTTTTGGTGGTGGCCCATACAGGTCTAGCTTCACAAGTATGTGATGTCGTGGTAGTGCGACAACTTAGTTATACTACTACGAGCCTGCAATAGGATATAGGATATAGGCTGAGATACTCAATCACATCTAGGAAAATTCTTTTGATTCAACTATTCTCCTTTGATATTGATACTTGATCCCTTAAACTTGTCCTTTCCTTGATGTCTTACATCTTGTGCCATATTGATTCTTCCTTTCGCTTTGTCTCAGGATGCCGCCTAAGACTAGATCACAGCAGGGGAGAGCAGTTTCTGAGAGGTCTGCGACATCTCGAGGGCCTGCACCAGTCACTTCTTCGGTGATTGGAGTGTCAGCTGCTTTCGGAGGTCCACCTCCTACTCAGAGGACTGTGCCAGCTGTATCTGAGGGGCTTCCACCTCCACCTCATATGCCAGCAGAGGCGTCACAGATGTTTACTCTGTTTCGTGAGATGCTCGAGGCACAGAGGGCTCAGTCAGAGGCACATCAGAGGCAGACCGACGTTCTACGGCAGGGCATCGAGAGTGCTCATCAGCTTGCTCGTGCTGTAGTCGATAGAGGAGTTCCGATCCAGCAGCAGGTTGTTCCTCAAGTTGCTCAGCTTCGGCCAGGCAACATTCAGGACTTCAAGAAACTGGAGCCTAGGGTTTTCAAAGGGACGGAGGGCATCGTCTATGCTGATGATTGGCTCGAGGACATTGAGCGTCTTATGAGGGTATCCCGTCTTTCTGAGGATCTGAAGGTTGAGGCGGTAGGACTTCAACTGTTCGACGTCGCTCGCACTTGGTTCAGGAATGAGCTGGTTCTAGTTGACGCAGGACAATCTTGGGAGGTATTCAAGGACCTTTTCAAGAAGAAGTTTTTCGCCCGGATAGACAGGCTTGACTTGGGGAGACAATTTGAGAGTCTCATTCAGGGAAGCATGTCTGTGGAGGAATACGCTGCAGAGTTCGGTAGGTTAAGCCAATTTGCAGAGTATTTGGTGAGAGAGCCGGAGGTTCGAGCTATTCGTTTCCGTGAGGGTCTAAACTGGGAAGTGAAGATTCTCATTCCGTCTTTTTATGAGACATACTCGGAGATACTTGCGGAGGCACGCAAGGTTGAGCGGGATCTGGGTTTGAAGACCAAGAGAGACCGTGATTCTTTTCTGGGGGCCAACGGCAGTGCAGTATCTGCCAAACGTCCTCATTTCCAGTCCAGACCTTTCCAGCAGCCACAACAGAACCAGACTCCAGCTAGAGCGCCTTTTCACCAGGCACCTCAGCAGCAGAGACAGTTACAGCAAGCTCTATGCAACTTCTGCAAGAAGCCCGGCCACATCTGGGAAGTTTGCAGAAAGAGGCTAGGAGTTTGTTTGTATTGTGGTACTGAAGGGCATCAATTGAGGGAGTGTCCTCGTCGTGCAGTTCAGGGAGCAGCTCCAGCTCCGAGGGCACAGACGAGACCACCTACAGCACAACCGAGGGGACCGCTTCCGACACAGCAGCAGCGTTTGGTCCAGCATCAACAGCAGGGAGGTGCTCGGCAGGGACGAGCGTTTGCTATGACCGTCGAAGAGGAGGAACCCACCGGAGATGTTATCGCAGGTTCTATTCTTCTTGATTCCATTCCAGCTTTAGCTTTGTTTGATAGTGGTGCTTCCCATAGTTTTGTATCTGTTTCTTTTGCTCTAAAGCATGGTTTGGTAGCTGAGTCTTTGCTTAGACTTGCAAGATCATGACCGGGGGAGGCATTATCCTGGTTAATGATATTTGCAAGGATCGGAGAGTTACTCTGGGAGGCCGGGAGTTGAGTGCGTGTCTACTTGTAATGCCACTTCTGAGCTACGACATTGTACTCGGGATGGATTGGTTGAGTAGGCACCGTGCTAGCATAGATTGTAGAGGAGGTAGAGTTTTGTTTGGTCCGCCAGGAGAGCCAGAGTTCGAGTTTGCTAGAGGAGCTGCAGAGCAGGGAGAAGGCATTATTTGTGGAGCTATGGTGGAAGACAAGGAGTTGCCGCATCCGTTGATAGCAGAGTTCTTGGATGTGTTTCCTGAGGAATTGCCAGGATTGCCGCCAGATCGAGATGTTGAATTTTCTATAGACTTGGTGCCAGGTGCAGAACCAATTTCGCAGCATGTCTATAGAGTAAACAACAACGAGCTGGTCGAGTTGAAGAAGCAGGTGGACGAATTACAGGATAAGGGGTTTATCAGATCGAGTTCTTCACCATGGGGAGCCCCGGTATTGTTTGTACCGAAGAAGGATGGATCGGTGCGCATGTGCATTGATTACAGGGCTTTGAATAATCTCACTATCAAGAATAAGTATCCTTTGCCACGGATTGATGATCTGTTTGATCAGTTGGGTGGTGCCAAGGTATTTTCTAAGATAGATTTGAGATCAGGCTACCATCAGGTGAAGGTGAAGCCGGAGGACATACCGAAGACTGCTTTTAGAACTCGGTATGGTCAGTACGAGTTTATGGTGATGCCATTTGGTTTGACTAATGCACCGGCGGTATTTATGAACTTGATGAACAAAGTGTTCCACCAGTACCTTGACAAGTTCGTGGTGGTGTTCATCGACGACATACTCATATACTCGAAGACACCGGAGGAGCATGAGGAGCATTTGAGGATTGTGTTGGATGTGCTGAGGAAGGAGAAGCTGTATGGGAAGTTGTCCAAGTGTGAGTTTTTCTTGGACAAGGTGGAATTCTTGGGGCATGTTGTGACTGGTGATGGTATTTCAGTGGATCCGAAGAAGATTTCAGCAGTGGAATCTTGGAAGACTCCGAGTTCGGTAGCAGAGATCAGGAGTTTCTTGGGATTGGCAGGCTATTACAGGAAGTTTGTGCAAGATTTTTCGAGGATTGCCGAGCCGATGACCAGACTCACAAGGAAGGATGTGGAGTTTGTTTGGACGGAAGATTGCCAGGCTGCTTTTGAGGAGTTGAAGAAGAGGTTGACGTCTGCTCCTATTTTGACGTTGCCATCAGGGTCCGGAGGTTTCACTATTTATAGTGATGCATCGGGAAAGGGTTTAGGTTGTGTTCTTCAGTAGCATGGGAAAGTGATTGCCTATGCATCCAGGCAATTGCGTCCTCATGAAAAGAACTATCCTACCCATGATTTGGAGTTGGCAGCTGTCATATTCGCCCTGAAGTTGTGGAAACATTATTTGTACGGAGAGCGTGTGGAGATCTTCACAGACCACAAAAGCTTGAAGTACGTTTTCACACAGAAGGAGTTGAACATGAGGCAGCGTCGGTGGTTGGAACTGATGAAGGATTTTGATATCTCTTTGCAATATCATCCTGGGAAAGCCAATGTAGTTGCCGATGCTTTGAGCAGGTATCCGGTAGCTATGTTCTTGATGCAGGATCGATATTTGTTGGAGGACTTGGAGAGCTTGGGCATTGAGGTGATTGTTCCTGGTGGTGCTATGCAGATGTGGGGATTGCAGATACATTCAGATTTGATGGATAGGATCAAGGCAGCACAGTATGATGATGTATCCTTGAGGAGTATCAGAGCTCAGGTGAGAGCAGGATTAGAGGATGATTTCACTATTGTAGAGGATGGATCTTTGAGGCATAGAGTTAGATTGTGTGTGCCTAGTGGGGAGTTGCGTGAGGAGGTATTGCAGGAAGCGCATCGCTCTCAGTATTCCATACATCCAGGTGCTAACAAGATGTATCAGGATATGCGAGAGAGTGTGTGGTGGTATGGCATGAAGAGGGAAGTGGCACAGTTTGTATCCAGATGCTTAGTGTGCCAGCAGGTGAAAGCCGAGAGGCAGAGGCCAGGAGGTTTACTTCAGCCATTACCCATTCCAGAGTGGAAGTGGGAACACATTACTATGGATTTTGTGTCCGGACTACCACGATCTCCAGGAGGGAAAGACGCGATTTGGGTCATTGTTGATAGATTGACCAAGTCGGCCCACTTTTTGCCTTTCAAGGTGGGTTTGTCTACGGAGAAGCTGGCAGAGATGTATGTGAGGCAGATCGTTAGGATACATGGAGTTCCCGTCAGCATAGTCTCAGATCGAGATAGTCGTTTCACTTCTCATTTCTGGAGGAGTTTGCAGAAGAGTTTGGGCACTCAGCTCAAGTTCAGTACTGCATATCATCCCCAGACAGATGGACAGTCAGAGAGGACTATCCAGACTCTCGAGGATATGTTGCGCACTTGTGTACTAGATTTCGGGGGTTCTTGGGAGGACCATCTCCATTTGGTAGAGTTTGCTTACAACAACAGTTACCAGGCCAGTATAGAGATGTCACCTTTTGAAGCTCTATATGGTCGGAGGTGTCATACTCCTTTGTCTTGGGACGATGTTGGAGAGAGAGTTTTGCTTGGGCCAGAGATGGTTGTGGATGCAGCGAAGAAGGATCAGTTGATCAGAGATAGACTTCGAGTGGCGCAGGACAGACAGCGGCATTGGGCCGATAGCCATCGGAGACCTTTGGAGTTTGAGGTATAGTTTAGATTTTTGTTTATGCTTGTTCTTGTTTGTTATAGATTAAGTTCTTAAGGTGGTGTTTTGTTCTAGGTGGGTGGTTTGGTGTTTCTGAGGATTTCTCCGACACGAGGCACGATTCGCTTCGGTGGAGGCGGAAAGCTTAGTCCGCGATTCATCGGACCTTTCACTATTCTAGAGAGGGTCGGTGCAGTTGCTTATAGACTAGACTTGCCACCTGCATTGGAGGGAGTGCACAACGTGTTTCATGTGTCGCAGTTGAGACGATACGTGGCAGATCCTAGTCATGTATTGGATCACTCAGAGATAGAGGTGGGCCCTACTCTTAGCTATCCAGAGCAGCCAGTTGAGATTCTGGATCGGAGAGAGAAGATGTTGAGGAACCAGACTATTCCTTTGGTGCGCGTCGCATGGAGGCATCACTCTCCGGGGGAGTCTACCTGGGAGAGAGAGGATGAAATGCGAGAGCGTTATCCATATTTGTTTGTACCTTTAGGTATGTTAATTTTCTAGTTATGTTCTGTTCATTGTTATGCTCTGTTCATTAGTTAGTTGTGATTCTTTAGTTATGTTCTGTGATTTTCTGGGGGTAGTTTTCGTCTTTGAATTTCGAGGACGAAATTATTTTAAGGAGGGTAGACTTGTCACTACCACATTTTAGGAAAAAGGGTATTTTAGTAATTTCCTATTTAAATAAATATTGTGCATGGTAAATAATTAATTATTGTATTATTTAATTGTTGTGAGATGTTATTAAATTATTTTGGACTTATTTTAGTGGACCCAACTAGTTTAGTTTGGACCCATGGACCAACATGAATTAATTAGTTAGACTTGGCCCATTTAGAAAGCCCATAGTTAAGGAGATGGATTAAATTAATTAAATGATTAGACTAGAAGCTTCCTTCCTTAATTATTTCTTCATGAGAGGCCCCAAGGGGTACATTGGACATTTTACAATTGCTTGGGGGAGGGGCTATGGCCGGCCTATTAAGGAGGGGGGGAAATTTCTCTCTCCTCTCATTTCATTCCAAATCTAGATCTAGAAAATTTCCACTACCAAATTCCCTCCATTCCCATTCCAATTCCCTACCAAATTCATTCTAAATTCTTCCCAATTCACCATTAGAGAAGGAGGAAGCAAGGATCTAGAAGAAGGAAGCAAGGATCTACAAAGAGGAGCAAGGATCTACAATTTGGAAGCAAGTTCATCTCAATTGGAGGTTTCATTGGGAATCCATCTCCCAATAGGTATAATTCAGATTTTCCCATTTAAATAGCTTCTAAATCTGGGATTTAATCATGTAAAATCAACCTATATGTATGTACTACCCATAGGACTTTGTTTTGTGTTCATAGGAGACCCATGGAGAAAGTTATGGTGCTTTTTGTGTCAATTTTGTTAGAATTCCGAATTTACATTTTGTTGTGTGTTTCAATTGATCCTATAGATCAATTGGACAATGAGCTTTGTGTTTGGGGCTAGTGTCGTGTCCATATTGGGATACTTGTGGTTCGTATCCCAACTATTTGGTGATACGTGTCATTTGGGGGTTTTTCTCCGACACGGGGCTTTGAACATGTCGTATTTTGACACGGACACATAGATCTACTTTTGACACTTTGATTTGTTCATAAATATTATTTGTGATTTGTTTGTGTCCTTCGGGGTGCATTTGGTTGTGTGTTGGACTCGTGTCGCATGCGTATCCTAGATCTAGTGGGATACGGTGAGATACTCTCCAATTGTGTGTATTTTGCATAGATCTAATTAATTGTGGTTCAATTCTTCATTTATAATTAGTAAATATATATGGATATTATATATTTATTTTGTGTATTTATTATAGTAATTATTGTAGCATAGATCTATATTTTGTGTGTGCTAATATGATGTACAATATAATATGTAGCTTTCTTGCATGCAAATATATATATATGTTACTACTTGTTAAATAATATAATGTATACATAAAATATTTTATAAAATATATTTATGTGTTTGATTGTGTAATTGTATTATTTATAATTATTATGAACTTATTGTATATTAATGTATATATTTTAGGTGTGCTTCTAGCCATATAAAATATGTACATTAATATGTACATGAGTTTGTAACAATTGGTATTTAATTTATAATTGTAGATATGTATATATATATAAGTATATAATTATTAGTTATTTAATTATATTGTATTGTGATTTTATTTGTATATATATATATTGTTATATATATATATATATATATATATATATATATATATATATATATATATATATATATATATATATATTTTGATTTGTTTTAGTGACAGTGAATTAATGACAGAGAGCTGTCATTAATTAGCCGAATAAACAGCAGCCGCTGTAGCCTTCGGGCAATTAATGACAAATTTGTCATTAATTGCAGCAGCGGGAAACAGCAGCTTTTCCGCGACGCTTTTCCGCGACAGTTTAACTGTCAGCGAAACCCAGGGAAGTAGCGGTTTAATTTATTCGGTTTCTGTGACAGATTTTTCGGTGACAGACGAAACTGTCACTATAAGCTGTTTTATTTAAATTGTATTCTTAGCTCACTGTTTTCAGTGACGCTTTGACAGATTAATGTATATATTATATATTGTATTTGTATATATTTATATGTATATATATATGTGTTTTGTGAGGAATAATATTTGTTATAATATATTATGTTATTTGTTATAATATATTGGGTCGTATGTATATTATTTTAGAGTATATATTATTGGTATTATTAATATACTTTTGTGTGATTCTTTTGGAATCTAATTTGATTCCTAAATTATTGTATTTTATTTTTATATTATTTTATGGATGTTTTGTGAGGTTGACTTTGGGTTTGACCATGTTTGACTTTAGTGGACTTTAGAGTTGACCATAGTTGACTTTTGCCTTAGAATTGAGTTATTGACCTAGAAGTTGTCTAGTTTGACTTGTTCTCTTTCCGGGACCTTGTTTTAATGTTGTATTCCATATCTAGGTCTTCGAGGCACCGAGTCAGACATTTGTGAGACTGTTCATTGGATTTCAGGCGAGTACATTCTCTGATAGTTTCTCATTTATGATATCCTCTATGTTCGTTGTATCTAGTGTAGATATACATGTTTCTCTTGACACTATGGTTACACGGATTGGTATATCCGGATCTCGTCATGAGATGTTATTCCTTGGTATATGGTGTATATGGTGCAAGTATTGTTTCATTGGTTATCTTGTACATGTACAGACACCGATTTTCGGGAGGAGTCGCTCTCTTCTTGGGGAATCTCGTGCCATAACGTACCGTGGTTGGATCTATTATACCAGTCGGGGGTGGAGAGTATTTTAGTGTAGATATGTGATCATACCCTCCTTGTGCATGTCTTATTCCTTGTGAGTGTTGATCATACACCGCACGTATAATCAGCCAGGCCATTATACTCTTGTGCAAGTTCCCAAGCCGATCACATGTTAAAGCTAGTACTCACACACTTAGTCATTAGTATTCTTGTTCCATCATCATATTGTTCATTATTGTATTTCTTTCCAGTACTTCCTTATTGTCTATACATTTCTTGTATCTATTATGCATCTTGTTTATCCACAGCTATTTACTGTTACATAGTTTTTATCATTATTTGAGAACTGCTGTTAGGGTTGTACTATGCTCCTTCCTGACTGGAAATATTTTTCCAGATGACACTGAGGAGTACCTTACCTATTATGGACCCCAGGATGTCGTGGGTTTAGATTCTGAGACCCTGGCTCAAGAGGGACTTATCCCAACTGAGACAGTTGACCCTGGAGTTGTAGCTTTATAGTTGTAGTATTCTTTTGTACTGGATTTGTCTCCAGCTTATTTCTATTTTTCTTCAGACTCATTGATGTATTATTTTAGACTCATGAGTTGTATTGTGACTATTCTATTCTTTATCTGATTCGTGCTCATTCTATCTTAGTTCTGTGATTGAGTATTTTATCATTATTGGTGGTTCATTATATTAGATAGATTATCTAGACAGCGTTCTACCGCCGATTCTGCGGCGTAGGCTGGGCGTTGTTTTCGACTAGTACCCTTACACCGGGTGCGGGTCGTGACATAAGTACTGTAAAATAAACATCCAATAGGTCGTCTAACCATCTATGTGAATGCAGTTTGAGAATAACTTTCCAGCGCGTGGGCTATCTGGCTAAAATGGGATTGGCATGATTCTCTGGGAGATTCAGGGGCCTAAAAAGCATGTCGTCTTTTGAATGCCAGCGGCCGCCTGATAATATATAACATATAGTGGTCATCATGACCACGCATCTCCGGCGGAGCGTACGGGTTACACAAGAAAAGTGCAAAGGAGCCCAAACGCCTTACTTATTGTTCTCCCTACCCCATGCTCTAAGCATGTCACATCCATGACACGATAATACCTCTAAATAACTGTCAGGTCTTCTAGCATGCAAAGTTTCTATCAGCAGTTATTCCCTAACGCATGTCCCATAAGTACAGGAGGCCAAATCCGATACGCAAGTCCATGATCTATATGAGACTTACACTCGTGTAACAGATGTGTCACGGCCAATAAAACCTAAGAATGCCTCATGATAATGGGGTGGTCTCATAAAACTAGTCAATGCATATACACAATAAAAACAGAATACGATGACACCGTCGTTGCACCCAAGTTTCCTTGGACGCGCAGTTTATATAGCAGTTAAAATATCTGAACTAGATGACAGAAATAAAATACATGCATCATATGGAATATAAATTATAGTACAATGGCAAGGTATACTTGCCTGGCAAGAAAGCTGCGTAGTGCCAATAACCTGCTCCTGAAGTCTCGTAGAACAATCTGATATCCTATATACATATAATATAATACAATACAATATCAGCCATTACACTAGCACATACACAACCATAATTATACTGGACTCAAAGGGTACGCTAGGGGTGACACTGGTCAACTAACAGGGTCAACTGTGTGTCTAATTACGCGGGTGTTACGTCTTCAAATGCTGTATCAATCAGACAGTCAACTAACATGTGTCTAAGCCAGTACTTTAATGTATACAAGGCAGTCAACTCACAAGTTCTTAAAGTCACTTGGTCAAACGTTATTATGGGATATCCATAATTATCCTAGGGCCAGACAGAATAAATACATATATAATCATAATTATTTCTTAGCATTTAATCACTCATATATATATATATATATATATATATATATATATATATATATATATATATATATATATATATATATATATATATATATATATATATCAAACTAATATTATGTGCATACGCACACACACGTACGAGCACACTAGGTTAACCGACACGGTCTGAAATCAATCAACTAACTAAACTGAACCAATATGCTAAAACCTTACACAATTCACACAAGCATACATAAAATGAAAGGAGAGGGACAAGTTCGAACCTCGGGGTTAGCGTGCACGGGCACGAGGATCGGGGGTGACTGCTGCAGGTCATCTTCGACGAGGGTGACGGGTCCACGATGACGATAATGATATCGATGATGATGACGAGGGTAATGATGATTGTGATGATGAGGGTAATAATGATGGTGAGGATGAGGGTAATGATGATGGTGATGATTATGATGATTAGGGTGATAATTATAATAATTAGGGTGATGATGATAATGATTGGTGAAGGGGATTAAGGTGAGGATGATGATGATTATTATGAAGGGGATGATGATTGTGATGATTAGGTTGATGATTGGTAAGGATGATGATGGTGATGATGATTGGATGATGATGATGATTAAAGGGGAGGAGGCTGCCCCGGCCAGGGGGACTCCGGTGGGCCGAGGAGGAGGACAGGAAGTGAAGGGGTGCTGCACCGTCGGGTTCAGGCGGTGATGGTTGTAATGGTGGTGTTGATGGTAGTGGTTCGGCGAGGTCGGGGTGAGGAAAAGACCGGAGAGGAGTCGAGAGGGTTGAGGGGAGGTTGAAGATGGAGGTGAGGAGGATCCATCTCCGGCGAGTTCAAGTGGCCGTGGGGAAGTCTGCAGGCGGTTCCGGTCGGGTTCCAGGGAAGAAGGAGATGGGCAGGAGAATGGTGGGGGGTTGAACGCCGGCGGGACGGGGCTCGGCTGCTGTCGTCGACGAGGCTGAAAAAAGGATGGCCGACGGGTTATGGTGTTGTCAGCGCAGCTCGTAGTCGAGATCCGGGCTCCGACGAGGTTGGTCGGCTTAGCGGGGTCGGGAGAAAGGAGATGGAGGCTGGTGTTAATGGTGGTGGTGTGGGGAGTCGATGATGGGAGAGGGAGAGGTGGTCCAGTCGAGTTCAGGGGGTCAGCGGGTGGTTCAGAGGTGGGGAGCGTCGGCGGGATGGAGCTGCTCCGGCCGGCGGAGGCCAGGCGAGAGGAAGAGGACATGGGTCGGCTAGGAATAGTAGTTTAGGTATTGGGTTTGTGGAAAAAAATAAAGAAAAAAGAAAAGTTGTGTATTTATATATAAAATTTGGGTTTGGGTGTTGACCTAGGAATGTGGGCTTGGTCAACATCCTACTTGGGATTGGGCCTTGGTTTGTCATGGGGATATTTGGAGGGCTAGGATTTGCATTGTTTAAAATGCATGGCTAGGATTAGATGAGGGGGTGATGTTGAGTGCTACACACTCCAAAAATTATGAAAAAAATTTACATGACTAAATAATAAAGGAAAAATGAGTTTCTTCATGTATTGTATCCAATGGTGTGGACACCTTAATGTACTTTTGCATAAAAGCATCCAATAATTAAAAAATTGCACAAAGATGATAATTAGATTAATTTAATTAAAATTAATGCAAAAGGTATTCTAAAATTAATTAGAAGTACATGGGGCTAAAATTAGGTGGGACACAAGTATCATGGACGTAGAGGACTCAGGATAGAATATTATCATAATTTGGGTTGCATAAAATGGGTCAAGATTGTGTCTCCAATTTCGATTGGAACACACAAGGATACAAAGTTGAATTTATATAGAATTAAATATAAAGTCCGCGACGAATATCGTGCGACTAAAATATAGCACAAGAGAGCATGATTATAAGTTACACAAAGGTCAGAATAGAAGGCGGGCACGTCTAGGACAAGGGTGTAAAATTTGTAGGAAGGCAATGGCTAGTGTAGTGCTCCAATTATCGAAGCAACGGTAAGGTGCACTAAGTGATATAAATGTTGTAAATTTATCTAAAATACCGTGTTCTATTTCTAATTGGATTCAAACTAGCCCTAGTCTCTCTGTCTAAGCTAAGTAGGCCTAATTTTTTGGGTGAGGGGTTTTCCACCCCTCCCTCTCTCTCTCTCTCTCCTCCCTCTACTTAATCCAACACCACACTCTTCTTCTCTATTCCTCTTCACTTCTTCTTCTTCATTTCACCTTCTTCCTCATATAGCCGAGCTCCGGCCACCACCCGCTACACTTCACCATCCCCACCTCCACGAACCACCCTCACAGATCTGGCCACCACCACCTTTACCACCTACACCTCACAGCTCCACCGTCGTTGCCATCTCCACCACCCGCCAGCATCTTCACCGCCATTGCCATTTCCCGCACCACCTCCACGACCAACTCCGGCCACCACCAAGAATGGCCACCATCACCTTCACCCGCCCAGACTTCCACGAACGGCCACCACCACCTTCACCACCTCCACCTAACAACTCCACCGTCTCTGCCATCTCCACCACCCGCTAGCACCTTCACCGCCACTGCCATTTCCCGCACCACCTCCACGACCAGCTCTGCTGCCACCACCACCTCCAACACCACCCCGACCCCGACGACCAGCTTCACCACAACCACGACCACCACCTCCAACACCACCTTCTTCACGTAGCCGAGAACCACCACCTTCACGCAACCGAGCACCCCCACCACCTCGGTCGACACGTGCGCCACCCCTGCGATCGACGCCATCCCTGACCGAAGCCGCAGCATCGCCACTGCCGCCACCCGCAGCCACCGGGGTAACTCCTCACCCTTCTCTCTTTTTGTGTAGTATGATGTTTGTGCTAGAGAAACCCTAGTTAGGGTTAGGGTTACGTAGATACTTCACATACATTTTTATGGTAAATATTGAGGTTAGGTATACATATGGAAATGGTTATATAGTATTTTAATTACAGTTATTTATTGTGAACTTGATAACTTATAACTGATTATTTGAGGATGAATAAATTAGGTGTATAAAATAACGTTTGTGAATACAAGGATGGTATGGTTGAGGATGAGCATAACTTGAATGACTAAAATCACTGTGATGAATATTAGGGGTTGGAGATTTTGTTTGAGGACGTTATACTGATTGTTGATCGTATTTGATGTAATATTACCCTAGTCAACTTGGGTCAACCCTCTAGTTAGTATTTATGTAAGCTATATAACTAATACATAAGCCTCTGCTAGACGTGTGTCACCTCTTATTTTAGAATAGTATCGAGATAGATTATTGATTAATTTTATATATCGTCTCTAGGTACTTCGGGATCCGCGGACTTGGACGTTGTACCGGAGCCCCGCCTTCAACATCCGGATCCAGGCAAGTGTACCTTGCCATCATGTATCTCAGTTCCAAATTTACTGTTTATTTTATTTATGCTTTGTGCACGCTTTGGATCAGAATCGTTACTTAGTGTCCGGGTCATAACCGGGTGCAGACGTTCGTTGGTAACGTTTAGTATCGATTGATAGATGTTCGCAACACCTGATGTACCTACTTGGTTACATCGGAACCCTAGGACACATTCAGTCACCGTTATCGTGTTAGACTTTCTGTATCCTGATACTGTCAGCATGACCGAAATCTGGGATGACTTTAGGGTCATGATTGTTGATAGTTACTTCAGTATGACAAGACTGTTAGATAGAGGTTCAGGTTCAGCGAGCAATCGTTGACCGCATTGGGAGAGAAAGACAGTTACTAGATGTTTAGGCTACTTTGCATGCGCTATATATATGTATATGTTCCTATTTATGTAGTGATCCTGTATCCGGAGTCGTAGTATCACCCGTATGAATCTGTGCTCGGAGCTACGGTACGTCCCGTGTGTCTCTGTGCCTCGGAGCTATGATTTTATATTTGGAAAGCCCACGCGTCGAACATTGTCTTCAAGTTGTGTCTCACTTAGGTGGTTATGCTAGATTATACCGGCGTTGCACTTGTTCTTTTAGTTATACTATGGCATACTATTTTTGTACCTTGTTACTTCTCTCTGAGTACATGGTTCCCTTCCAGGCTTAGGCGAGGAGGACTACCCGGAGGAGTACGGACCGGGTGTATATCCTGGAGCAGGACCTGTTATAGAGGATGAGATCCTTCCCGAGGACTTTATTTGATCTCTGGTAGTGACTTCACCCTGGGACGGTATTATTATCTAGTTTGCAGATACCAGCCATAATTATCTTACTGCTTCCTTTCATTCAGTATTTGTATTAGCGGGTTTGTTCCCGTGTCACTCTACTTATATTTGTATTATGATACATCTCCAATCTTTTTTCCTTTCTGCACATTAGTAGTCATGAGTTCTCTATGTGCTCTATATTCAGATATTTGTGGATGAGATTTAGTTTCACTATCTATGTGTTATATGTTTATCATTGTACTTTATATCTTAGGTGTACTCCGTCGGGTCCATTAGATTGGGATGCCCATCAAAGTGTACCCGCTGGCTATTGCCACGTGGCTCAGTTCCTTATATTTGAAACTTGGGCATGACATAAATGGTCATAATAAACCTCTAGGAATCCACTCTTGGCTAGGTACAATCCTATGAAGGAAGAATTAGGTAGTAGAGGCCTTTAATTTGGTAGTTCTAAGTATTTTGTAACCATTTGGGGAAAACTCTGAATTATGTCCACGAAGTGTAGGTTGGCATCCTCAATAGGATATTTGGTGTCTAATTGTGTTTGTGGTAGTGTCATTGTATCCACAATTGGATACGTAAAGGCGTACCATGATACGCATGGTTAGGATTAGAGTTCTCTTTGATTTTGTGTCCCATTGGTATCAAATACATACCCTATATTATTATTATTATTATTATTATTATTATATATATATATATATATATATATATATATATATATATATTGTGTGTGTGTGTGTGTGTGTGTGTGTGTAGATGATAGTGTTGTTGGTTGCTCATGTGTTGAGTGAGTAGAGGTTTCAGACCATTAGTGAGGAAGATTAGGTATTACAGCAGCAGTATTATGGGCTCCAGTGTGCAAGCAGTGCACATTTGTGCACTGCTATGAGGTATGGACTCGTGTCTGTGACTGATATCCAATGTGTCAGTGTGATGGAATAGACTGTGTACTTGAGGGTTCAAGTCAATGCACACAACAGCATTGTGTGGAGGTTTAGGACAGATGGGAAGGGAGATAGGTCTTGGTTCCAACAGCATTAGAGCTTGGAGGCTCGGTCAAGCTAGAGGGGGAAGTGTGTAGTGTACCTTTACACTGCAGTCAGAATAGGGGGGACCTGGGTTCTGCATTGTGTATGTCCTGAAGTGCTTGAGCTTGTTGCAGGCATGTGAAGGTGTAGGCACTGCTGTGCAGATACACCAAATTGGTTGTACAAGTGTTTATGAGAGTATAGTGGATAACTGAATCAGTGAGGATTGAGTTTGGTGCTGTGCAAAACAACAAGGGGAACTTTCAGTGTGCAACCAGTGCACCTTGGTGCACAGAGACAGTAGGCGGGTTTCATGCCAGCAGTCATGTGAGGGTCTGTATGCTTTGGTCCTGGAAGTTGCAGTAGCACTAAGGGCTCAAGTGTGTATGCAAGTTCTGCACCAAGAGAAGCCCAGGTTCATGAGGAGGGATAGGTTCAGTGGGTTGCAATCATATAGGGGAGCTCGGGTAGGTGCAGTTCTTAGGAGCAGTTCAGGTTTCATGGGAGTGCAACCACAGTAAGCTCGGGTATCAGCTGCTACTACACAATCGGTACAAGTGGACTGCAGGTAGTGCTGGGTTGTCTTGGCAGCATGATATGGAGGTGTTGCAGTTCAACTAAGTGGGGAGAGATAAAGTTTAGGCATGCACATTGTGTGATATTGCCTCCAAGTGCAGGCATATAATTGGAGAAAATAGTGGGTTCGAGGACTGCCAGTATAGGAGTAGTGTATAGGTAAGAAAAATGCACAGCTGGTTATGATGTTGAGGAACCTGTGCAAGTAATTAGTGGCATTGTAGTGTTGTGAGTTGTGTATAATCAGAACCTAAGAAATGAAGGGGAGAGTGTCAAATGAAGATGGATGTAGTAGGGTATACACAGCATACAGTGTAATATGTGTGGGTTAGTTGGAATAAGTATAGAGTATTAAGAGTTAGTATTATGCCTAAGGTTGTGTGGTGCTAAGGTATTCTAGAGTGTATGTATCATGTGGAGATTAGGATACCAAGGTATGGATATTGGATATAGGATACTAGAGTATTAGTTATATACTAAGGTATTAGTAAAGGTAAGGTTATACATTTAGTGCGGGGTAACCTAAGATACTAAGGTATTAACAAGATACTTTATGATGCTAATTATATGATTATATAGATATGCAATACCTAGTGTCTAATGTCTAGTATGACTATATACCTAGGGTATACCTAGAAACCTAGGAATAGCAAGGTATTGACTAAAGTAACTTCATAAAGCAACTAGGCAGATACTAAGGACCTAAAACTATGTATTGGGATAGTTTAACCCAAATGACCTATAATTAACCTAGAGACCTAAAATAGAGCTAATTAAGTTGTTTATGATTTCAAAAAATATATATATGGAATTTCATATATAGGACTTCGAGACTCTAATATGGACACTGTTTGATATTCAGCACCGGATTTCAGGCGAGTACATTCTTTGATTATTTTTTATATTTGATAATTATTATGATTCATGTTTAAGTATTGTCTTAATTGATTCTTGACATGAAGGATACACGGAATAGTATTATATGAATTCACCTTCATGAGATACGTGCATCATACTTGTCTGGCCTATATCAGGACTCTTTATTGGCATCACAACAGGACTCACTTACTGGCATCACCTACATTTATCTGGCTGACCTTGTTTTTTGATCTACGTGTCGGGACTTAGATTCATTTGTACTAGTCGGACGAGAAAATATCTTAGTAGACATGTAAATATTTCCAAATCTGGAACCATCCCCTTCAGGTCTAATCTGGAATAATAGCAGTCATACACCTCACGTGCGATGAGCCGTATTACCCATAGTTGTTTATATGTCGAAAGTGGTATTTCAACATACTAGATTAGGTACAAACTTACTGGTTTTATTCTATATGTACTGGTTTTACTTTATACTTGTTGGATATATGTCGTACCTATTTCTGCTACTGCTCTCACTTATATAACTTGTCTTTACTACCATACTCTCATATTCTCCCTATTTAATTTTTATGTTTCTATATTTATTTGCTTACTCTATTTTTGTACCATGATTCAATGTTAATCTGCTCATCATGTATTACTTTACTATTACTATTTATAGTCTTTATCATTTAATTTGAACTGCTATTAGAGTTGTGCTCGTTTTATCCTGACTGAATAACATTTTTAGGGGACTGTCTCGATGAGTGGTGTCCTACTTTCTATGGACCCCAGGATATTGAGAGTGTAGACTTGGATCTAGTAGCACAGGAGTAGTTGAGAGATTGATGGAAGGTCTAGCCGGATTCGCTAGTTATTTTGGTTATTCTTTTTAGTATTATGGTGCCAGATTTGTCTCCGGCAACTATTTGAGACTTGAGTTGTTATATTTGGATCTTAGATTTATTGTTGTGTTTAGACTTGTTAGAACTTATTATTTGCTTATCATCTCTTTATATCATACCATGCCTTATCTTCTTAGAATTATGATTAAGTATATTATATTGTTATATCATTGTTCTTCTTATAGAGTTGGATATCCTTGTGTAAGATTGTTAGTTATATATAATGACCTAGACAGCGTTCTACCGCCGATGATGCGGCGTAGGTTGGACGTGCCAAAGTACTCATCCCCGATCATCCGGGTGTGGGTCATGACAGAGGTCGAGGGGGCAGCACCCCTCGTAGGGGTTCGGGGGCGAAGCCCCCGAAAGGTACTATGCCATAATAATTTTTAGACTCTGAAGAATCTTGCACCTGCTACAGTCTATCTAAAGTCTGTAATAAGTCTTAGAAATAATTGTAAACACAAGAAATTGATGGCAAAATAGAAAGCTATAGTAGAAAATAACCCAAGATCATTTTTGGCATACTGATCGGCATACCGACTGTATACTGGAGTATACCAGCGATATACCGAATTTATATAAATGTTGCTCTCTGTCGTTTGGACCGGCATATCGACTGTATACTAGTTCATCACAGTTGGCAATTCAATAGTCGAATTCTTGGCATTTACTAGCTGTTACTACTGCAGACCGGTATACCGATGGTATACTGTACAGTATACCGTCGGTATACTACAGTACTGTCTACGGCTGAAAGTTGCATTATTGCCCTTTCTTTTGTACTTTTGTATAAATAGCCTTAAACCCCCTTCATTCAAGGTTGATCCATTTTGAGCCTAAAAATTTTCAATCTACCAAAGATCATTCACAAACACTCCACCAAAGCTTTCATTTGTCTATCCACAAATTGTGTTAGAGTGTTCTTAAGTGGTAAAAATTAGATCTTTATATTGGTTGTAAGAAGATCAAAACTATCTTGTAAGAGGTTGAAGTGTACAAGCCTTCGGATCAAAACTTGTGTGAAGTCGGAGAGCCTTCTGTCAAGCCCCAGTACCAAAATATCGAGGGACTAGTCACGTGTCAATTGCCAGCAGCACAACTCCAATGGGCAAACTCAATTTAATGGACCCGTTAGAGTACACTTAAGCTGTAATAAATATAAATGCAAGTCTACACCATCTATCTCAGAATAATTCTAATCTCATCCACAGAAAGTAAACGCAAGTCAATATGATAGACCAGTCAAGATAATAGATAAAAAGAAATATAGTCCACCAACGAGTCCAAAAATGTCTCGAGGAACAACCTGATATAATAAGTTAATACATAAATCCAAGAGTCAAGATATGAAATAACTAGAAGCATAAATAACTGAGTATGTAACAGAATACTCAGGAGAAATCCTCTAGCACAACCTCGTCCTCTGGTGCCAGTACTACTCCAGCGTCAGCTCATGTCCCGTATATCTCGGGGTATTCCTCCTATGTTGTACCTGGAGACATAATCCGGATCTAGGTCCTCAGGGGACATAGCAAGGTACAAGAATAACTCAAGCCAAATAAAATGCAGTATATAAAAATAAATCCACAGGGCAAGCTATGTAACCAACTATGTGAAATACAAGTTGAGAGCATTACTAGTACTCAGGCTGAGACCACTACAAGCTCTATGTCGGAGAGCCGGTAGCAGCAAGTAATATCACGAAGGGCCAGTACATGTACCAAAGCTCTGGTACAGAGACTAAGGCACTCTCTAGTAACATAAGTATATCTATATAATCAGCCTGTAGTATGTGTGTCTCTCCCCACCCAATATAACCTCACGTCTCATATCCACAACACGCAAGATCATGACCTCTAGCTAGTACAACGAGTCATAATGATATCTATGTATGCAAGTCTTATGTCACAAATCCTGTAAACCTATACAGAATCACCATGAATAACTCAAGAAAGATTCGGTCACTTGAATAGTATCAAGTGTCCTATGGTATGACGTACTTGATAAAGCAAGCACGTAAAAGTATATAGGATCATGGGATCAACTTTCTAAGTGACGTTACACGACTCCACGTACGGCGTCGACACCCGAATCTTGTTTGGACGTTAAGCAATGTCTCATGGTCCTAAGTTGAGCAGGCATATCACAAGAATATATAAAATAAAACACAAGTCGATAATATAATATTATTTACTGCAAGTTGGCAAGGTACACTTGCCTGGGTTCTGAACTCCTTCAGTTGCTCCTGTAACAGTGAAATCTCCAGGTACGCCTCCGGATGCTAAAACAATAATTATTATTGCTCTCAGAATACTTAAAATAGCTAGGTTTGACTATCCATAAGTCTAATTTGGACACAGGGGCAGAATTGACAGTTTCTGGTCAAAGCAGGGTCTACATGTCACGCCCCAGTCCCAAAATGCCGAGGGACTGGATGCGTGGCAATGGCCAGCAGCACGCACCGATGGACAACCCAATTTAATGGATCCATCAGGGCATGCTTAAGCTGTAGTCTAACAATAAATGGAACCAATGATACAGGTCACAGTCTATACTAATCTCATCCACAACAGATAATCACAGATCAAATGCCAGAAATAATGCAATAGAATAAATAAGCAAATCTCAAATAAGTGTCTCGGGAAACAATCCGAGAATATGTCTGGTACATCAAAGCAAATAGACAGGAAATAAAGGAACTGGAAATAGAAACAGAAATAATCGACTATATACAGCCAATGCTCAGGAGAAGTCCTCTGGTACGATCTCGTCTTCAGGTCCTGGTACAACTCCTGGAAGTGCTCCTGTACGGTGTATCCCGGGATGGATCTCTTCGGCTACACCTGGGGACATAATCCGGATCCAGGTCCTCAGGGGACATAGCAAGGTACAAGATAACTCAAGCCAAATAAATAAGCAGTGCAGTAATAAATAAGCAATAGGGTAAACTATGTAGCCAGCTAAGTGATATGCAGTATGAGAGCAGCACTAGAACTCAGGCTGAAACTACTACAAGCTCTGTGTCGGGGAGCCGGTAGCAGTGATATCATGTAGTTGTCTAGCTCACGATGGGAGACTAAGACGCCGGCATAATATAAAATCAACCTGTAGCCTGTGTGACTCTCCAGCAATAAATAGAACAATAGGGAAACACTAAATAACCAGCTAAGTGATATGCAAGATGAGAGCAGCACTAGAACTCAGGCTGAAACTACTACAAGCTCTGTGTCGGGGAGCCGGTAGCAGCGATATCATGAGGTTGTCTAGCTCTAAGGGAGACTACGACACCAGCAGTTGTCTAGCTCCAAGGGAGACTACGACACTGTCATAATATAATCAACCTGTAGCCTGTGTGTCTCTCCCCACCCAATGTAATCACGCATAACATGACCATAACGTCTCATGCCCATGTCAAACGGGATCATAGCTAATGCACAAGTCATAAAGTATCTAAGAATATAATATCCATGTCCTGTATCCTATACAGAATCACCACAAATATCTCGGGAAAATCCTGTCTCATGAATAGTGTCAAGTATCCTGGGTTCTGGAGTACTTGATAAGACAAGTACGAGCATTATCGGGTCTCGATAACCATCTCTATGTGACGTTACACAACCCCACGTACGGGGTTGGCACCCGACTGGTAATCGGACGCTAAGTAAAGCCACTCGGTCCTGGGTTTAACAGTTAAACAAGTTTATATGTATTTAAACAGAAATTAAGGCAAAGTTCTATAACAGAAATTACTGCTAATTGGCAAGCTTTACTTGCTCACTGATGTATAAACAAGTCAAGAAAAATAAGTGGCAAGCTGCAGAGTTTGGCAAGGTACACTTGCCTGTGGTCCCGGCTCTGATTGCGGCTCTGACTTCGGTTGGATTTGCAGGCGGTACTCCGGTTGCTGAAACAAACATCACCATCAGATCCAGAAAATATCAATCAGCTAGGAATGCCTGTCCTTGAGTCCAATTTGGAGACAAGGACAAAAACGACAATTTCGGGTCAAAACGGGGTCCACATGTGGCCCGCTTCGCACCGAAAAACGTGTCAGGGTCAAAGGTCTCCAAATTCACCCAACTTAGCGTCAACAGGTCAGGAACGATGATACGAACCCAACGGAACTTCCAGAATTGGATTCCGATGAGCCGATCACAAAATCGCCCGTCGAACGGGGCCTGTGGGGCCCACGACACGCGATTTCGTCAACGTTCTCAGAATCGAACCAAACTTGACCCACAGGACCAGCGTATTGCTACGAGTCCGATGGCGCAAGTTTCGTTTCGATCCGACGTGTGTACACAAAGTTAGGACACGTTCCAGAACTGACGGATACGGGACGGTGTCCGCGGATACGCGTTGATTCCGGTGTGCACGCACACCTGAATCGACTTCTGCGAAATCCCACACGTCCGTATCAACGACGCGCACGTATCTGTGAAGACCGCGCGCGACCAAGTCGTCCCGTTTGGCGGGGCGTACTCAGTTCCGGGGTGAAACAGGGTCTGGGTTTTTCCTGTTTTTGGATCGCGGTGTGCGATCACCACAGGACGCGATGCCCCGAACGGTTTGTCCGGGCACCGAGAGGGTCATACAGGCTTCGCAACGCAATTTACGGAATCGAAAACAGAGCTACGAACAAAAAGTTACAAGTACCTGAAGGGGACCCGAAAAACCCGAACTCGATCGTGTCCGACACGTGTCCGACTCGTGTCGGACACAGGGAAAGAATTAGGGTTAGGGTTAGGGCTTGGGGATTCGGCCGGCGGCGGGGACGGCGCTCTGCGGCCAGGCGGAGGCGGAGGGGACCGGCGCTGCTGTCGTCGGAGGTCGGCGCGGCGTGGCGAGGAGGCGACGGCGTGCGGCAGGCGGCTGGGGCGCTGCTGCGGCCGTTGCTGCTGTCGACGAGCGGGGAGGAGGAGGAGAAGAGGGAGGGAGCTGGCCGTGGCGTCGGCGGCGGCGCTGGGGGTCTGCACGGCGGGGAGGCGGCACGGTGGTCGGTGGCTAGGGCGACGGCAGTGGGTATCGAGGGTGGCTGACGGTGGCGAGGGGCTGGGGCACGCGGGGGTTTAAATAGGTGAGGGGAGAGGGAGCCAGGGCCGGAGAGGGCGGGGTCGTGGGCGAGGTGGCCGGGGTCGTGGGCGAGGGGCCGCGCGAATCGGGGCCGAACGACGCGGGCGGCCAGGCGACGTGGCCGGCGCTTGCCGGAAATCGCGCGGGGGTTCGTGGGGTTGGGGGTGAAGGGATCCGGGTCGGGTTGTGGGCGGGTCGGGTTCAGGTGGACCCGACCCGACCCGATAGGGGTGACGGGCTGGGCGGCCCAATGGGCCTGGGTCCAGTGGGCTTTGGGCCGGCTGGGTAAAATAATAAATAACAATAATAATAATAATAATAAAATACAATTAAATAAATAATTAAATAAATAAATAATAAATACTTTTTAGGTGTTTTAAAAATAGGTCCGGGGCCCGATAAATTCCAGAAAAATTGCCCTAAGTCCAGTTTTTTATTTTACATCCAAAAATATTATTTCCATAATATTTAATATCATTTATTATCATTTAAAAATTATTTAATAATTAAAACCCTGTTTTTAAATTACAGAAAATTCCAGAAAATTGTGAAAAATCCAGTTTTTAAAATTTTGAAAAATCAGGGGGTTTACAATCTACCCCCCTTAAGAGGATTGCGTCCTCGCAATCAAAGAATAACCGGTCAACAGAGATGACGCGGTCGCAAGCATCGGTTGAAAACACATCACAAGAGACTTCAGGGAAATACCGTTTCCCTAAAAATTGAAAGTTTACACTTTCCAGGAAAATCTAGTGAAAACTTTTATGAAAACCAGGTTATTATTAATAAGTTGCAAATTACTAGGTTGGGGCTGAGGTCACGAACCAACGGGCACGAGCTACACAATACTAGAAACGGATAACTACGAATCACTTACGCGCATTAGCTACTCCACGAGTCTGCGCGTTCTCCACTGTTATCGTCAGGGCTTGCTCGCGTCCTTGCAGTCGATTCTTCTGCTGTTGAGCCTGCTGGAACAGTAGTTCCTGGGGTATCAAGGGTGGCCTCGGCTGATACCCTGCTGGAGCTGGTGGTAGGACTTCTTGAACTTCCGTTTGCGGTACTTCCATTGCTGGAGAGGCTGACCTCGGTACTGGTAACGCTCGTTGGTTTACCCTTGGTGCTCCTTCTCGACGCTCAGGGCATTCCCTCAGTAGATGCTGACTGGATCCGCAAGCCAAACATAATCTCATTTTTCGTCTGCACTTGTTCTCTATATGACCTCGCCGGTGACAATATGGACAAACAGGTATTGCCGGTGGAGATGCTTCTGGTGGCTGGTGTGTGTGAGGTCTTTTTGCAACTTCTTCTTGTTGTGCTCCGGCTGGTGCTGACGTGGATGGCCGCTTCAGACTGGTCTCTCTCCTGATGACGCGCTCAATGCGTCGCGCTGCAGCAAGGACGTCCGAGTACGAAGTAGGTGCAACGGATCCAATTAGTTTCTGTAGCTCAATGTTTAGTCCGTCGAAGAATTTCTCGGCCTTCTCTTCTTCTGTCGGGATCAATGTTGGGGCGAAACGACTTAGGCGAATGAACTCAGCGTTGTACTCTTCCACCGTCTTAGTATCCTGAGTGAGGTGATTAAACTTGTCCCGAAGTTCTGATCGAGCGATAGCTGAAATGTACATCTCCTGAAAGAGCCTAGAGAACTCTTCCCAAGTGACTCGGTCTGGTCTGAGTCGAGTCTCCTCAGATAGCCACCAGTGATGTGCATTGTCTGTCAACTGCATTCTGACGGCAGTCATCCAACGTTCCTTTGGAAGCTCAGCTGCTTCTAATTGATGTTGAGTGTTGGTGAGCCACTCATGAACTTCAGTGGGCTCCTCTTTGCCTGAGAAGGTACGGGGCTTCAGCTGACGAA
This sequence comes from Iris macrosiphon, assembly GCA_036927795.1. NCBI lineage: Eukaryota > Viridiplantae > Streptophyta > Magnoliopsida > Asparagales > Iridaceae > Iris > Iris macrosiphon. The sequence continues at coordinate 315,421 of JAYESA010000045.1, read as the reverse complement.
ATTCGGTGATAGAGCCCGTCGTTGGTCGTCGTGCCTGCTCTAGTATGGTTACTAAGCTGCGACTCCAAGCCTCTTGTTGAGCTTGCACTATTGCATAGATCATTGGGAACATCTGCTGCCCGTCCATGGCCTGCCCTGGTGGAATTACGGGCACTGGCGTCGTTGGTGGAATGCCATCTTGCTGGATTCTCGGGGCATGTTGTTGAGCTGACTGTCCTCCATCCCCTGGTGTTACTTCATCTTCGTAGGTTACCTCAGCATCTCGTGGCGATATTGCAGGAGTCTCGTCGTTTGCTCGTGAATCCATAACTCTGCAACCAAAATAAACAATGAGAGGCGCTCAGGAATCAAGGCAGGATGCAATTCAAGAAATTGATTCGAATACGATATAGATATCAAGAACGATTCAAGCAAGTGGATGAGATCCTAAAACTTATCCTATTTTATTGCAGGCCTGTTCAGTTCCTAAGTTGAAACCGAACAATTTAGTCGTTGACCTGCATGGGCCACCACAAAAACCATGTCACGCCCCAGTCCCAAAATGCCGAGGGACTGGATGCGTGGCAATGGCCAGCAGCACGCACCGATGGACAACCCAATTTAATGGATCCATCAGGGCATGCTTAAGCTGTAGTCTAACAATAAATGGAACCAATGATACAGGTCACAGTCTATACTAATCTCATCCACAACAGATAATCACAGATCAAATGCCAGAAATAATGCAATAGAATAAATAAGCAAATCTCAAATAAGTGTCTCGGGAAACAATCCGAGAATATGTCTGGTACATCAAAGCAAATAGACAGGAAATAAAGGAACTGGAAATAGAAACAGAAATAACCGACTATATACAGCCAATGCTCAGGAGAAGTCCTCTGGTACGATCTCGTCTTCAGGTCCTGGTACAACTCCTGGAAGTGCTCCTGTACGGTGTATCCCGGGATGGATCTCTTCGGCTACACCTGGGGACATAATCCGGATCCAGGTCCTCAGGGGACATAACAAGGTACAAGATAACTCAAGCCAAATAAATAAGCAGTGCAGCAATAAATAAGCAATAGGGTAAACTATGTAGCCAGCTAAGTGATATGCAGTATGAGAGCAGCACTAGAACTCAGGCTGAAACTACTACAAGCTCTGTGTCGGGGAGCCGGTAGCAGTGATATCATATAGTTGTCTAGCTCACGATGGGAGACTAAGACGCCGACATAATATAAAATCAACCTGTAGCCTGTGTGACTCTCCAGCAATAAATAGAACAATAGGGAAACACTAAATAACCAGCTAAGTGATATGCAAGATGAGAGCAGCACTAGAACTCAGGCTGAAACTACTACAAGCTCTGTGTCGGGGAGCCGGTAGCAGCGATATCATGAGGTTGTCTAGCTCTAAGGGAGACTACGACACCAGCAGTTGTCTAGCTCCAAGGGAGACTACGACACTGTCATAATATAATCAACCTGTAGCCTGTGTGTCTCTCCCCACCCAATGTAATCACGCATAACATGACCATAACGTCTCATGCCCATGTCAAGCGGGATCATAGCTAATGCACAAGTCATAAAGTATCTAAGAATATAATGTCCATGTCCTGTATCCTATACAGAATCACCACAAATATCTCGGGAAAATCCTGTCTCATGAATAGTGTCAAGTGTCCTGGGTTCTGGAGTACTTGATAAGACAAGTACGAGCATTATCGGGTCTCGATAACCATCTCTATGTGACGTTACACAACCCCACGTACGGGGTTGGCACCCGACTGGTAATCGGACGCTAAGTAAAGCCACTCGGTCCTGGGTTTAACAGTTAAACAAGTTTATATGTATTTAAACAGAAATTAAGGCAAAGTTCTATAACAAAAATTACTGCTAATTGGCAAGCTTTACTTGCTCACTGATGTATAAACAAGTCAAGAAAAATAAGTGGCAAGCTGCAGAGTTTGGCAAGGTACACTTGCCTGTGGTCCCGGCTCTGATTGCGGCTCTGACTTCGGTTGGATTTGCAGGCGGTACTCCGGTTGCTGAAACAAACATCACCATCAGATCCAGAAAATATCAATCAGCTAAGAATGCCTGTCCTTGAGTCCAATTTGGAGACAAGGGCAAAAACGGTAATTTCGGGTCAAAACGGGGTCCACATGTGGCCCGCTTCGCACCGAAAAATGTGTCAGGGTCAAAGGTCTCCAAATTCACCCAACTTAGCGTCAACAGGTCAAGAACGATGATACGAACCCAACGGAACTTCCAGAATTGGATTCCGATGAGCCGATCACAAAATCGCCCGTCGAACGGGGCCTGTGGGGCCCACGACACGCGATTTCGTCAACGTTCTCAGAATCGAACCAAACTTGACCCACAGGACCAGCGTATTGCTACGAGTTCGATGGCGCAAGTTTCGTTTCGATCCGACGTGTGTACACAAAGTTAGGACACGTTCCAGAACTGACGGATACGGGACGGTGTCCGCGGATACGCGTTGATTCCGGTGTGCACGCACACCTGAATCGACTTCTGCGAAATCCCACACGTCCGTATCAACGACGCGCACGTATCTGTGAAGACCGCGCGCGATCAAGTCGTCCCGTTTGGCGGGGCGTACTCAGTTCCGGGGTGAAACAGGGTCTGGGTTTTTCCTGTTTTTGGATCGCGGTGTGCGATCACCACAGGACGCGATGCCCCGAACGGTTTATCCGGGCACCGAGAGGGTCATACAGACTTCGCAACGCAATTTACGGAATCGAAAACAGAGCTACGAACAAAAAGTTACAAGTACCTGAAGGGGACCCGAAAAACCCGAACTCGATCGTGTCCGACACGTGTCCGACTCGTGTCGGACACAGGGAAAGAATTAGGGTTAGGGTTAGGGCTTGGGGATTCGGCCGGCGGCGGGGACGGCGCTCTGCGGCCAGGCGGAGGCGGAGGGGACCGGCGCTGCTGTCGTCGGAGGTCGGCGCGGCGTGGCGAGGAGGCGACGGCGTGCGGCAGGCGGCTGGGGCGCTGCTGCGGCCGTTGCTGCTGTCGACGAGCGGGGAGGAGGAGGAGAAGAGGGAGGGAGCTGGCCGTGGCGTCGGCGGCGGCGCTGGGGGTCTGCACGGCGGGGAGGCGGCGCGGTGGTCGGTGGCTAGGGCGACGGCAGTGGGTATCGAGGGTGGCTGACGGTGGCGAGGGGCTGGGGCACGCGGGGGTTTAAATAGGTGAGGGGAGAGGGAGCCAGGGCCGGAGAGGGCGGGGTCGTGGGCGAGGTGGCCGGGGTCGTGGGCGAGGGGCCGCGCGAATCGGGGCCGAACGACGCGGGCGGCCAGGCGACGTGGCCGGCGCTTGCCGGAAATCGCGCGGGGGTTCGTGGGGTTGGGGGTGAAGGGATCCGGGTCGGGTTGTGGGCGGGTCGGGTTCAGGTGGACCCGACCCGACCCGATAGGGGTGACGGGCTGGGCGGCCCAATGGGCCTGGGTCCAGTGGGCTTTGGGCCGGCTGGGTAAAATAATAAATAACAATAATAATAATAATAATAATAAAATACAATTAAATAAATAATTAAATAAATAAATAATAAATACTTTTTAGGTGTTTTAAAAATAGGTCCGGGGCCCGATAAATTCCAGAAAAATTGCCCTAAGTCCAGTTTTTTATTTTACATCCAAAAATATTATTTCTATAATATTTAATATCATTTATTATCATTTAAAAATCATTTAATAATTAAAACCCTGTTTTTAAATTACAGAAAATTCTAGAAAATTGTGAAAAATCCAGTTTTTAAAATTTTGAAAAATCAGCGGGTTTACACTACATGTGGCCCACTTCGCACCAAAAAATATGCCAGAGATAAAATTCTTCAAATTCGTCAAATTTAGTGTCTACGAGTCCAGAACGATGATACGAACCCAACAGAATATCCAGAACTGGATTCCGATGAGCTGGTCACAAAATCGTCCGTCAAATAGAATCATAGGGCCCACAAAACGGGATTTTATCAACGTTCTCAGAATCGAACCAAACTTGGGTCACAGGAATAGCTTAACGCTGCGAATCTGATGGCGCAAGTTTCGTTGCAAAACAACAAGCACACGAAATTATGACGAGTATCAGAACAGGCCGATACGGAACTTTTTGATGGATACACGTTGATTCCGTTGTGCACGCACATCCAAATCAACTTCTGTAAAATCCTACATGTTCATGTTGACGATATGCACCTTTTGATATAATTCGCACATGACGAAGTTGTCTCGTTTATTAGGACGCACCCCATTTCAAAAAAATTGGGTTTAGAAAACCAAGTTTTTGGTCAACTTCAACCGCGAATAAATCACAGCATACAACAAATTAAAATAGACTAAATAAAGGGATTAAATCTCGGTTATGTTATCTAAATTATTGTTCAAGTAGAATTTAAAAATATTAACTAGGTTGGAAGAAAAATGGCCATGGACATGGGTGTTTGGGACAGTTTTCTGAACTACAAATTGGATCTTTTTTTCCTGTTTTACGTCACGAATTACGACCGACACAGGACACGATACACCGAACTAATTATACAAGGTTCAAGAGGGTCATATAGTCTTCGCATAGGATTCAACAGATTGACATTTGGATTACTGTGCAGACAGATACGAGGGTGGGAAGTTAAGTACCTTACTGCTGCTATTTGCTCGGAATTTGGCGGCCCGTCTTGCGGCGATCGTTGGCGGCGGTCCGGCGGTCGTCAGAGGCTGAGGTTGGTCGTGGTGGAAGAGGATATATTGGTGGTGAGGTTCGGCTAGGATGGGGGTTTTATAAGGTGGAGGGGGAGCGATTACGAGAAGCCGAAGGGAGAGGGTCGACGGCCGGTTGGGGGAGGGGAATCGAAGGAAATTTACTGTTACTATAGGTAAGTTAGTGGGTTTTGGGTGAGCGGATATGCGGGTACGGGTCGGGTTTAGGATCAGAATCCAGGGTGGTCTGGTTTAGGTTGGTTTGGGTTTATTTTGGTTCGATTTAATTAAAAATAATACAATTTGGCCATTTAAAAAATAGTTTTTTGTCCCAATAAATTTCAGAAAAATTACACAATATCCTATTATTAGTTATACACCCAAAAATATAATTTTTGCAGTATTTTAAAAATTAATTTAATACATAAAAATATAAATCCATGAAGAACATTTATTATAATTAGCTAAAAATTACAGAAAAATCTCCCAAAATCTCAAGAATTCATAATTCCAAAAATTAAAATTCTAAAATTAAATTCTAAAAATATAGGTATTTACAATCTATCCACCTTAAAAGAATTGCGTTCTGCAATTAAGAAAATAAAACGTAACCGGTCAAGAAAATGTTTGCTCCAGAAGAGATGACACGGTTGCAAGACATGTTTGTTGAAGTATGACACAAAGGATAAGAGACCATGAACAAGGAAAATTTGAGAGGAAAGGTGAGAGTTTTGTTCAAGCAGAACACGTAGGGAAGAAATAAAAAAAATTCCTAGGCAATGAGAGATAAGTAACTCAAGAGTACAGGAGTCTGATTAGAGCGAAGATCAACTACAGCTTATGAAAACTTGGGTACCACTGACATATTACTAATCTAGACTAACAAGTTTATGCTAACATAATACTAGGTATAAGCTAGGGAATGGAACTAACTGGCACATGCTAAAGTATTACTAAAAATATTTGCTATTATAGATAGCTATGATAAAACTAAATTTTACTCATATTCGCTACTCCTCGAGTCTGTGCCTCATCTACTATTATTGCAAAAGCATGTTCACGTCCATGTGGTGGTGCCCTCCACTGTTGCTGGGCCTGCTGGATGAGTGTTGTCTGTGGTACCAATGGTGGCCTCAGCTGATATCCTTCTGGTACGGATAAAGCTTGTTGGTTAACCATCGGTGCTCCTTCTCGACGCTCAGGACAATCCCTGGCTGAATGCTGGCTGGATCCGCAAGCTAAACATAATTCTCATTTGCGTCTACATTTCTTCTCAATATGGCCTACCTTGCCACAGTAGTAACAAGTAGGAAGGACTAGTACTAGTGGTGTAAATGCTCTATGTAATGGATTCATCTATGGTCGCTTTGCAGGTCCTCCCTGCTGCGCTCGGTCTGGTGCTAGTGCATGCGGCCGCTTCTGGCTGGACTCTCTTCTGATAACGCGTTCCATGCGTAAGGCTGCAGCAAGGACGTCTGTATAAAAAGTAGGTACGACAGAGCCAATTTGTCTCTGTAGCTCAAAGTTTAGTCCGTCAAAGAAATTTTCAGCCTTCTCTTCTTCTGTCGAAATTAGTGTAGCTCAAACGGATGAACTCCGTATTATACTCTTCTACCATCATGTTGCCTTGAATGAGGCGGTTAAACTTATCTCTAAGGGAATATACATGTCTAGGAAGAGTCTAGAGAATTTCTCCCAAGTAACTCGGTCCGGTCCGAGCCGTCTCTCCTCGGATAGCCACCAGTGATGTACATTATCCGTCAACTACATCCGGATGGCAGTCATCCAACGCTCCCTCGAAAGCTCAGCTGCTTCCAATTGGTGTTGAGTGTTTGTGAGCCACTCATAAACTTCAGTGGGCTCCTCCTTGCCTGAGAAGGTACGGGGCTTCAGCTTGCGGTGATAGATCCCGTCGATGGCCGTCTAGCTGGTGGGTTTGCCTGGTCCAGTGTGGTCACTATACTGTTTCTCAGGTTCTCTGCCTCATGACGCTGAGCCTCTTGATGAATCTTTTGTTGAGCTTGCATCATTGCGTAGAATATTTGGGATATCTGTTGTCCGTCCATAGGCTGTCCTGGTAGAAAAATGGGCATCGGTGGAGTAAACTGCGACGGTGGTGGAATATCGTTTCGCCGGAACCTCGAGACGTGTTAATCTGCTTGATTGCTTTGTTGAGTGGAGGGATCTCCACTTAGGGCAAGAAGGCTTTGAAGAATCGGTGGGTGTTCAGACTAAAGCAGACAGATGATGCTACTTGCCCTCGATATAAAGTGAGGTTGGTGGCGTCACCCCATCATCGTAAGTGACAACAACAACTTGTGGTGTTCCCACGGGAGTCTCGTCACTGGCTCATGGATCCATTACTCTGCATCCAAAGTAAACTATGAGAAACGCATAGAGGAATCAAGACAGAATGCAAGTCAAGAAATTATTTTGAAGTCGATATAGAGGTCAAGAACAGATTAACAAGTGGATGAGATCCTATAAATTATCCTATCCCAATCGCAGGCTTGCTCGGCTCCTTAGTTAAAACCGAAGTAACATAGTCGTGGACCTACATGGGCCACAAAAACTATGTCACGCCCCAGTCCCAAAATACCGAGGGACTACTCACGTGGCAATGGCCAGCAGCACAACTCCAATGGGCAAACCCAATTTAATGGACCAGTTAGAGTGCACTTAAGCTGTAATAAATATAAATGCAAGTCTACACCATCTATCTCAGTATAATTCTAATCTCATCCACAGAAAGTAAATGCAAGTCAATATGATAGACCAGTCAAGATAATAGATAAAAAGAAATATAGTCCACCAACGAGTCCAAAAATGTCTCGAGGAATAACCCGATACAATAAGTTAATACATAAATCCAAGAGTCAAGATATGAAATAACTGGAAGCATAAATGTCACGCCCCAGTCCCAAATATGTAGGACTAGGAATACGTAACACGCCCAGCCGTATGTATACGAACTCCAATATATGGAAAACATATACACACGTACGCTGTACATGAATATCCAATCCACCAGTGGTAATATACTGTCATAACAAGTCATACACAATCTATATCTCATCCACAGAACAAATAATCAGTAGGAATAAAGAGCTGAATAATAACTACATATCCAAGATGGTATCAAGTCTGATAGTCGGGTGGAAATAAATCCACTACAAAACGACTATACTGAAGTAGCAACAAAATCTCTAAACAGTGGCAATAAATCACAGATACTCTGAGGGTAAGACCTCCTCATGGAATACGTCATGTACTCCCTCAAGTGAAGGTGGTAGCGCAAGTCGATAAGCCACTTTTCCCACTCTCTCTAGCACGTCAAATGGTCCAATATACCTTGGACTCAACTTGTCGCGTCCTCCGAATCGAATGGTGCCTCTGGTAAGTGATATCCTTAAGAAGACATGATCGCCCTCTTTAAACTCCAAAGGACGACGATGAAGGTCTGCCCATTGTTTCTGCCTGTCTTGCGCTGCTCGCAAGTGTCCTTGTATCTTCTTAACTGTCTTAACGATGTTGACCACTAACTCTGGTCCCAGAATCTGACGTTCTCCTACGTCACTCCAACACACAGGAGATCTACACTTTCTTCCATACAATACTTAAAACAGAGCCATCTGGATGCTCGCTTGATAGCTATTGTTGTAAGAAAACTCTACCAGATGTAGGTGGTCCTCCCATGATCCTCCAAAGTCTAACATACAAGATCTCAACATATCCTCCAATGTCTGAATAGTACGCTCTGACTGCCCATCTGTCTGCGGATGATAAGAGGTACTGAACTTCAGACGAGTTCCAAGACTCTCTTGCATGCTCCTCCAAAAGTGTGATGTAAAGCGTGAATCTCGGTCTGATACAATGCTGACTGGTATGCCGTGCAATCTCACGATCTGCCTCATATATAAGTCAGCCAAAGCTTCTGTGGATTGGCCAACTCTAAAAGGCAAGAAATGGGCTGACTTCGTAAGTCGGTCCACTATTACCCAAACTGTATCTCTACCACTTGGACTCTTGGGAAAACCCGTGACGAAGTCCATAGTGATGTGATCCCACTTCCACTCTGGAATCGGGAGTGGTTGCAATAACCCTGCTGTTCTCTGGTGCTCCGCCTTTACTTGCTGACATATTAAACATTTAGGTACAAAGTGGGCTATCTCTCTTTTCATTCCATGCCACCAAAAGTGCTATCATAAATCACGATACATCTTGGTGCCTCCAGGATGAATAGAATATATCGAACTATGAGCTTTTGTCATCAGCTCCTGTCGAATCTTTCCATTGGGAACATATAGACGATCACCACATCGTAATGTCTCGTCATTATGAATGTGCAATCCTGTCTGCTCTCCGGCCTCTGTTCTTTCTTTTAATCTTTTGAATCGGGCGTCCGTAGGTAATGCTGCCTTGATCCTTTCTACTAGTGATGATTGTACTTGTAAGTTGGCTAGTGTCCCGTCTGCTCCGGGTAATACCACTTCAATGCCAAGACCTTGCAAGTCCTTTAATAATTCTCTCTGTGTCGTCAAGAAATAAGTTGCTGGCTTCCGGCTTAATGCGTCTGCTACAACGTTAGCCTTGCCTGGGTGATAATGTAGCTCTATCTCGAAATCTTTCATCAATTCGAGCCATCGACGTTGCCTCATATTTAACTCCTTTTGTATGAAGACATACTTGAGGCTTTTGTGGTCTGTATAGATTTCCACTCGTTCTCCATATAAGTAATGTCTCCATAGCTTCAGAGCAAATACTACGGCTGCAAGTTCCAAGTCGTGAGTTGGATAATTCTTCTCATGTACTCGTAATTGTCTAGATGCATATGCAATCACCTTGCCCTGCTGTATCAATACGCATTCCAAACCTTTCCCGGATGCGTCACTGTAGATCACATATCCTCCTGATCCTGATGGAATAGTCAATACTGGTGCTGTGGTCAGTCGCTTCTTCAATTCCTCGAAAGCGGCTTGACATTCGTTGGTCCATATGAACTCTTGATATTTGCAAGTCAACCGAGTCATAGGTGTTGCTATTCTTGAGAAGTTCTCCACGAACCATCGGTAATATCCTGCAAGTCCAAGGAAACTTCTCACCTATGTTGCTGATTTAGGAACAGGCCATGTCTCGACTGCCGAGATCTTTTCTGGATCAACAAAAATACTACATGCTGTAACGACATGCCCAAGAAACGAAACTTTGTCCAAGAAGAACTCACATTTACTGAGCTTTGCATATAACTGTTCTCTCCTCAAGGTCTCTAGAATAATCCGTAGGTGCTTCTCGTGGCTCTTTGAATAGACAAGTATATTATCTATGAAGACGACCACGAACTGGTCCAAATACTGATGGAAGACACGATTCATTAAGTCCATAAAGATAGCTGGAGCATTGGTTAATCCAAATGGCATGACCAGAAACTCGTAGTGCCCATATCTTATCCGGAATGCGGTCTTCGGGATGTCCTCCTTCCGTACCTTCACCTGGTGATATCCCGATCTCAAATCTATCTTTGAGAACATCTTGGCTCCACTAAGCTGATCAAATAGGTCATCAATGCGTGGCAGTGGATATTTATTCTTCATTGTTACTGCATTCAAGGCTCTATAGTCAATGCACATACGCACTGACCCATCCTTCTTTGGTATAAACAACACTGGCGCTCCCCAGGATGATGCACTTGGTCGGATGAAACCTTTCTCTTCTAGTTCTTTCAATTGTGTCTTTAGTTCATCCATTTCTTTCTTCGCCAGTCTATAAACATGTGATGCTATGGGTGCTGCTCCCGGTGTCAATTCAATTGAGAATTCTACGTCTCTATCTGGGGGTAGTCCTGGCAATTCTTCTGGAAAGGCATCTTGGAATTCTGAAATAATGGGATGATAGACTACATCGTCCATTGTGAGCTGCATACCATCAAGGATTTTTGTGGATCCTCGTGCAAACTCAAGTTCAGACTGGCCCGGTACCTTGAAAAGAATGCTTCCTCCAAAATAATCAAAGAAAGCGTGGTACTTGCTCAGCCAGTCTATTCCAAGCACAATATCAAAAGTTGGCATAGGAAGGACTAAGAGTCGGGCATTCATCTCTCTACCACGTATCACTATAGGACACGATCTACAAATTCTACTAACAGGTACAACTCCTCCTCCGGTAAGAATTCTAATACAACTAGGTAAAGGTGTGGAGGCAATATTGTGGTTGGCAATAAAACTAGATGATATGAATGAGTGTGTGGCTCCCGTATCAAACAATGTCACAGCAGGAAAAGTAAAAGCAAGAGTGATACCTGCTATGACATCAATCTCCTGATTCATGTCATCCACTTCCATTGCAAAAGCTTGTCCGTTCCTCTGTGGTTGTCCCTGTCTAGCCCTCGTAAATTGATCCTCTTGTGCAGGTAGTGGTGGTCATCGCTGAAATCCCCCTGCTGCTGGAGGTCGGGTGCTCCTGGTCTCATCGTCTGCTGAGCTGGCTTCGGTGCTGGAAGCACTAGCCTCTGTGCTGGCGGTGGAAGTGTCGAAGCCTGTTGCATAGGACAGTCTTTCAATATATGCTGTCCGGAACCATATCTCATACACTATCCCAAGCGGACCCGACAGTCCCTTGAGATGTGCCCGCGTCTTCCATAATAATTGCATTGGGGTTTCTCTGGGATCTGGTATGGTCCTGCTCTGTGTTGGTACTGGTGTTGCTGAGCTAAAGGACGTCTAATAGGTCCTCCTTGTTGTGTCCTTGCCGATCCTTGTTGTGTCTTCAGCTGACCTCCTTTTCCTTTGCTGATGGTTTCTTGCAATCTGGCTTCTGTCAGTAACTCGGCATAAGAGATTCGGGACTGTGAGCTAGTGTAGTATTGGAGCTCCTGAGTCAATCCGCGATGAAACCTCTTAGCTTTGGCCAAGTCATCTGGTATCAGAGCAGCGCCATATTTACTAAGGCGACTAAACTCAGCATCATACTCGTCCATTGTTCTGTTCCCCTGCTCCAGGTAGAGAAACTGATCGTACAATACATCTCTGACGGTGTCCAGGAAGTACTTCCTTTCAAAGCATTCCAAGAACTGCTCCTAAGTCTGGTATGTACCCAACTGGCGCTCCATGGAATCCCACCAGTGATGAGCATTACCATCTAGAAGCGTCCTAACACCGGTCATCCACAGTTCTGTAGGTAGCTGTGATGCCTCTAATAACTTCCGAGTGTGAGTGATCCAGTTGGTAGTTTCCTCTGGGCTCTCAATGCCTTTGTACGGCCTTGGACCCATCTATACAAAGTCCTTTACTGAACCAACTCTAGCTCGAGGTACTGGAGCTAGCGCTTGAGCTGGTACAGTAGTCTTTGCAGCCATCCTTTCAAGTGCTGCTAAGAACTCTTGTCTCTGTTCTGTTGCTTGTTGTCTCTGTTCTGCAGCTAGTATGGCGGCTTGTTGTTGCTGTTCCTATATTATCATCTGGAAGAATTAGAACAGTTGTGCCTGGCTATCCTGCGGTGTCGATGAGACTGGAAGGTTCCCATTAGGTGGAACGGGAAGATTAGATGGAACTAGATTGTGAATCTGTCCATCTGGTCCAGGAAGTCTAGGAATTGTTGAGGTCCCTCCTTGAGTCTGACTATTGACTCCAGGAGTTGTGTCACCATCGGCGATAGTACATCCCTTCTGCATATCCATCTCTCTGTAGGTGATGTACACAACGTTTAGAAGAAGTACAGGAATCAAACAGGAGGCAAGCATTAAATAGAGTGTAGGAGTATGAAATACGCTGGAAAATTTGCCCGCGGAAAACAAAGTTTCAAAACTGTCGGCGTAAAATATGGTTTCCGAAATATCCGCGTAAAGCAGAGAAACGTAAAGTAAGGTTTTAGAGTTGTCTGCGTAAAGCAGAGAATCAAGGTAGTTTGGCGTAAAGTAGGATTTCATAGTAGTTGGCGTAAAACAGAGATTCAAAGAAGTTGGCGTAAAGTTCTGCGTAGAAAATATGTGCGTAAAATCTGTCAGCGTAAAAGATCTCGCGTAAAAGGTCGGTACGTAAAGGATTGCTGCGCGTAAAAAGATCTGTCTGTGTAAAAGGTCTGCTATACTTCCTGCGTAAAGTACGTTGTAGCGTAAAGTCGTACGAGGAACTCCTTGTATTTTCTCGGATGAATTTGTCAGATAATTCAGTGAACCTGCTCTTTGTATTCCTCTGATAAATTTGTCAGATAAATCAGTGAAGCTGACATCTGACAAAAGTACTGCACGATGATCGAGAGGACGGCTGTGATGATGATTTTGCACAGAGACCCAGGTTGTCGTTTAGTGACATATTATTGATACAAGTCATTTTTACGCATCTAAAAGGAAGAAAAGTTGAGGCTTCTGAATACGCTGTCTACAGAAATGAGTTTTTACGCTCAAGATGAGACAAAATCAGACGCTATGTCAAAAAGCTGTTTCTGCACAGGGCTCGAGGTATATCTCTGTATTTAATGCAAGAGATTTGGTTCTAACTGGTCATAACTGGGAAAACTAAGATCGTGACAAATACGCTCATATCCCATCCTTACATTTTATGCCTAATCAAGCTATTCTACGCCGGTTATCTATTATTCAGGAATCATCAAGTTTACGCAGGGACAGTTACCTACGTGGCTTGTATGACGTGTCATACGCAGATTAGGAAGACTAAGGGAATGTGGGTAGCAGTTGTTATAACCGCAGCGTAAAGTAGACATAACTGCAGCATAAAATAGGCAATCTTCTCCATAGTTTTGGCTTTTTACGCCAACAAGACAGTCATTTGGTTTTTACGCCAACTAGGCAGTTATTTGGCCTTTACACCAACAACAGTCATTTGGCTTTTACGCCAACAAGGGTAAAGGGTCTTTGGCGTAAAACTTTATTTTATCCAAACAGAGGATAGTTGAAAGGAAGAATGAGGTTTCAGTCAAGCATGGATGAGATCCTTATACTCTATTCCTATACGCAGGCTTGTTGGTACAGTTATGTAACCAAGACAATATATTCTTGACCTGTATGGGCCACCACCAAAAATATGTCACGCCCCAGTCCCAAATACGTAGGACTAGAAATATGTAACACGCCCAGCCATATGTATACGAACTCCAATATATGGAAAATATATACACACGTACGCTGTACATGAATATCCAATCCACCAGTGGTAATATACTGTCACAACAAGTCATACACAATCTATATCTCATCCACGGCACAAATAATCAGTAGGAATAAATAGCTGAATAATAACTGCATATCCAAGATGGTATCAAGTCTGATAGTCGGGTGGAAACAAATCCACTACAAAACGACTATACTGAAGTAGCAACAAAATCTCTAAACAGTGGCAATAAATCACAGATACTCTGAGGGTAAGACCTCCTCAGTCAGGTACGTAGTGTCAGGTCCAGGTCTGTACTCCTGCGGATACTCCTGCTCGTCCATATCTGGAAAGGGACCAGGTCCTCAGAGGGACGTAACAAGATACATATAAACATGCCAATAAAGTACTGAAATATAAACATCCAACGGGTCGCCTAACCGTCTAAGTGAATGCAGTTTGAGAACAACTTTCCAACACGTGGGCTATCTGGCCAATAATGGGATTGGCATGATTCTCTCGGAGAATCAGGGGCCTAAAAGCATGTCATCTTTTGAACGGCAGAGGCCGCCTGTAATATATAGTGGTCATCATCACCCGTTTCTCCGGCGGAGAATCCGAACGTACAGGAGAAAAGTGCAAAGGAGCCCAAACGCTTTACTTATTGTTCTCCCCACCCCATGCTCTAGGCATGTCATATCTATGATACGACAAAACCTCTAAATAACTGCCAGGTCTACTAGCATACAAAGTTTCTATCAGCAGTCTTCCCTAACGCACGGCTCATACGTACAGGCGGCCAACCCAATACGTAGTCCGGGATCTATACGAGACTCACAACTCGTGTAACAATTGTGTCGCGGCCAATGAACCTCATGATGCTCCATAATACTAGGGTGGTCTCATAAACAAGGTCCAATGCAAATACATAAATAAAAATAGAATCAGGCATCATATGGAATGTAAATAATAGTACTATGGCAAGGTATTCTTGCCGAGCAAAGTTTTGTATAGTGCACGTCCAATATTGTGTTTAGGTTTGATGGAAGAAGTGGGATTAGAGTTTAGAAGAGTGGTAATATATATAGAAGGAGAGAAGCGGTGGAGACTGCTGCTGTTTTTTCCAATCATTGGTTTAGGTTTCGGTTGAGGGGTGTTTAGTAATATTAGTGTTTAAGAGGCGGTGGAATGAACGGCTCACACGCGCAGAGAAGCAAAGCAAAGCAAAATTGGGTTTTGCTTCTGCTGTTGATATTTTCTTCTCCTATTGGGTTGTGGGTTCTAGCGGGTAGTGGGTTTAGGAGTTGGGGTTTGGATTTTGGTAGAGATCCAATAGGAATTCTATTTTCTATTCTTTTCTTTTTCTTTCTTTTTCTTATTCCTTTTTCTTATTAATTATATATATATACATATATATATATATACATATTTATACATAGAAAATTCTAAAATAATATTGGTGCATATGGTTAAACTAGCAACTGTCCAAAGGGTCTCCTACATGGAATAAATTAGGAAAAATTTATAATGGCTCCATAAATCCCCGCAGATGCACAAATACCTTAAATAAATATTAAATAAAATCTATCTCCTCTTTTTAGCTCATAATTACCATAAATAATTAATACGATTTTCAGAATTAGGGGTTTTACAATAAATAACTGAGTATGTAACAGAATACTCAGGAGAAATCATCTAGCACAACCTCGTCCTCTGGTGCCAGTACTACTCCAGCGTCAGCTCATGTCCCGTATATCTCGGGGTATTCCTCCTATGTTGTACCTGGAAACATAATCCGGATCTAGGTCCTCAGGGGACATAGCAAGGTACAAGAATAACTCAAGCCAAATGAAATGCAGTATATAAAAATAAATCCACAGGGCAAGCTATGTAACCAACTATGTGAAATGCAAGTTGAGAGCATTACTAGTACTCAAGCTGAGACCACTACAAGCTCTATGTCGGGGAGCCGGTAGCAGCAAGTAATATCATGAAGGTCCAGTACATGTGCCAAAGCTCTGGTATAGAGACTAAGGCACTCTCCAGTAACATAAGTATATATATATAATCATCCTGTAGCCTGTGTGTCTCTCCCCACCCAATGTAACCTCATATCTCATATCCACAATACGCAAGATCATGACCTCTAGCTAGTACAACGAGTCATAATGATATCTATGTATGCAAGTCTTATGTCACGAATCCTGTAAACCTATACAGAATTACCATGAATAACTCAGGAAAAATTCTGTCACATGAATAGTATCAAGTGTCGTATGGTATGACGTACTTGATAAAGCAAGCACGTAAAAATATATAGGATCGTGGGATCACTTTCTAAGTGACGTTACATGACTCCACGTACGGCGTCGACACCCAAATCTTGTTCGGACGTTAAGCAACGTCTTATGGTCCTAAGTTGAGCAAGCACATCATAAGAATATATAAAATAAAACACAAGTCGATAATATAACAAGATTTACTGCAAGTTGGCAAGGTACACTTGTCTGGGTTCTGAACTCTTTCAGTTGCTCCTGTAACAGTAAAATCTCCAGGTACGCCTTCGAATGCTGAAACAAACATTATCATTACTCTCAGAATACTTGAAATATCTAGGTTTGACTACCCATAAGTCCAATTTGGACACAGGGACAAAATTGACAGTTTCTGGTCAAAGCGGGGTCCACATGTGGCCCACTTCGCACCGAAAAATGTGTCAGAGACAAAGTTCTCCATATTAATCAAACTTAGTATCTACGAGTCTAGAACGATGATACGAACCTAAGGAACGTTCAGAACTGGATTCCGATGAGCCGGTCACGAAATCGTCCGTCAAGTGGAATTGTGGGGCCCATGAAACGAGGTTTCTTTAACGTTCTCAGAATTGAACCAAACTTGGGTCACAGGACTAATTAACACTGCAAATTCGTTGGTACAAGTTTTGTTGTAAAACGACAAGCACACACAAAATTATGACGAGTGTCAGAACAGGCCGATACGGGACTTTTTGACGGATACACGATGATTCTGGTATGCACGCACATCCAAATCAACTTTTACAAAATTCCATATGTCCGTATTGATGATATGCGCCTTTCGATGCAATTCGCACATGATGAAGTCACCTCGTTTAGTGGGACGTACCCTGTTTCAAAAAAAATTGAGTTAGAAAATTAAGTTTTTGGTCAACTTTAACCGCGAATAAATCACAGCATACAACAAATTAAAATAAATTAATTAAAGAGATTAAATCTCGATTATGTTGTCTAAATTACTGTTTAAGTGGAATTTAAAAATATTAACTAGGTTGGAAGAAAACGGCCATGAACATGGGTGTTTTGGACAGTTTTCTAAACTACAAATTTGGTCTTTTTATCCTGTTTTGCGTTACGAATTTCGACCGACACAGGACACGATACACTGAACTAATTATACAGGGTTCAAGAGGGTCATGTAGTCTTCGCATAGGATTCAACAGATCAATATTTGGATTACTGTGCAGGAAGATACGAGGGTGGGAAGTTGAGTACCTTACTGCTATTGTTTGCTCGAAATTGGGCGACACGTCTTGCGGCGATCGTCGGCGGCGGTCCGGCGGTCGTCGGAGGCTGAGGTTAGTCGTGGTGGAAGAGGAGATGATGGTGGTGAGGTTCGGCTAGGATGGGGGTTTTATAGCGTGGAGGAGGAGCGGTTACGGAAAGCCGAAGGGAGAGGGTCGGCGGCCGATTGGGGGAGGGGAATCGAAGGGATTTTACTATTACTGTAGGTAAGTTAGTGGGTTTTGGGTGAGCGGGTCTGCGGGTACGGGTCGGGTTTAGGATCCGAATCCAGGGTGGTTTGGTTTGGGTTGGTTTGGGTTGATTTGGGTTTATTTTGGTTCGGTTTAATTAAAAATAATGCAATATGGCCATTTAAAAAATAGTTTTTTGTCCCAATAAATTTCAGAAAAATTACACAATATCCTATTATTAGTTATACACCCAAAAATATAATTTTTTTAATATTTTAATAATTAATTTAATACACAAAAATATAAATACATGAAGAACACGTATTATAATTAGCTAAAAATTACAAAAAAAAAATCAAAATCTAAAGAATTCACAATTCCAATAATTAAAATTCTAAAATTAAATTCTAAAAATATGAGTGTTTACATCTTCGGATCAAAGATCTTGTGTAAAGAAGTCTGTGAGTCTTCGGATCAAAGCTTGTGTTGTAACTATTTGCGATAATAGTGGATTTAAGTCGGACAAGAGTTTCCGGGACTGGGTGCCTCGATGAGGATACCAGGATATATCGGGTATCGGTATTCTCGTAGCTTTATTTATACTACACTTAATTAAATTGTCTATTATCAATCATTTGTGCTTGATTTATTAGCTAGACCATACTCAACCCCCCCCCCCCCTCTAGAGTTCTTACAATGAGTGTCACTCTCATCTTGACCATTTTCATTATCTAGCCTCCCTCTTAACCACCACTTTCGTAGTGCCGTACTTGTCTCTTTCTCCGCCTCACAACTACATTAGCGCTGCATAAGCGCTTGCCTCTTTCTCTGACTCGATCATTTTTCGCTCCTCACCTCATCTGCATCGCAAGTCCAATTACATCCTCACCTCTTGCTGCAAACGGACTCCATCATTGACCTCTGTGACGACATCCCTTTGTGTGCCCATGATAGTAAAAGATATAGAAGAAAGGAAGAAATAATAATAATAACCCTAATAGTAGGGCCAAATTATAACTTGATACCCTCAACTATATATTCCAATTTTCAACTTGATATCATAACCTTTGATAGGTATAATCTTGATATCCTAACCTCGCCCCCTCTCTCCGACAGACACCCCCATCCTACCCCCCCCCCCCACCCTACCCCGCAGTCCATCATCCCTCCACCCCCACCCCCCACCCCCCACCGCCGTCCCCTCCCCCCCCCCCCCCTCGCAGCTACCCCCACCCCACCCCCCTCTTTCTGTTGCGCAATAGCGTTGTCGCGCATTGGTGAGAGGGGTGGCTGTCGAAGAGAGAGGGGGATAGTTTTATCATATTATTTTTTTAGGGTATCAAGTTGATACCTATCAAAGTTTAGGGTATCAAGTTAAAAAACTGAAATAGTTGTGGGTATCAAGTTATAATTTAGCCTAGTAATAATTATAATAATGGTTGTTATGTAGTTGCTGTTATAGTAGTAGTCGTTGTAGGAGGATCAAGAGAGGAGTCAAGAAGAAAGCATTATTTTTGTCGTGTATTCGAGATTGATCCATCCTCGGATACTTTAACTATTGATTTTAGTATTGAACAAAAGGTTATACCTATGGACTATGTATTGCAGTCCACTAGTACCAATTGGAGGCAAAGGGGGAAAATCACTACATCTAGGAATCATAATATGGACATTAAGGCTTGGCCCAATACACATATCGATACCAAGATTAAAAAAATATTACAACCAAAACGAATAATAATAACATATTTGAAGAAAAAATTTGTCTAATTCATCACGAAGTGATTCATCCAATAAAAATATATTTTTGATTGGATGGGTATGAATTAGGAGTTGTTTGGTTGCACGAAAGTATAAAAAAATGTGAAAGTATAAAAATAAAGTTTGCATATCTGAAGTGTAAGTATAAATTTCAACTTTCAAAATGCTTGTTTGGTTGGCTGAATTGGAAGTGGAGGAAAAAAAAAGAACTAGATTGCTGGAAAAAAAAAACATTGTTGTTTGGATGGTTGTTGAAGGAAAAAAAAGTGTGGTTGTTTGGATGGTTTTTGAAAGTGGATGGTTGTTGAAAGTGGGTGTTGCTTACACATGGATGGTTTTTGAAAGTGGATGGTTGTTGAAAGTGGGTGTTGCTTACACACAACTAATTGTCATTTAAATCTAAATATTGTAATATAAAATTTATCAAATAATTAATATTTATTTTAATTGACATATAGTTAGTAAATGTAAATTTTTAAATATTAAAACTTAAAAAAAATTAAGTGAAAAAAAATTGTACTCGAGACAAATTTTATTGACAAATATTGTAATGGTTTTCCAAATTTAATTTACTCGAATATTTTATTACACATTTTTTGTTTACTCCAAAATTTAATTTACTCATACAAATTTTACTTTTTCACTTTCATGCAACCAAACGCCTGAACTCTCATTCTTCCTCCCCACTTCCTCCAATATTTTTCGGAGGTGAATGGTAATATTTTTTTCAACCGACATGAAACTGCAAAGGATCAAATAAAAAAAATACTTTACCATTTTTGCAAAAAAATGTGTGAACTCGGACGAGTTTACATGAAATTGTGAACTCGGATGAGTTTACATGAAACTGTAAACTCGGCCGAGTTTTACGACATGAAACTCCCACCGCTCACATAAAAAAAGTGAAGTGAGTTTCAAGACATGAAACTGCTATCGGTCAAATAAAAAAGAATATTCTAACAAATGTCCCAAATACAAATTTAAAACTAACATATATCTCCACTAAAAAAACTAACAAATGCTCCCATTATGTATAAAAAAATCAAAAAATCAGTCATAAAAGTTGGGGGCATATCTTAAAATTTTAATTGTTCCGTACAAATAATGGGAACATTTGCTAAAAAAAATTTAGTAAAGATATATGCTAGTTTTAACATTTGTATTTAAAACATTTGCTAAAATATTCTAATAAAAAAACAAAAATTTCAAGTGTAGATACCAAACACGCGAACTCAAAAAAATGAAAATAATTTTACCAATAATTCCTACTTTTATCCAACCAAACACACCTTAAGAAATCTTGAGATTTTATCATGGGAAAGCAAGGATGCTGCTAATCATGACTTGGAAGTATGCCAACAAATCCCACATAATTAGCTTGCATTGAAATCCATTTTCCTTGTCCTCTTAAGACCACATCTGCCTTCTTTGTGTTTGTGTGAATCAACTACATGCATTAGATCTGGAAATTTTGTTCACACACTCATAATATTCAACACTTTCTATAGCCTGACATAAACTCCAACTCCCCACATCTGAGACCGTCCTCACCACATAGTAATAGTAGCATGACACTATTTTTAGGTAACATTTGTACGAAGGTTTTGTACTATTAGAAATTCACTTTCCATTATTTTTTTCTAAGGAATTTTTTTTTTATAGAATTTTTGACTTTCGATCCACTTTATAATATAATTTTAGACTTACATCTCAACTTTTTTTATTTATTAGACTTGTATTTTATTTTTTGTCACGAAAATTATTTATTTTGTCACAAAAACTATCGTCAAATATTTTTCGTGACAAAAAGTGAGATGTAAGTCTAATAAACACAAAATGATAGATGTAAGTCTAAAATCATAATAGTAAGTGGGACGAAAGTCAAAAAATCTCTTTTTTTCAACATTTATATACCCATGTTTGGATACGGCAGAAATATGTAGTCTAAAAAATTCAATTTTTTATTTTCATGTTTGGTCCACACAAGAATAAGAATCTTAATTTGTTTAGTTTTTCATAAATATCATTTCGTTAATTTTATGATAATTATCACCTAAGTTCAGTTGGTGTCATTGAGGGTATTACCGTCTAAAAAAATTATGTGTGAATCTGAAGCCCCCATATTTTCTCCAAATTTTCAATCCCACACTTAGCAAAGAGTAAGGAATCAAAAATTCATTCCCAAACCTCTAAAACTTGAACCAAATAGCCCATTATGTGTCATATCTTGGCTCTCTCTGTGATGTGTTATGTTGTTATTGGTGAAGAACAAAGCCTCACCACTGCCATATAGTGAGGTCTGTCCACTGAATAATTTTCCTAACCTACCTCCAGTCTACCTCCAAGTAGGCTAGGGAATCTAAAATGTTCTTTTTTTTAGTATAAGTCAACCATCAAATCTAATGCAACAAGAATCCTCCTCAACTCTCCTATATATAAAGGCTAATTCTATAGACACTACAACTTTTGCTTAGGACAACCCATTACTTCAGGACTATCCGAATTTTATAATTTTTACTCAGGACAGTCCCAAATTTACTCATCACAGCCCAATCCTCCTTCCTCCTCCTCCCCAACCTCAACCGTACTCCCAGCTCGTTGTTGGAGGCGGCAGCGGCAGGAGGAGGATGAAGGAGGAGGAGGAGGAGGAAGGAGGAGGGAGCCGGCTCGCTGCCGCCCACCCTCGCACCCTGCCGTCACCGTCCGCCCCCGCACCCCGCCGCCCGCCCCCTCGCCGCGGTTGCTGCTTCTTCTTCTTCTTCTTCCTCTTCTTCTTCTTTCTTCTTCTTCTTCTAAGATAGTCACTATGTTGACAGTCCTTCCAATTGGAAGGGCTGTCAACATAGTGACAGTCCAAATAATTAGGACTGTTAAAAATGTTGACAGTCTGGAAAAAAATTAGACTGCCTGGAGTAATTTTTTCGATAGCAAACTTGTAAATAACTCAAAAAATTTGGACTAGCGTAAGTAAGTTTTGTAGTGCCTTTAGAAATAGCCTATATAAACCCCTCCCTACCATCAACAACTTCCCTAGCCTACCTCTAGTTGAAAGAAAAATATGGTAAATGTTAAGAGCATTACAAAAGTTAATAAAAATAATACATTTGTAACAGTTATGTGCATATTTAAGATTGTCAAAAAATTCTACAATCCTTGTTATTTTATAGATGTCAAAATTTTGACAATGATGAAATTATCAAAATTTTAATAGTTCTATTTTTCAGCACTGTCAAAATTTTTACCGTCCTAGCTATGCACAAAACTGCTTAAGAATCTTAGAACTGCCAAAAGTATATTGTCCTCTAATAATTCTTATAGTGTCCTTAATATTTGTCAAAAATAAATAATGTTTTCTAGTAATTCTTGATAGCGTCCTTAACCTTTGAAAAAAGTGCTAATTTGCTACTTGATACTGTCATCTATTACTGTTTTTCAACTTGATACTCCAAAAAAAAATTAATGAGCAACTTAATACCTTGAATTTTTCTTCTTCCGAAAATACCCCTCATCCTCCTCCCTCTCTCTCTCTCCCCTCCACCCCACCCCCTCCTCCCGCCGCCCTCCGGGCTGACTCCTCCCGCCGCAGGCCCCTCTGCTGCCTCCACCCCCTCCTCCCACTGTTGCCGCCGTCGCCGCACGCGCGCATGGAGAGTGTCACGCCCCGATCTCCCGCAGGTAATCGGCCGTCCCCGCTAGGCGCGAATCACAGCGCCAGTACTCCCGCGGGACGATCTTTCCCATATGAGCGTGATGCCGCACGAGCGTAAGTCGCGCCCATACTAGGCCATGATCCGAACAGGCGGTAAGATGACTAAGACACAGAGTCGTACAGATAGTCCGAGTACAACGGAATAAGAAACGCACAGGTGATTGGTAACAAGTTCACAGAGTCGTCAATAGCGGAAGCATTGAATAGCACAAGTATAGAAATAAAATAAGCTCTTTATTGATATTGAACAAGTGTTACAGGCGGCGGTTGGCCGAGATTACAAGTCGCTCAAGCCTCTCTCTCTCTCTCTGAAACGATAAAAGCGTGCCAAGTGGCTATATTTATGGAATGATACATAGGCGATGTTCCAACATTATATCTTGTATATGTGCTTCAGTTCCGGACTCAACGCTCAAAGGCTTCAGAGTGAACTTCACGCCTTAGCACGCACGAAGGAACATCCGCACCGAATGAGGTTCTCCCGCACCCTACAAGCAATCTGGTGGGTTATCAATACATGAAGACACTGGTGGGGAGGCTTCTCGCCCGCTCGACAAATCCAAACACGTTATACAGGTTTCGTGCACCATCTATTAAGTTATATTTCTAATCTTGCCTTAGGATCAATTTTATGGCAAAATGTACAAGCCTAACTCGTGTGGCAGTGCGTCGTGCGATATAAAGGAACACGGCGAGACTTACCAACTTACCATTCGTCCTTCCCTGTCCAAGGCAAACCAAGTTAAATCAAGCACGGGCATATATATAATAAAATCCAGGGCAATAACATAAGCAAGCAAAGTGTCGTGAGTGAGGTCCTGTTTCGGGTGTACTAGTTACACAGATTATCAGGTGTGTTGCAGAAGATGTTCAAGTGCTTCATATGTACAAGTGTGTTATACTCATGATCGTTCATGTGTTTCAGCTTACTAGATGTGATGCAATGACTCACACGCGGATTGCTCCTAAGCGATGATGACTTATCTATATGAACATGAGTCACTGACATAGCCATAAATGACGAGTTATAGTCATTGACGATGATGGAATGCAACGAAAGTACAATGTGCGCTACAAGTCATCCCGTCCAGTACACGAGACTATCAGTCTTATAGCGAGAATGGTGCAACGTGAAGCGCACACGCCATCCTGCTAAAGATGACGCTGCCACCATTCTGGCCGGAGCACCGTTGAACTCCCCCTACCTCCGCCTAAACCAACCCGGAGCAGCCTGCCTATCTCCACCATCTTCCCGAGCCGACCATCTCCCTGTCGACCCCGCTGCACCCAGAAGCCGCACCCCGTTCCCGAGCAGCCCGGAGCGCCACCATCTCCCCGACCAGCACTCCTCGACAAGCCTCCGGTGATCTCCTCCTCCGTCGTACCTCCCTCTGCAACGACACAGCCACCCCGCTGAACTCCCTCTCGGCCTCCATCTCCCCTCGTCTACCTCGCCACCAGCAACACCACCGGACCTCGTCGAACTCACCCGAGTCCTCTTCCCTGTCCTCCTCCCTGCTCGACCTCCCTGGCCGGACCTCCCCTCCCCTTGGCCGAACTCCGGTCAGCAGCCCATCATCTTCATCAACCTATCATTATCATCATCATCATCACATAATCATCCTCACTATCACTTTAACCTAAATCCACATATTCACCATTGACCACATCATCGTCCTCGTCATCACCATTGTCCACATTATCGTCCTAGTCATCACCACCGTCCACATCACCATCCTCGTCATCACCATCGTCCACATCATCTTCCTCGTCATCACCATCATGTAATCATCATTATCATCTCCCATCATCTTCATAATCATCACCATTATCAGCATCATCGTCACCCTCGTCGCCATTATCATCATCATCATCACCTCCATCGTAACCCTCATCGTCATCATTGACATCGTTGTCAATATCGTCGTTAACTTCATCATCGTCATCCACATCATTGCCATCATCATCGTCCTCATCTTCGTCACCGTCATTCCCGTGCGTGTACCCCGAGAGGACCGATTGGATTTATCTGCCCGACTTCAGGAGCAGGTTATTGGTACTTCATAGCGTTCTTGCCAGGCAAGTATACCTTGCCTTGTTGTACTGTTTAAATTCTGTATTATTAGTTGCATGTTTATATTATATAACTGTGCGCGTCCGAGAAGACTCGGGTACAGTCAACGAAGGTGTTGACGTTAGGACTTGTGCCTGACCTAGTGTCTAGTAGACCCACCTAAAGTTGTGGAGTTGTCGGTATGACTCCCCAAGCCTTGACACATTTCTTACACGTGTTGTGAGTCTCATGTAGGGCACGGACTTGCGTATGCGGTTGGCCACCTGTACGTATAGGTCGTGCGATGGATAGGGTATAACTGCTAATAGTGATACATGTTAGAAGACTTAGCAGTTATTAGTAGTCGGAACATAGTTTATTGTAGTACGAAGGTCCAATCCTTGTCCTTGTTTGGTTGTGAGGTTGTACTATTGTTCTAACGATAGACTATGAGCCAGAGTTACGACACCGATACTTGCACTCCGTCTCGGTGTAGTAGCTACAGCGTGTTGTGGATACAACATGCATAGATCATTGGGCGGGTAAGACAATTAGTAGGCGTATGGGACAGACAATTGGCTGCCGTAGTTTCAGAGTAAACTGCGGGGCCGTGAGCCTCAGTGTTACCCGGTTATGGGCCAGTGTTACCCGGTTATGGGCGTATATGCTTGTCGATACATCCGGTAGAGGTTACTAGCTGCGCGCTATCATGATCGGTGATGTAGTCAGCATATACTCTTGGCATCCAGTTTACAGCTAATGCCAGGTACTTAGCCTCTGGCTCGATGCTATGCTTTATACCTTTCACCTACCCATACGTACCAAAGTTGTCTTCAAAGTGCATTTCAGTTAGCTGGTTAGTTCACCCTTGAGTTTTTACAGTATTTACTTTATGGCATGCTTCTATGTATCTTGTTATGTCCCTCTGAGGACCTGGTCCCTTTCCAGGTGTAGATGTTTATGAGTATTCGCAGGAGCGCAGATCTGGACTTGCTAGGTATATTTCGAGGAGGTCTTCTCTTCGAGCTTCGCGATTGTTAGATGTTGTACTTATATTGTATTTATCTTGTTTATTCTATATTCTAGTTCGGTAGTGGATTTGTTTCCATCCGACTACCATCATTAGATACTTTATATTAAGATCTAGTTTCATAGATATTGGTTATTTATGCCTATTTGATTTCTGTGGATGAGATTTAGTTATGCCATGTGACTTGTGATAGATATATACCACTTATGAATTATTGTTCATGATACAGCATACGCATGTGTTATGGTTTCCATATATTGGAGTTGCCATATACATGCGGCTGACATGCTTACGTGTCCTAGTCCTACGTATTTTTGGGACTGGGGCGTGACATATTTTTAGTGGTGGCCCATGCAGGTCGAGAGCATAATGTCTCGATTACGTTACTGTACTGAGCAAGCCTGCACCTAGGAATAGAGTATAGGATCTCATCCACAATTGACTATGATTCACCTTCCTTCCAATCTGTTCTATTTGAATAATTGCATCATGCTTGATTCATGTGCTTCCC
The DNA here is from genome assembly GCA_036927795.1 of Iris macrosiphon. NCBI lineage: Eukaryota > Viridiplantae > Streptophyta > Magnoliopsida > Asparagales > Iridaceae > Iris > Iris macrosiphon. The sequence goes on along the minus strand of JAYESA010000045.1, from coordinate 288,827 downwards.
TATTAGTTCCTTGAGTATAGCCCCTGCTAGAATATAGGAATCCTTGTGGTTAGGATAATAAGTAGGGTAAACTTCCTATTAAGAGTACAACTAGGATAATGACACATCACTGAGTTAGAATACTTAATGAACCCTAGCATTCCTTACTACCTAATGAACCCTAGCAACCCTTACCTGTAGAATGATTGACCATTATCCCTTGATAATTAGGGATGACTTGAGAGTAGTATAGACACAACTAGAGTGAGTTATAAATTTAACCATATTGTTTGACCCTAGCATTGAGGGACCAATAGAAATCCAAGGTTGAATATTAGGACCAAAACTTAACTTTTATAGTGAGATAGTATTATAGAACTATAAATTTAGGTTCTTGTCCTGATACTAGCAGACAGTACCTTAGGAAGCCAAGAGGAACGAATATAACATTTTTCTCGATCAAACCTCAAGCACAGATATTAGCATACCACCTTCCCCTTAGGAAACCACGATATTATCTAGAGTCCCTCTATTTCTAACTTCATATCTTGTTCCTCTGAAAACTTAGCACTTGCAATTTGTGCGACGACTAATTATGTTCTTCTATTCTTCATCTTTCAATTCGTGCCACCTAACCTTTCTAATTGTAGGCCAAGTGATTTTATTTCATGTTAGGATATATAGTTTGCTAGGATTATAGTTGTTACTCTTGAATTTTGAATTATGTGATTGGTAGTTAGAACTTGATAGTTTAATTTATTCTTGTAGATTATGACCTAATAATTATCCCTTGGTTTTAAATCGCGTAACTTGTACCACACCTCGATACGAGTTATATCCCCCTTTTTCTCTTGAAGGCCAGTAACTCTTCCATTCTTACTATTGATACTTGTTCTATAAGCACTATGACTAAGACTTAAGATGACCATGACCTATATAATAGGATACTCTAATAAGTACCAAGACCTCTTCTCGTAAACCTTAATAGGAGTTTCTACATTATCCTTAAGGCATTACCGTATTAATTTATTCTTTTAAGTTGGGTAGTGTGCCTCATAACCTAGTATCACATAGTTCTCTTGACACACTAATCAAGTGTAATTGAATGACCTTAACTATAGACTTGCATAAGATGATAATGTTTATTCAAACTGTAGAACTTAGAAGCCCATACCCCTATTTAGTCGACTAGCGACTTAGACAAGGAGATAGTATGACAACTATAGAGACTGTAGAGTCTTATCTTTTTATGAACTTAAATTATTTGGTAACTTCTCTCATCATAATCTAGCGTACTTATATTTCTGTACTACCTTGACTTATGCCGCTATTATAGCCTAGTTTTGCAAGCTTATCCTTTTATCGAGCTTGTTCATGACATATGTATTATTGGGTCGACACACTAATACAATTGTCTATTCAGAATCAGTGTATTATGGTCTGATCAACCTTAGTGCATTTTGGTTCGCTCTTCGCACGACTGCTTTACGTGGATTGAGATATATAATTGACTAGTAGACGAATATACTTGTCCTCTAGATATGTCAGAGCATATCATATCAAGTACATAACTGTACTAATACGAGCATGCGAATAAGAATTTACCAACTAGGATTTTAATCCACAACTGCCTTGACACTTCCCATTTGAATTCTTTAAACGCTTGATTCCCACACTTCTATTCTATTACCTTCCCCTTGAACTCTTTATTATTGCTTTTTGTCTTCCCTTATTTCGGAAAGACGAAACCTCGTGCTTGGCATAAGTTTGATACACTGATAAGTACTAGAAATACCCCATAGGCTAATCACATGACTTGGTGGCTCTCTTCTATAATTGATTTAGGGCATATCATATATAATATATTTAGTGTTAAAACTTTGAGGATTGAATAAAATAATTAAATAAATTGAGGAATAGTTTTCTTAGATGTATAGCCTTAGGTGATAGATGGGTAAATTCTAAGTTGTATAGAAACCGCATTGTTAAAAATTGAGGTGAATTCTTTTAGACTATGACCAAGTGAGATTAGATAGAGAGAAACCATGCCTTATTTTAATTTCGAGGATAAAATTAGTTTAAGTTGGGTAGATTTAAATCCTCTCACCCAAAATTGGGCCTACTTGGCTTAGATAGTGAAACTAGGGCTAGATTGAACCCAATTAGAATTAGAACACAACATTTTATTTAATTATGTAATATTTATATCACTTAGCGTGCCTTACCGTTGCTTCGATAATTGGAGCACTACACTAGCCACTGTCTACCTACAAATTTCACACTCTTGCCCTAGACATGACCGCCTTCTATTCTGACCTCGGTGTAACTTATAATTATGCTTTCTTGTGCTACATTTTAATCGCACAACATTCGTCGCAGACGTTATTAATTAATTCTGAATAAATTCAACTTTGTACCCTTGTGCGTTCCAATCGAAATTGGAGACACAATCTTGACCCGTTTTGTGCAACACAATTAATGATAATATTTTACACTGAATCCTCTACGTCCATGACACTTGTGTCCCACCTAATTTTATCCCCATTTACTTCTAATTAATTCCAGAACACCTTGCGCATTAATTTTAATTAAATTAATTTAATTTCTATCTTTGTGCAATTTTCCAATTATTGGGCGCTTTTATGCAAAAATGTATTAAGGTGTCCACACCATTGGACAATACATAAAGAAATCCAACTTTTCCCTTCATAGGAATTTTTTCATAATTTTCGGAATGCGCAACGCACAACATCGCCCCCTCTATTTTAAACATATTCTTGCATTTAAACAATGCAATTATGGCCCTCTAAACATCCTCATGTGAGCTCAAGGCCCAACTCCAAGGAGGTGTTGACCAAGCCTACTCCTAGGTCAACAAAATCCTAGCTCACATGTATAAATATACAACATTATTCCTTTTTCCTACCCTTTTTCTATTTTACATCAACCCAAACCCATCCCTAGCCGAATTCACCCATCCCCTCCTGCTACTATTCATCCCCTCCCTCCTTCCCTGTGCAGACCTGACCGGACTCCTCCGCCGGCCAGTCTTCCACCGGAGACCCCGCCGTGACAGACCTCGACCCGCGGACATTCTTCTCCACCTCCACCTCTTCCTCCTGCTGCCACCATTCTGGCCGGAGCACCGTTGAACTCCCCCTACCTCCGCCTAAACCAACCCGGAGCAGCCTGCCTATCTCCACCGTCTTCCCGAGCCGACCATCTCCCTGTCGACCCCGCTGCACCCAGAAGCCGCACCCCGTTCCCGAGCAGCCCGGAGCGCCACCATCTCCCCGACCAGCACTCCTCGACAAGCCTCCGGTGATCTCCTCCTCCGCCGCACCTCCCTCTGCAACGACACAGCCACCCCGCTGAACTCCCTCTCGACCTCCATCTCTCCTCGTCTACCTCGCCACCAGCAACACCACCGGACCTCGTCGAACTCACCCGAGTCCTCTTCCCTGTCCTCCTCCCTGCTCGACCTCCCTGGCCGGACCTCCCCTCCCCCTGGCCGGACTCCGGTCAGCAGCCCATCATCTTCATCAACCTATCATTATCATCATCATCACATAATCATCCTCACCATCACCTTAACCTAAATCCACATATTCACCATTGACCACATCATCGTCCTCGTCATCACCATTGTCCACATCATCGTCCTAGTCATCACCACCGTCCACATCACCATCCTCGTCACCACCATCCTCGTCATCACCATCGTCCACATCATCTTCCTCGTCATCACCATCATGTAATCATCATCATCATCTCCCATCATCTTCATAATCATCACCATTATCAGCATCATCGTCACCCTCGTCGCCATTATCATCATCATCATCACCTCCATCGTAACCCTCATCGTCATCATTGACATCGTCGTCAACATCGTCGTTAACTTCGTCATCGTCATCCACATCATTGCCATCATCATCGTCCTCATCTTCGTCACCGTCATTCCCGTGCGCGTACCCCGAGAGGACCGATTGGATTTATCTGCGCGACTTCAGGAGCAGGTTATTGGTACTTCGTAGCGTTCTTGCCAGGCAAGTATACCTTGCCTTCTTGTACTGTTTAAATTCTGTATTATTAGTTTCTCTCCGTTTGATTTTTTGTTGCCATAAAAATATGAAGAGTGGAATGTCTCCATGTATCTCACCATGGTGTTCATTAATTAAAAAAGTAGTCTTCATTGAAAGTCTTCTTCCTACCCTCTAAAATTTAGGATTTAGATAGATAGAGAGAGTGAATGAATCATTGTTTATCACTGAATACTTTGTTTTCTTTTCTTTGGATATCAAAAGTGTTAAAATTGTTTCTTTTGAAATATTATACACTACTGTAGTATATTTCCAGGAGTTTCTTAGTTCCTTCTCAAACTTCTATTGCATATTCATCTTTTTTTGGTACTGACTTAGTTATCGATTATGGAATTTTATAGGTACTACCGGAGAATACGAGCCTTCCACATATAATTTCGGCGTGCTCAATAAACCTTCAACTTCTCGTTCCATATCTTCTTCAGCAAAAAATGGTGTTCACTTCTAGAGATGCGAACAGGCTCATGTCGAGGCTTTGGCACGACAAGGAATTACTCAATAAGAAACGGAGGTTTTTTTTTTTGAAGATTTGTAATTGTTGTTGTTGAAGATTTATAAGCATTTCTATTTTTGATCTCGATTGTACGAATTCCAATTTTTTTTTTTTGAAGGTGGCTACAGGGAACTCTGACGACATCCTCATCGAAGGAGTCTAAACGAAGAAAGTTCTTGACAAAAGGGTTAGCGATTCTGGTGTCCGTATCCGTGTCCGTATCTGTGCAATATAGATGATTACTTATTGTACCTAACTAAAAATGTCAGTATAGTATTCCGTATTTGTACCATGTCCTTATTCGCATACGTAAGCATAATCTTTTTTATCGAAGTGTGAATCCTTTAAAGTTATAAAAAATTCTTTAACATCATAGTGTGGTCCTTAAATCTCAATGAGTTTTTTTTTTAACTTTTTATAACTATTGTTCCTTTCTACGGATCAGCATTTTGGTCAACAAATGTGTTTCTGCGTATAGTGGTCTTCTAGAATCAGCCAAGTTTGAAACTATGTCAGTTAACTCAATAGCGAGCTTTTAAGGACGCACAGTTTTGGTCAATGATAGGTTATGGTGGCCATATCAACAACTTAGAGTAGCTGTGATATTTTTGTCTATCTTCTTCTGTCACCACTATTTCACACATGCTCTTGTAAATTAGAGCATTGCTCTAATGGACTAAATTCGAGTTGCTAGCAGCCATGATTTTGTCATCACTGATTCATTTACTCTTTCAAATTAAACATGTTGCTCGGATAGCTGTTGTTTCCCCGGATCCAAAAAATAAATAAATTACAGAAGAGCTCTTGTGCCTTTCTCTTTCTTGTTATCCCGTTATCATTGGTGAAAGTGTATTGTGCATAGACTCAAATACGCATGGCAATGGCAATATACGGATATGGTCACATGGACATGGCACCTGTCTTGACACGTCCTAGTATATTTTGAAAGTCAATGTTGAGTCTGACATGTGTCCATCGTGAACAAGACAAGGTACAAAACCATTGTTGGAGTGTGTGCGTCCTGGGTAACATATAAAACCAGTCAATACTTTCTTTCTTTTCTTTCTTTCTTTCTTCGAATGAGCTTTTCAACTGCAAAATTGATTCCTCTATGTTCAACAAAATTCCTCATAGATCTGCCCGCTAACAGCAATTCAAAAAGTTCTTGATACATATGCCCACCAACTATACCAGTCATTTTTTTTTTTGCATCTATACTTGCTCATAGGACATCCGGTCAAATCTATGTCTCTATGAAGCAAACATAATTATAAAGATTATTCCAAATTGTGGTTAAGGTTCTCATTTGTAGTTAGGTTTTGAGGACTTCCTTTTGTTATCTAGAACGTAAATCCAGAAGCTTAGAAATCTAAGAGCTACCTGCCTAATGGGCAAAGGCCAGCAGCCAACTCAACTATTTGATGCTTAATTTACATATAAATTAGTTTCCTGAGAGTAATAATGCTAATGCCGAATCATTAATAACATCGTGCTTATTTGATATTTGGTCCTCTAGATATACATTTCTGTTATGTTTAGTTTTCATGTACATACGTTTTTTCAGATTACTGATGCCTAATAATTAGGAATGTTATTCTTTGATAGTTAGGCCTTTAAGTGTTTAATGGAAATTTGTTATTCTTTTAGGTTCTTGACGGAATCATATGTAAGGAGTGACGAGGTGAGTTAATTTCTTGTTTGTAGCAGTGAAAGAAAAAAGTTGATCTTGCTCTCTATATTTATGTCATTTCATATAGGTGATGCCGCCGTACATGTTATTTATTGTTTTCGGTGTAAGCCAATTGCATTTTCTCTATGGCAGAAGTTATCCGTGAATTTCCCTGATCCTGTCTAATCCATGGCCCTTATGACTGGTTCCTGTGCCTGCAGTTCTCTGAACGAACCAGGCAAGAACTTCATATAATCAGGCCTAGACTACAAATATACTAGTGCATCCTTGCATACCCAACCAAGCTTTCTGAGACAAATTATAAGTCATCTGAAAGGTCATATATTTCAATTCTTATCAAAACTGTTACTTATGATTACCACATTTCATATCATAAATCTTTTCTTTGGATTTCTCTGATTTTTTTCTTTCATCATTTACCCTGAATTTCGTTATTGTATTCTCATGTTTGTCCTATAAGATCTTCTTTGAAGATATCTATGTAAAGAACAATTGATATAAACTAATTATCCACCTAGTTATTGATTTCAAAATGAAGGAGAACAGCATAAAATGGCTTAGGCTGCACCCATGTTGTGTTTTTTTTTCCAGCGATATAATAAAAGTCGAACGCATCTTGAGTTCATTGGTTTAGTCTTTAGCTCCAATTTTCCTTGTTTTGAAGGGAAAACGGTAGGGAACCCCCGTGTTTCACTAAAAAGAAGTTAGGAACACATCCTTCAAGAGGAAACAAAAAAGGGGAAAAAAATGTCCCCAAATACGAGAAAATTGACACACTGATGCAATGAAGTCATCATCTCATAACCCCCACCACATTAGAACAAAGTTATAACTCACCCAACAAACTGCTCAAACAAATTCAACTCTCTAACAAACTGCCCACACAAATGCTACTGAATGCTCATGCAGCACTACCCGATGTTGGTCTGAGTCTCTGTGTCCGCAAATGAATTCTGCTATTGTGGCTCATGCCTCATGCAACACTACCCCCATTTTGGTTCGAGTCTCTGTGTCCCCCTTAGAAGTCATCACATCTTATGTTCCCTCTATCGGCCTGCCAAAAATGCATCATCGTCATCATCTAAGCATTCTCCCATCGAAATGGGCTCATCTATGGAGCATAAGAAAGCTCCATAAAAGATTTAACAAAATTTTATAATCGCCTGTTGACTTGACGTTAACTCTCTATGTTGGTGCCAAATTTCTAGCCAATGTAGCTATAAACATGAGAGGGTCATTCCATAAAACTTAGGTGGTCAGTTGGCAGGTAGGTAGACTTGCCTTTTGGATTGTAGTTTAAGGTCATACAACCAAGGAGTGTCATGTTCCGATAATCCAGGGCCGATCATGTTCCAGGGCAGACCGGGCAACCGCCTAGGACCCAAAATTTTGAGGGACATTAAAAAAATAGATTTTTTTTAATATATATATATATATATATATATATATATATATATATATATATATAACATTTTGTAGTATTTTAAATATTAGTGCTTATACAATATAAAATATTGGCTTACTTAGCAAAGATGGTTTTTACTTACACTCCTTTGTAAGGGGGCATGTGTTCAAGGCATAATGGCTTTGTTTGTTTGTTTGTTTTAAGAAGAGAGAGAGAGAGAGAGGAGGGGAACCATTTTAATTTTTGTCTAGGGCAACCTAAAAACTCTGGACCGGTCCTGCGATAATCTATAGTCAGTGGAACATGATATCGTACAAGCCTAAGTTGAACTTGTACAAGACCAAAATTTAAGATTTCCAATGATAGTATAAACTCAATATCAACAACAAAATTAAGCATATTGAATTACAATATGAAGAACATTTAGAGTCAATTGGAATAACATTTGCATCGGAATGAAATTGTGGTTCTTCCAAAGATAATTAAACCATCCCAAAAATCATGATTACAACCAAGAAATTATTGCAAATAAGAGTTCTATACATCATATCTATACTTTGGAAAGTGTAAATAAACACCTTCTATGAAAATGACATGCGTCGAATGCTTTTACTGTCTCGGTGCTTTTGATGCATCTCTCGCACTTGCAATGGTGACGGTTAGTATATGGAAATGCACTGGTGAGTAGTACAACCAAACTCACTTAAACCAATCACAGTAATCTTGTGAAACATTAACATTTTTATTAGGTGATCTTTCTATTTTTCTAAGTTCATTTTAAAGCATTGGTTTAACCTATATTTCCAACCGAAGCATATTCCAAACCAATTCCTCTCTTTCTTCCCGAATAAACAAAATGCTTAGGAGCAAGAGTATCAAAATATGATATATAATGCATGAAATATGATTATGCATATTTTACCGTAGCCAACCATCCGTCTATGCAAAACAAAGGTTAGCAACAATTTATATAGAATCATGCAAAACAATTTACATTAGTAACACATTCTTTCTCTATGTGATGGCCAATGGTCCATTATAATTGGACTAAACGGTAGTCAATGCCCCATCCGACGTAGGTAACTAGCCCCATCGAACCGTGTGATCTTTTCTCACTAATGAATCCACGATAAATATATTTTCTCCTAGGTTGATGCGATTCCGGCGTCCCGTACAAATAATTTGTAGTATCGGCTGATACCGATACATTACGACCGATATCGATACGGTTTGACATGTCCAGATACCGACCACTACCTATAATGATCGATACTGACGTCGGGACTCTCTTTCCCGGTCATTTCAGCAGAGAAAATTCAACGAAAAAGACAAATCAACAAGGGTGTAAAAGCATAGTAAAGTTATAAAAGCATGTAAACGAAGAAAACTTATTTACCACAGGTAAACCGATCGACAATGGTGACTATTATTTCATTGGATTTCAAAACTACTAAGAAACAACGTAGAAAATACTTAAAATTATTCCTAAATGTATAAAAAAAATCTTCTATTTTTTAATAATTTATTGATGATTATTTATTTTTCGATACCAAATCTAATACTCCGAAACTGCCAATACTATCATGATACTTATAGAGAGGGTCTGATATCGATATTGCGATCCTTGTTGTACATGGCTTGAGGAATCTACCTCATACACGAGTTAAACATGACTAATGCTTTATGCAATTTCTATCTTATAAACATGAATGAAATGGGAGTGAGAATGCGATGAAAATATGATAAGTTATCTTTCTTTGTTCCGACAACACTACCGTCTTTCTATCGTTCCTTATCACATCTCCAAAGCCTCGACTCACAACTGGTGTCTCAACACATATCCAATCTCAAGATCCGTCCATAATAGTTTACACGACGATTCCTACAATGTTCTACAACATTATTCTAAGACTCAACAATAAATCAAACATTTAGGATTCAAGATCCATGTATTCCTCGCAAGCCACATATGCCACGAGATGACTGCGACAATAGTATCACATTCCCCTCTAATACTAGCATGGACTCTTTTCTGTCTCCAATCTTCCTAAGTTGCTTTGTATGTTCTATGTTGCATGGACACGGATTTGGTAAAACATGTTTCTGACACGGCTATACGGATTCGACACCTATATTGGTGTCCTTGTGTATTTTGGAGGAGAACTGCTACGTTGTCCGCGGGTGGGCCAGCCCGTCCTCCTGCCATGTGGCCGACTCCTATTGGCGGGTCAACCGGGTGGGACCCGTGAATGGGGGGGGGGGGGGGGGCAATGGGAGTCAGCCACGCAGGCGGGCGGGCCAGCCCGCATGCGGGCAACATACCCTTTTCCATTTTGGAGTGTTCGTGTGAGTCTGATACGTATTTCCGACACGACACAACATGAATTTGGAGTATCCATGCTTCTTAGGAGCTTCCATGGTATTCTCATATCCCCATTTTATTGAATAAAGAATTGCCAGATAGGTTGACCTTCGTACAATGAAGGTGCACATGGTCGACCGACTCTTTATGTTCTTGACATAGTGGACGTATACTCGGCCCTGTCCATTGACGTTTGAGGAGACTGTCTTAAGGATTGCTTTATTGCAGACAGGCCATGCAAAAACTTTTAACTTTGTTGGTTTTTGATCTTCCAGACAACATTCACAAAAAAATGGATTACAACCCCTATTATTGAGAAATTTGTAAAGCAACATGATAGTAAAAGCCTCAATATTTTCCCTTCTCCACTTACAATGGTCCTCCTGGATAAGCCATTTAATCCACCTAGAGCCGAACCCCACGAGTTCTTAGAGTTTCTGTTACTCAGTTAGAGTTTCCGTTATTCATTCCGACTCGTAAAGCCTAAATTTAGTTTTAGGAGGATTCCATCAAATTTTGTCCTTTGACATACCTTAATTATTTCCTGAGCTAACACGGCATTTTCAAGAATATATCTTCCCTCGTTGAATCCCGTCTGATAGTCTCCGATCGTTATTTAAAAATCTTGAGAGATCAGTTGACAGAACTTAGTGGCCTTAAATCACTAGCTGCTCGAACTTCTTCCTTCTTGGGAATGAGACGGTGCTAGCAAGCAATCTACCGATGTTGTGGGATGTAAAGACGTTTTTTCTTTCCCCAATTTCCACTAATCTGGATACACATCAAGATAAGAATCTTCGTAAATTTGCCTAAGTGTCTCTTAACAGTGAAAGTTGACTCTCGTCCCGCAACTCCTTATCGGCCCCTGCGTTACAACTTACAACTTGAGCATAGTTTAACCTTTCACAAACTTCCTTCGCTACATACTCGGCTCTAATTTTTCTTTGCTGACATACTAGAATGCTTGCAAAACATAGTTATGGTATTTTTGGAATATATAGAAAGCGATAGGTAAGTGCGGTTGAAGAACCTTGAGACAAGGTGGATAACTTCTTTCTTAGGATCATTACATGCCTATGAAAGTAAAGGGCTGTCAACTGGTCGGGTTGGGGTTGGATTTATGTAAAATCCGAACCCGACATGAAAATTATCAGGTTTCCAGATGTGAACCTGAATAACATTTGGTTTCTATTCTTGGAATCTGAACCCGACATTTATAGTGAATGTCATGTATGTATAGAATATTTAGAAAGAATGTAGGTGGCAAGGATTGAGCTCAGGATCCCCAACAGCTCAGCCCTTTACCAATGGGCTGCGGAACACTTTCTGCATATTATGAATTTATTTCCTATTTTATAAAACCGAACCAGACCCAATTTTTTTCGGGTTTCAATTGTTGTACCCGAATTTTAATCGGGTTCTTTTTTTTTTACATCCAAACCTGGATATTTATCTAAATTTTGGACCGGGTTAACGGGTTAAATTACCATTGAAAGCCCTATATGAAACCCAGTACTTCTTAGGTAAAATGGTCAGAATATTCAATGGCATCAAATGTTCTTCCAACCACAACACCAGACTATAAACCTCATAGAGAATTATTGAACAAAGCAGAGAGACTTGTTTTAAAAGGACTTGGTTGTTATATCCACATTGATCCCTTGTGAAGGTTCTAATAGGTTCCAATAAAGAGAAATGTTATATTCATGCCTGCTGTTCTAAATTTGCTTATATTTTTGTATACCCCTAATTGGTATGTAATGGAACTTTTCTTTCAGGTTTCTGCTGAAACTATAAGAACTAATGTTGAGAAAAGCTTTGGATCATTTAGTGATAGCCAAGGAAGGCACCATGTGGTTCAGGAGCACTTGCAGCTCCTTGATATTGGCAATCTGGAGAGCCAGTCTGTTGACATCTCCAATATCTTGAAGAAATTTTATTCCGCAATGGATCTTTTGAACAATGGCGCACTGTGCCTTGTAGCTAATTTAGTCACAGATAAGAAGGTCAAGTTTGAGAAAGTTCGCCCGAGAATGAATGAAATCATAAGGGACTATCTTCCAAAGATCCTTGTGGAGTCAAAATACAGAAATGATCTGATACCGCTTAAGCAGATAACAGAAATTTTCAAAGACCCGAGCAACTTTAGGGAGAAACTGCTAACACTTCGTACTCCTGTATCTTCACCTCTTCTCTCAACCATCCACAATACCTTGGACGGACTTGATGAAATGCCATTCCTTGATCTAGTTGCAGTTAACAGGAAGCTAAGGGGTGACACAGTGATCCCACAATTCCCACCTATTCTCAATGCATGCAAAAGAGATCTGCTTATTACGCGAGTGAGGAAAAGATGCAAGAAATTTCTTTTGGCCCTAAGGGAAGGGGATGACATGCCGGAACCATTTGCTAAAGCATTGTCAGTTATCCGTTTGTCCCTCAAGCAGAAAACGAGATGCGTGGACATATCGACATCAGAATTTTATCTCTTTTCACCTAAAATAGTATGCGTGCAGAATGATATATTGAAAGCTCTTTGGTCACTACCAAATTTTAGAATAAAAGAGCTCAAAGCTTTGCATCCCTTGGTAGATCCAGAGGTTAAGGTTTCAATGAGGAGTTTTAGGAATAGCCTTAGGACATACTTGATGCAGTATCTTTTTGAATGTGATTCTATAGAAATTCCTGACAAAGTGTTAAGTGTTCTTGCCTTCCTAACCAGGAGGTCTCGACGCCGACCCGTATTGTTTTCGAGTGAGAAGATGATAGATGAAGAAGTAGAGAGTGTACTGAATGTTAGAAGTCTGCTTAAACAAGTTGTATCAAACCTGCTTCCAGAGACCGATGAGACGTCTGAGCCTTTGAGATATAATGATGTCAATGAAAGCAATGATTTTCAATTGGATGAGACTGACTATTGCGCCACATCTGGTGAGCACAAACAAATGTACAGCTCTTGCTTAAATGAAGGTGTAGGGACTACAGGGGATTCATGGACTGCTGCACACGGTGCACCTAAAATCAATAATCAGAGTTATCGTTTACACAATACTGATTCTTATGAGGCTGGTGGTTTCCTCAAGAATCATAAACTGGAGCAAGAAGATTTTTCACCAGCCATTAACAATAAGAGTTGTCCTCTGGATAATATGGAAGATCACACGGATGATTTTATCTCGAGGAATTGTAAGCTAGAGCAAGATGATATGAACCCCTCAAAGCATTTCTGCGAGGAGGAAATAGATTTGGAACCCGGGCATAGTGTTCAGGGGATTGGACGCATTAGAGAACCTTCGATCCAGGAGATCTGTGATGAGACTAGTTTGGTTGCTTATAAACTCATTGGCTGTATGCTTGATAACTTAATGCAAGAAGAAGGTAGAGACGTAGATGAGATGTCTAGGTATTATCTTCTAGGTGGCTCCTCACCTCCACACTCTCAAGGTATCATAATGTTGTCCATCTTATCTTGTTCATTTGCGTAAACGTGATCCTAAAGTTGAAACAATTATTCTGTTCCTGATTATCACCAGGTGCTGAGGACTTGAGTGCTCCAAAGGAGGATGGGGGGGTTCTTATTCAAGCCGTAGAGAAGCTATTGCCTTCTATGCCAAAGAGGTACTCATCCTCCTCTCCTCCTTTATGCATCATATAACACTCGTATAGGTTCTTAAATGATTATGATGTTCTGATGTTGATCTGTCTCTTAAAGATGGTCTCAGCAGAAGCAATGATAATATGCATTTGTTTTTATCTTTGTTGATGTTTCTAGTTTCTTGTCGATGTTGCAGTTGTCTAGAAAGGGCGAAGAAATTGATGAGCCACCCTGAGCTTTAAAGGGCATGATTCGGTACTACATGGAATACCTGGAATATATTGCAGGAACACATGTCAAGGAACTGATGAAGTTTGCTTGTTAAATTGGTCTACTGCTGTTTATCCCGAACAATTGCATGTTCTGATTGGCATCCTGAACAAATCCATCAGACTACAAACAGGATGGTTTCTCAGGAGGATAAACTGTGAGATGTTGAATACTAGTAATACTTTGGTTTTGGTTGAAGTAGCTGTATCCCAATTTGCGATGAAATAAGGTGATAGATAGTTGAACAGCATAATTTCATACCGTGTCGGAATGATGAAGTAAAATGGAGGAAAGTAGTAGTAGTTGAATACTGGCAGGCAAGCAAGAAAAGAAGCTTTTACTAATTTCAGGTGAGCAATTTTGCAATAGCCAGGGAAAAAAGGGAAGGTTGATCTATGTTTCCTTTAACAATGGAAGTTGAGGTTCTAACTTTGCCTTCCTTTCCATTTGAAAATTGTAATTATGGACATCTTAAAGAGAATCGCACGTTCCTAGAGATTATTTCTTTAAAGTTGCAAACGGTTTGTAATTGGTCTTTGTATGACTGGCGGGTTTGACCGGACCAGGTCAGCCCGGTTCAGTCAGAAATAATTTCGATCCAGCTCGGGCCCATGATCCAGTCATGGGAGGACCGGGCCGAATCAGTCTAGGTTCGGGTCGGTTCACGGCCGGGCCGGTCCAGTTTTATTTTAAAAAAACAAATTTTACGTTAATTTATATATATATAATCTATATGATATAACTTAAATGTTAATAAATTCAAGTTAAAATTTATAGGTTTTTTGTTACTAAGTTATTTTTGTATAATTTAAAATTTGTTAGAAAGTTTTTTATATTACTTTAAGTATAAATTTATTTGAAATTTATAAGTTATATGTTTAGTATAATTTAAAATTTATAAATTTATTTGTTAGAAATTTTATTTAATTTCTTTATATTAATATTATATAACTTTAAGTATAAATTAAAATCTAAATATTTATAGGTTGAATTTTTTATTAAAAAAATTTGAATAACTTATTAAAAATGTATAAATCTATTTTTTTTGAATTTAAATATATATTTATAACTTGAAATTTAAAGAAGTTATTTATATAGACATAAAGAAGTTAAATGTAAACAACTAACAACATTAAGTAAGAAAAAACTGATTTTTTTTTATGTATGAATTATGGACTATTTATAGAAATTTTTTGGGTCCAAATGATCTTAAATATTCTAAAAAAAGTTGTTATAATGGACATTTTTGTCATTTTGCTAAAAATGACCAAAATATCCTAAAACAGACAAAAAATTGTCACTAAAAAGGGAGTATTTTGATAAAAATACTCTCCAACGGCTAATATTGAAAAAAAAAATGTAATCCAGGCGAACCGGACCTGAAACGGGTCGGTCCAACTGGGCCGTCCGAATTCGGCTCGGCCCGAACAGAGCAGACAACGGGCCGGACTTGCGGGTCGGATCCTCTGATCCAGTCCGGACCCGTGGGGGGAGAGTGGGTTTGAGCGGGCCAGTCCATTGACTGGGGTCGGGTCCGGACCGGGTTCCGGGCCGCCCGCCTTTAACACACCTTGAGGTAAGCTCAATGATTCCTCAGGTGCTTCTCAAATTCATAGTAGAATTGTTCAAATTAGTAGGCAAAATGTTCTCAACAAATTATAGGGAAAAGATAAATAAAAGAATGAAAGGCGACTGTTACTTTCATGTTCTTGTCTGCAGTAAATCTATCCTGGTGCCAAACAACATAACCTGAATTATCCAACTAATGTCATATATTCTTCTATAAAGTATACCAAATTGCAACAGAAGTAGAAAGATTCTCATGGTTGTTGTAACCCATTATTTTTTTCCCTTTCAAATATAGGGATAAATTTGTTTTAAATTAATCACGCAGGTGATATATGTGACAGAACAGAGGTTAGTTAATTTAAACACCTAGAGAACACAGGTGATTCGTGGTAGCATCAAGCTAAAGAAGGAAGAGCTTCGTGTATTAGCAATGACACCAAGTAACAAGGCAAGTATCAGGACATTAATGACTTCAAATTTATAACAATTGAGAAGGGCATTTATAACCAATCACCTCTAGACTGAATTGTAAAGTTATACAATACAATATGTACAAAATTTTGAATGTTATATTAGAATAAGGAGAAGAGAAAGACAATTATACAAAGGGCTTCAGAATTTGTGAGGGACTCGGACTACCATTCATAACATTGATTATTATAATGTAAGTGGAAGTTATAAGTAAAACATTTATAAATTTTTTGTTTGATTGTTTTCAAAAAATAAAACTTAGAAGTGATAAATTTATTATTGTTTAATTACTTTTACACTATAATTAATTTTTAATTACATGATAATAATAACACTAATAATTATAATAACTGTAATTATAATAACGATTTTTTTTCTTATTTAATCTCATAATATTAATAATAATATTTATCCTCAACTAGTTTTAGTTTGAAATATATTTATTTATTTTCCTCTAAAAACACTTTTTTCCCTATAAAACGAAAATAAAAAATGGGGATGGTGGCACTATATAATACTTTCAGCATCCCAAGACTGAACCATCATCGTTCCCAATTTTTCCCTCCTAATTTTTTGTTTCCGTCTCCTCGGAGAAAGAGGAACTTCATAACTCTGTCCAAGCATCCAAAGAACTGTCGGCAAGAAGAAGAAGAAAGGACAGGTTCTGAAATTCCTTTCCTGCTAATTTTTCTCATCTATCATTCCTAATTTTTTTTTCTTTCCATCACCGTTCCCAAAAATTTCCCAACTTCATAACCCATCGTCCTTTCCAATTTTTTTCTCCGCCCCCATTCTCTCTCCTCGACGCGGCCGATCCCGACTTCACCGACGGCTGCGCCGACTTCCGCGTCCAACGCCGCCACCATCGGAACATGTCTGTCTTGAGACTTGCAATTTTGCGGCATGATTGCTAAATTGAGGCTGGGTCGGTCGGTATATGTTGTAGAGGAAGGTATGAACAATTTAGGGCTAGTCGTAAGGGCCTAAAACATCAAGGTGCCTATGTAGGTAAGCTAGGAAGCACAAACACAACAAAAGTTGGGGTCGTGTCGCCACTTGTCATACTCTTATTTTTGACACAGCACACACAACAAGATAGATTAGGACACTCCAAAATATGTGTCAGTGTCCATGTTGCTGCTCTATCCTTGTTTTGTTGTATTGTGTTCGTGCCTTTTGTTAATATAATGTGGTTAACCATTTTAGATTAGCAAAATTCCCCTAGAGAAAATCCACGTTGATGGGGAGATAATTGCTTCTTGTTCACTGCAAAATATAAGCTAGAGGGGGGTGGGGTGCAATTCAAAATGTATTACCGGTATTTAGAGCCAGGCACTTCTTTTGGAACAGTTCCAACCTGGTGGATGTTGGAGTTCAGTCTGGATTTATTAAGAGCAAATTTTGGAGCCCAAATATGGTAAAAGATTTAATTTGATATGATTTATAAATCTACATTAATTTGATTAGATTTTAAATTTGTATCAAATATAATTTGACCATATTTGGAAATCCATAATTGGTGTTTCCTATTTTAGATAATGGATTTCCTGGTTAGGAACTCCTATGACCTAAACTAAGGTTTCTCATCCTATTTATATGGGTGAGGGTGGACCTAAACTAGGGTTTCTAATCCTATTTATATGGGTGAGGGTGGAGGTAAAAAAAATAGCACAAAGGTGGAGATTCAGGGTGCTTGTCCACAGAAAATCTAAGAGAAAGTCCGTGCTTTGCTCTTAGGACTCGCCATCTAAGACAGAAGGAAGAAGAGATGATCGATGAGTCGTCACATTCATTCAGAAAAATTGCTACGGGGTTTGGTGAGCGGTTTCAATTATATTCTCTTTCTTTTCTTCTTGAGTGTGGTGAGCGGGTTGAACCTATTAGAGCAAATGGTTCAACCTTGGTTTTATCAATCTTGTAATTTTATCTGAGTTATAAATGTTGGAATTTGTCCAGGTGACGTAGTCACTGTCATGCATGTTGTCTTTATCTGTGCTTGGCGTTCGTTAGACATGGATTGGTTATCTCAGGTGGGTTGGCCTAAGTTTCTACTGCGGTCAGTCTCAGACACGGTATCGGAGCGCTTGCAGGGCGTGTCTGATCCCTATATCTAGTATCAAAGTCATATTTTGGTTCTGGCAACTATGTCTACGGAGCAGATGAACACTCGTATGATCACCCTCACAGGGAAAAACTGGACGATTTGGAAGCCAAGAATGGAGGATCTACTCTGGTGCAAGGATTTGCATAGTCCGTTGGAGGGCGACATCGCAAAGCCATCGGACAAAACTTCTAAAGACTGGAAACGACTGGATCATAAGGCCATTGGATTCATCCGTCAATGGCTGAACGATTCGGTGTTTCACCACGTGTCCATGGAGAGTTCGACAAAAGCATTATGGAAGAAGTTGTATTCGTTGTACGAAAGGAAGACGGCTGGCAATAAGGCATTTCTTATTCGTCAACTCATCAACTCGAAGTATACGGAGGGTGCCTTGGTGGCACAACATCTGAACGAGATTCAGGGTATCATCAATCAACTATCTACGATGAAGATGGTGATTGATGATGAGCTTCAGGCCCTTCTACTTTTGAGTTCTTTGTCGAAAAGTTAGGATACGTTGGTGGTGTCGGTGAGCAACTTCGTGCCTGACAGAGTTGTCACGATGGAGGTAGTCAAAAGTAGCATGTTGAATTAAGAGGTCCAACGTAAGCAAGTTGAATCGTCACAGGAGTCCGCTTTGGTGGCTTCCTACGGGAAGAGAAGATCCAAGTCACAGGCGAGGACATGAGAGAGTTCTCGGGATCTTGCGACTGTGAATCTCAAGGAGGACTGTTATTACTGTGGCGAAAGGGATCATATCAAGAGGAACTGCATGAAGCTCAAAGCTGAGAAGGCCAAAGCCAAGGACGCTCAGGAGGATCTCACGGATATGGGAGATTTCATCATCGTAGCAACCGACGCAGAAAAACCTTGTGGCATGTGGCATGTGGCATGATGATGATTGGGTCATGAATACGGGAGCGTCGTA
Organism: Iris macrosiphon; assembly: GCA_036927795.1. Classification (NCBI taxonomy): domain Eukaryota; kingdom Viridiplantae; phylum Streptophyta; class Magnoliopsida; order Asparagales; family Iridaceae; genus Iris; species Iris macrosiphon. The sequence continues at coordinate 269,858 of JAYESA010000045.1, read as the reverse complement.
TTATGCCACTCCATATAGGAGGATCTTCACGTCATACTGCGACGGTAGGTTTGGATGTGTGAAGATGGGCAACAAGGGGACGACTGCAATTGTAGGCATCGGTGATGTGCACTTGACAATGGAGCTGAGTGAGGAGCTCGTTCTCAAGGATGTGTGACATGTACCGAGTTTGCGTTACAACTTGGTTTCGGTGGGGAGTCTGGCGGATGATGGTTGTCGCAATTTGTTTAGGGACAAAGACTAGATGCTTACAAAGGCTTTCCTACAGCTGGCTCGAGGAGATTTATGTTGTGGCATTTACAAGCTCAAGCCGCTGAGTTGTACAAGCAGGCCACAAACATCGGATGGAGGCTTGAGGGATGTTCGACAGTAGGTGGATCGTCGAAAACTTGTCTTGGAGGGTCTTCGAGATGATTTGATGGTTACGAAAGATTCGGTTCGTCGAGACAAAGCAATGAATGGTGATGAGTCAAAGATTTCGGGTCAGTCTGTCGGTCCCATGACAGCTGGTCAGTCTCCAGGTATGGGTTGTTCCACGGATCCGGTTTTGGCGACGGTTGGTTTGCCAAAACTTTGCGGAGCGACATCGGTTTCAGCAGTTCGAAGCCAGGGAGGAGATCAAGATTTGCAGCAAACTCAATTTGAGGCAGGTGTATCTCCATTCATACAGTTCTGGGGGAGCTGTGGGTCATCGACGGCATGCACAGTGCATGATGTTCTGTGCAAGGATGCATGTGTACGGGAGAGCTTCAGTGTCAGATACGAAAGTGGGTATGTTCGTGAGTCCGAGTCTCGAGGGAACCGCATCGTCCGTTTGGTTGGGCCAACCAAGGGTGAAGAAGCTCGTCGGAACGGTAGTACGTTTCGGTGGAAGACAGTTGTCGGGAACAGGCAGCCAAAACTCACGGTGAGGCTGATCGTCAGGGACTTCGGTCTTAGCCGTGTCATTAATGTCGACATTTTACCATTGGTGCAAGAGATGCTATGCATGACAGCTAACGTCGATGTGACGGTCGAGGAGTTGGAGACGAAGAAAGATGCAAAGCAGCTTGGTGGATCGGAGATCGATGGCATTGGGGAGCAGGAACTCTGTCGCGGGGCGACATACATGAAGTCCAGTTGAGGAGTCATGGGGTCAATACCCTCTCTTCAGATTAGAGGGAGAAATTGTTGGAGTCCAGTCTGGATTTGGTACGAGCAAATTTTGGAACCCAAATATGGTAGAAGATTTAATTTGATATGATTTGTAAATCTACATTAATTTGATTAGATTTCAAATTTGTATCAAATATGTAATCTAACCATATTTGGACGTCCATAATTGGTGTTTCTTATTTTAGATAATTGGTTTTCTAGTTAGGAATTCCTATGACCTAAACTAGGATTTCTCATCCTATTTATGTGGGTGAGGGTGGAGGCACAAAAAATAGACAAAGGTGGAGATTTGGGGTGCTTGTCTACAAAAAATCTAAGAGAAAGTCCATACTTTGCTCTTAGGACTCGCCTTTGCTCTTAGGACTCGTCATCCAAGCCAGAAGGATGCAAAGATCTGATTGAGGAGTCGTCACATTCGTTCAGGAAAATTGCTACGGGGTTTGGTGAGCGATTTCAATTATAATCTATTTATTTTCTTCTTGAGTATGGTGAGAGGGAGTTGAACCTATTGGTGCAAAGCGTTCAACATTGGTTTTGTCAATCTTGTAATTTCATCTAAATTATAAAGGTTAAAATTTGTCCAGGTGACATAGTCACCGTCATATACGTTGTTTGTATATGTGCTTGGTGTTCGTTGGACAATGGTTGGTTATCTCAGGTGAGTTGGCCTAAGTTTCCGCTGCGGTTAGTCTCAGACATGGTATCAGAGCGCTTGCAGGACGTGTCCGATCCCAACACTAGACACTTGAGTTTAAAAGTTGGATTTCCCCGTTGCAAGGGAGGTTCTGAACCATCTGGTTGTCCCCTTTAGCTTTAGATTAGGCATGTTGTGCTTGCCGATCGGACCTTTCTAGTAGTTTGGTCTAGTACACTTCTTACTGTTTTTTTCCATGTGGACTTGGATACTCGAAAATTTTCATCTTCATTTTTCTAACATCTAGAGCTAGAAACAAGATATACATGTGAAGTAAATACTATTCAATTTTGTTTTTCTAACATCTACAGGTCGAAATATAACCAATTATTTTCTATTCATATTTGACAAGGGCTGTGCTGTTGTTTCCTCTCTAACTTTAGCAAACGTCATAATTTTTCCACAGCCTTGACTCTTAGGCTTTGTTTGGTAGGAATGATGGAAAAGTGGAAGGAAGAAAAAAGAGTAGAATATATTTTCCTTCCATAGGGAAAGAAAAAATCATTTCCTTCCTTTGTGTTTGGTAGTAAGGATGGAAAAGAGAAGGGATCCACTTTCCTTTGTTGGTATGAAAAGAAAAGTGGAAGGAAAGAAAATAAAAAATATAGGTTTTACCAATTTTATCTTCAACTAGAAACATTTATTTACCATTTGACTTCATGAATAATTTTTAAATAATACAATTCATATGGGGGTATAATTGTTAATTGATATAAGTAATACTTTTCCTTCCATTTTTTCTCACTTTTGGAAGGATTCAATTTCTTAGGTTATGAGGAAAAAGTAATCCCTCCACTTTTCCTTTCTTCTACTTTTTCTTCCATACCAAACAAGAGAAAATGAATCATTCTCTCCACTTTTTCCTCCATTTTCCTTCCTCCTACTTTTCTCTCCTACCAAACACACCCTTAAGTTTGTTTAGAATTGTCTATCCAAGGTTATGGGAGCTCCTTTAAATTATTAGTGGTACATGTCCAAAGCCATCTCAAAAAAATTCCCAAATCTCGTTATTTCTTTTCCTGACTTTTAGTGTACATTCATTTACTCAGATAAAAATAGGTATAAAATTTCCTGTGAATACTTGGGTTGAGCAACACCAAGTTATTGATGCTTGAAGTTGGCTGAGAACCCCCTTTTAATGCTATGCTTGAATTTTGCTGAGAAAACAAATTTTTGTAGTTGAAACAAAGCTTTGTTTTCTTTTTCATGAGATCAAATGATTCATTTATTTAAGGATAGGGAAGAGCTTGCAAATGATAATGCAATTGTCAAATAGTTCTAGTGACTCTTTTGAATCAAAAGCTACAGACTAAATGAGGCTTACAGAAGACTCTTTAAGTTTACCGACAGGCCTCTTTCAGTAGTTTGGTTTTCACTAATGTTATAACCTGGATTCCTGTGATCTAGTTCAATTAATAATGACAGTAGTAGTAAAAGGAAATGATACAAATATTCATTGATCTGGTTCACTCATGTTTACTTTTGTTCTGAAGGACTGGGAATACAGGTTTTGTTCATTGCATCATCTGTTACGAGGACGTACATATTAAATGTGTCTTGGTTACAAGTAAAATCTTGGTAGAAGCTCGTGAAATTGTTTTTAAGTATTTATTTTTCGGCATACAAATCTATACATTAGAGCTTTATTCTATCTGTTCTTGTTAGGACAAAACAAAGTGAGGTGATCATTTATGAATTACTGCTCGTGGTTAAGCCATTTAATTGTTGTTCTAATCATCTTCCATTATCTACTTTTAAGAATCTTCACATCTACGCTTATCTCTAGAATTACTCTGCTTCACAATTACATCAGTATCCTCATATGTACTAAACATGCACATATACATCCACCTACCATCAACTATGTATGACGGACCATTTTCGCTACTTCTCTTGATTTGCTGTTATTCCAACCCAAATCATTATTCTGCAAAGATATCAGTGGGATAATTATCCATTCTCATCTAAAAATGTCAAGGATATTCACAATTGATTTTGGAAATGATTTCTATTATATCTGTAAGGAGCAAAGCGTAGTTATTATTACAGCAAGAAAGTGACTTAAGATTATCTCATTTTATATGTATTGTTTCTTATGCTGCTGTTTGGTTTGATATTACTGAATCAGAGGATGGAACGGTCTTGAGTTCTTTGGAATTTGTGAAATGGCATAACGGTGATGGTCTTTTTCATAGGACAGCACGCATCGATCCAACTGTACTCATAGAAACTGGTGCTGTAGTACATCCAAACTCTGTGCTTGGTGCGGATGTTCAAATTGGGTCTGGCACCATAGTAGGACCTTCTGTTTCCGTTGGGCATTCAACCAAAGTAGGGTATGCTTCGCACTCTTGACTAAAACTATTCTCATTATAAGTGCAAACCTATGTTGCATGTGTAGGAACCCTAGAGGGGGGTGAATAGGGTCAAGCTAATAAATCAAGCACAAATGATTAATAATAGACAATTTAAAAATTAAGTGTGCAAGAAGTAAAGCAATAAGAATACTGATGTATCCTGGTATCCTCCTCGAGGCACTCCAGTCCCGGAAACTCTTGTCCGGCTTGAATCCACTATTAGCAAAATAGTTACACCACGAGCTTTACTCAGAAGGTCCGTTGACTTCTTACATAAGAACTTTGATCCGAAGGCTCTCTAACTTCACACAAGCTTTGATCCGAAGGTTTGTACGCTTCAACCTCTTACAAGATGGTTTTGATCTTCTTACAACAAATATAAAGATCTAACTTTTACAACTCAAGAACACTCTTAACACAATTTGTGGATAGGCAAATGAAAGCTTTTGTGGAATGTTTGTGGATGGCCTTTGGTAGATAGGAAATTTTTAGGCTCAAAATGATCAACCTTGAATGAAGGAGTTCAAGGATTTATATAGGCCACCACAAAGAAAGGGCATTAAAGCACCTTTCAGCCCACGGTCGAAAAATCCGTCGGTATTCCGCTGAATACTGTCGGATGATCCGACCCCGAGTACTAACGGCTATAAAAATAGCCGTTGGGATCATCGATGGGACAAATAAGACCGTTGGATTTGTAACGGTCATAATTCGGATTATCCGACGGTGATCCGCAGATTGCCGACGGATGATCCGAATGTTCACAGAAAAACTTGCTGTGACAAAACGGATGATCTGACGTTGATCCGCGGAGATCCGACGGATCTTTCGAATTTTTTTCAAAATTGATCATGGATTATTTTCTACCATAGCTTTCGATTTTGCCATCCATTTCTTGTGTTTACAATTATTCCTAAGACTCATTACAGACTCTAGACAGACTAAAGCAGGTGCGGGCTTCTTCAGAGTCTGTAAATGATGATGGCATAGCTTGGCTTCTTTCCTTAATAGATGATGGCTTTTTTCCTTGACGATAGTTGTCTTGAGATATCCATATTGTAAAATCTGAATATCTTTCGGGAGCTTCGTCCCCGAACCCCTATGGGCGGCCCCTCGGGGCCGGGGCGTGACACCCCCCCCCTCTATTTGCTGCGCAATAGCACTGTCGCGCATTGGTGAGAGGAGGTGGCTGCCGAAGAGATAGGGGGGATAGTTTTATCATATTATTTTTTTAGGGTATCAAGTGGATACCTATCAAAGTTTAGGGTATCAAGTTGAAAAATTGAAATAGTTGTGGGTATCAAGTTATAATTTAGCCTAGTAATAATTATAATAATGGTTGTTATGTTGTTGCTGTTATAGTAGAAGTTGTTGTAGGAGGATCAAGAGAGGAGTCAAGAAGAAAGCATTATTTCTGTCGTGTATCCTAGATTGATCCAGCCTCGGATACTTTAACTATTGATTTTAGTATTGAACAAAAGGTTATACCTATGGACTTTGTATTGCAGTCCACTAGTACCAATAGGAGACAAAGGGGAAGAATCACTACATCTTGGAATCATAATATGGACATTAAGGCTTGGGCCAATACACATATCGATACCAAGATTAAAAAAATACTACAACCAAAACAAATAATAATAACATATTTGAAGAAAAAATTTGTATAATTCATCACGAAGTTGATTCATCCAATAAAAATATATTTTTGATTGGAATGGGTATGAATTAGGAGCTGTTTGGTTGCAAGAAAGTATAAAAAAAATGTAAAAGTATATAAATAAAGTTTGCATACCTGAAGTGTAAGCATAAATTTCAACTTTCAAAATGCTTGTTTGGTTGGTTGAATTGGAAGTGGATAAAAAAAAAGAACACGATTGCTGAAAATGAAAAAACACACGATTGTTTGGATGGTTGTTGAAGGAAAAAAAAGTTTGGTTGTTTGGATGATTTTTGAAAGTGGATGGTTGTTGAAAGTGGATGTTGCTTACACACAACTAATTGTCATTTAAACCAAAATATTGTAATATAAAATTTATCAAATAATTAATGTTTATTTTAATTGACATATAGTTAGTAAATGTAAAATTTTAAATATTAAAACTAAAAAAAATTAAGTGAAAAAAAATTGTACTCATGACAAATTTTATTGACAAATATTGTAATGGTTTTCCAAATTTAATTTACTCGAATTTTTATTACACATTTTTTAGTTTACTCCAAAATTTAATTTACTCATACAAAATTTACTTTTTCACTTTCGTGCAACCAAACGCCCGAACTCTCATTCTTCCTCCCTACTTCCTCCAATATTTTCCGGGGGCGAATGGTAATATTTTCTCAACCGACATGAAACTGCAAAGGATCAAATAAAAAAATACTTTACCATTTTTGCAAAATAATGTGTGAACACGGACGAGTTTACTTGAAATTGTGAACTTGGACGAGTTTACATGAAACTGTGAACTCGGCCGAGTTTTACGACATGAAACTCCCACCGGTCACATAAAAAAAGTGAAGTGAGCTTCAAGACATGAAACTGCTATCGGTCAAATAAAAAAGAATATTCCAACAAATGCCCCCAATACAAATTTAAAACTAACATATATCTCCACTATAAAAAACTAACAAATGATCCCATTATGTGTAAAAAAATCAAAAAAATTGGTCAAAAAAGTTGGAGCATATCTTAAAGTTTTAATTGCTCCGTACAAATAATGGAGACATTTGCTAAAAAAAATTTAGTAAAAATATATGCTAGTTTTAACATTTGTATTTGAAACATTTGTTAAAATATTCCAATAAAAAAACAAAAATTTCAAGTGTAGATACACCAAACACTCGAACTCAAAAAAAATGAAAATAATTTTACCAATAATTCCTACTTTTATCCAACCAAACACACCTTAAGAAATCTTGAGATTTTATCATGGGAAAGCAAGGATGCTGCTAATCATGACTTGGAAGTATGCCAACAAATCCCACATAATTAGCTTGCATTGAAATCCATTTTCCTTGTCCTCTTAAGACCACATCTGCCCTTCTTTGTGTTTGTGTGAATCAACTACATGCATTAGATCTGGAAATTTTGTTCACACACTCATAATATTCAACACTTTCTATAGCCTGACATAAACTCCAACTCCCCCCATCTGAGACCGTCCTCACCACATAGTAATAGTAGCATGACACTACTTTTAGGTAACATTTGTATGAAGGTTTTGTACTATTGGAAATTCACTTTCCATTTTTTTCTAAGGATTTTTTTTTTTAGAATTTTTGACTTTCGACCCACTTTATAATATAATTTTAAACTTACATTCCACATTTTTTTTATTTATTAGACTTGTATTTTATTTTTTATCACGAAAAATATTTAATTTGTCACAAAAAACTGTCCTCAAATATTTTTCGTGAAAAAAAGTGATATGTAAGTCTAATAAACACAAAATGATAGATATAAGTCTAAACTCATAATAGTACGTCGGACGAAAGTCAAAAAATCTTTTTTTTTCAACATTTATATACCCATGTTTGGATACGTTAGAAATATGTAGTCTAAAAAATTTAAATTTTCATGTTTGGTCCACACAAGAATAAGAATCTTAATTTGTTTAGTTTTTCATAAATATCATTTCGTTAATTTTATGATAATTATCACCTAAGTTCAGTTGGTGTCATTGAGGGTATTATCGTCTAAAAAAATTATGTGGGAATCTGAAGCCCCCATATTTTCTCCAAATTCTCAATCCCACACTTAGCAAAGAGTAAGGAATCCAAAATTCATTCCCAAACCTCTAAAACTTGAACCAAACAGTCCATTATGTGTCATATCTTGGCTCTCTCCGTGATGTATTATGTTGTTATTGGTGAAGAACAAAGCCTCACCACTGCCATATAGTGAGGTCTGTCCACTGAATAATTTTCCTAACCTACCTCCAGTCTACCTCCAAGTAGGCTAGGGAATCTAAAATGTTCTTTTTTTAGTATAAGTCAACCATCAAATCTAATGCAACAAGAATCCTCCTCAACTCTCCTATATATAAAGGCTAATTCTATAGATACTACAACTTTTTCTTAGGACAACACATTACTTCATGACTATCCGAATTTTATATTTTTTACTCAGGACAGTCCCAAATTTACTCATCACAGCCCAATCCTCCCTTCCTAAACCCAAACCCTAACCGTAATCCCAGTCGTCGTTGGAGGAGGAGGCAGCGGCCGGAAGAGGATGAAGGAGGAGAATGGAGGAGGAGGAGGGAGCCGGCTCGCTGCCGCCCACCTTCGCACCCTGCCGTCGCTGTCCGCTATCGCATCCCGCCGTCCGCCCCCTCGCCGCGGTTGCTGCTGCTTCTTCTTCTTCCTCTTCTTCGTCTTCTTTCTTCTTCTTCTTCTAAGATTGTCACTATGTCAACATAGTGACAGTCCTAATAATAAGGACTGTTAAAAATGTTGACAGTTTGGAAAAAAATTGGGCAGCCTGGAGCAATTTTTTCAATGGCAAACTTGTAAATAACTCAAAAAAAATGGACTAGCTTAAGTAAGTTTTGTAGTGCCTTTAGAAATAGCCTATATAAACCCCTCCCCACCATCACAACTTCCCTAGCCTACCTCTAGTTGAAAGAAAAATATGGTAAATGTTAAGAGCATTACAAAAGTTAATAAAAATAATACATTTGTAATAGTTATGTGCATATTTAAGATTGTCAAAAAATTCTACAATCCTTGTGATTTTATAGATGTCAAAATTTTGACAATGATGAAATTATCAAAATTTTAATAGTTCTATTTTTTAGGACTGTCAAAATTTTTATCGTCCTAGTTATGCACAAAACTGCTTAAGAATCTTAGAACTGCAAAAGTATACTGTTCTCTAATAATTCTTGTAGTGTCCTTAATTTTTGTCAAAAATAAATAATGTTTTCTAGTAATTCTTGATAGTGTCCTTAACCTTTGAAAAAAGTGCTAATTTGCTACTTGATACCGTCATCTATTACTGTTTTTCAACTTGATACTCCAAAAAAATTTAATGAGCAACTTAATACCTTGAATTTTTCTTCTTCCGAAAATACCCCCCCTTCTCCTCCCTCTCTCTCTCCCCTCCACCCCACCCCCTCCTCCCGCCGCCCTCCGGGCTGACTCCTCCCGCCGCAGGCCCCTCTGCTGCCTCCACCCCCTCCTCCCGCTGTTGCCGCACTTTTTTCCAACTTCCAAGACGACTTTTCTATTTCTTCCTTTTTTTATAAATATTTTTATTCATATTGATGATGTGGAAGTAAAGCATTGTGAAGTCCATTGTCTAGATCTACATAACCAATTTTACATTGTATTTGACATGTCATTGCCATGTCAACTTCATAATTTATTTCATATTTCCATTGGAGAAGTAATTTTGAAATAAGAAGTTGTGATTCCTATGTGGCAACCATTTTTTTCAAACTCACCACAGCGTTGGAGATGCTCTTAAGCTAATCGAATAGTAGCTCTCTTAAGCTAATCGAGACAAAGTTGCCCAAGATACTCTCTTAGACACTAACATATTTTTTGGGGGGGTGGGGTGGGAGGAGAGGAGAGGAGAGGAGAGGGGAGGGGAGAGGAGAAAATGGAAGGAAAATGAAAAGTAATAATGTTTTGTAAGGGAGGAAGGAAAATCGAGGAAAGAAATTGGAGGAGAAAATTCATGTAGATTCCACTAATTTTTTTTTTACAAAAGTGGGAGGAAAATGAAGAGAGGTCTGACATAATTCTGCCTGCCTCTGCTGCGTTTCCATCAAGTTAGCCAGAAGACTATCTAATAGTCCTTCTGTGCAATATGAACCTGCAAGTATCCGGGACCGTTAGGTCGCCAAGGCAGTCCCCGAACCAGGGGAATGCAACAAGTCAAATTTTAACAGTGCTAAAAATATATGTTGAATTTTTAGGACTGTCAAAATTTTGACAGTCCTTCCAATTGGTAGGACTATCAAAAGTTTGACAGTCCTAAAAATATATGTTGAATTTTTAGGACTGTCAAAATTTTGACAGTCCTTCCAATTGGTAGAACTGTCAAAATTTTGACAGTCCTAAAAAATCAACATATATGTCAAATTTTGACAGTCATTCCATTTTTTCTTCTTCTTTTTTTGTTTTCTGTGTGCTGTTATTTTTCTTTGTCATTGTGCTATTATTCATGTCATCTGACCAATGTCTATGTGACTATACAATATTCAGTTAGTAAAAGGATCAGATATGATTTGTTGAAATTAACTTATTTGTTACTGGTTTTAGGTTGCATTTAAATGCATTTTACTGGCTGTCTAAAAAATTATGACTGTCAAAAATTTGCAAAATTTTGACAGTCCTCCACGACGCTGGAGTGGAGGATCCGGTGGTAGTGGCGGAGGAAGGAGGGGAGGGAGGAGCGGCGGACGCCGAGGGTGCCGAGGTAGTCAAGCACCGAAAAAGGGTACGAGGCGGAGGAGCGGGAGGCGGGGGCCCCTCCGCGTCCACCGCTTCCTTAGGCCCTACACACGCGCGCACCGAGTGCCCAGCCGGTCCAAACGAGCCGACGGAGGGCTGTGACTCGGGGGCATCGAGTGGCACGAGTTCGGGTGCCCTCCCGTTACCGCACGAGGCTGAAGGGACGGCTCAGAACATCCGCAACGTGGCATTTCCCAAATGCGACCGGGTTTGATGCACAGGCAACCGAGGGTGTCGCCGGCGAGGCCGGGAACCAACTGACGGGACTGTAGCGTCGGCAGTTGGCTGCACGGAAGCAGGGAGCCTGCCGAGGCTAGCGGGTCTAAAACCACTCACGTGCCGACACAGCCGCACCCGAGGCTGCCGCACGCTGCCAGAATCGTACCCCCGCAAGGAGCCGCAAGGCTCGACTCGCGGGAGATACGAATCGGGTCAGCTTCGCAGCAGGACCGGGTGCTCCGCCGAGCACGACGAGGAGAATCGCTCGTTCTGCCGTCGTTTCCAGCATTTCGTGGCCCAGCGACGGCTCGCGGCGCACGCAGCAGGGCGGCAACGAAAAGCTCGCTGCACGATCGAGGGCCATCTTCGAGATACTCACTAGATGAGTATGTGTTACTGACTGACCGGGGGGAGCCCGAAGTTTCACAGAGGCTATGGAAGACGAACACAATCAAGTAATACTATCCGTATCGTGCATGCATCTAGTTAGCCAGAAGACTATCTAATAGTCCTTCTGTGCAATATGAACCTGCAAGTATCCGGGACCGTTAGGTCGCCAAGGCAGTCCCCGAACCAAGGGAATGCAACAAGTCAAGTTGAACTCTGAACGAGAATCATGTCAAGTTTAAATCTGAACAAGAATCATGTCAAGTAAAGAAAGAATCACAGCTCGTGGAGCAATACTCGTTCAGAATAAGAATCATGGATTATCATGTCAAGTTATGAATCTGGAAGACCAAGACTTGCATGTTACGGACAACTTGAAAACAAGGGAGATCTTCGGATCTCGTTCCACGGACGGTCTCCGGGGCACCGGGGCCGATCCGATCCGGGATGGAATTTCGTGTGATAGTCTCGTATGCTTGGACGGGATGGTTTGTAGAGCCTCTTGTACTTTTGTTGCATTTCATCATCGTCAATAACTATGTCCTTTATGGCTATGCCAGCGACTCCTGTTCATATAGATAAGTCATCCTCGCTTAGCGGTAATCCGCGTGCGAGTCATTGCATCGCATCCAGTAAGAACACTGCAGATTTGGACATTTATCTTTTGATAGTTTGAATAAGCTAGAACCTAAGATAATGCATAAAGTAGACAAAAAATGTTATTTTGTAATGCTTGTGAACTTGGGAAGCATACACGTTCTACTTATAAAATGGTTGGTCTTCGAAGTCTTGAGCCATTTGCATTTGTTCATTCTGATGTTTGGGGACCATGTCCTACTACTTCTATCAGTGGATTCAGATGGTTTCTATGGTACTCCACATAGAAGACATACACGTTATTTTGTAATGCTTGTGAACTTGGGAAGCATACACGTTATTTTGTAATGCTTGTGGATGTCTTCTATGGTACTTCACATAGTGATGCTCGCCAAGCAACTTCAATACTTGCTGCATCGCCATTTTTCCTTTCATACTATTACATTTCGCTCTCGTTAAAGTATTATAGATCGTCCTCATGGTTGATTTATTCTCATCTTCTTTTTGTCGTACGGTAGAATAAATTTGTTTGGGTGCAACTCCGAAAAGGAACAATTCTTCAACCAACTTTCTCTCATCCTTGTTCAACCGTGCCACGTAGGCATGACCCGTAAGTGTCTCTGGAATAAGATGATTGTGTATTCCATTCTTAACTTCGACTATCTACTTCACATCTTCTACTTTTATAATAAACACCTTAAATGGACAACCATATTTTCTCATTCCAACGTTTGTCTTAAGGACTTTTTTTTCAACAACATAATTTTTTTTCCACGGTGCCTGGACACACCACCTCTTTCACTGTAAACCCCCTCACCCAAAAATAGGTATCTTATGTGTATTTTATATTTCTTGTATTTATTTTAGATTATTTTTCAAATCAATTAAAAATCCAATGATTTTATTAGGACACTTAACCATGGTTTGGACATTAATAATATAGGATGGCCCCAAAATCTGTATCTCCCTTCATAGGAAATAGCCTACACAGGAGACACTACCTGTAGGATCTTTTTGTGGCACAAAAAATCGATCATTTGGCATTAGTTACGGACAACTTGAAAACAAGGGAGATCTTCGGATCTCGTTCCACGGACGGTCTCCGGGGCACCGGGGCCGATCCGATCCGGGATGGAATTTCGTGTGATAGTCTCGTATGCTTGGACGGGATGGTTTGTAGTGCCTCTTGTACTTTTGTTGCATTTCATCATCGTCAATAACTATGTCCTTTATGGCTATGCCAGCGACTCCTGTTCATATAGATAAGTCATCCTCGCTTAGCGGTAATCCGCGTGCGAGTCATTGCATCGCATCCAGTAAGAACACTGCAGATTTGGACATTTATCTTTTGATAGTTTGAATAAGCTAGAACCTAAGATAATGCATAAAGTAGACAAAAAATGTTATTTTGTAATGCTTGTGAACTTGGGAAGCATACACGTTCTACTTATAAAATGGTTGGTCTTCGAAGTCTTGAGCCATTTGCATTTGTTCATTCTGATGTTTGGGGACCATGTCCTACTACTTCTATCAGTGGATTCAGATGGTTTGTTACCTTCATTGATGTCTACTCACATATGACCTGGATCTACATGATGAAGCAGAAATCTAAGGTGTACAAATGTTTTCAAGACTTCTCGGCATATGTGAAGACCCAGTTTGGAGTAAATGTGAAGATTCTTCGAACAGACAATGAGATCGAGTACACTAACAAAGAGTTTGCTAATTTCATCTATAGTTAGGGAATTCTTCATCAAACCACTTGTCCAGACACTGCTGCTCAGAATGGGGTGACTGAACGCAAGAACATGCATATACTGGAAGTGGCACGTTCTTTGATGCTGTCAATGAATGTGCCAAAGTTCTTGTGGATTGAGACTGTTATGACAACAACTTATCTAATTAACAGGATGCCGTCAAGAATATCGGCGAGACTTACCAACTTACCATTCGTCCTTCCCTGTCCAAGGCAAACCAAGTTAAATCAAGCACGGGCATATATATAATGAAATCCAGGGCAATAACATAAGCAAGCAAAGTGTCGTGAGTGAGTTCCTGTTTCGGGTGCACGAGTTACACGGATTATCAGGTGTGTTGCAGAAGATGTTCAAGTGCTCCATATGTCAAGTGTGTTATACTCATGATCGTTCAGGTGTTTCAGCTTACTAGATGTGATGCAATAACTCACACGCGGATTGCCGCTAAGCGATGATGACTTATCTATATGAACATGAGTCGCTGACATAGCCATAAATGACGAGTTATAGTCATTGACGATGATGGAATGCAACGAAAGTGCAAGATGCGCTACAAGTCATCCCGTCTAGTATACGAGACTATCAGTCTTATAGCGAGAATGGTGCAGCGTGAAGCGCACACGCCATCCTGCTAAACACGATTAAGACTTACTTGAGTTCCATCCAGATCGGATCGGCCCCGGTGCCCCGGAGACCGTCCGTGGAATGAGATCCGAAAATCCCCTTGTTAATAAGTTGTCTGCGACATGCAAGTCTTGGTCTTCCAGATTCACAACTTGACATGATAATTCATGATTCTTGTTCTGAACGAGCATTGCTCCATGAGCTGTGATTCTTGATCTGCTTGACATGATTCTCGTTCAGTGTTCAACTTTGACTTAATGCATTCCCCTGGTTCGGGGACTGCCTTGGCGACCTAACGGTCCCGGATACTTGCAAGTTCATATTACACAGAAGGACTATTTGATAGTCTTCTGGCTAACTAGATGCATGCACGATACGCGATAGTGTTACTTGATTGTGGCATAATATAAGTGACAAGCATTGAAACGAGGCAACGAGTACAAACTACATATAAGCAGGCAAGCATTGCATTTGTGTAAACATAAGCATTTATATTTGGCACGGGTCTAATGGTAAAGCGATGAGTGAAACCGTAAAGGGACATACCGAGCGACATGATCTATGGACGTGCAGTATAAACAAGTGAACAATGTACTACGAAGAGTATATATCGTTCTACTCTAGGCATAGCGGGGTCTACTTGCATAAGGCAAATGTAGCATGCTAGGGTTCGTTTATAAACAAAGTTTCATTTTCATGTTCTAACACAAGCATTACAAGTTGGGATTATTCCCTTAGCTAGGTGCGTTGTACTCTTTATTAGCATGCAATGGGTTATTCACCTAGCGACTAGCATGTATCGTCCATATTTTAAGTGTGCTGGCTAAGCAAAGACAAGTTCATCGTAGCCACCCACCTTAGCGATGATTTGTCTCGGTTGAGCAATACTCCAAGCGAGCCTTTGAAAGTCTAAGTCTGAACTCCTGAAGGGTCAACTTTGAAAATTCTTTGCCTCAAACGAGTCTTCTTGAACGGAACGAGTCGTCACAGAGAGAGGGGGGAGGATACAGCGGGGGGGGCATGGGGGCGCGAGGGTGCGACAGCCTGGGGGTGCGAGGGTGCGGCAGCCGGGGGGCTGATGTGGGGCAGCTGGGGAGAGGAGGGGGGAGGTCGGGGGTAGTTTCGGAATTTTTTTATTTTAGGGTATGAAGTTGAAAATATTTAATAGTTGATGGTATGGAGTTGTCAAGTAAAAAAGTTTAGGGTATCAAGTTGAAAAACAGGAATAATTGAGAGTATCAAGTTAAAATATAGCCAAAAAAGGGATATTTTGACTTTGGGTCTCCAATAAGTTAAGAAATTTGTATTTGGGTCTCCATAATATACAAAATTAGTGTTTTGGTCTTGGACACAAAACTAGTGTTTGCATCTGAGTCTCGAATAAGCTGAAATATGACAGTTATTTGGATCTCCAAGATCATATATATATATATATATATATATATATATATATATATATATATAGACTTTCCGGCATAACGTTCGGAACTTTTGTGCACACTGCATTGCATGTCTTTGGGCCCACTGCCCCCCAACTTCCACCATTTATAAATGGAAGGAATAATACGCCCCCGTGACTCGATCCACTGACCATCTGCCACCCAGTCAGGATCTTATACCTCTCATCGGTAACCACAAGAGTCACTCGAGTTTGGTGATGTCCAAGATTATATATATATATATATATATATATATATATATATATGGGTGGTTTCATATTATGGAACCATCCTATGCTACATGGGTTAGATTAGGATTAGGTGGTTGAGATTAAAAGGTGGTGGAGTCCACACCTTTTAATTTTATCCACTCAATTCCAATCCAATCCATATAACATAGGGTGGTTTCATAATATGAAACAATCCAAGTGGTTCTATAGCATTAGTGTATATATATAACCAAATGAAAATTTCTCAACTTATTCGAGATGAATTTTTTTATTTTTTTTTGCTAATTGGATCGCGTTTCTATGGCGTGGTGCTGGGCTTAACTACTGTATCACCATTTGGCCCCGGGTTCCTCTCTCTCTCTCTCTCTCTCTCTCTTTTTCCTTCTTCTTTCGGAAAATCCTTTCGTCTACTACTTGGAAGAGAAGAAGTTCCCCCTTCTTGCATTGCTCGAGAAAAGTGAAGAACAAGAGACTTAATCTGTGAAGAAGAAGAAGAAAGAGGAAAAAGAACCAGATCTACATAAGAACTTGTGAGTCATTCTCTCTCTGTTTCGTGGGTTTTCTAGGGTTTCATAACGATTGGTTTTTTTTTCCCTTCTTTAAGCTTCAATTTGATTTCTATCTATGTTTTTTTACTGTCCAAAAATTAGTAGTGTTGTTCGAATAGTAGAAGAAATCTAGAACTTCGGTTAGTAAATTGGAATACCCAATAATTGAAAAAAATAAGGTATGAATTGCCTGTCCAAACATTAGTATAGAAATTTAACATTTGCTGTTCCCCCCATCATTTGGACTTAAAAATTTGCATGTATATCAATTTCATTGGTTACACTAACAACAACATATTAATATAAAAATGTCAATTTGAAATCAAAATTTCATTTGTCCCTAAAAATTCACGAAACAAAATCTAAAACTCACTCTTATATGGATGTATACTATTTAAGAATGATACTTCCAGTTTCTCTCCGTTTGATTTTTGTTGCCATAAAAATATGAAGAGTGGAATGTCTCCATGTATCTCACCATGGTCTTCATTAATTAAAAAAGTAGTCTTCATTGAAAGTCTTCTTCCTACCCTCTAAAATTTAGGATTTAGATAGATAGAGAGAGTGAATGAATCATTGTTTATCACTGAATACTTTGTTTTCTTTTCTTTGGATATCAAAAGTGTTAAAATTGTTTCTTTTGAAATATTATACACTACTGTAGTATATTTCCAGAAGTTTCTTAGTTCCTTCTCAAACTTCTATTGCATATTCATCTTTTTTTGGTACTGACTTAGTTATCGATTATGGAATTATAGGTACTACCGGAGAATACGAGCCTTCCACATATAATTTCGGCGTACTCAATAAACCTTCAACTTCTCGTTCCATATCTTCTTCAGCAAAAAATGGTGTTCACTTCTAGAGATGCGAACAGGCTCATGTCGAGGCTTTGGCACGACAAGGAATTACTCAATAAGAAACGGAGGTTTTTTTTTTTGAAGATTTGTAATTGTTGTTGTTGAAGATTTATAAGCATTTCTATTTTTGATCTCGATTGTACGAATTCCTTTTTTTTTTTTTTGTAGGTGGCTACAGGGAACTCTGACGACATCCTCGTCGAAGGAGTCTAAACGAAGAAAGTTCTTGACAAAAGGGTTAGCGATTCTGGTGTCCGTATCCGTGTCCGTATTCGTGCGATATAGATGATTACTTATTGTACCTAACTGAAAATGTCAATATAGTATTCCGTATTTGTACCATGTCCTTATTCGCATATGTAAGCATAATCATTTTTATCGAAGTGTGAATCCTTTAAAGTGATAAAAAATTCTTTAACATCAGAGTGTGGTCCTTAAATCTCAATGAGTTTTTTTTTTTAACTTTTTATAACTATTGTTCCTTTCTACGGATCAGCATTTTGGTCAACAAATGTGTTTCTGCGTATAGTGATCTTCTAGAATCAGCCAAGTTTGAAACTATATCAGTTAACTCAATAGCGAGCTTTTAAGGACGCACAGTTTTGGTCAATGATAGGTTATGGTGGCCATATCTACAACTTAGAGTAGCTGTGATATTTTTGTCTATCTTCTTCTGTCACCACTATTTCACACATGCTCTTGTAAATTAGAGCATTGCTCTAATGGACTAAATTCGAGTTGCTAGCAGCCATGATTTTGTCATCACTGATTCATTTACTCTTTCAAATTAAACATGTTAATCGGATAGATCAAAAAAATAAATAAATTACAGAAGAGCTCTTGTGCCTTTCTCTTTCTTGTTATCCCATTATCATTGGTGAAAGTGTATCTATTCTACTATATAATGAGGAAAGTAGGCTTCACCGTGAAAGTTTTCTTTCCAAAAATATCCTTCATTATATTTACTAATTAAAATAATACCTACAATAAATTCCAATGACAACCATTTAAGGGATGCATTAATATATTATAGAAATCAAAGAGTTCATGCTACTTGCTAAGTTTTCTAAGCTATTACCAAGGAATTCCAATGGTTGAACTCTTAACCTATATAATTAAAAGCAGCAAAGTTAAACCAACTCATCAAAATCATCTATCTACTATATAATGAGGAAAGTAGGCTTCACCGTGAAAGTTTTTTTTCCAAAAATACCCTTCATTATATTTACTAATTTACTAATTAAAATAATACCTACAATAAATTTCAATGACAACCATTTAAGGGATGCATTAATATATTATAGAAATCAAAGAGTTCATGCTACTTGCTAAGTTTTCTAAGCTATTACCAAGGAATTCCAATGGTTGAACCTATATAATTAAAAGCAGCAAAGTTAAACCAACTCATCAAAATCATCCACTCCAAGATACGTGCAAAGCACGTGCATATATACTAGTTGTGCATAGACTCAAATACGCATGGCAATGGCAATGGCAATATACGGATATGGTCACATGGACATGGCACCTGTCTTGACACGTCCTAGTATATTTTGAAAGTCAATGTTGAGTCTGACATGTGTCCATCGTGAACAAGACAAGGTACAAAACCATTCTTGGAGTGTGTGTGTCCTGGGTAACATATAAAACCAGTCAATACTTTCTTTCTTTTCTTTTCTTTCTTTCTTTCTTCGAATGAGCTTTTCAACTGCAAAATTTATTCCTCTATGTTCAACAAAATTCCTCATAGATCTGCCCGCTAACAGCAATTCAAAAAGTTCTTGATACATATGCCCACCAACTATACCAGTCATTTTTTTATTTGCATCTATACTTGCTCATAGGACATCCGGTCAAATCTATGTCTCTATGAAGCAAACATAATTATAAAGACTATTCCAAATTGTGGTTAAGGTTCTCATTTGTAGTTAGGTTTTGAGGACTTCCTTTTGTTATCTAGAACGTAAATCCAGAAGCTTAGAAATCTAAGAGCTACCTGCCTAATGGGCAAAGGCCGGCAGCCAACTCAACTATTTGATGCTTAATTTACATATAAATTAGTTTCCTGAGAGTAATAATGCTAATGCCGAATCATTAATAACATCGTGCTTATTTGATATTTGGTCCTCTAGATATACATTTCTGTTATGTTTAGTTTTCATGTACATACGTTTTTTTCAGATTACTGATGCCTAATAATTAGTAATGTTATTCTTTGATAGTTAGGCCTTTAAGTGTTTAATGGAAATTTGTTATTCTTTTAGGTTCTTGACGGAATCATATGTAAGGAGTGACGAGGTGAGTTAATTTCTTGTTTGTAGCAGTGAAAGAAAAAAGTTGATCTTGCTCTCTATATTTTATGTCATTTCATATAGGTGATGCCGCCGTACATGTTATTTATTGTTTTCGGTGTAAGCCAATTGCATTTTCTCTATGGCAGAAGTTATCCGTGAATTTCCCTGATCCTGTCTAATCCATGGCCCTTATGACTGGTTCCTGTGCCTGCAGTTCTCTGAACGAACCAGGCAAGAACTTCATATAATCAGGCCTAGACTACAAATATACTAGTGCACCCTTGCATACCCAACCAAGCTTTCTGAGACAAATTATAAGTCATCTGAAAGGTCATAGATTTCAATTCTTATCAAAACTGTTACTTATGATTACCACATTTCATATCATAAATCTTTTCTTTTGATTTCTCTGATTTTTTTTCTTTCATCATTTACCCTGAATTTCGTTATTGTATTCTCATGTTTGTCCTATAAGATCTTCTTTGAAGATATTTATGTAAAGAACAATTGATATAAACTAATTATCCACCTAGTTATTGATTTCAAAATGAAGGAGAACAGCATAAAATCGCTTAGGCTGCACCCATGTTGTGTTTTTTTTCCAGCGATATAATAAAAGTCGAACGCATCTTGAGTTCATTGGTTTAGTCTTTAGCTCCAATTTTCCTTATTTTGAAGGGAAAACGGTAGGGAACCCCCGTGTTTCACTAAAAAGAAGTTAGGAACACATCCTTCAAGAGGAAACAAAAAAGGGGAAAAAAATGTCCCCAAATACCAGAAAATTGACACTGATGCAATGAAGTCATCATCTCATAACCCCCACCACATTAGAACAAAGTTATAACTCACCCAACAAACTGCTCAAACAAATTCAACTCTAACAAACTGCCCACACAAATGCTACTGAATGCTCATGCAGCACTACCCGATGTTGGTCTGAGTCTCTGTGTCCGCAAATGAATTCTGCTATTGTGGCTCATGCCTCATGCAACACTACCCCCATTTTGGTTCGAGTCTCTGTGTCCCCCTTGGAAGTCATCACATCTTATGTTCCCTCTATCGGCCTGCCAAAAATGCATCATCGTCATCATCTAAGCATTCTCCCATCGAAATGGGCTCATCTATGGAGCATAAGAAAGCTCCATAAAAGATTTAACAAAATTTTATAATCGCCTGTCGACCTGACGTTAACTCTCTATGTTGGTGCCAAATTTCTAGCCAATGTAGCTATAAACATGAGAGGGTCATTCCATAAAACTTAGGTGGTCAGTTGGCAGGTAGGTAGACTTGCCTTTTGGATTGTAGTTTAAGGTCATACAACCAAGGAGTGTCATGTTCCGATAATCCATGGCCGATCATGTTCCAGGGCAGACCGGACAACCGCCTAGGACCCAAAATATTGAGAGACATTAAAAAAATAGATTTTTTTTAATATATATATATATTTTTAATATATATATATATATATATATATATATATAACATTTTGTAGTATTTTAAATATTAGTGCTTATACAATATAAAATATTGGCTTACTTAGCAAAGATGGTTTTTACTTACACTCCTTTGTAAGAGGGCATGTGTTCAAGTCATAATGGCTTTGTTTGTTTGTTTGTTTTAAGAAGAGAGAGAGAGAGAGAGGAGGGGAACCATTTTAATTTTTGTCTAGGGCAACCTAAAAACTCTGAACCGGTCCTGCGATAATCTATAGTCAGTGGAACATGATATCGTACAAGCCTAAGTTGAACTTGTACAAGACCAAAATTTAAGATTTCCAATGATAGTATAAACTCAATATCAACAACAAAATTAAGCATATTGAATTACAATATGAAGAACATTTAGAGTCAATTGGAATAACATTTGCATCGGAATGAAATTGTGGTTCTTCCAAAGATAATTAAACCATCCCAAAAATCATGATTACAACCAAGAAATTATTGCAAATAAGAGTTCTATACATCATATCTATACTTTGGAAAGTGTAAATAAACACCTTCTATGAAAATGACATGCGTAGAATGCTTTTACTGTCTCGGTGCTTTTGATGCATCTCTCGCACTTGCAATGGTGACGGTTAGTATATGGAAATGCACTGGTGAGTAGTACAACCAAACTCACTTAAACCAATCACAGTAATCTTGTGAAACATTAACATTTTTATTAGGTGATCTTTCTATTTTTCTAAGTTCATTTTAAAGCATTGGTTTAACCTATATTTCCAACCGAAGCATATTCCAAACCAATTCCTCTCTTTCTTCCCGAATAAACAAAATGCTTAGGAGCAAGAGTATCAAAATATGATATATAATGCATGAAATATGATTATGCATATTTTACCGTAGCCAACCATCCGTCTATGCAAAACAAAGGTTAGCAACAATTTATATAGAATCATGCAAAACAATTTCCATTAGTAACACATCCTTTCTCTATGTGATGGTCAATGCTCCATTATAATTGGACTAAACGGTAGTCAATGCCCCATCCGACGTAGGTAACTAGCCCCATCGAACCGTGCGATCTTTTCTCACTAATGAATCCACGATAAATATATTTTCTCCTAGGTTGATGCGATTCAGGCGTCCCGTACAAATAATTTGTAGTATCGGCTGATACCGATACATTACGACCGATATCGATACGGTTTGACATGTCCAGATACCGACCACTACCTATAATGATCGATACTGACGTCGGGACTCTCTTTCTCGGTCATTTCAGCAGAGAAAATTCAACGAAAAAGACAAATCAACAAGGGTGTAAAAGCATAGTAAAGTTATAAAAGCATGTAAACGAAGAAAATTTATTTACCACAGGTAAACCGATCGACAATGGTGACTATTATTTCATTGGATTTCAAAACTACTAAGAAACAACGTAGAAAATACTTAAAATTATTCCTAAATGTATAAAAAAAATCTTCTATTTTTTAATAATTTATTGATGATTATTTATTTTTCGATACCAAATCTAATACTACGAAACTGCCAATACTATCATGATACTTATAGAGAGGGTCTGATATCGATATTGCGATCCTTGTTGTACATGGCTTGAGGAATCTACCTCGTACACGAGTTAAACATGACTAATGGCTTGAGGAATCTACCTCGTACACGAGTTAAACATGACTAATGCTTTATGCAATTTCTATCTTATAAACATGAATGAAATGGGAGTGAGAATGCGATGAAAATATGATAAGTTATTTTTCTTTGTTCCGACAACACTACCGTCTTTCTATCGTTCCTTATCACATCTCCAAAGCCTCGACTCACAACTTGTGTCTCAACACATATCCAATCTCATTTTTGGAGTGTTCGTGTGAGTCTGATACGTATGTCCGACACGTCACAACATGAATTTGGAGTATCCATGCTTCTTAGGAGCTTCCATGGTATTCTCATATCCCCATTTTATTGAATAAAGAATTGCCAGATAGGTTGACCTTCGTACAATGAAGGTGCACATGGTCGACCGACTCTTTATGTTCTTGACATAGTGGACATATACTCGGCCCTGTCCATTGACGTTTGAGGAGACTATCTTAAGGATTGCTTTATTGCAGACAGGCCACGCAAAAACTTTTAACTTTGTTGGTTTTTGATCTTCCAGACAACATTCACAAAAAAATGGATTACGACCCCTATTATTGAGAAATTTGTAAAGCAACATGATAGTAAAAGTCTCAATATTTTCCCTTCTCCACTTACAATGGTCCTCCTGGATAAGCCATTTAATCCACCTAGAGCCGAACCCCACGAGTTCTTAGAGTTTCTGTTACTCAGTTAGAGTTTCCGTTATTCATTCTGACTCGTAAAGCCTAAATTTAGTTTTAGGAGGATTCCATCAAATTTTGTCCTTTGACATACCTTAATTATTTCCTGAGCTAACACGACATTTTCAAGAATATATCTTCCCTCGTTGAATCCCGTCTGATAGTCTCCGATCGTTATTTAAAAATCTTGAGAGATCAGTTGATAGAACTTAGTGGCCTTAAATCACTAGCTGCTCGAACTTCTTCCTTCTTGGGAATGAGACGGTGCTAGCAAGCAATCTACCGATGTTGTGGGATGTAAAGATGTTTTTTCTTTCCCCAATTTCCACTAATCTGGATACACATCAAGATAAGAATCTTCGTAAATTTGACTAAGTGTCTCTTAACAGTGAAAGTTGACTCTCGTCCCGCAACTCCTTATGGGCCCCTGCGTTACAACTTACAACTTGAGCATAGTTTAACCTTTCACAAACTTCCTTCGCTACATACTCGGCTCTAATTTTTCTTTGCTGACATACTAGAATGCTTGCAAAACATAGTTATGGTATTTTTGGAATATATAGAAAGCGATAGTGCGGTTGAAGAACCTTGAGACAAGGTGGATAACTTCTTTCTTAGGATCATTACATGCCTATGAAAGTATAGGGCTGTCAACTGGTCGGGTTGGGGTTGGATTTATGTAAAATCCGAACCCGACATGAAAATTATCAGGTTTCCAGATGTGAACCTGAATAACATTTGGTTTCTATTCTTGGAATCTGAACCCGACATTTATAGTGAATGTCATGTATGTATAGAATATTTAGAAAGAATGTTGGTGGCAAGGATTGAGCTCAGGATCCCCAACAGCTCAGCCCTTTACCAATGGGCTGCGGAACACTTTCTGCATATTATGAATTTATTTCCTATTTTATAAAACCGAACCAGACCCAATTTTTTTCGGGTTTCAATTGTTGTACCCGAATTTTAGTCGGGTTCTTTTTTTTACATCCAAACCTGGATATTTATCTAAATTTTGGACCGGGTTAACGGGTTAAATTACCATTGAAAGCCCTATATGAAACCCAGTACTTCTTAGGTAAAATGGTCAGAATATTCAATGGCATCAAATGTTCTTCCAACCACAACACCAGACTATAAACCTCATAGAGAATTATTGAACAAAGCAGAGAGACTTGTTTTAAAAGGGCTTGGTTGTTATATCCACATTGATCCCTTGTGAAGGTTCTAATAGGTTCCAATAAAGAGAAATGTTATATTCATGCCTGCTGTTCTAAATTTGCTTATATTTTTGTATACCCCTAATTGGTATGTAATGGAACTTTTCTTTCAGGTTTCTGCTGAAACTATAAGAACTAATGTTGAGAAAAGCTTTGGATCATTTAGTGATAGCCAAGGAAGGCACCATGTGGTTCAGGAGCACTTGCAGCTCCTTGATATTGGCAATCTGGAGAGCCAGTCTGTTGACATCTCCAATATCTTGAAGAAATTTTATTCCGCAATGGATCTTTTGAACAATGGCGCACTCTGCCTTGTAGCTAATTTAGTCACTGATAAGAAGGTCAAGTTTGAGAAAGTTCGCCCGAGAATGAATGAAATCATAAGGGACTATCTTCCAAAGATCCTTGTGGAGTCAAATTACAGAAATGATCTGATACCGCTTAAGCAGATAACAGAAATTTTCAAAGACCCGAGCAACTTTAGGGAGAAACTGCTAACACTTCGTACTCCTGTATCTTCACCTCTTCTCTCAACCATCCACAATACCTTGGACGGACTTGATGAAATGCCATTCCTTGATCTAGTTGCAGTTAACAGGAAGCTAAGGGGTGACACAGTGATCCCACAATTCCCACCTATTCTCAATGCATGCAAAAGAGATCTGCTTATTACGCGAGTGAGGAAAAGATGCAAGAAATTTCTTTTGGCCCTGAGGGAAGGGGATGACATGCCGGAACCATTTGCTAAAGCATTGTCAGTTATCCGTTTGTCCCTCAAGCAGAAAACGAGATGCGTGGACATATCGACATCAGAATTTTGTCTCTTTTCACCTAAAATAGTATGCGTGCAGAATGATATATTGAAAGCTCTTTGGTCACTACCAAATTTTAGAATAAAAGAGCTCAAAGCTTTGCATCCCTTGGTAGATCCAGAGGTTAAGGTTTCAATGAGGAGTTTTAGGAATAGCCTTAGGACATACTTGATGCAGTATCTTTTTGAATGTGATTCTATAGAAATTCCTGACAAAGTGTTAAGTGTTCTTGCCTTCCTAAACAGGAGGTCTCGACGCCGACCCGTATTGTTTTCGAGTGAGAAGATGATAGATGAAGAAGTAGAGAGTGTACTGAATGTTAGAAGTCTGCTTAAACAAGTTGTATCAAACCTGCTTCCAGAGACCGATGAGACGTCTGAGCCTTTGAGATATAATGATGTCAATGAAAGCAATGATTTTCAATTGGATGAGACTGACTATTGCGCCACATCTGGTGAGCACAAACAAATGTACAGCTCTTGCTTAAATGAAGGTGTAGGGACTACAGGGGATTCATGGACTGCTGCACACGGTGCACCTAAAATCAATAATCAGAGTTATCGTTTACACAATACTGATTCTTATGAGGCTGGTGGTTTCCTCAAGAATCATAAACTGGAGCAAGAAAATTTTTCACCAGCCATTAACAATAAGAGTTGTCCTCTGGATAATATGGAAGATCACACGGATGATTTTATCTCGAGGAATTGTAAGCTAGAGCAAGATGATATGAACCCCTCAAAGCATTTCTGCGAGGAGGAAATAGATTTGGAACCCGGGCATAGTGTTCAGGGGATTGGACGCATTAGAGAACCTTCGATCCAGGAGATCTGTGATGAGACTAGTTTGGTTGCTTATAAACTCATTGGCTGTATGCTTGATAACTTAATGCAAGAAGAAGGTAGAGACGTAGATGAGATGTCTAGGTATTATCTTCTAGGTGGCTCCTCACCTCCACACTCTCAAGGTATCATAATGTTGTCCATCTTATCTTGTTCATTTGCGTAAACGTGATCCTAAAGTTGAAACAATTATTCTGTTCCTGATTATCACCAGGTGCTGAGGACTTGAGTGCTCCAAAGGAGGATGGGGGGGTTCTTATTCAAGCCATAGAGAAGCTATTGCCTTCTATGCCAAAGAGGTACTCATCCTCCTCTCCTCTTTTATGCATCATATAACACTTTTATGCATTTGTTTTTATCTTTGTTGATGTTTCTAGTTTCTTGTCGATGTTGCAGTTGTCTAGAAAGGGCGAAGAAATTGATGAGCCACCCTGAGCTTTAAAGGGCATGATTCGGTACTACATGGAATACCTGGAATATATTGCAGGAACACATGTCAAGGAACTGATGAAGTTTGCTTGTTAAATTGGTCTACTGCTGTTTATCCCGAACAATTGCATGTTTTGATTGGCATCCTGAACAAATCAGACTACAAACAGGATGGTTTCTCAGGAGGATAAACTGTGAGATGTTGAATACTAGTAATACTTTGGTTTTGGTTAAGTAGGTGTATCCCAATTTGCGATGAAATAAGGCGATAGATAGTTGAACAGCATAATTTCATACTGTGTTGGAATGATGAAGTAAAATGGAGGAAAGTAGTAGTTGAATACTGGCAGGCAAGCAAGAAAAGAAGCTTTTACTAATTTCAGGTGAGCAATTTTGCAATAGCCTGGGAAAAAAGGGGAAGGTTGATCTATGTTTCCTTTAACAATGGAAGTTGAGGTTCTAACTTTGCCTTCCTTTCCACTTGAAAATTGTAATTGTGGACATCTTAAAGAGAATCGCACGTTCCTAGAGATTATTTCTTTAAAGTTGCAAACGGTTTGTAATTGGTCTTTGTATGACTGATGTGATGAACGTATTAACCAATTATATATATATATATACAATTGATGAAGTTGCTTTGACATGCCCCAATATAGGATTTGTGTATTGGGCCGGTCCGGGCTGGTCCGTGGTTCGAGTCAACCGGGTTTGATCGGACCGGGTCAGTCCGGTCCAGTCAGAAATAATCTCGATCCAGCTCAGGCCCATGATCCGGTCATGGTAGTACCGGGCCGAATTGGTCTGGGTCCGGGCCGGTCCAATTTTATTAGAAAAAACAAAATTTACGTTTATATATATATATAATCTATATGATTTAAATTATATGTTAATAAATTCAAGTTAAAATTTATAGGTTTTTTGTTACTAAGTTATTTTTTTACAATTTAAAATTTGTTAGAAAGTTTTTTATATAACTTTAAGTATAAATTTATTTGAAATTTATAAGTTATATGTTTAGTATAATTTAAAATTTATAAATTTATTTGTTAGAAATTTTATTTAATTTCTTTATATTAATATTATATAACTTTAAGTATAAATTAAAATCTAAATATTTATAAGTTGAATTTTTTATATAAAAAAATGAATAACTTATTAAAAATGTATAAATCTATTTTGTTTGAATTTAAATATAAATTTATAACTTGAAATTTAAAGAAGTTATTTGGTTATTTATATAGACATAAAGAAGTTAAATGTAAACAACTAACAACATTAAGTAAGAAAAAGCTGATTTTTTTTTTAATGAATTATGGACTATTTATAGAAATTTTTTGGGTCCAAATGATCCTAAATATCCTAAAAAAAAGTTGTTATAATGGACATTTTTGTCATTTTGCTAAAAATGACCAAAATATCCTAAAACAGACAAAAATTTGTCACTAAAAAGGGAGTATTTTGATAAAAATACTCTCCAACGGCTAATATTGAAAAAAAAAATGTAATCCAGGCGAACCGGACCTGAAACGGGTCGGTCCAACTGGGCCGTCCGAATTCGGCTCGGCCCGAACAGAGCAGACAACGGGTCGGACTTGCGGATCGGATCCTCTGATCCAGTCCGGACCCGTGGGGGGGGAATGGGTTTGAGCGGGCCAGTCCATTGACCGGGGTCGGGTCGGGTCCGGACCGGGTTCTGGGCCGCCCGCCTTTAACACACCTTGATGTAAGCTCAATGATTCCTCAGGTGCTTCTCAAATTCATAGTAGAATTGTTTAAATTAGTAGGCAAAATGTTCTCAACAAATTATAGGGAAAAGATAAATAAAAGAATGAAAGGCGACTGTTACTTTCATGTTCTTGTCTGCAGTAAATCTATCCTGGTGCCAAACAACATAACCTGCATTATCCAACTAATGTCATATATTCTTCTATAAAGTATACCAAATTGCAACAGAAGTAGAAAGATTCTCATGGTTGTTGTAACCCATTATTTTTTTCCCTTTCAAATATAGGGATAAATTTGTTTTAAATTAATCACGCAGGTGATAAATGTGACAGAACAGAGGTTAGTTAATTTAAACACCTAGAGAACACAGGTGATTCGTGGTAGCATCAAGCTAAAGAAGGAAGACCTTCGTGTATTAGCAATGACACCAAGTAACAAGGCAAGTATCAGGATATTAATGACTGAATTGTAAAGATATACAATACAATATGTACAAAATTTCGAATGTTATATTGGAATAAGAAGATGAGAAGGACAATTATACAAAGGGCTTCAGAATTTGTGTGAGGGACTCGGACTACCATTCATAACATTGATTATTATAATGTATTATGGGCCTGTTTGATTTGCTTCTCACTTCCTTCGTTTGGATGGATTGAAGAAGTGGAAGTTATAAGTAAAATATTCATAAATTTTTCGTTTGATTGTTTTGAAAAAATAAAACTTAGAAGTGATAAATTTATTATTGTTTAATTACTTTTACACTATAATTAATTTTTAATTAGATAATAATAATAACACTAATAATTATAATAACTGTAATTATAATAACAGTTTTTTCCTTATTTAATCTCATAATATTTAATCTCAACTAGTTTTAATTTGAAATTTATTTATTTATTTTTCTCCAAAAACATTTTTTTCCCTATAAAACGAAAATAAAAAATGGGGATGGTGGCACTATATAATACTTTCAGCATCCAAAGACTGAACCATCATCGTTCCCAATTTTTCCCTCCTAATTTTTTTTTTTCTCTGTCTCCTCGGAGAACTTCATAACTCTGTCCAAGCATCCAAAGAACTGTCGGCAAGAAGAAGAAGAAAGGACAGGTTTTGAAATTCCTTTCCTGCTAATTTGTCTCATCTATCATTCCTAAATTTTTTTTCTTTCCATCACCGTTCCCAAAAATTTCCCAACTTCATAACCCATCGTCCTTTCCAATTTTTTTTCTCCGCCCCCATTCTCTCTCCTCGACGCGGCCGATCCCGACTTCACAGACGGCTGCGCCGACTTCCGCGTCCAACGCCGCCACCATCGGAACATGTCTAATATTTGATCTTTGATATGTGTATATATTATGTAGTTATGGCAGTTTCATTGAGGAAAGCTCTGAATGGCACAACAAAAATATTATTCACAAAGGACATCCATAGGACTATGTCTGATATTTCTTCTACAGCCACTTCTGGGTCTAAGATTAATCACCAAAGTAAGTTCACTAACATACTCTCTCTGCATAAATCTACATATATTGACACAGAAAATTACGTACACAGCATAGAAAATTCCAAAAATTATCGGTGGAGCATTGAAGTTTCAATTTTGCACATAAAGCATTGAAACGCCCTTAAAAATTGTGTTTATTAGCCGAATGCCAAAAACGCCCTTATTAAGGGCGTTTTTAGTACAATTTATTTTTTACTGCCAGTTTAACAAGAGATTTAAAGGAAAAAAACATGTTATCGGGGAGATATTAATTAACCGACACACACAACATATTCACTTTTAATTCTCGTTAAACCGAAATTAGCACAGAAACGCCCTTTAAAAGGGCGTTTTTGCGCAATTGCTCAAAAACGTCCTTAAAAACGCGTTTTAGTGCTTTATATGCAATTTAGAAACTTCAATGCTCTACATGTAATTTTTGCAAATTTCTATGTTGTATACGTAATTTTCTGTATATTGACACTTATTTAGATCATTTCATCCATCAAGAATCGATGACTTTCGCTTACTTATTTGTGTCGAGCGTTGGCGAGTTGTGCTTTAAACTTTTTAAGTAGAATAAACATGTTACAAATCAAGAAGGTTGGTCTTGAGACTTGCAATTTTGCGACCTGATTGCTGAATTGAGGCTGGGTCGGTCGGTATATGTTGTAGAGGAAGGTATGAACAATTTAGGGCTAGTCGTAAGGGCCTAAAACATCAAGGTGCCCATGTAGGTAAGCTAGGAAGCACAGACACAACAAAAGTTGGGGCCGTGCCGCCACTTGTCATACTCTTATTTTTGACACAGCACACACAACAAGATAGATTAGGACACTCCAAAATATGTGTCAATGTCCATGTTGCTGCTATATCCGTGTTTTGTTGTATTGTGTTCGTGCCTTTTATTAATATAATATGTGGTTAATCATTTTAGATTAGCAAAATTCCCCTAGAGAAAATCCTCATTGATGGGGAGTTAATTGCTTCTTGTTCACTGCAAAATATAAGCTAGAGGGGGGGGGGGGGGAATTCAAAATGTATTACCGGTATTTAGAGCCAGCCACTTCTTTTGGAACAGTTCCAACCTGCTGGATGTTGGAGTCCAGTCTGGATTTGGTAAGAGCAAATTTTGGAGCTCAAATATGGTAAAAGATTTAATTTGATATGATTTATAAATCTACATTAATTTGATTAGATTTCAGATTTGTATCAAATATTTAATTTGACCATATTTGGACGTCCATAATTGGTGTTTCCTATTTTAGATAATGGATTTCCTAGTTAGGAACTCCTATGACCTAAACTAAGGTTTCTCATCCTATTTATATGGGTGAGGGTGGACCTAAACTAGGGTTTCTCATCCTATTTATATAGGTGAGGGTGGAGGTAAAAAAAAATAGTACAAAGGTGGAGATTCAGGGTACTTGTCCACAGAAAATCTAAGAGAAATTTCATGTTTTGCTCTTATGATTCGCCATCCAAGGCAGGAGGAAGAAGAGATCTGATCGAGGAGTCGTCACCTTCGTTCAGGAAAATTGCTACGGGGTTTGGTGAGAGATTTCAATTATAATATCTTTCTTTTCTTCTTGAGTGTTGTGAGCGGGTTGAACCTATTAGGGCAAAGGGTTCAACATTGGTTTTGTCAATATTGTAATTTCATTTGAGTTATAAATGTTGGGATTTGTCCAGGTGACATAGTCACCGTCATATACGTTGTCTTTATCTATGCTTGGTGTTCGTTAGACATGGATTGCTTATCTCAGGTGGGTTGGCCTAAGTTTCTACTGCTGTTAGTCTCAGACACGGTATCAGAGCGCTTGCAGGGCGTATCTGATCCCTACATCTGGTATCAAAGCCATGTTTTGGTTCTGGCAACTATGTCTACGGAGCAGATGAACACTCGTATGATCACCCTCACAGGAAAAAACTGGACGATTTGGAAGCCAATGATGGAGGATCTACTCTGGTGCAAGGATTTGTATGGTCCGTTGGAGGGCGAGATCGCAAAGCCATCAGACGAAACTACTGAAACCTGGAAACGACTGGATCGGAAGGCCATTGGATTCATCCGCCAATGGCTGAACGATTCGGTGTTTCACCACGTGTCCATGGAGAGTTCGACAAAAGCATTGTGGGAGAAGCTGCATTCGTTGTACGAAAGGAAGACGGCTGACAACAAGGCATTTCTTATTCGCCAACTCACCAACTCGAAGCACACGGAGGGTGCCCCGGTGGCACAACATCTGAACGAGATTCATGGTATCATCAATCAGCTATCTGCGATGAAGATGGTGATTGATGATGAGCTTCAGGCCCTTTTGCTTTTGAGTTTTCTGCTGGAAAGTTAGGAGACGTTGGTGGTGTCGGTGAGCAACTCCGTGCCTGACAGAGTTGTCACGATGGAGGTAGTCAAAAGTAGCTTGTTGAATGAGGAGGTCCAGCGTAAGCAAGTTGAATCGTCACAGGAGTCCGCTTTGTGGCTTCCTACGGGAAGGGAAGACCCAAGTCACAGGCAAGGACAGGAGAGAGTTCTCGGGATCTTGCGACTGTGAACCGCAAGGAGGGTTGTTATTACTGTGGCGAAAGGGGTCATATCAAGAGGAATTGCATGAAGCTCAAAGTTGAGAAGGCCAAAGGCAGGGACGATCAGGAGGATCTCACGGATATGTGAGATTCCATCATCGCAGCAACCGACGCAGAGAAACCTTGTGGCATGTGGCATGATGACGATTGGGTCATGAATACGGGAGCGTCGTATCATGCCACTCCATATAGGAGGATCTTCACGTCATACCGTGACGGCAGGTTTGGACGTGTGAAAATGGGCAACAAGGGGACGGCTGCAATTGTAGGCATCGGTGATGTGCACTTGACAATGGAGCTGGGTGAGGAGCTCGTTCTCAAGGATGTGCGACATGTACCGAGTTTGCGCTACAACTTGGTTTCGGTGGGGAGGCTGGCGGATGATGGTTGTTGCAGTTTGTTTGGGGACAAAGACTGGATGCTTACGAAGGCTTCCCTACAGCTGGCTCGAGGAGATTTATATTGTGGGCATTTACAAGCTCAAGCCGCTGAGTTGTACAAGCAGGCCACAGACATCGGATGGAGGCTCGAGGGGTGTTCGACAGGAGGTGGATCGTTGGGAACTTGTCTTGGAGGGTCTTCGAGATGATTTGATGGTTACGGAGGATTCGGTTCGTCGAGACAAAGCGACGAATGGTAATGAGTCAAAGATTGCGAGTCAGTCTGTCGGTCCCATGACAGCTGGTCAGTCTCCAGGTGTGGGTTGTTCCACGGATCCGGTTTTGACGACGGATGGCTTGCCAAAACTTTGCGGAGCGACATCGGTTTCAGCAGTTCGAAGCCAGGGAGGAGATCAATGTTTGCAACAAACTCAATCTGAGCCAGGTGTATCTCCATTCACACAGTTATGGGGGAGCTGTGGGTCATCGACGGCGTGCACAGTGCATGATGTTCTGAGTAAGGATGCATGTGTACGGGGGAGCTTCAGTGTCGGACACGAAAGTGGGCATGTTCATGAGTCTGAGTCTCGAGGGAACCACATCGTCCGCTTGGTTGGGCCAACCAAAGGTGAAGAAACTCGTCGGAACGGTAGTACGTTCCGGTGGAAGACGAAAGTCGGGAACATGCAGTCAAAACTCACGGTGAGGCTGATCGTCAGGAACTTCGGTCTTAGCCGTGTCATTGATGTTGACAGGATCCCATTGGTGCAAGAGCTGTTACACATGACAGCTAACGTCGACGTGGCGGTCGAGGAGTTGGAGACGAAGAAAGATGCAAAACAGCTTGGGGGATCGGAGATCGATGGCATTGGGGAGCAGAAACTCTGTCGCGGGACGACATACATGAAGTCCAGTTGAGAAGCCATTGGGTCAATACTCTCTCATCGGATTATAGGGGGAGATTGTTGGAGTCCAGTCTGGATTTGGTAAGAGCAAATTTTGGAGCCCAAATATGGTAAAAGATTTGATTTGATATGATTTGTAAATCTACATTAATTTGATTAGATTTTAAATTTGTATCAAATATGTAATCTAACCATATTTGGACGTCCATAATTGGTGTTTCCTATTCTAGATAATTGGTTTTCTAGTTAGGAATTCCTATGATCTAAACTAGGGTTTCTCACCCTATTTATGTGGGTGAGGGTGGAGGCACAAAAAATAACACAAAGGTGGAGATTTGGGGTGCTTGTCTACAGAAAATCTAAGAGAAAGTCCGTGCTTTGCTCTTAGGACTCGTCATCCAAGACAGAAGGAAGAAAATATCTGATCGAGGAGTCGTCACCTTCGTTCATGGAAATTGCTACGGGGTTTGGTGAGCGATTTCAATTATAATATATTTCTTTTCTTCTTGAGTATTGTGAGGGGGTTGAACATGTTGGTGCAAATGGTTCAACATTGGTTTTGTCAATCTTGTAATTTCATCTAAGTTATAAAAGTTAGAATTTGTCCAGGTGACATAGTCACCGTCATATACGTTGTTTGTATCTGTGCTTGGTGTTCGTTGCACAAGGGTTGGTTATCTCAGTTGAGTTGGCCTAAGTTTCCGCTGTGTTTAGTCTCAGACACGGTATCAGAGCGCTTGCAGGACGTGTTCGATCCCAACACTAGACACTTGAGTTTAAAAGTTGGATTTGCCCGTTGCAAGGGAGGTTCTGAACCATCTTGTTGTCCCCTTTAGCTTAGATTAGGCATGTTGTGCTTGCCGATCGGACCTTTCTAGTAGTTTGGTCTAGTACACTTCTTACTGTTTTTTCACCTGTGGACTTGGATATTCGAAAATTTTCATGTTCATTTTTCTAACATCTAGAGCTAGAAACAAGATATATATGTGAAGTTATACTATTCAATTTTGTTTTTCTAACATCTACAGGTCGAAATATAACCAGTTATCCCAAATTTTGGGGTTGTCTACATAAAATTATCTTCTATTCAGATTTGACAAGGGCTGTGCCGCTATTTCCTCTCTAACTTTAGCAAACGACATAATTTTTCCACAGCCTTGACTCTTAGGCTTTGTTTGGTAGAAATGATGGAAAAGTGGAAGGAAGAAAAAATAGTAGAATATATTTTCCTTTCATAGGGAAAGAAAAAATCATTTCCTTCATTTGTGTTTGGTAGGAATGATGGAAAAGAGAATAGATCCACTTTTCTTTGTTTGGTATAGAAAGAAAAGTGAAAGGAAAGAAAATAAAAAATATAGGTTTTACCAATTTTATCCTCAACTAGAAACATTTATTTACCATTTGACTTCATGAATAATTTTTAAATAATACAATTCATATGGGGGTATAATTGTTAATTGATAAAGTATGCTCTTTTCCTTCCACTTTTTCTCACTTTTGGAAGGATTCAATTTCTTTGGTTATGAGGGAAAAGTAATCCCTCCACTTTTTCTTTCTTCTACTTTTTCTTCCATACCAAACGAAAAAATGAATCATTTCCTCCACTTTTCCCTCCTCCATTTTCCTTCCTCCAACTTTTCTCTCCTACCAAACACACCCTTAAGTTTGTTTAGAATTATGTCTATCCAAGGTTATGGGAGCTCCTTTAAATTATTAGTGGTACATGTTCAAAGCCATCTCAAACAAATTCCCAAATCTCGTTATTTCTTTTCCTGACTTTTAGTGTACATGCATTTACTCAGATAAAAATAGGTATAAAATTTCCTGTGAATACTTGGGTTGAGCAACGCCAACTTATTGATGCTTGAAATTGGCTGAGAACCCCCTTTTAATGCTATGCTTGAATTTTGCTGAGAAAACAAAGCTTTGTTTTTTTCTAGTTGAAACAAAGCTTTGTTTTCTTTTTCATGAGATCAAACGATTCATTTATTTAAGGATAGGGAAGAGCTTGCAAAAGGTAATGCAATTGTCAAATAGTTCTAGTGACTCTTTTGAATCAAAAGCTACAGACTAAATGAGGCTTACAGAAGACTCTTAAGTTTACCGACAGGCCTCTTTCAGTAGTTTGGTTTTCACTAATGTTATAATATGGATTCCTGTGATCTTGTTCAATTAATAATGACAGTAGTAGTAAAAGGAAATGATACAAATATTCTTTGATCTGGTTCACTCATGTTTACTTTTGTTCTGAAGGACTGGGAATACAGGTTTTGTTCATTGCATCATCTGGTTACGAGGATGTACATATTAAATGTCTTGGTTACAAGTAAAATCTTGGTAGAAGCTCGTGAAAGTGTTTTAAGTATTTATTTTTCGGCATACAAATCTATACATTAGAGCTTTATACTATCTGTTCTTGTTAGGACACAAAACAAAGTGAGGTGATCATTTATGAATTACTGCTCGTGGTTAAGCCATTTAATTGTTGTTCTAATCATCTTCCATTATCTACTTTTATGAATCTTCACATCTACGCTTATCTCTAGAATTACTCTGCTTCACAATTACATCAGTATCCTCATATGTACTACACATGCACATATACATCCACCTACCACCAACTATGTATGACGGACCATTTTCGCTACTTCTCTTGATTTGCTGTTATTCCAACCCAAATCATTATTCTGCAAAGATATCAGTGGGATAATTATCCATTCTCATCTAAAAATGTCAAGGATACTCACAATTGATTTTGGAAATGCTCTCTATTATATCTGTAAGGAGCAAAGCGTTGTTATTATTACAGCAAGAAAGTGACTTAAGATTATCTCATTTTATATGTATTGTTTCTTATGCTGCTGTTTGGTTTGATATTACTGAATCAGAGGATGGAACGGTCTTGAGTTCTTTGGAATTTGTGAAATGGCATAACGGTGGTGGTCTTTTTCATAGGACTGCACGCATCGATCCAACTGTACTCATAGAAACTGGTGCTGTAGTACATCCAAACTCTGTGCTTGGTGCGGATGTTCAAATTGGGTCTGGCGCCATAGTAGGACCTTCTGTTTCCATTGGGCATTCAACCAAAGTAGGGTATGCTTCACACTCTTGACTAAAACTATTCTCATTATAAGTGCAAATCTATGTTGCATGTGTAGGAACCGGGGGTGAATAGGGTCAAGCTAATAAATCAAGCACAAATGATTAATAATAGACAATTTAAAAATTAAGTGTGCAAGAAGTAAAGCAATAAGAATACTGACACCCGATGTATCATGATATCCTCCTCGAGGCAGTTCAGTCCCGGAAACTCTTGTCCGGCTTGAATCCACTATTAGCAAAATAGTTACACCACGAGCTTTGATCCGAAGGTCCGTTGACTTCTTACACAAGAGCTTTGATCCGAAGGCTCTCTAACTTCACACAAGCTTTGATCCGAAGGCTTGTACACTTCAACCTCTTACAAGATGGTTTTGATCTTCTTACAACAAATATAAAGATCTAACTTTTACAACTCAAGAACACTCTAACACAATTTGTGGATAGGCAAATGAAAGCTTTGGTGGAGTGTTTGTGGATGGCCTTTGGTAGATAGAAAATTTTTAGGCTCAAAAGGATCAACCTTGAATGAAGGAGTTTAAGGCTTTATACATGCCACCACAAAGAAAGGACATTAAAGCACCTTTCAGCCCACGGTCGGAAGATCCGTTGGTATTCTGCGGAATATCGTCGGATGATACGACACCGAGTACTAACGACTATAAAAATAGCCGTTGGGATCATCGATGGGACAAATAAGATCGTTGGATTTGTAACGGTCATAATTCGGATTATCCGACAGTGATCCATGGATTGCCGACGGATGATCCGAATGTTCACAGAAAAACTTGTTGTGACAAAACGGATGATCCGACGTTGATCTGCGGAGATCCAACGGATCTTCCGAATTTTTTCCAAAATTGATCATGGGTTACTTTCTACCCTAGCTTTCGATTTTGCCATACATTTTTTGTATTTATAATTATTCCTAAGACTCATTACAGACTCTAGACAGACTAAAGCAGGTGCAGGCTTCTTTAGAGTCTGAAAATGATGACGGCATAGCTTTGCTTCTTTCCTTGATAGATGATGGCTTTTTTCCTTGACGGGAGTTGTCCTGAGATACCCAGATTGTGAAATCTGAATACCTTTTGGGGGCTTCGTTCCCGAACCCCCACAGGGGGCGCTGCCCCCTCGACCCCCTTCCGTTGACCGGGCAGCGGAACCCCCGAGTGCGTGGCTCCGGAGATGTCGTAGGTGGTTCAGAGAAATCTTGTGGGAT
Organism: Iris macrosiphon; assembly: GCA_036927795.1. Lineage (NCBI taxonomy): Eukaryota > Viridiplantae > Streptophyta > Magnoliopsida > Asparagales > Iridaceae > Iris > Iris macrosiphon. Next base: position 231,745 of record JAYESA010000045.1, on the reverse strand, counting down.
GACGTCGTCTTTGGCCCATCATGATTTCTTCATTGCATATGTCCATGTTTGATCTTACTTATTGCTTTTCTGCAAATACAAGTTAGGCAAACAAAGCAATATACATAGTAACAAGTATGATAACATTTAATGCATATTTGGACTATGCTAAGTTTAAGTATTCAAAGTAGTGATAGCATGAATATTAGTGATGTCATAATGTTAAATAGAATAGATTAACCATATTCAAAAATATAGTTAGATCATTGGGCTAACACTCTCTCTATTTTTTATTATGGCAACTCGGTTCTATTTAAGATGGCTTTAATAGAAGCTCATATCACTAATATGTAAAACAATAAGCATATATCACTAAAGGTGGAAGAAGAATATAAATGCTATAGTGATTTCATGATTGGTTAGTGATATTAAACGGCTAAACTTAATCGATTCACCATATTCAAAAATATGATACAATCATTGGGCTAACAGCATGGACATGTATACCACACGGACACAACACCAAGTTTGGTGTGTCCTAATCTATTTTGGAGTGTCTGGTATGTGTCTGACATGACATGGAATCGTTTTTTGAGTGTTGTGCTTCCGTGGTGCATCCTATACTTGAAGCCTTTATAATGTGGCATTGTTTTGATATATCTAAAACAATGTAGCTACTGATATCATTCTTATTGATATGATGCAAAATATATAGGGATGAAATGTTTCAGAGTGCATAGTTTAGATATTTGGTTTATTTGTTAACTTGCTTATGGTTTAATTTCTTTAGTTCATCAGTTCTCTACTTTGACCTTTTGGCCTTCAGCTTTTTTTATCCCAGAATATAAATTTCCCTATATAACTTCTTGGTAGTGCTCTACGGCTTTGCATTTTCTTTCCTTCTCATTCATTGAGATGAGTCACCGAGAACATTGTAATCAGTAGCTCTCATGATTGGAAGTTTATGAATCTCAGCTTGTTTTGAATCAGATCAGGCTTTATTTATTAGCAGATTTTTACATCAGTTTCCTATCAAATACAATTATAGTTAGCAAATACCTGAATATTGTTGTTACTGTAGTTGACCTTCAAATACTCTTCTACTATTGTAATCAACCCATGATGTTTGCTTGGTACACCTATTAAACAGTCTTCTATTATTGTACGCAATTCTAAAAAATGTCAGGTTTAATGCTGTACTAAGCAATTGCTCCGTGGGCCTGTCATGCGTCATCCACAATGGTGTTTGTATTGGCCAGGATGGTAAGGTTCCATACTGATGTTTCACCTAGAGGACCTCTAGATTTCCTCTTATATTTTCTGAAGTAATATGACTTTCGAGTTTGATTGTAAAGTGTTAGTTTTGTGCTTCTTAGACCGACTTAAGATTATCTTTTTATTTTCTAAGTTTATCATTTATAGATATGATTGGATACTTGCTGCTTAATGTGATTTGTTTTTCGTGATGTTTCTGTTCCTTTTACAGGGTTTGGATTTTATGTTGATGAGGAAGGACGGGTACTAAAGAAGCCCCAAGTTTGTGCTCTTTTGATCATTACTTGAAGCCAAGTGCATTTGTTTTCTCATGATAGGAAAAGATGTTGAAAGTAGCTAAGAATTTGTTTGCATTTTCAGTTTGGCTCTTTGCATTCTACGTAGCCTCAGATGAATGTAACTCCATTAAGCTCCCATCGTCTAGATTCTCTTTCTTTCTTTAATTCTAATGGGAGGTTGGATCAAGGCATCCTGATTATGAGCTTCAGTTGCATGACCAATATGGTAGAACCTATATACCTTGCTAGGTAGTTTTTTTTTTTTTATTATTATCTCAAGCACCTAAAGTATTCTGCAAAATTATATACAAATAGTGGTAATTTTTTCACTATGTTGAAGTTTAAACTTCACCACCAATAAAGTAAGTTTTATCTGCCAAGCAGCCTTCTTAATTAATCCAAACCCCTGTCTTGCCTGTTGGTAAGTTGGCAAACAACTTGGCCGCATTTTCACAAAGTCGATAGACATCATGTTGACAGCATCTTACATAGTTTTGTCAAATTTTCATAGATCTCGACTTGGAGTTTTGCTCCATTTCAGCTTTATTTTGGTTAACCGTTTGGACAAAAAATGAGTATACATTGTGATTCATTTCATATACTCTGAAAGTCATTGACCTGGAGGTTTGCTCCATTTTCAGCCCTATTTTGTTTGACAGTTTGGACAAAAATTTGGATGCATTGTGATTCATTTCATATACTCTGAAGTCATTGATTGTGAAATGTCTCTCTTATGCTCATTGAGTTCAACATGTTATTCATGACATTATCTCAAGAATTATTAGTGCACTCTTAAAGTTTCCATAATTATAATTTGTTGCCTTATATTCAGCCACTTAGAGATCTTAATCTAAATGGATATGACACAAAAATCCAGTAATGCTATATTGTTCTGATCTTGTAGGAGCTGAATGTAAAAATTGGAAATTACGTGGAAATTGGTGCTAATACATGCATCGATAGAGGCAGGTGAGTTGCACAAACTGAAGGTATAGTATAGACATGTTAATATCAGTAAAAGGGCCTCCATATTGGAACATGGAAGTTAAATTCTTTCATAACATTGATTCCTTGGTAGATATAGACAATTTATGCAGCTGCATACACAATATAAATAAAACTATAAAAGGCTCCCTCAGAAGTTCAACACTAATTTTATTTTTTCTTGCTAATGTTTGATTCATTTACACTTTGTAGTTGGAGAGATACAGTGATAGGAGATGATACCAAAATAGACAATCTAGTTCAGGTGGGTTCCGTTCTCTTTGTGAACTTAACTCTATCATGATTTCGACCTTTCTACACTTACTCGTATTTTGGAGAGAAATATGAAAATGGACAAGACCAACATCTTAAGTTATTAGATCTGCAAATTTCTCCATTTCCACAACTCAGTCCAAAGATGTTGTGATAAACCTTTAAAATGTCGAAAGGTTTAAATTGCACTTTACTGGATTATCTTTTGGTAAAAATATCCCCTACGTCTTTGCCATAATTCTGTCGTCGTTTGTCCAGGTAGCTCATAATGTGGTTATTGGAAAGTGCTGCCTGCTCTGTGGACAAGTTGGAATTGCTGGTTCTGTAACGTATGCAACTTCAATTGTTTCTTGCATGCTGAAAATCTCATTATATTTGACTTCTAATAACCCAGTAAAGTAGTAACTTTTACAAGGTTTGTCGTGTTTGTCATCTTGCTTATCTGTAGGATGGGGGATTATGTCACTTTGGGAGGGAAGGCTGCTGTTAAGGATCATGTTTCCATTGTTTCAAAGGTATGAACTCAAATGTCCTAATTTGTTATTTTCTCCCAGTGCAAAGTTCAAACACTGGTGCACATACCTTATAAACCATTACTACTAACAAGTAACAAGACAACTAGACCTTTTCTCATCAAAATTGCAGTGAAATTAGTTTGGGGTTATTTACACTAATCTCCCCTATGTTTTATGCTTATTACTTGGACCTCCCTTGTTTTGAAAATAATTACACGGACCTCCCCTATCCTTTATCTTTTAAGGGTGGTTAGTGTAATAACCCTTTACATAAAACATAAAACATAGGGGAGGTTAGTGTAATTATTTTCAAAATAAGGGTGGTCTGTGTAATAAACATAAAATATAGGGGGAGGTTACTGTAAATAACCCATTAGTTTAAGATAACTCTTATGCAGATGTGATTCACTTGAACTATACTTACTACCTAGGCTATATTACTAGTGTGTAACAAAAGAAGAAAAGAAAAGAAAAACAATTAGCTGCCAGAATGACGGCAAGCATTTACAAGTTGCCACTGAAATTTTCTTGGCTGTAAACAGTTATGTACAAGAGAAGTGGTTTGTGATTAGATCTTGAAGACAAGTTAGTCATTAGCTATGTTGCACGGACACGAGAAAATGGTGTCCATATCCTTACCCTGTCTGTACCCATATCTGTTTCCCTGTCTTTGTAATACAGGGAACTAAATATGTACCTATTTGAAAATGTCCGTATCTCATACCCAAATCGTGGAATCGTGTCCTTATCCGTCTCCGTATTGTTGCAACATAGGTCATTAGAATATATTGTTCCCACGGTTCAAGCTCACAAATTGGAAATAACCTTTTGTAGTTCCTTTAGACCAACATTACGTTACTATAAGTCACTTCTTAAATGAACAAATATAATGAAATGAAAAATATAGTCAACATGACTCTTGAACCTATGTGATTGTCATTCACTTTTGGTCTTTAGCTTAATATGACAGTGAGATGAATGCAATTCGCTACAAATTGTATCAATTTATCACTTTTCTTTGGACTCTTTGTAGTTTAGGGGAACTAGGAGAATGTTCCTTGGTTGCGTAAGTTTAAACTACATCTAAAAGGTTGTTTTATCTACCTGTCAACCAACCATCTAGGTTTTATGACATGAATCTCTGATGTCCATAAGTACCTTGACTAGGAATTTGGCACCAACATAGAGGGTTGACTTCAAATGGATGCAGTTTGACAAATCTTTATGGATCTTGTATATGCTCGATAGTCTACCTCGTTCTGATGGGGAAAAGACATGGATGATGACAACGACGAGAAAGACATACTTTCAAACCCACAATACACCCATCTTGTTCACGAATGAGCATACTTGTGAGCTTCAGAACAAGAACCAAGGTATCCTTCACATTTAGGGTTGTTGACATTTATAATGACTGTTATACTAACATGTGTCCTATAACACATCGATAAATGTACATTTTACATGGGTACTCCCACCAACCCATTGATGAATGCACATTTTAGATAAAAGGTTGCTTTATTTAATATGCTGGTGAGAGTATTTATGTAAAATGTACATTTATCGACGTGGTATCATGTGCTCTTGGGGCACATCTTAACATAACCCAATGACTATTACCGAGTTTGGATAATTTATTTTAACTAATTTATTTTCATGTATAGCAAGCAAACATTCTCAACAATAACCTCCTGTGAGATTGATTGGTAGAGATGTCTAAACAAAGTTATGTATCTCCAAGACACTTCACTAGTCAATTATGGCTGCCACGAAGTCATCAACCACGCTAGTACACTATTTTATTGTGATGTTTTTCTTTTCTTGTGGTAACTTATTGTGATGTATGTCTTATTTAATAAATGGGCGCATTTAGTTTGCATCAAGGTTAAATCAACTTTATCAGATTATAGACAACTGGCTTAACTACTTTTGATAGAGATAAATATTTACATTATTGGGCACATCCAGACGGTACAACAATTTACATACTAGAGATTGCATTCTTGCCCAGTGGCAGATCTGGAAAACATTTACAGAGGAAGCAATAACAAACAAAAAATTTCCACGGGGAGCAAAAATACACTTAATTAAAATTTCAGATGAGCATCATATAAAGTTCATATAAAAATAGAAATAATGTGGCTAGCAAGTTTTGAACCCATGACATTTTACGTAAAACTTACGTTAACCAATTGAGCCAAGCAACTATTTAAAATATATAGAAACAAAGTTTAATATATAGCTAACACAGTGTGTGCGTGTGCGAATGTGTATATATATATATATATATATATATATATATATATATATATATATATATATATATATATATATATGGGTTATATGGGTAAACGGGATATGAACCATAGTGTTCATTTTTCTAAATGAATCATGTACATGTGGAGCAATAGGAATGGATTGTTACATCCCATGTGCACCTATGTGCACTAGTACACTCTATTCCTATTGGTCCACATGTACATGGCTCATTTAAGAAAATGAGCACTATGGCTCATATCTCGTTTATATATATATATATATATATATATATATATATATATATATGTGTGTGTGTGTGTGTGTGTGTGTGTGTGTGTGTGTTCCTTAGGGAATAGTCTGATGGTAAGGCTACGGGATACGACCGTGTTAGTCCGGGTTCGAGCTCCGGCGTCGGCTAAGGATGGAGGTAACGGATAAAAAAATAAAATAAAAATTATATATATATATATATATATATATATATATATATATATATATATATATTCTTTTTTTTTCCTACGTTCTATTGTAGACACCGTAGTTCTCAATTTTTCGGTTATGAAACAGGTCCGGCTTGCAGGGAATAGCTGCGTCATAAAGGATATAACAAAACCTGGTGATTATGGTGGTTTCCCTGCGGTAGTGATTCTCACCTTTCTCCCTTTACAATTCTGTTATTAGGCATTTAACCTGACAAGTATACAAAATTCTCAAATTTTCATGACTATGCAGGTCCCCATCCATGAATGGCGCAGGCAATCTGCAAAGCTTCGCAGATTCTTCAAGGACGACGACTCAAAATGATCACAGAAATTCCTGAAGGCTACAGTTTGTTTCGGAAAAGAGTGATAGAAAGTCTAAACTTCATTGCATTGAAATGAGAAAGAATTGCATTGTTTTTCACTGTTACTAGTCTTTTTTCGTTTGTTGCCATTACTTTTCCTCCATCTTTCAATTTCTATTTTCATATAAACACTTCTTTTGTTCACAACCAAAAACAGTGTAAAAATTGTCTAGATACCAAGCTAGCTCTATTACTTCTTGGGTCGTGTTTGGTTTGTGTAATCAGGATCTTGGAAAAGAAAAGTTGTTCATTTTCTATGTTCGGATGTCAAATGAAAGGGATGGAAAAGAAAAATAATTTTCAAAGAAAAAAAAATATTTCTCCCACCAACCCCCCAATGCCTCACTTTCTCTCTCCCGATGATTCACTTTCCCTTGCAATTTTACAGGCCTTTCAAAGGAATTTCTTAACGAGGACTTAAGCTAAAACAAAAGATCAAGGCTATATTCATTTTAAATGAACATTCTCAAAAGCAGAACAATTGAAGAATATTGTGGAAGATCAGCGTGCTAATAGCCAACTGTGGTGGATTTGCTGAAAGAGCTTTGAAGGAGTGAAAAAATATTTCTCAATGCTGTTGCCCACCGCAAATTTCTAGCAGATAATGTAAATGTTCTTCCTTGGCAAAGAGTTGCACATGCTCTTCTCCTGCATTGTTGTCTACCACATTCCACAGTGATCCTAAAATTGTAGTCACTTTATTGTAAAGGTTTATCATGGAACTTAACTGACAACACAAGATAATAATAATAATAATAATAATAATAATGATGATGATAAATAAATAAATAAATAATAATAATAATAATAATAAAAAAAAAAAATAAATAGCCTTAACCAATAACCTTTTTCTCAATCATATATATGACATTTGTCTTCCATTTGATAAGAAAATGTGAAGTGCAACCAAAGGAGTAAAGAGTATAAAGACCAAGAGTCGCACTAACCAATAGAGAACTCTCAACTCCACACACAAAATCTCAGTCTCGGTAACAAAATATTATACATGATCAAAGGACTCGGAGGTTCAAACATCTTGATGAATTTGTTACAATTGAGCCCTGAACATCAAATATCCAAGCATAAACTTTCATTTCCAATCAAAGTAGAGCCAAGAGGATCCCAGAGTCACATGTCACATAGGTATAGCAGAATTAGAGCCCAGAAGCATTAAATCTATTTCATCAAAATTCAATAATTTGGATACTTTGCAGAAAACCACATACATCAGCATGTAATTGTACCAGCCTCTACCTACCAATGGCAATATTAAAGTTCTAAAGCCTCATCAAATTAAGAGAAAATGTCAGTTTACGGAAAGTTTCTTACACCATTCAATGGTTTGTGTACAGAACATAAACTCCATAAAACCCAACACTTAAAAGCAAAGTTCCTAGCTAAAAGTGCAAGTTTTCTAATCACCTTGCTGAAGCTCTTGCACTCATAGAAGAATGATAATTTGTGCTCCTCTGTTTACGATAAGAACTATAAACATCATCATACTGACTTATTTCATTGGGATCTGCTGTTGCTCCGAGTCCTAAACGGCCTGAGCCACCTGCCCCACCCTTACGAGCAACACTCCCATCTGGATACATACCTGTCTCTGGGTCCACCTGCAAGTTCGATGGTGGAGGAATGCATGCCCCACCCTTCCTAACTGCTGCCTCCCTGTCATACTTAAAATATTCATCTTCCTCGTCGTCCTTGTCGGAGGATGGAGACTTCATTGCCCCCTTCGAAGGGTTCACCTCCCCAATCTCCTTAAAGAATTTGGACACACGGTCAAGGATTTCAGAAGGGGGGACAGTTGATGGAGGGATGACGGTGGGGATATCAAGAGGGCTCAAAGGGGAGTATGGAACTCCGCTTCCAATCTGCATCTTTCGAACCATACCTGGAATAAGACCAGGGGGAAAGAGCGGGTATGGGGGCGGGGCTTGATCAGGAATAGGTGTTGCTTGGGCAGTCAGAGGGACTGTGGAGGGGATTGGTAGGATACCAGGGAAAGAGCCTGGAGCAACGGGTGGATAGATGGATGGAGGAAGTTGGTTTGAGGGGAATGGCTGGGTTCCAGTTAGGTTTAAGTGGGACGGAAAGGCAGAACTAGAGGGGAGCTTGTCAGCATCTTGTCTGTCAGAAGAGCCCAACACCAAGTTTTGCTTCTCCTGTGGCTGCCATTGGAGAGTCGGTTGTTGTGACCCTGAAGTTTTCAGGTAAAGCAAAAATGTTAAGCATGATAATGTAGAAAAAAGTAGTTCAAAATAGATGACTTGGACCAAATATTTAAAGCGATTTTGTGCATCAGAATAGTGACAAGGGAAGGATAATTACTGTGATAAATTTCAAGAACAATATGAGAATGCCGGGTTGAAAAAGGAGCCTATTAGAGGATTTTGAACAGTGGAAACTATTAGTGCAGATTACAAGGTCTAGAAACCATGAAACCCACATCATATGAGATGACCTATATCATCCAATGTGCCAAAAGGCATTTATGGTCATAGCCAATTTTTCTGCTTTTAAGGGCCTAATTTGCAAAGATACGAAAAAAATCATAGGAGCAAAAAGAACACGGAAAAAACCTAAAAAGAAAGTAATATAGTAAGAAGATGAGATGGCATAGACTCGTATCCAGATCCTCACAAAAGAAGCATGAAAAGAAAATAATGATAAACTTGTGCACCTTGAACAAATACATATAATCACCATTTGCTAATCTGCAAAACACTATTGGGTAATAGCCAATATTTTATGAATAAATCCTGAACTATTAATAAATCACTAGAATATCTAAGTTTCTTAGTCGCTCATTGCCAGCTCTGGAATAATTGGGAGAAACACACAAATAAAGGAGTACACAGATAAGTTCAAAAGGTCAAGGCTACGAGTATATTGTGACTATGGAAAAATTAAACTTTAATATGGTTCATAGAAGTCTCATTTCCCAATATGATAAAATAAATACCACTTATTTGGATACTTCATTTATGTGCATCAGATTATAAACCTAAACAATCTGTCACTGCAGAATAATGAGTTTAAGAAATTTTATGTGACGGGTCGTATAAAAATAACAAACAACCACCTCTCCACCGACTGCCATACAAAAGTTACAACAACGAAGTTGCTGTGCACAACAACATCATAAGTTGAAAATTTTGTTTTAGATTGTAAAGTTTAAAGAAATGTTTTGCAATTTCCAATATACAAATTCTATCAGGAGTCTTAAGACCAGAACTTACCAGTGCAAACTATATGAGGTATAACAACAAACCATATCCTTATTGGTTATACAAATGACAATCATTCAACAAGTAACCATCCACTCGAAAGGCCAAGACTAATGAGTTCTACAAGATCGTATAACTAAGCTCAATATGAGCTAAACAATCGTTGATTACATATGACAAACTGAAGCAATAAAAAGAGTTAAAACTATAAATCACATAGGCTAATGGTACTATGAGTAGCTTCAAAGTAAATATTTAGTACAACGACTTCGGACATAGACTGCTGAAGGATCCGATACCAAAATAGGCCTGTCAATGTTAACCAATAAGGGCTAGTTTGGTTCCCATTAGAAATGGATTGTTTGTCCTTTCTGCTGGCATATTGGCCAAAACGGAAACGAAATAAACCGTTTTGGCCATACAAAAATGGCCGAGAACGGCAAATGTCAATCGCTCGGGGAGGCATCATTTTCCTTTTGCCATTTGAAATGGAACTTTTGTCATTTCAGATGGGAAGCAAAAGTCCCCTTTCTATAACTTGTTACTTGACCAAATCTTCTTAGTAAAAACAGGTTTGAATGTTAAATAACATAACCCAAATAAATATTGGTCAGGTCTGGATAGAATATTTGAAACCCGAAATATTTTTTGGGTCAGGTCCAGGTTCTTCAGTGATTGGATAAGGGACCTGTTGACAGCCCTATACAAAATCAAATGAACCCACTTCACTGTGTGAAATGAGGAAAATATTAATTCACATAATTAAGTATGGTCTGCAACATCCCAGATAACCATAATGACATAAGCCAAATTTCATGTTAAGTATGATTCGACATTCAAATAACCCATAAAGCAAAACAAATCTCAGTATTCAAATGCTGTTATCTTCTAATTATTGAGTAAATTTATGGTCTAGACTCTAGGAGTAAACTTGAAGATTTAAATTTGATTATGTGTTCTCATATGTCAGATCATGAACAGACCAAGGTTTGCAGTACCGGTATCAGAATCGGTATATCGAACCCTTCATATGAGTATCGAGATCAGCGGTATCGGCATTTTCGGATCGGAATATGGGATATTTTGGTATCGAAAAGTAAATAATTATTAAGAAATTATTAAAGATTTAAAAAAATTATTTTATACATTTAGGCATAATTTTAAATATTGTGTTATTTTTTAATAGTTTTGAAATTAAATGAAAAATAGTCATCATTACTGATTGTTTTACATGCGATAAATAAATTTTCTTCATCTACATGCTTATACACCTTCGTTGTTGATTGGTCTTTTTCATTCAATTTTTTTCTACCAGATTGACTGGGAAGGAGATTCCCAATGTCAATATCAGTAGCAATCGGTATCGGATCAGGACATGCCAAACCGTATTGGTATCGACCGTATCGATATCGACCGATACTGCAAACTATGGAATAGACACAAATTGTTTGTTGATTAAAACGTCATTATTGTGATCATACATATCATTATCTAATTTGAGTCTTGCAATGGTGTACCGTAAAATATAGTAGGGTGGTCCTTCTAGAACCCTCGAGCATCACCTCTAAAGGACTTGCAGCAGAGGTTCCTATTTATTACAATAATTCCATTAACTTTGCGTGAACCGCGGCACAATTATCGATGCATTTTACATGTTATATATAAGGGGTGAGGTGTACCAAATTTCCATATAAAATAAAATCTGATTATAATCTTTCTCCTTTTAGTCAAACAATAAAACAAATTAGCTACCAACCTACCATCAGGATATCAATTTACTAGTATATACTAGGAAATAGATATATTGCCATCTCTGTTTTAGATTAATGTATTCCCGTTGTTATCTAATATTCTCTTTCAAACTTTAACATACAACAAGAATCAAGTCTTTGTCCCAAATATTTGGGGTTGGCTAAGAGTGTGCTATGAGAAAGTTCTATGCTGGCCCTTGGCACAAGCCTCTTCCTCTATATGGTCTATGTTGGCCAATGGCACAAGCCTCTTCCTTTATATGGTCTTGAGACCGGCAGTGAAAATATAAGACATTAAGCACAATACATGCCAGAGTTCCTTCCAAAATCTAACATAACATCAACTTTATTTTCTCCCTCACCATCTTCCTTGAGGCTTTTAGTTTTCGTCATCTAATCCAGTATCCCTTTCTCCTGACTTCTTCCCATACTCTAGTCACCTATTAGCAGCCACTCTTTCTTCCCATCTTCCCACAGCAGCTAATAAAATCCAATTCATCATATTTAACAAAAATGCAGAGAGTAAAGCTGTATCCCACTTCGTTCCATCTTCACTAGCCTTGGGTTGCTTAAACAAGACCTACTCAGAGGTGCTATTTGGTAACTGGATGGAGGCTGGAATAAGTCCAGAAAGTGCATTTATTCTTGACAAACACAAAACAAAGGTAACAGATTAATTTTATGACTTATCCTGGTCACAAATTAATCATTGTGCAGTTATGTCTTATTTAGAATAGAAGGATAGAGAGATTCTAGCTCCATGCTAAAATATCTCCATGCAAGAGATTTATTTTTACCTTTTTTTAGCTAAACTGTGATCACAATTATATTATTCATTACCGTCCAATTGTGTCTTGTTCTCTATTCCATCCAAACACAATTCTGAATAAAGTTATAAAATTCCTAAGATATCCAGACTGGTGTAAATGCTTGAAAAAGTAAAAACTACTCTCATAAAGTTATCCTTGGAAAAAATGAATGTAGTTACCAACGGAGCACGGTATTCTAATTTGGCTTAGAATGTGCATATTAGTGTTATTAAAGGTGCTCACCTAGGGACGAGGTGTCCCTTTGGTGCCTCATTTACAATTGCCATCTACCATCAACTTTACCTATTTATCTCTCATTAAAACTTGTTATAAGGCACGGACCTGAAGGATATAAAAGAAATGGAGTGCTGCAAATCTAGTAATGGATGTGATGATAACATAGATACGGATGAGGGAGATAATGCATCATATCAACCATTTTAGATCATATAATATCATAGATCGCATGATTTTGCATCCTAGAAATTTGGTATGATATATTTGAGCTTTCTTCTTTTGTTTGCATTTGACCATTAGTATGACACACAGTGCGGGACTACATTTATTAGTTATATCATGATTATCTTTAAACTTAGTTGATCACATTGCATTTATCAGTGTTCTAAAAATCGGGGTAGGCGGCCGTCTAGGCGGCGCCTAGGCGCCAGGCGGCCGCCCGCTGCACCGAAAACCCCCAATTCGGCCTCCTAGGCGCCTGTTCGGGCCTAGGCGGGCCAGTTCGGCCTGTTCGATCAAGGCAAAAATTTAAAAATTCAAATTTTGAAAATTTGAAATTTTGAAATTTGAAATTTCAGATTTGAAATTGCAAAAAATATTCAAAAAAAAGTTCAAATTCCAAAAAAAAATCAAATTTCAAAAAAAATTAAAAGAAATGCAATAAAAATTTAATATCATGAAAAAAATCTAAATATTAAAAAAAATTCAAAATTTTTAAAATAATTTAAAACTAAAAATTCAAATTTTCATTTATTTTTTTTTCCTGTGCGGCCGCCTAGGCGGCCTACGCGCTAGGCGGCCCTTTGGCGCACCGAATCCGCCTAGCGCAATTTATAACATTGGCATTTATAATGATATGCAATTTGTGTTTATTGCTAAAATATTGACTTCTTGATGTTTCTAATAGATTTAAGTTTTGATTTGCTTGAAACCTTTAGTATGACTTTTGTTTTTTAACTTGGCACCTCACATGACTAGGGCACTAGGAGACAGCACCTAATGCAAACCTCGCCGCCTTAACAATACTGGTAAAGTCAATTTGAACTTCTCTTTCCAATTTTAAAATTCATTTGGGCCATCTCATCTCTAAACTTCGGAGCTTATCCCAAATTAATTTTCTGTTCCTGATTAACTCATTCCTTTGCACCTGGTCAAGATTCTTATGCACAATCGTCATCGTCATAGACTTGAGGAGAAAATCTCTCATAGAGCTCAATTTCTTTTGTTATTATAATTCTTGTTAACGATTATCAGAAATTCATTACTTACGTAGATGTTACACCTATTGTTGTCTAATTCTACAACTTAGTAGTTCCTGTAACTGTTTTTAGGATCCATCATTGTTGCTTTCCGTAAAAAAAATTGTTGATGCAATGTGTTTACTTTTGAGTCTTGCCTCCGCCTACCACTTGATGTGGTTTCATTAATTTTATTTTGTTCTTCTTTATTTATAAAAGTTTCATCAGGAAACAAGCCACTGATTTTACTATTTAAGAAATGCAGACATAATTTTCTTCAACAAATACATTACAAGGGGTGACTATACTATATCCATTTACCAAAACCTTTATATAAAAGCATTTTTAAAAAAGGAGCTTTGAATACACAGGATATCTTTTCAACAACAAGGTATTAGCACTGCTATTACCCAAGATCTGACAAGCATCACTTGTCAAGATTTCTACAAGGTCTAACTTTACTTGTATGCATAAGGGCATAATACTATATACACATACAAGCAGAGGTATGTTGCCACCAGTGAAATAGCGGACCCAGAAAATATTTTCAGGGGGAACAAAAATACACTTAATTAAAATTTAAGAGGTGCATCATATAAAATTTATATAAAAAATACAAAATAGTGTGGCTAGCAAGTTTAGAACCCATGACCTCTTGAGTAAAACTTACATTACTTAACCAAATGAGCTAAGCAACTATCTAGAATACATAGAAACAAAGTTGAATATATAGCGAGCAGATTATATATACACCTGTATATAGAAAAATCAAAAATCCAGGGGGAGCAGCCGCTCTCTCTCCTTCTAGGGTGGATCCGCCCCTGCACCAGGGGGTGGACATGAGATTGGGGCTGGTTTTGGACGGGGGGAGGTCCTAGGTTCAAGCCCAGGCCTCAGCAAAAAAAAAAAATGGAAAAAAAGAGACTTCTGTACGTATTAATTGCTAACCCACCTTTGGGTTGGCCATAATAAATAAATCATGTAGAATGTACTATGGGATCACACAATTGACTAAATTCATAGACAAAGGAAGATGAATTAGAGAATCGAAAGAAAAGGTTTACCTGAGCTATGTGTGCACCCATGTATCTTTGTGTGTGTCAGTATGTGTGCTATGAGTGTGAGAGAAAGAAAGAGAGAAACCTGGGAAGACTGTGGCATCTGAAAGAGCGTCTTTCTGTGAAACTAAACATGAAGGTAGACCAGTCATCTCACTCTCCAAGGCAGCAATAGTTTCTTGATTATAAACTTCCTTTGAAGCCCAGAACTGCAGAATCTTCTCCAATCTAGACTGATTTGCATCCTTATTATGCGGATTGTTGTAGATTCTTGCAAGCATGGAACCCAATACAGGTTTGAAAGCTAGAGCTTCATTATCAAGATCTCGAGGATCCATTCGACGTTGCAAACTGGGGGAAAGCAGCATGATAGAATAACATGATTATGATGTGCTTATACATGATATATCTAACTATCATATTGCTTGAAAATTGTTCATGGAGCAGCAAAACAGACATAGCATGAGTTGGCAATCATTGTGGTCCCTTTTGGCCAATATTGGAAGGCATTATTATTGATGATGAAATTCATGTGCAAGTGACAAGTAGTAGGAGATGTATTTGTCAGAAAATGAGGTTATTCCGGGACAAAATAGATTTTAAAGGAAAAACTTAACTACTACATGAGGGATTGCATAGTTATATACAAAGTTCATGGTAAATGAAATCCATGCATGAAATCTTCAAAGGGGAAAGTTGAATAATGGAAATTTACTGTAAAAAAACAAAACAAAAATATGAGACCTTTGCAAAATAAAGCCGCTAATCATAAAGCAGAAGTACCTGTCGAAAAGAATGTCATTGGCCAGGAAAATGATATGGAGTTGCCTCTCTGAATCATCCAGAGCAAAGATTCTCTCTCTAAGGGCTTCAGCCAGCGCAGGTGCGAAAGGTGACCTTTGCATGAACCACATCTTGGCGCCTTTAATGGACTCTTTAGTGCCCGTGAGGTTATTAATAACATCATTTAGCTCAACTGCAACATCAGATGGAAGTGGTCCCGATAAGCCCTTGAAAGACCTAGCTGAAGGTTCATAATCAGCTCGACCTTGGCCCAAGAATGGTTGGGAGTGTGAAGGCTGCTGGTGATGTTCATAATATGGTGGATAGGAAGGGTGGGACAACTGAGGTGACCCCATCATCGAAGCTGAAGCTCCGGCTGTAGCACTTAATGGAGGAGCATTCAGCGCCGACGGGTTCAACAAGGGATTGTGAGATGGTGGCACTGAAGGAAAGGAAGGGTTGAAAGCTGCATTGGGTGGTCTTGTGGAGATCAAGAGCTTGTATCGGTAATAATTGTGGCCCTCTCCACCAAAGAGAAAACTATAATCAGGGTTATCCTGCTGCTTCTCACGAATCATTGCTTCGAATTCAGGGCCATTTTTGGCAGAGTACTCTACCAACTTGTCGATCCTTTTGTGTAGCTCAGGATCTGAAGGTGGGGCGGTTGGGCGAGGGGGCGAATCGTACGGGTGCATGAAAGGAGGGGACATGAGATGTGGGGGCAGGTGAGGTGGATATGGAAGTGGTGGCTGCTGTTGTTGGACATGGTGCATGGGATGGTGGTGGGGATAGAATTGCTGCTGTTGAGACATAGGACGGTGATAAGGAAATTGCTGAAGGGAGGGGTGAGGGGGGATAAAGGGCGAGGAATGGACCTGCTGAGGGAACTGCTGATGTTGCGGGTGAAAACCATACTGTTGTTGTGGGATACCTCCCTGTTGTTGCTGTTGAGCAAAAGCCATTGCTGCAGCGTACTCGTGCGCTTGCCGGTCCATCGAGTATGTGAAAGCAGGATCCTAGGCTGTCCAAATTTAAGAACCAATAACGGCCAGACAACTCCTGCAATTGCACCTTGTTATAGTTGGTAACCTGAGGGGAAAATATCTATATATTAACAACAAATGTCGGGAAATCATGCAGCAGGAAGTGAAATTGCCTACAACAAACATGCAAATAGCAATCCTCACATAAAAAAAAAATCCGAAGCTGGCAATTGGCATTGATTCTATTACTTATCGGACTATTGAAATCTATGTACACTAGAAATGAAAATGTAGCAAGCAATACTTTCAAATGCAAAGTGTAACAGCCATGCTTTTGCTCGCGGGGAGGTGGAGGAATTCTTTTGATAGTTCTCTTTGATTGAGCGATGGAAGGCGTTGCTTGGCACGGCGGTAAGGCTTGAAAGAATTTATAGCATCATAAATTTTAGGTTAATCCTTCACCACAGTGGCAGCAATAAAAATTAATAAATTGTATGTCTTGAAACTTTACCCCTCTTTTCATATTAAAATTAAAATCTTTAAACTCTGGGAAGAAGGGGAAAAAAAAATGAGCCACCGAAACGAACAACACCTCTACTCCAAAGAATAAAACTTTATAATATGCATATCATGGAAGAAACCTACACTGGGCAAATTAAATTAGTAACTTTATGCAAACTAACCCGGATTCCATGATTTCTTATGCTGTTGCAGTTATTGTGCTAAAAATTACATAATTTAGTAAGTTGCATCAAGTTAGGGTTCGATCCGAAGAACAAATTATGAAAAAAATCCACGTATAGCAGATCAAGAACATGAGACAAGCCACATACATATAACTAAAACTTGAACATATATAGTTCAATTCAAGAATCAGAAAAACTGAAGACGAGGAAACCCTAGATACCTCTCTCTCGCCGCCGCCGCCGCCGCCGCCGCCGACTTCTGCCGTCGCGGAACAACGCCTCCACTCGCCGGTGTCGAAACGATAGGGGAGAGAAAAAGAATGAAGGAAAAAGTATGAGAAAAAAGGGAACAGCTATTTGGCATTTAAATATCTTATAACTTTTAATTTTGCATAATGCTCCCGTAGAGTTTTATAAACTATTATTATTATTACTATAATAATTGCCCATGTAGCTTTTACAATGTCCAATAAGATTTTAAGGTTTGTGATAAAGGCACAAAGAACACTCAGGACAATTCAAATTTTAACCCTTGAAAATTATAAGTTTGTCACTCCTAAAATTTGCTTAGGACTGTCCATGCCAACCTATATAAGTTAAAACCATTTCTCTTTTTTTTTTCATCTTCAAATGAATAATCCACCATTCTCTCCAAGTCCTAAAACATAAACCTAACTTTGGAATAGGATTGTTGTGGTCCCAAGTGGAAGAAAATTCTGATTTAGTGATTCTCCAACGAATATTCTTTGTTACATTCAGTATGTGTTCGATAACATACGATGAATAAGAATTCGGATCATGCAATCCATTAAATGTGCACTCCGCTCCTTCTAAAGAACAATGTGGTTGTTTCGAAATACCTACGGTACGCAAAATGACAATCATATTTCGACAGTCATCGTGTTAGGACTGTATAAATTACGACAGTCCTATATAAATATAGGACTGTCATAATTTCTACAGTCCTATATACTGTGTAGACTGTCATAATACTGACAGTCCTGAAGATAACATGTTGAACATCATATTTTCTTCAAAACTGTAAAAAAATTGACAGTCTACTCAATACATTAGTCTGTAGAATTTGTGACAGTCCTAATTTGGACTGATAATTATTTGCAAGTTATTAATTTTTATATTATTTTATATTGGTTATATGATCCACCTTGTATAGATGTTGTGGTACATCCTGCTATTGGGGTTGATGTAGAGAATGTATTCTCAACGGATATTCGCTTTGTATCCCATGAAGAAGCATTAGATTGGTGTAGAGAAGTTGGAAGACGACATAATATAGTCATTGTCATTGCAAGATCGATCAGATCTCGGCTGGGGAGAAAATATTTAGAGCTGGGTTGTGAAAGAGGTAGTGTGTTCAGGCACCATGGAAAAAAAAATATGTTGTTAAAAAAAATTCCTTAAGAAAAATGTTCGAACGAGAAAATATGGTTGTCCATTTAAGGTGTTTATTGTAAAAGTAGAAGATGTGAAGTAGATAGTCGAAGTTAAGAATGGAATACACAATCATCCTATTCCAGAGACACTTACGGGTCATGCCTACGTGGCACGGTTGAACAATAATGAGAGAAAGTTGGTTGAAGAATTGTCCCTTTTTCGGAGTTGTACCCAAACAAATTTATTCTACCGTACGACAAAAAGAAGATGAGAATAAGTCAACCATGAGGACGATCTATAATACTTTAACGAGAGCGAAATGTAATAGTATGAAAGAAAGAATGACGATGCAGCAAGTATTGAGATTGTTTGGCGAGAATCACTATATGGAGTACCATAGAAGACATCCACAAAACGATGAACTCCTTTCAATGTTTTGGGCTCATCCTGATTGCACACACTTGGTCAGGTCCTTCGCAGACGTATTGGTCCTTGATTGTACATATAAGACTAACATGTTCAAGATGCCTCTTTTTCACATTATCGGGTTTACATCTACTGGGAAAACATTTTCAGTCATTTTTTTTGTTTTATGAAGAATGAGACAGTTGAGGATTACACCTGGGCATTGAGGAAACTACAATCCATTTACACAGGATACAAAG